>CM041779.1:334550401-335263952 GCA_023374045.1 Limonium bicolor
CAGAATCAGTTCAGCAAGGGAAAGAGAGGAAGAGCGCACAAACTGTCAAGAAGGAATACCACGTCTTTGAAAACTGATCGGGAAAACTGACTGAGGAAATAAAATGATGGACCCTCTTATCCTTATTAATGACTTACCAAAATAAAAGAGAGGGAAAGACCTCCTTGCCCCTCGTCTTTTAATTAAATACCTCGGACGTCCCATCAGCTAAATATCCCACAATTAACACAAGAAAAGACAAAGCCAAACTGTTAGAAAATCTGAAACGAAATACGGGGTATTACACCCGAGGTGCTACCTTGTAGCGACCTTGGCGAGTTCCCATTTAGTAAGCTCTCATGACTGTTCCTCATGCACGACAACCATCTCGAACCTTGCTAACAGAGAAATTGTTAGGATAAACTATATACATAAAAAGAATAAAATAATAAACTAAACCTACAACTCTACTACGGGTAGCAAAATAAAACCCGGTCGGAGTATAGTGTAAATATATTGCGACCGAGAGTATCGTACCCAAGGGACTTATAGAAAACTAGTCCTAATCCGGGCAAAACCCTATTCTATAATAACAGGGGGGAATGTAAGTGACACCATAATTAACTAAAACCTATCTAAATGCGAGGTTTAGGACTAAACCACCCTAAGTACCAACATGATCATGCAATGCAACTTCAAGACACGAACTTAACCAACCAACATGATTGCGCCGGATGTCCTGCCGGACATCAGATGCACGGCATATTCAAAGTCTTGAATGTGCCGGACAGGAAGCACCCAGCAGTGCATCCGGCACGTTCATATGGTGAAAACCACTCTCTTGCTTCGAACAAGAAACTCAAAACCCATTAACAAATCGAGCATATGTCATGCTACGAAATGAACAAGGAAATGGGGGAAGATGGATTAACTCGCAATCTCAAGTCTTGCTCCCGCTGAAGCGCATAAGACAATGTTTAAAGACCACTAAGATTTGTCTAACCTATCTACTCTTGGGCTTTTCCCCCTCAAGTATAATTTGCACAAAGAGAATGAGTGATCAACTAATTCCCTTGCCATAAGAACCAGAATCTTAATGAACGCTTGAATTTGTATTGAGATAATCATATTGTTTACATAGAAGGAATTCATCCCTAGCCAAAACCTAACAAGGGTCTCTACTTCACCATCCACTCCAATTAAAGAAGAAATACATGGGGGAGAAGGAGATTAATCAAAAGCCTTAACCCGAAAAGATAATCTTCTCTTCTTCTTCGTGGATGGATCCGTAGAAACTCTTGGACACCAACAGATGGAATGTGGGCAGAAATAGAGAAGTGAATGGCGTGATTTGGTATGTTGAAGTCTATCCAAATGAGGAGAAGTTCGGCCTATTTATAGACTTCAAATCTCCATGTGTGCCGGGTGTCATGCCGGGTAAGTAGTACCCGGCACCACATGCAAAATGTGTTGTTTAACCGTTAATTAAACCGCTAAATCCGCGCGAAAAGGCGCTTGTGCCGGACATGGGATGCCCGGCACTACACCCGGCATCGGTTGGTATGCTAACGGTAATTAACTGCTAACTTCTGACGAACCGGGGTGACTTTTCAGTATGTGCCGGATGTACTGCCGGACATCAGATGCTAGGCACATTCACTGACTTTGAATGCGCCTGACACCAGACACCCAGCGCGCCACCCGGCACACCTCCTGTTTTGCTCCAAACTTGTGCTGTGAACTGGACAGCCGACACCAAGCCCGACACCACTTGGTCTTTTGATTAGAAATTCATTCCTTGCATGGAAAAACATAAAAAACATCAATCTGAACAAATAATAGACTTTATACATAATATAGCATAAATAGCATATATTTAACCTTATTCAGATAAATATAATACTAAACCTAGCCCATAAAATATGATAAGTCTGCGGCTTATCAAGGCCCTACACTTACCTTTTGCTAGTCCTCGAGCAAAACAAGATTAGAAAGGAGTAATTACTTATGCACAAAACAGATAAACTTTAGAATGACAATTAGATAAATATTTCTAACTGCCTGACCCTAATTCACAAGTATCACTTAATCTACCTTATCTATCCAAACATACTAATGGGTATAAAATAAATACTTTCAAAATCGATCAAAAACTTTTGGGCTATTTTGCATATGGGATTTGTAATCTCTCCTTTTTCCGGTTTCCATCATTCAGCTCTATTTTTTCAAGAGTTTCTGAATGTGGCCAAGACACTCATCATTGGTTTTTATTATTCAGCCCTATTTTGCAAGGGTTTCTGAATCAACCATGATTTTTACATTGAAGAACGGGGAATTTAGGAGAAAAATAAAAGGAAAAACTCTCGTTTCTTGCTTTTATTCTGAGGCACTTTATGCAACCTCAAGGAATATAATGCTTTTCCTTTGGAAGAAGATTTTTTTCTTTCTTTTTTCTTTTTCTTCTTCTTTCTTTTGCACAAAAAACCCTTTTAAGATTTTCACCCAAAAGATTTTTCACAATTTGAAAAGAAAAGAAACAAATACCCAGAAGTATATAAAGGAAAGAATTAGTTGCAAGATCATGTACTCATGTTAAACAAAAAGAATCAAGGAGTTAAAAACAGGAATCTACAAGTCATTAGAAAGCTTACCTCTTGAGAGAACAAGCCTTTATTCATTCCGAATCTCATCTTAATCAAAAACATGCAAAAAGTTTAGTAAAACATCGATAAAACTCACAACTTATGCATATTAAAAACTTAGTTTTTAGGGGGGTCCCTGGCCTACACTTGGCAGGAACACTGTCCCCAGTGTTCGAAAGAAACAATAATTTTTTTTTAAGAACAAAAATTACTATAATGAAAGCAATTAAAAAAAACACTAACATAGAATTAAAAGGAAAAATTAAATGATACGAAGGGCTCCCCTGTTTGATAGTGAAGGCGTGAGGAGGAACCGCCCTACACTTAGCCTTTTAGGCTATTTGGCATCATTTGAGATCCTGGGCAGGATAGTGACCGAATTCGCATGCTCCCGTGGATTTGTTTGAGTTTGAGACGGGAGCTGACCTTGTTGTCGTGGTTGCGTCAGAAGTTGCTGTAATTGCAACTGCAACGATTTGTGCTCCTTGCGAATGGTCGAGATCTCGTTGTGAGTGTCCTGGGTCTTGTTCATCAGGGCTGACATCATGTCACGAAGTTCAGCCATTTCAGCCTCTGATGATGATGCAGGATGGGATGGTCTGTATTGCCTTGGACCTCCCTGGTAGCCGGCTTGACTCTGGAAGTGTTGAGGGGGTTGGTTCCCCTGTTGCCATGGCTGCCGATACCCTTGGTTACTCACATAGTGGACTTCCTCAACATTCTGAAAGTCGGGCACGTCAGGGCTTGGAGCGTGTGGTCGTGCACTAACCACATTCGCTTGTTGAGGAAGTTGATTCATTGCTATTTGGTCCACCACCTTCTGTAGAGCGCTAACCTTCGTGGAAGTTTGAGCATTGCTCTCCAACAACTGCTCATGACTTTGCATCAATTTGTCAAATTTAGCGTCGCCCTCTCCCACTTGATATAAACCAGCGGTACTACCCCTGGTTCCACCGGTGGCCCATTCCCTAATCTCTTCGCAAAGAGATTTAACCCCACTAAGGAATTGATCTCCAGGCTTCTTTAATATATCTGCACCAAGGGAGGATAAGATCATCGTCTTACATTGATTGATCAATCCTTTTTAAAACAACTGAGATAGTTGTTCCTTGGTGAGGCCGTGGTGTGGACATGTGCGCAGCAACCCCTTTAATCTCTCCCAAGTCTCACAGATGTTCTCCGAGCTAGGTTGTCTGAAATTGTATATTTCGGCGATCATCTCCAGGGTGCGACTTGGAGGCATGAACTTGTCATAGAACTTGGTTGCCATGTCCTCCCATGTGGTGATGGTACTGGGGGTCAGACTGTGGTACCACTTGCTGGCGTTCCCCGTAAGGCTATGGGGAAAGAGGGATAGTCTGGCGTATTGGAGGACATTGTTTGTGGAGGTTAGGCTGTTTGTATGTTGCAAGAATTTGGTGACATGGAGCAAGGCATCGTCCGGGTTCATACCGTCGAACATTCCTAACTCCTTGATGCACCGGATCTGATGATATGGCTTGAGTTTTTGCCATTCATCATATTCGTTTTGTGCGAGGAGTGAGAGGTCGATTGCTGGGTTTTGGCCTTGGTTAGAAGGCCGGTTTATGTTGCAGACGGTTTGTGCTGCCATTGATGTAGGAGGTAGGTGTTGGTGGTTTCTTCATTGACGAATGGAGCGAGGAAGAGTCCTCTCGATTTCTGGGTCTAAATCTGCTAAATCTTCAGGAGGAGCAAGAGAAAACGTTATAATACTTCGTAATAATAAAAGGAATAATATAATGATATATTTAAAATTTACTAAAATACAAGAAGAAATAAAATTTTGGTTATGCCGGACACAATGCCGGGTGTATGGCACCAGGCATTGGACTTCCTCCAATACTGCCGGGTTGATAGTACCCGGCGTTGCATCCGGTCTTCCGCGAACTCAAAAATTTCAGTAAAGAATCAACAATTAGGAAAAATTAGAAGAGAGATCTAAGAGAAAGGTGTAAGAAAAGAATAGAATACTATGAGGAATTTAACATTTTACGAAAATAATTTATTACTGAAAATAATTTGAAGATGCCGGACATGTTACTGGGTTAGTTGTACCCGGCAGTGTACCCGGCACATTCAACCGAAAATAAAATGAACAAATTAAATTAAAGAATCAAAGAATAAAGAATAAAGAATAGGGCGTTTTACCGAATTAGGACTTGGACTAATTCCAAGTCCCCGGCAACGGCGCCAATTTGCTAACAGAGAAATTGTTAGGATAAACTATATACATAAAAAGAATAAAATAATAAACTAAACCTATAACTCTACTACGGGTAGCAAAATAAAACCCGGTCGGAGTATAGTGTAAATATATTGCGACCGAGAGTATCGTACCCAAGGGACTTATAGAAAACTAGTCCTAATCCGGGCAAAAGCCTATTCTATAATAACAGGGGGGAAATGTAAGTGACACCATAATTAAGTAAAACCTATTTAAATGCGAGGTTTATGACTAAACCACCCTAAGTACCAACATGATCATGCAATGCAACTTCAAGACACGAACTTAACCAACCAACATGATTGCGCCGGATGTCCTGCCGGACATCAGATGCACGGCATATTCAAAGTCTTGAATGTGCCGGACAGGAAGCACCCGGCAGTGCATCCGGCACGTTCATATGGTGAAAACCACTCTCTTGCTTCGAACAAGAAACTCAAAACCCATTAACAAATCGAGCATATGTCATGCTACGAAATGAACAAGGAAATGGGGGAAGATGGATTAACTCGCAATCTCAAGTCTTGCTCCCGCTGAAGCGCAGAAGACAATGTTTAAAGACCACTAAGATTTGTCTAACCTATCTACTCTTGGGCTTTTCCCCCTCAAGTATAATTTGCACAAAGAGAATGAGTGATCAACTAATTCCCTTGCCATAAGAACCAGAATCTTAATGAACGCTTGAATTTGTATTGAGATAATCATATTGTTTACATAGAAGGAATTCATCCCTAGCCAAAACCTAACAAGGGTCTCTACTTCACCATCCACTCCAATTAAAGAAGAAATACATGGGGGAGAAGGAGATTAATCAAAAGCCTTAACCCGAAAAGATAATCTTCTCTTCTTCTTCGTGGATGGATCCGTAGAAACTCTTGGACACCAACAGATGGAATGTGGGCAGAAATAGAGAAGTGAATGGCGTGATTTGGTATGTTGAAGTCTATCCAAATGAGGAGAAGTTCGGCCTATTTATAGACTTCAAATCTCCATGTGTGCCGGGTGTCATGCCGGGTAAGTAGTACCCGCACCACGTGCAAAATGTGTTGTTTAACCGTTAATTAAACCGCTAAATCCGCGCGAAAAGGCGCTTGTGCCGGACATGGGATGCCCGACACTACACCCGGCATCGGTTGGTATGCTAACGGCAATTAACTGCTAACTTCTGACGAACCGGGGTGACTTTTCAGTATGTGCCGGATGTACTGCCGGACATCAGATGCTAGGCACATTCACAGACTTTGAATGCGCCTGACACCAGACACCCAGCGCGCCACCCGGCACACCTCCTGTTTTGCTCCAAACTTGTGCTGTGAACTGGACAGCCGACACCAAGCCCGACACCACATGGTCTTTTGATTAGAAATTCATTCCTTGCATGGAAAACATATAAAAACATCAATCTGAACAAATAATATACTTTATACATAATATAGCATAAATAGCATATATTTAACCTTATTCAGATAAATATAATACTAAATCTAGCCCATAAAATATGATAAGTCTGCGGCTTATCAAACCTCCAGTGTTGCATGGGCTCATAGTCAGTCGCTTCCAGTGAGACTTCAAAAAAGTAGTCATTTCCACACGTTACACATCTTACAAATTAATCTCTACTCGTCGTTTCCACTTTCCTTCCCCCAGGCGCACCTATCGGAGTTTTCCTGGATGTAGGACATGGTTGCTTCGCTTTTGGCAAGCTGACCCCATTAGTCCTACGAAAATAAACTCCTTAACTTCAGTTTAATGTTCAACTCATAATTGGTATCGTAGACATCCTGTCATTACCAGGACCCCCGGTCCTCAACAATCTATCATATCACAAGTTCTCATCTCTTACAATTACCACAACTCCCATAGCAACCACATCGGGTCTTCCCGATCAAGAGGAATCATCCTTCTCCATGGTGCTTCTCATTCCATTGCCTCTCTATGCAGTACTCGAGGTACGGGCTGCGGCGGGTGGGGTACCATTGCTAATTCCCGTGACGTTCTCCCATCAAGTGCGAGCGGTTTCTACCGTCCTCGCGTTACTTGGGGTTGCTGGACCTTCACCACCTTCCGCTGTGCTTCGTCCTTCCTTAGTACTCTTACCCTGACCTCTCCCTGACGTCTGTCAGGAGGACGGGTTAGACCCTTACTCGGTCTCATACCGCAGTCTTGGTCGTTAAATATCGAAGTGCCTCTACGGCTATTGTGTGCAAGCGTTCAGCATTGCATCGACCTCGCAAGGTCACGTATCCTCACAACGTTTCCCGTATTCCCAAAACCTATGCTCACTGTCTAAATCCTACTATCTCTTGTCATCAGAGCAGTATTCCACTCTGATACCACTTTTGTAACAATCCTACTCTATCGTCTCCTAATCGTCATCCAAAACTCGTACTTAACTTATAATCGCAGCGGTAATCTTAAATACAATCGAACTACTGGTGTCACCCTTCTCACTCGCCCATACGAGTAATAACGCTTTTACTGAAATATTCATAATACGAAACAATTTCCCACAGTGACAACAAGAGATAGACTTAACTTTCCATTCCAATATAAAATACAACCATAGTGAGCATTCTAGGTATTCCAGGCCTATACACGTTTCTATGTTTGTATCGAAATACAACAGAGCATATTTAAATAACTGTGACTAAACTACCCAGCGCGTCCTGCTCTCTGTCGACACCGGGCTGCATACCTGAAAAATGTTTGTTTGTGGTATGGAATCAGCCCCTGCTGAGTATGCTACTACATGACTATCATGCCCCCTCAGACCCTCAGTTAATTGGTCGAGAGCATGCAGTTCATTTTCATGCATGTCGTTTTAATATAAAACTGTAAAGCAATAATAATATTGCAATAAACTCAAATAACAAACAAGCCCCCAACTTCACATATCACACCACAATAAACCAACTGGAATGCGTCACAACGCATATATGAGTACAGAGACTCCATTCAAAAAAACACATAATTATTCATATTCGAGTACAGCGACTCAACTCGACCAAATTCACACACGACAAACACACATACGAGTATAGTGACTCAATTCATCCAATCCACAACAATTCATATACCACACATAACCACATAGCATGACCAATGAACAACAAGGCGAAACAACGAGGATTACGAACAAGTATAGATTTCTGTCCTTGGCATACAAGCCCAAATAATGTTCGCCTAATGTACGAGCTAATATAGTTGTTCGTAATTGTTCAGTCATGTCTAAAGACAACGTGAAATACCCCAAACCTTGATATGTTGTTTAAATATTAGATTATGGTATATTGAGGCTAAAAGTGCCTTAGAAACTTTAGGAACAATTTAAACCATAGAAAACACAATAAGTACCATAAAGACAATTTGAGCAAAAACATGCTCTAAGCTTGGGATAACCTTGGTTAAGACTCAAAGAGCTTACCAAGACTTTATCAACATGCTAATGAACATGTTAAACCAATTACTAAAGAAAACCAAGCTTGAAAACAAGTTAAAACACAAAATGTGCTTTAAGAAGTCTTAAAGCACATTTTTAAAAAAATGTCTTGGAAATGGGTTTTGAGTGGCTAAATGCCCATCATTACTCTTTAATCAATATGTGTACTACTTAGTATCACATTAGGAAGTCTAAATCAATGAGAAATCAAAAATTTCACAATTATGTGCATTAGTTAGTGAATAGTGCTCAAATAGTGCTAGTTTAAATCATAAGTCAACATAAGCTAATTAAATGGTCAACAAAGCCATAAAATATCCCAAGGAGGATAAGGGGGCCAGTTTTTAAGTGTGAGTCATCACACTTAGCTAGTTGTTAAGGAAGAAAGAATAAATAAGTAAGTTAACTATTTACTTTATGCATAAATATCTTTCAAACTCACCTCTCTCTTCACTTTTCTTCATTCCCTTCATTCCCCACCGTCACCTTCTTCATCCTATCTTCTCCAACCGGTTATGCTACAGCACCTCTACCATTCTCCATCTTCATTTTCTTGTAACTCCTAGCTCCATGTTCCAAATTTAATTTCAAGACCACCATTCTCCTAGTTAGAGCAAGCTCTACAATCTTGTTTTTTCAAATCTTCAAGAGCTCCATTTCGGTGCCATGAAGAATCACCATTGAAGGAGCAAGAACTCATCTTTTTATACCTTGTCATTCTCCTTTGCTTCAAGGTAAGGAAAACCAAAGAAAAATTACATTTCCTCTCATTTTTGCATATGATCGAGAATCACCTCTTAATGGTGCTTTCTCTTGCTCTTTTCTTAGCTTGATTCAAACTTCTAAGGACTTGGAGGAGTCCTCTCTTGCTACTTAATCAAGTTCTCTTTCAAATCCATGGTAATCATCCATTTTAGTGTTTAAAACACTTATGTAAAACTAGGGTTATTCATGAGTTTAAGTATCAAGCTTAATGCTCATTACCCTTATATGTGTATTGGTTAGAAGATTGACAAGTGATCAAGCTTCTTGCCGATTTTCAAACAAAAAAAAAACAAGGAAGAAGTCTTGAAGGAGAGAGGTAAATAACCTATCCTAATGTAGTTTAGTGCCTTAGGAAATTGAGCTTTAAAAATGCTTAATAAACAACCTAAAGAACCAATGGGAAATGAGTTAGAAAACTATCCTCAAGGGGGTTATTAAGGGCATATGTGATGTTGTGTGTATTTGCAGGTTAAAGGCATTTAATATGTGGGAAAATCAGTGTTTAAGATTAATGCAATTTAAGGGCCTAAGAGCCATGTTATTTAAGGGCATAAGTGCCAAGCAATTTAAGTTTATGCACTATATTGTGATGTAGTGTAGTTTATGGTATAGTTGTGTGTAAAGAACATTCCGTGTGAAGATGAATGTCTTTGATTGTTAAAGGTGAAAAAACTATGTGTTTTGGTGTAAGAAAGTGCTAGTGAAGCTATGTCAAAATTTGTTTAGTAAACAAGGAGTTCTAGGTGTTTTAAGGAAATTTGGTGACCTAGGTTGTACTAGGAATTGTTGTGTGTTAAATGGTGGAGAAAATGACTTAAGGTGTCCTCGAGTGTTCAAAATGACTTAGGCATTGTTCATGGAGGTTTAGAGTTCAAAGGAGTGATTTTTGGTATACCAAAGTAATGGTAAGAGTATGGTTAAGTTTTATGCAAATTTTGGGTAAACAAGAGAGGAATAATGCCTTGTGAAGGATTAAGTATGAACTTGTGGAAAGAAATTTTAAGTTGTTTGTGTAAAGGAGGTGTTGGTGAGAAATAATGCTTTTGGAGTAGTTGTAATGGTGGTGAGAAGACACTTTGGGTTAGTTGTTATCATAGGTATAAACCACCACTTAGAAAACATTTCAAGTGTTAGGAATTTTTACAAGCAATTGAGTAAGTGTTTGAGGAACTTAGAAATGAGTTAGAAAATGAGTTTGGTGGATGGTATATGAAGGTTTAAGTGTGCCAAATGGTGTTAGAACACATTAGGAGACTTGAGGAAAAGTTTGGGACAATTTAGACAATTTTTGGGAAGTTTCTGCAGTCGACCGACCAGGGGACCGACCCTGGCTGGGTCGGTCGAACTGTAATAACTGGGCGAAAATGTTTCTGGAACGGACCGACCCAGAGGGCTTTGGGTCGGTCGGAGTGAGTTTGGGTCGGTCGGGCAAAATTTAACGAACCAAAATGTTTCTGGAATGGACCGACCCAGAGGGCCTTGGGTCGGTCGTAGGTCGTGGGTCGGTCTGGAGAAAATTTTCAAACCCGGATGTTACTGGGATGGACCGACCCAGGGGGTTGGGTCGGTCGGTGGGTCGGTCGGCCCATACTTTAAAAAAAACAGAAAAGAAAATGTGGCTTAAGTAGTAAACCCTAGTGTGTATAATGAGGATAATCAAGTGTAAGTTTAAGTGTAATAACATGTCATGTAACCATGTGAACACTTAGTAAAATTGGAAGTTAAATAAGGTAATTAACCGACATTATTAATTATGTATAGGAGCTACCTTCGGTGGAACTCGAACGCAGCAAGGACCAAGGTATGGTTTTCTTGCAGTCTGTTTGCTACCGGTTTACACCGGCTTGTGTGTTTGTTTGTTTCTTGATTGTTTATGACTTTGTAAGACTTAAATCATGAAATGAGTTTACAGTCATTGTTATTATTGTAGCATGTGTGTACCAGTACCGTTAACCTCGAATATGTGTGTTGGGGTAAAACATAACGGCAAGTGTACCGGTCAATTCTAGCAAGTTTTAATAGAGAGTAATCCCTAAGTATCGAACCAGAGGAGGCGATGTGTCTAGTTTAATCTTTACTAACCGAAACAAAATAAAACAGGAAATTGGGGTTTGATTTGATGACAATTAAAAACTGTAAGCAGAATGTAAAACAGTAAAAAGCAAGAAAATAATTGTTGTGAAACTGATTGGGAAGGAGCGATCCCGGTTTACTACTGCACCCTAAATCTTTGATTCCTATCCCTAAGTGATTTCCAAGATAATTCTGAGTAAAACCCTAGAACAAAGATAATTCACCTCCGGTCTCCCGCTTAGCAAATACTAGTTAGCAAAGACCGAATTCTAACTCTCGTTACAAACCCGCTGTTTACTAACCGCCTTAAGAACAATCTAGCTTATTAGTCAATTAGCAATTTAGAGGAATTGCCGTCTCTAAACTAACCGGTTATTTTCCTGTAATCAATTGAAAGCCGCAGTCGTCACATATAAGCTAACAAAATACTAATCTTTATAATTGGCCAAATTATAACGATTAAAGAAATTAAGCAAGGAAGATAACTTTACTCAATCGAATTGCATTAAATCACAAAGGAACAGGAATAGTCAATTTAGGGATACATAGCAAACCGGAATCTTAAGGAACTGCTCAGCCATTGACATGTTTACAATAAGCACAATAGTAATAAAGAACAAGAAGAAACTCTGTTCTGAGACTTCTGGTGAAGTCTTCGTGATGAACTTCTTTCTGTGCTCTGCTCCGAACTTCCAATCAGAATCAATCTCAACTAAGCTAATCTCTCTGTGCTGTACCGTGACTAATTGTGGTGTATGAAGTGTCCTCTCTCGTTGGCCAGACTCCTCCTTTTATAACAAAAGAATTCTATCTTTAACCTATCTTAAATCTATCGCTAATCTAACCTAATTAAGCGACGGCCAACAGATATTAAAGATATAACTAATTCTGTTATTCCCGAAACAAAACTCTGCGCTCCGCTTGTATTGGTCCGGGTTTGCAAAGTAGGACACAAACCCGGACCGCATCTGAAAGTAGGCAGAAGGTTCTTCGCTTGTATTGGTCCAGGTTTGCAAAGTAGGACACAAACCCGGACCGCATCTGAAAGTAGGCAGAAGCTTCTGCGATGAGATGGTCCGGGTTTATAAACCCAGCTCCAAACCCGGACCCTCAATAAAACAATGCCGTGGTCAATGAAAATATGCCTTTGACTCTAGTTTGACTTCCCCTTGTTGCTTCAACCTCAAAAATCTTCATTTAAGCACTTTGTTGAGCATTTTATCCTGAAAACATATCAAATCGATCATTGGAGACAAATATAACAATAAAGAGTAAATAAAGCATTACGGAGGCAAGTTAATGTCATAATGTAGAAAATTAAGCATGAATTATTCTAGTAAACTTAGACAAATTCCTGACTTATCAACTTCCTCACACTTAATCTTTGCTTGCCCTCAAGCAAATAGAAACATACTGAAATCTTACAGAAGGGAGTCGTCAGTTTAGAACTGTGCACAAGGAGATCTAATAATGAAAAGCAGTCATAGAGAACAATGATCCACACTTGCAGGTTTTCATAAACAGTGAATCGAGAAGTATTTTGCAAAGGCTTAAGACACATAGTAAAACCATTGACTCCAATTTCACTCAGGGACTACTTTCCAATTAACTTTCCACAATCCATGGACGACAAGGGGTGAGAAGTAATATCTTATTCCATATTACCTTTCATCACCACATACTCATAATCAAGAAGGACTTTGCACTTTGCATTTGAAATTAACAAATTTCTTCAACTTTCTAAACAAGCATTAACTTTCTCTTTTATATCCCTCAAACTTTTCTCTCCATTCATGTAGCGGTGTTGGGTCTTCTATCCCAGATCAGAAGACCTTAGGTAGATGGGTGATGAGGCACCCCGAGGACTTAATTACCAAATGGACGAGGCCTGTTTCTGGGTTAAAAGTTCGATTAGAGGAGTACCTTGCCTTTGTCCTTCCTTCCTTTCATTCAATGATCATTCCCAAAGTCCCCAAGTGAAATCAAAATCAAATAGTTGCACTAATAGGCTTAACTTTTTAAAGAAGAAATAGACAAGCATTAATCAAAACTGTACATACAAGTAGTGCAACCAGAATTTCCACAACTGTTTTCCAGCTTCGATCTCACAGAGACTAATGCTACTCGTGCGGTGTTCCAAACCAACTTATCCAACCACTGAATAAGACTCAAGTATGTTATGCAACCAAAAATTTTTGAGGGCCAACAAAAATATAGTGAAAATGGAGTGATAGCCTTAAAAGTGTTCAAAATTAGCACATTCAAATGTAATTGAGCATGAGCATGTGCAATTTCCCTTCCTCACACTTAAGAGGAGCAATGTCCTCATTGTTCACAAATTCAAACCAAAGATATCATGGATTTGATGCATTCAAAGCGTAAGCGGGATTTAAAATAAGAGTGAAACAAAAACTCCCCTGATATCTTCAGATTGAGGAAGGGCACCTTCCTCACACTTAGGTCCGTCAACGGGGTAGGAAGCTTCCTCACACCAGCCTTGGGAATACCACAAAATTTCTCACCTACACACACTTAGTAAAAACACCAGCAAACCCTGGAAAGCGTTGCATTAGCAGCACAGGCATAACCATGTCCTATGAGTGAGTGCTAATTAAATGAAACTAGAAAAGAAGTTAATGAAGTTTCTTCTGTGAACTTGGTCCGGGTTTGCAAAGCCATACCCAAACCCGGACCACACTTAAATCATGCCAGTGAGGTCTCCGCTTATGCGGTCCGGGTTTGCAAACCAATACGCAAACCCGGACCACCTCCAAAAGTCGACAGTAAGTAGCTTGCTCTCTCGGTCCGGGTTTGCAAACCAGCGCACAAACCCGGACGACCTCCAAAACATGCCAGTAGCTTCGTCCAATTATAGGTCCGGGGTTATAAACCCAGCTCCAAACCCGGACCTCCCTTAAAAGTGGCCAGAAACTTAAATTGGAAACTGATGTCCCTCCAAACTCCTGAATTCACCTTCAAACCCATGAAAAAAACTAAACAGAACATGTCTAACAAACTCATTAGCTCAAAAATAAAGAATGAAAAACAATAAAACTTACGAGAAATAAACAAAAACGAAAAATAAAACTCACAAAACTGGGTTGTCTCCCAGCCAGCCGCCCGTCTTTTCGGTCTTTGGCTAGACCGTGCCTCATTCTCTCAAGAGACTCCAGATGATTGAGCTGTCTTGGGGTCCCAGCGACAAGAAGTTCGAGATGCTTCCAAAACTTGTTTTGAAGACCTACCAGCATAAAACAGTAGTTGCTCACCTTCTGCATTCAAAGTGATCGTACCGTGAGCAACTTCGATTCGAGCGTCGGCTGTTGCTAGGAAGGGCCTTCCAAGGATGATAGGAACTGTTGGATCTGCAGCCATGTCGAGTACGACAAAATTGCAAGGAAAGTACAGATGCTCCACCTTAACCATCACATCCTTAGCGATTCCACAAGGATAAACCATTGAGCGATCTGCTAGCTGAAGCGTCATTCGTGTAGGCTGTAAGTCCCCAATCCCAAGCTTTTCATAAATAGTGTATGGCATGAGACTGATTGATGCTCCCAAATCAGCAAGACAGTGGTCGAAGTCAATGTCTCCTACTCTGCAAGGAATTGTGAAACTTCCAGGATCTTTGCATTTTTCTGGTTGGCGCTTTTGTATGACCGCCGAACAAGTTCCTGTAAGCTGAATAGTCCCTGTCTCAACTAACTTTTCCTTATTAGATAAAAGCTTCCTTAAATACTTGGCATAGTTAGGCACCTTCGCAACTAATTCAACAAAAGGAATATCAACAGATAGTTGACGAAGTAAAGTAAGAAACTTATCAAATTCACTATCCTCCTTGAAACGCTTGGTTCTGCTTGGGAAGGGAACTGGAGGAGAAACGTCCACTGCAGGTGGTGTAGGTGGAGGAGATTGGGTGGTTTTGCAATTACGCTCATTCTCTAGCACCGGTTCCTCTATATTCACCACACTCAAGCTCATTAGTTTACCTCTACCGCTCCTAGTAGTTACCTTCTTCACCGTTCCTTTTCCTGCAAAGAAGATTTTTTAGCCAAGATATCATCTACTAGCTTAGCATAGTTTGGCATAAACTTAAGCACTTCAGAAAAAGGCATATCCTTAGTTGATTTCTTAAAAATGTTAAGAAATTTTCCAAGCTGTTCATCAAGGTCCCTTTTCTTTAACCTGTCAGGAAAAGGAATAGGTTCTTCAAATTTACTATTAGAAACAGATTAGTAAGAAGGTCGAGTTTCAGGAGACTCCTTCTCCTTGGGTGTTTCAAAAGCTTTACTAGAGTCCTCAACCTCTTTTCGAACAGGCTGAATGACAGCAACAAGTGGAGCATCGTCTTCCACAACAAAAACAGCTTTGGCATGCTCTCTCGGATTCTGCTCTGACTGACTAGGCAAAGAACCCGAAGGACGCTGAGCTAGCTGCTGAGATATCTGAGACAGCTGAGTCTCGATGTTTCTATTGAATGTCCTTTGATCAGCGTTGAAAGTCCTCTGCTCCTGATTGAAAACTTCTAGCTCATTGAACTTCTTCGTGCTAACCGAGATGAAATCATTCATTCTGGCAAGAACTGCATCCATACTAGAAGACGCTCCAGCACCCGAATTCTGTGCTTGCTGATTCTGCATTGGCTGCTTCTGATAAGAGGAATTATACTGCTGTTGGGGTCTCTGATTGAAATTGCTGTTACCGCCAGCTTGGTAACGATTCTGCTGCTGAGAATGGTAACCTGAGTTGCCTTGCTCCCCATAATAATTACCCGGTCTGTTACCAACATAATTCGCTGCCTCTTCTTGTGGTGGAGCACATTGGCACATGTTAGAAGCTCTACCACAGTATTCGCAAGGTGGATAAACCTCAGGAGCAGCAGCTGCATTTGACTGCGGATTCATAACTGCACACATACGCTCAAACTGCTTCTACATTGCTTCTATCTTGGCAGCCAAGAAAGTGTTTGAATCTACTTCATAAACCCCAGCAGGTTTCTTTGGTGCAGCTTCTCCGGCTCTTGTACCTCCCCATTGATTAGCTGTTGTGGTAATAGTCTCTAGCAGCTCTTTAATCCGTGTAATGGGTAGCTCCATCAAACTACCTCCAGCACAAGTATCAACCAACAACCGGCTAGACGGATCCAAGTCCTTGTAAAAGGACTGTAGTATAACCTCTTCACCTAGTCCGTGATGTGGTACCTTCCTTACTATTCCCTTAAAGCGCTCCCAAGCTTCAGACAAGGTCTCACCGGCAAACTGTTTGAAGTTAGTAATTTCTCCTCTCATGGTCAGCATCCGAGAGGGTGGAAAATACTTTGCCAGGAATGCATTAGCCAGCACTTCCCAAGTAGTGATACTGTCAAGCGTCAACGAGTTTAACCATTCAGCGGCTCTATCCCTCAGAGAGAATGGAAACAGAGTGAGTCGGGCCACCTCCTGCGAAGCTGGTGTCGAACACGCTCCTACCAATCTCAGGAATGTAGTGAGGTGGACATTCGGGTCTTCAGTGACCGTCCCGCTGAACTGAGGTGCGTTCATCACCATGGTCACATAATGAGTCTTGAACTGCCACTGCACTCCTGCTGGCAATGCTGGAATCACTATTGGCGACACCAACCCCTCAACACTTGGACGGGTGTAGTCTCTCATCTGCCTCTCGTTGTTCGCCATGTTAACTGCTGGTTGAACTTCTGGAGCCTCTTCGTCAACAGGTGGTTCAGGGACCTGCTCTCCAACTGGGGAATCCAGATTCAAATCCTTGCGAAGCTGTCTTGCAAACCTCTCGATCTCAAGATTGAGCTCGAACTCCGGTTCTCCTGCAGAGCGGGTTTTAACCATAAACCGAGAGTTAGTAAACCGAAGCTATAATAGCGTAAAAGAAAACAAAATAAAGATTAAACTAAATAACCGTGCCTCCCCGGCAACGGCGCCAAAAACTTGTTGGGGTAAAACATAACGGCAAGTGTACCGGTCAATTCTAGCAAGTTTTAATAGAGAGTAATCCCTAAGTATCGAACCAGAGGAGGCGATGTGTCTAGTTTAATCTTTACTAACCGAAACAAAATAAAACAGGAAATTGGGGTTTGATTTGATGACAATTAAAAACTGTAAACATAATGTAAAACAGTAAAAAGCAAGAAAATAATTGTTGTGAAACTGATTGGGAAGGAGCGATCCCGGTTTACTACTGCACCCTAAATCTTTGATTCCTATCCCTAAGTGATTTCCAAGATAATTCTGAGTAAAACCCTAGAACAAAGATAATTCACCTCCGGTCTCCCGCTTAGCAAATACTAGTTAGCAAAGACCGAATTCTAACTCTCGTTACAAACCCGCTGTTTACTAACCGCCTTAAGAACAATCTAGCTTATTAGTCAATTAGCAATTTAGAGGAATTGCCGTCTCTAAACTAACCGGTTATTTTCCTGTAATCAATTGAAAGCCGCAGTCGTCACATATAAGCTAACAAATACTAATCTTTTAATTGGCCAAATTATAACGATTAAAGAAATTAAGCAAGGAAGATAACTTTACTCAATCGAATTGCATTAAATCACAAAGGAACAGGAATAGTCAATTTAGGGATACATAGCAAACCGGAATCTTAAGGAACTACTCAGCCATTGACATGTTTACAATAAGCACAATAGTAATAAAGAACAAGAAGAAACTCTGTTCTGAGACTTCTGGTGAAGTCTCCGTGATGAACTCCTTTCTGTGCTCTGCCCCAAACTTCCAATCATAATCAATCTCAACTAAGCTAATCTCTCTGTGCTGTACCGTGACTAATTGTGGTGTATGAAGTGTCCTCTCTCGTTGGCCAGACTCCTCCTTTTATAACAAAAGAATTCTATCTTTAACCTATCTTAAATCTATCGCTAATCTAACCTAATTAAGCGACGGCCAACAGATATTAAAGATATAACTAATTCTGTTATTCCCGAAACAAAACTCTGCGCTCCGCTTGTATTGGTCCGGGTTTGCAAAGTAGGACACAAACCCGGACCGCATCTGAAAGTAGGCAGAAGGTTCTTCGCTTGTATTGGTCCGGGTTTGCAAAGTAGGACACAAACCCGGACCGCATCTGAAAGTAGGCAGAAGCTTCTGCGATGAGATGGTCCGGGTTTATAAACCCAGCTCCAAACCCGGACCCTCAATAAAACAATGTCGTGGTCAATGAAAATCTGCCTTTGACTCTAGTTTGACTTCCCCTTGTTGCTTCAACCTCTAAAATCTTCATTTAAGCACTTTGTTGAGCATTTTATCCTGAAAACATATCAAATCGATCATTGGAGACAAATATAACAATAAAGAGTAAATAAAGCATTAAGGAGGCAAGTTAATGTCATAATGTAGAAAATTAAGCATGAATTAGTCTAGTAAACTTAGACAAATTCCTGACTTATCAATGTGCTAACCCGTTAGTTGACCAAACTAGGATACGTAAAGAGAGCGGTACTCGGTTTTAACATTTCGACTTAAGGAACGTTCTAACTACGGCTATGTATGAGCTAGTTGTGGTATGTGTTGATTGACGTGTATCCCATCTCCCTTGTGTGTCTAACTGGACTTAAATTCCTATGGTGTGAATTAATGTGTTAAGTTCCAACAAGGAACTACTAACAAGTGAATAACCGGGGGGTGAGGAATCCGGTCGTTCCGGTCACGCATGTATGTACGGGAGTCGATATCTGAATCAGATTCGTCCCTCTTTATGTTATGGTTGTTTTCCTTCTTGGATTACAATCACCCACAAGCTTAACCAAGGCTTACCTACCTGACTATTGATCGGGCTAGGGGGATTATATGCACGGTGTGCTTGGATCACTATATCCGACACACCTTGGGGTTGGGTTAAGCGTTCGATAAACTGAACGGTAACAAGTTATGTAATGAGCTTAACATGAGATTAAAATCACTCTCTAGGCTTACCAAGTATGGCTAACTATGTTTGGTTTGTTTCCTAAAGTGAAACATTCCTGTTATACTATGTGTTGATGTTTGCTATGCAATGTTTATTGCTATGCTTATGTATGTTGTATGTTAAATTAATGCCATGTTATCATGACAATTAGTTGCGTGTATCCCGGTAGCCGACGGGCTGCACGTTAATCATACCAGCCAAGGGTTGTTGACCCCTTTGGGGCACCATATTTTATTTTGCAGGCTGAGGATCGAGGAAGCAGAGTGGCTTTAGATCCTAGGTCTAGTGAAATACTTTTGTTAGTCTTTGGATGTTGGACCCGGGATGCGCCTGTGCTCCCGTGGTGGTATGTTTTGGTAGTAACGGAATTACAGTGATGATTTGTAAATATACACTCGGTATTGTTGGTTTATATATATGTAAATGTTAGAAACTAATGCTCGGGAGTCTGTGTCCATCAGACCGATACATATGTACGTATTCAGCCTTGTTAGCCATGTGAGTGGCTAACGACGTGTAGCACCGACTCGTTTTAGTTATTGTTTGAGTTATAAATTTCCGCTGCAGTTACCGTTTATTGTTAAGTTTACAGTTGGAGTGTTACACAACGTCTCGTTAAAACGACGTGTCTCTAAGTTACCCATATCTCATGGCGGGTCACCCACGGCAGTAGCCACTCCAGCGGTAGAGTCTCCGACCGACGAACCATCTGTAGTCCGTTGGAGTTTTTCCTCTTGATACTTACAGATACTCACACGACATCCTAGTATCGTTAGTTGATCACAACTCATTCCAAGAGCCACATCCTCTTGGTTTATTCATCTATACCATCGCATCGCATTACCATTTTCCTAACACAGCAGACTAAGGTCGTTAGTCTAATCCTAAGTACATCGACTCGGGATCCAGTGTTAGATATGAGAGAGGCGTTAAAAAGGCCAATGCTCCGTATATAAGTCTCGGATATATATATATATATCTTATTATCCTAATGCTAACGTTTTTCTTACGTTCCTTATATTACACATATAAGATAGCATCATTGCCGCTAGTTCGTTTTATAATATGTTCATATATACGAGCAGTACTGTTATCGCACAACAGTAATAATAATAAGGCAGCGTTAATACACAATTCATGCATATTAATTCACACAAGCAGACATTCAATCTTATCACAGATTTTCACACAAAATGTCTGAACTGAGGAAATCCTCAGAGACAATCAAGCCACATAATAACATACCGTGCACCGGGATTATAGGACGGTGGAGTATGAATCGAGCTAAATCCGATGCTCCTCGAGACGCCTCTAACAATCTAATAATACGTATCACACTACATATTAGCATCTCGTACAACAACATTAATCTACGGTACCCCGTAGCGTCGTTAACCCCTTCCTGTTCATTTCCCGTCATTAACTAATAACGTCTCTCGGATTTTCGGTTTAATTCAGGATTAGTTTTACGTAAACATTATAGTACATGCATGGTTACGTCGCAGTATATTAATATACTTAAACTTATATGTTCATTATCGCATGTATATTATAATACACTTGTATATTATATAGTTTTGAAACTATATGGCATGTATAATCCTTATCATATATTATACATCCTACCTTAGTATTTATTTCTCTAAGGTTAGTTTATCCAAGTGTAAAAATGTGGTATATTTCACATTTATGTATTTCTCATTAAATACTTTGAACTATATAATCCATCTTATTTCATATACTCATTTAAATCTTAGAACATTCTTTAATTAATGTCTATAATCATATTTCTCCCCTTTATGGCAACCCACTAGTGATATTATATGGTTACTCAACCATACTATATATTTCACTCTATGCCATATATTTATTTATATATATGAATTATGGGACCATTTATTATATGGTATTTCTTTATAATATATCCATTTTTCCTTAATGAATATTTCCATATTATAAATTTTATAACGCTTATAACATTATAAACCATATTATAAGTTTTCAATTCTAATTATCCCTTAATTCCGAACAACACCTTATATTTTCTTTTATTTATCAAAACCACCACATTATTTATATAATGTTACATTATAGTAATATAACATATATTATGACATTTATATCATTATACCATTTATAACCTATAGTTATAATATGTCATAAAATACCAAACAGCACCATTAGCTGTCGCTTTTAACAAAGTCAACCCATATTTTCAAAATTTACATAATAACCCCAAATGTTATTATATTGTTACACTTATATCATATATCTTATATTATATCATTTTAAACCTTAACATAATTATAACATATAGTTCTAATTATTTTAAACCACCGAATAGAACCATAATCTGTTCTAAATTAACTTCCAGCCCTTAATCTTTCTATATTTACCAAATGACCTCCTTTCATAACATATAGTTCCTAATATTATTAAAACTATATATTATACACATTTCTTATTAAAACCTCTTATATCATTCTAAAAAATCACCAAGCTATACCAAAGGGTTATAAATATCATTTTTAACCATATACTTTCGGTCATTTACATTTCCACCCCAAATACTTATCCAAAATGTATCAATGATATAAATACTATATATTATACATATATAGTTCATTATAATTCCAAACTTAACCAAATGAATTCCTAAAAATTCCTAATAACCTATAGTTGTATAAAATACCATTTTATACCCAAAACTTTCGGTAATCTCATATATACCCCATATGTTATGTAAATTTTACAATTTACAATATAGTTTAATATAAGTTGATATTTAACTCCATTTTCACCAAATTTAGTCAAAGTCTCCTAGATAGTCAACCTTTGACCTCTAAGTAGTTTTGACTCTCAAATTCTCGGTAATTACAATCTTTACCCCAAACTTTTCAATATTTGCAATTTTAACACAAAACTTTATAAAATGTTATAATTTTTATTTAAACTCATTTAAAACCCCAAATTCCACTTATAGTAGCCCACGGCTATATATATCTTTAGTAATTACCGGTTTGACCCCAATCTTTATGCTAAGTGCATAAATTAGATTAAATAAGCTTTTAAACTTAAATAAAATGGCCTAATGACATGGCCTTATTACAACCTTGAACTTGTAAAATAAATTACACTTTAAATGTCTCAAAACTACTTTAAACTCTCGGCCTTACCACCAACTTCTCCATACTTACCAATTTTTCCACATAATGTCTTAATTTGACCATTATGTTAATTAAATCATTTAAATGACTAGCTTATGTTAACTAAGTCATTTCTGGTCACACTTAGGTTTATATTAAACATTCTAACCAGTCCACTCTCGGCACATATATATAATATAAGCTTTAAAGCATATAATATATGGTTAAGAATGTTATACCTTGATTTATAAGCTCCTTAAGGCTTGTTTGGCCACGGCAGCTTGGGGGATTTATTTGGACAGCTTCTAATTAATTTCTAACAGCAAGAATAAGATATAGTTAGGTTCCAAAAACTGAACCAACTATATGTAACACCCCATCCAACAATAACATCCTTACAACAAATTGCCGCGGAAGAAACAACCTCATCACATTACTTAACTTGTTGGGTTACACGCCGTAGCCACCTACGTGGCTAACAAGGCTAATCCAATACAGTGTACCGGTCTGATGGGCTAAATTCCCGAGCGACTAACTTAGTATCCCTTTTCATAACAACAACAATAATATACACCTTTCAACTATACCGAGTATTTGTAAACTGGTGCGCGACAACAATGTCGGTCTTACTACACCTACTGTATATACACACTTAAATATAAATACCCATGTACAATGACTACCGTCCTACTCTCGAACGGCTTCCGCACTTCGCACCTGAAATAGGAAAAGAAGAGAAAGGGGTGGCCCCAAGGGGCTCAGCACCTTTGCTGGTATGATAATCCCGCAGCCCACATGCTATCGGGCCACGCACAACTACTTGTCGTCTTAACATGCAGTTGATTATATTTAAATCATACATGTAACAATAAACACACAACATTTAACATTTCGCCTCAATGGGCTCAACCATCGGGTAATACATCCTACTTAATAAATCACCCATGGTATTCATCATCCCTAGAGTGTTTCTCCTCCAATGGAGCTACTTCCTTAATAGACGACACATACCCTTTAATCGGGTTATCCTTAAATGCCTCTTATCACAAACTTGGAATCATTTCCATGATCCACACACTTCACATTTTACAACATTAACACACACTACGTAACAACACTTAACAACACTTTGCACGTTTCCATGTGCACAACATAACACCGCAATATATTGCATCACAACAAACACATAACACAACGGGAATGGTTCTCTTAGGAACCGACCCAAACATCACCAACATACTGGTGAGCCTAGAGATTGTTGCCAGTCTCATGATAAGCTCGTTACATAACTCGTTACCGTCTCGTTAAATGAACGGTTAACTTAACACAAGGTGTCTCGGATATAGTGATCCAAGCACACCGAAACAAACATAACAATAGTATGCCCCTGTGGCCCGACGTGAGTCAGTAATAGCCTTGGTTAAGCTAAAGGGTAGGTTGGGAACCAAATTGGAAAACAACCAATACATACAGAGAGGATCGAACCTGATATGACAACGACCCCCATACTCACACGCGTGGCCGGAACAGACCGGACTCCTCATTCCCCCCGTTAGCACTTATTAGAAGTTCATCTTTGAACTTTATTAAACAATCACAAACATTGAGTTAAGTCTTGTCAGACATACACAAGGGAAAAGAGAGTCATACATTCACATGCAAACACCACGCACAAACATTACATATCCAACTCACGCATAGCCGTGGTTAGAACGTTCCTTAGGTCGGAAACGTTATTACCGGATACCGTTCTCTTACGTTTACCTAATAGTGGTTAACTAGCCCTTCAAGCGCATTAGAGGTTACCGGTATCGGCACGTAAACATACAATAACAATAACGACTGTAAACTCGTTTCATGATTTATATCATAACGTGGCAAACATACAGAAAAACACATTGGCATACAAGCCGGTGTAATCCGTTAGGACACAGGTTGCAAGAAAACCATACCTGTCACCGGAGTCCACTTATCCTGTCCATTTATGTTCCTCGAGCAATTCTCGAACAACTGTTAACATCACACGTGTTTTCATTAACATCGGGGTTTGCTTGATCATTTAATGTCAATGCTTAATTTTTCCCCGTTAACTTAGTTACATAACTTAACATTTTTAACTTGTTTTACTCTCACATTTTAATACAACTTTTTGCCCATTTTATTGTCACTAAAACTCACCTAACATGCCCTCAACATCCTTATAACATCATTACATACCAATCCCCATCATCACATATCATTTCATAACCTCAAACCTTGTTTTTGGTCCGACCGACCCACCGACCGACCCACAGCTGGGTCGGTCCATTACAGAACCCTTTTACTTCCTTACAAACATGCCCGTCCGACCCACGTCCGACCCACCATTCTGGGTCGGTCCATGTGCGAACATTTTTCCACCTTTGAAACTTGACCGACCGACCCATGTCCGACCCACCCTTTTGGGTCGGACCATTACCGAACATTTCCTAACATAACAGAGGCTCGACCGACCCACAAACTGGGTCGGCCCCTGGGTCGGTCGCCTCCTAAACTTACCCAAACTTTGTCAAATCTTCACCAAACTTCTCCTAAGGCCTCTTAATGTGTTCTAACATCATTTGGCACTTCAAACACACCCTTAAGATATTCTTAAACACTCACAAAACTATTTTCCTAATTCCTTAAACCTTTACTTATATCCCCACAAAATTCCTAACACTTACAATGCTTGTACTAGGTTCCTAAATGGTGTTTCTCACCTTATAACTACTATCCCAAAACACTTTCTTCTCATCTTAACATCATCTCTTAAGCATTATTTTCTTACTAACTAAATCTCCTTTTTACATCATACCTAAACATCACTTGTTCCTTGAACACCAACCTTACCTAAACCTTAAACAACTCCTCCAAGATTTTAATACATTCTCAAAACACACATTGAATTCCTAGAGCTTCCAATATAATACCTAAACCCTTGCATCACTCTTAAACACCTTAACACTTGTTTCCTTCTCTAGTAAACATTCATTCACCTTTAACCCTTCCTAGTTCACCAAAACTCACTTACAACACTTAGAACTTCTTACACATTTCCCAAATTTGGCCATAGCTTCTCTTGTATACACTCACATCCAAACACTTAGGTTTTTACCTTATTTCACTCAAAACACCTAAAATCCATCAAACACATCTTTTACACAAACTTCACACATTTAGCACTACATCACAATATAGTGCATAACTTAAATTGCTTGGCACTTAGGCCCTTAAATAACATGGCTCTTAGGCCCTTAAATTGCATAACCTTAAACACTGAATTTCCCACATAAATAATGCCTTTGACCTGCAAATACATACACCAAAACATATGTTCTTTTACTAGTCTCCTTGAGAACACTTTACGAGGTCACTCACCATTGGCTCCTTAGGTATTTTATCAAGCAAATCAAGCTCATTTTCCTAAGGCATTTAAACTACATTGAGATAGTTTGTTTACCTCTTTTCCTCACAAATTTCTTTCTTGTTTCCTTGTAAACCGGTAAGGCATTTCCTTCCTTGCCAACAACTAAACAATATACCAACATTGAAATGAGTATATAAGCTTTAAGCTTTATCTCATTGTAAACCCTAGTTACACATATTGTTTTAACACATTAAGGTAATTGTTTTACCTTGGAATTGGAAGAGAACTTGAATAAGTATCAAGAGAGGACTCCTCCTAGCCCTTGGAAGATTCAAATGAAGCTAAAACAAGCAAGATAAATACACCATTGTGAGGTGAATTTTCGGACAACATGAAACATGGAGGAAACATGGATTTTCTTTGAGTTTCCTTACCTTGAAGCAAAGGAGAACATGAATATGTAAAAAGGTGAGCTCAAGCTCCTCCCATGTGGTTCTCTTGGCACCGAAATGGAGGTTTTGAAGTTTTGAAGAGACAAGATTGTAGAGCTTGGCTTAACTAAGAGAATGGTGGTGTTTGTTTTTGATTTGGTTAAGTGAGCTAGGTTTTACATGTGGTCAAAGATGGACTTCCATGGTTGTAGTGATATATTACCGAGAGAGAACAAGAAGAAGAGAGGAAGAAGGAGTTGGAACCGTGTGAAATGGAGGAAAGGAAGGGAGAATGAAGATAGAACTTACTTTTGAAGATATTTAAGTCTTAAAGCAAATAGTAACTATGAGTCACATTTATTTACCTAACAAGTTAACATACTTGGTGACTCCTCACTACAAAAACCGGCCACCATTATGCCTAGGAGGGTGTTTTGGTCTTTGTTGACCAATTTAATTACTTATAACATTATATGTTACAAACTAGTTATAAAAATCACTATTCACCTATAACAAGGCACATAGAAGTGAAATTTTTGATTTCCCACTAATATGGCCACCCAAATGTGATACTATATAGTACACATGTTAATTAAAGAGTAATGATGGACATTTAGCCATTCAAAACTCATTTACAAGACATTTTTTCAAAAACGTGCTTTAAGACTCCTTAAAGCACTTTTTGTGTTTTAACTTGTTTTCAAGCTTGGTTTTCTTTAGTAATTGATTTAATATGTTCCTTAACATATAAATAAGGTATAGGTATGACCATTAGGTCTTATACACAATCATCCCAAGCTTAGAGCACATTTTTGCTCATATTGACTTTAAGGTATTTTCTTATGTTTTATTTGGTTTTACTGTCCACCAAAGTTTCTTAAGGACTTATTTAGCCTTATTAAATCATAATTAAATGTTATCAAGTCTTGGTAGGCTCTTTGGGTCCTAACCAAGTTCACTCATAGCTTAGAGCATGTTTTTGCTCAAACTGTGTCTTAATGCTTTATTGCATTTCTTATGGTTTAAATTGTTCACTGATGTTACTAAGGCACTTTTTAGCCTTTACATACCATAATTTGATATTTAAACCACATATCAAGGTTTGGGGTATTTCACTATAAGAGTAATTTTAAGCCATGAAAAACCTAGATTTTCACCTTGAAAATGATTTTAATCTATCTTTCACTCCATGGTCTGTCATGGAAGTTTGAAGGTGTGTTTATACACCTCTTGACATTCATTAAACATAGGAGAAATGTTATGGATCAGCTTAAAACAGAAACTAACCATAAGAGTCATTAAAGGTCTGATAACATGGATTTTTACCTTAAAATTTAAAGCTTTTTCCCAGTGTTCCACAGCCCTATTTTTCAGAGGAATGAAGGGTGTTAATCCCTGAATAAAATCATGCCAAAGTGGCGGATTAAATCATCCAAACAGAAGCTAGAAGACTTACTCTTTAAACCCCCTTTTTTGGTGTTTTTGGGGTGGTTTTGCCAACTCCAAGGGATTGAAGGTTCACCAATTGTTCTAGCATGTAAATATGAATATTATAAAGGGTTTAGTTCATAGGAATCAGCTAGAACAACAATAGAAAGAAAGGTAGGTGCTTAGAGCATATTTTTACCTTAAGGAATGACTTTGCCTTACTTCCTTCCCCAAACTTGGTTCCAGCCGAAAATCACCCCCTATTGCAACTTGGATTCAGCCTAGATTAATGGGGGAAAGGAGCTGAATCTTAGATCAATGGATAGCTATTGAAAAGAGGAAGAGAATGAGCTATCATAAGACTTAAGAGCTTACCTTATGCCTTAGGAATTAAATTTCTTCCAAGCTTGATCTTTGCTGCTAAGTTGCAGAACTTTGAGAGGTTTTGGGTGAGTGAAATCAGCAGCCAAGGGGAAGTGAGGAGGAAAGAGAATGAAGATGACTTTTAAGGCATTAACGGTAAAGCATGGGTCTTGCATAGTATTTGGTGACTAAGCACACCTAAAGAAGATATTTTGGTTCAAATTTATCAAGGTGGCAGCCAAGGGAAAGGACATTGCCGGCCACAATTTGTACCAAGGGCAAAATGGTCTTTTTGCTTCATTTTTAATGTTATGACTTATAACTTGTACATTTGAACTTATATCATGTGTTAGTTTGTTACCAACATGATTTCCTTGTCCTAAAGTGTGTAAAAATGTATTCTTGAGAAATTGGTATACTTTACTATTCATTAAAACTAGTAAAAATGTATACTTTGATTCACCTTTAATATTGATGTTATTTTTGTACATCATGTGTATCTTGGACTTGTTTAATGTGTTAACATGTGTAACATGTGTTATTTAGTGTCCAAAGGTGTATACACTTGTGTTACAAGTGATATTTTACTCACAAGTCATTTTGACTTCTTAAGGTACATTTTTCCTTAAGTGTTTGAGTTCTTTGTTCATGAAGATGTGTATATCATGGTAATTCAATTGTAGGTTGATTTTCCTCCTTTACTATGCTCCACTTATGTCCATGTTTTTATATAAGGTTTAGTAACCTTCATGGAGTATATATTTATTTATATAAGTGTGCTTAGGAGTTTTCATGATTCATGGTTCATTAAGGCTTATTAGCCTTCTTAACTCATTAATTGTCTTTTAATTTGGTTTATGAACCTTAGGGGTGTTTCAGTTAAGAGTGGTCATGCACCTAGTTATTTAATGACGCACCTAGTTGAATACAACCATCAATTTACACTTTAGCATATTTGTAAATGGATAAATCTCGTTCAGGACATAAATCTTCCCAGACATATGCCTTTCTGACCCCTTTAGGGTGTACAAATTCTTTCGAAATGGATAAATCTCATAAATCTAAACAAACATATATACATTATAGACAAGGAACAACAATAATATAGAATGTATATAAACTTAGAATAATATATAGAAATTTATATTGTCATCCTCAACATAACTTCTCATTTAAAAAAAATCGCATAGCTTCAATTTTGAGCTATCTTCTCATTAATATTGTACTTTCTATGATGTCAATAACTGCTCATCATCTCTCACAATCAGGTTATGACTTTTAACTATTCATGAAAAACATCGAATAAAAATGATCCAACAAGAACCATTCTATAGTTATCATGTCAATTATGCTATTTTGTCAATGAAGAACATACAGATGATTCGTAACAATCACTCATTTTGCATTTTAGCACCATCGCAAAGAAGATGGACTCATATATGGTTCATTGAGAATCATTTTAAAATCACTTTCAAATCGGATTATTTGTATATATATATATATATATATATATATATATATATTTCATCATAGAGGTCAAACTAGACGTAAGAATATTCATTATCATGGTATATCACTTGTGTAGTTTTTCAAGAACTACTTCAAACGGTTTTCACCAATTTCTCCTGGAGTAATACCATTATTGATTTTTCACGAATCATTATACAATGTTCGTCTTATAAATAAAAATAAATACTTCAGCAGATGAATTTATCAGCTGTTATACCATCTTTTAGAGCAATGATATGATAAATACATTTATTTTTCAAATATTGTCAAAATTTTCCAGCACAATGCTAATACCATATCATATTAAATTCAATTGTTTCTGGCATAATGGCCCTTTATATATTGAAGTCGATGTTTCAGGCGTGATGTCCTTCTTAGTGACGTCCAAGGCCGTCAACTCAAATTCGGCAATGTTGGACATTGTATATGATATATCATAAAAATAAACAAATATTAGAAATAATCCTACATGTTTCGTTTTCATGACATCACTTTTTATCAGAATCAAAGACTTTAAGGTCCAATGCCATTATTTATACAAATAACTTTAAAATTAAATTTAACAGGCGCAATGCCCTATATATTGACATAAACATTATAAGTAGCAACAATTAAAAATGTACCATATATATCGCAACAAAATAAATCAAACAACCATAATACAAAAATAGTGTAATAAAATAAAATATGGCACAATACCGCATGTGATATTTACTTCTAGCACGATGCCTCACATGATATTTATTTCTGACACGATGTCTCACATGATAATTATATATGGCACAATGACTCACGTGAAAATGTATATCTAACATGATGCATCACGTGATATTATTTTCTGGCACGATGTCTCATGTGATACTAATATCAGGCACAATGACTCACGTAATACTAATATCCGACACGATGCGTCATGTGATACTAATATCTATGTTTTCAGATTTTTGTATATCATTAGTTGTTCAAGATTGAACTATGTCAATCTCATATCGTAATGGATCATTTGCGTAAGTAATACTAAGCAAGATTCTCTAGCTCAATCTTGTTTTATTAGTTAATTTTCTTTTTGATAAGTAGAAGAAATATTTCTTCATGGGAATGTGGAGTCACAACTAACTACACTTGTTTGTTGTCTAGTCACAGTAGTTTGTATGTTGGACTAGATAACACAATCTATCCCTTTAATTAGAATCAAATTTAACCCTGGGTAGTGCTGAGCTAATGCCAAGGACCGTATGTCAAACGTATTGCTCCTTTTTATAATTGGGTTGTTTGGTGCAACACTTGATTCATAAGGTGATATTCATTAGCAATAACTGAATACAACCTTTTTAGGCACCATTCTTTTACCGATGGAAACAAGTTTATCCGATCAGTTTAATTTTTTTTAAGTGTTATATACATCAATTGTCATATTAATTTTTTTACATTTTCTCTTATATATTTTTCTCTCTACTTTTTCTAACTTCAACTAACAACTGACATCAGTTTCAGCTTTGCAAAAGAAAGATACCGATATGAGGCTTTTCTAAATAATTTTATTTCGTTGTGGGGTATACACGAAAATGTAACATGCACAATCCCTTTTTCCTGTAAAGAAAACATTTGATAACCAAAAGTTTTGGCCATTATTAGGCCATATTACCTTAATTGGGAGGAACCGGAACATCCTTTTCTTTTAACCAGCTGTAACTCAACTAGCTTACTAACAGAAAGGCCATTAATTGTTAGAATATAAAACTGTTTATGTTTAGTTGGGCCTCTTCATCTTTTCTTAGTTATTGGGTTTGTGTGACCCGTTGTTTATTACCGTTGTATTGTTAGTCTTGCTTAGTAGTATAAGTTAAGTGAACAGTTTAGCCTTAGGGTTAGATTGCATGTACGAGAGTTCAGCCGGTGTGGCTCCTTCATCTCTGTTCTTTCTCTTTCGAAGCCTTCCACTTGGGTTTCGATTTGAGCTTGTAATAAGATTTTCATGGTATCAGAGCAGATCGGTCATGGGACCTGGCTCGTGATTCCTTTTTTCATCTTCTCCGCCCCTTCCCTTTTTCTCTTGAGTCTTTGGTTCGTCCTTCTTGCTTTTCGAAGGCATTTTCTTTGTCCCGTTCGATTTTGGGTTTCTCTCCCATCTCTTCTTGATTACTCTTCGCTTCGCATCATCTCTCTTGGTTCTTTTCGACTTTGGGTCTCTTCGTGTCAAAGATGAGCGGAAATATTGAAGTAGAAGGAGTTAAGGATGACGACAAAGGAAAGGGAACTCCTGATCCAGCTACTGATCCAGAGAATAGTGGCGTCGGAAACTCTGGGATTGATGTCGGAGATCCACTCTACTTGGCGAGTTCCGACAACCCCGGCACAACTCTCGCCCCAAAATATGATGGCGGACCAGGCTTCTCCCGTTGGAAGCATCAAGTTGAGATAGCTCTAGCCTCTAAAAATAAGCTAGGGTTTGTCATCGGCACCACCAAGAAACCCAACGATGGCGGTGTTCAAGACCAAGCGTGGACTCGTTGCGATAACATGGTCCGTTCGTGGATTCTCATGAGCTTGGAAAAGCGGGTCGAAGACACGGTCCTTTTTCGTTCCCCAGCGACGAAGATATGGGAAGATCTATGCGCAAGATACGACCAAGTAGATGCGACTAGGATGTACGAGCTGGAGAGACGCCTTGTCCAAACCACTCAGGGTAATGAAACAATTGGGGATTACTTCGCCAAACTCAGAGGAATCTGGGACGAAATAGACGCCACCACAACCCTTCCCACCTGCGCCTGCGCCACCGACAAGGGTTTCAAGGAGTATTTCAAACCCAGCGTCTGATAAAGTTTTTGATGGGCCTTCACGAGAGATATTCCAGTGCGAGAGAGAACATCCTCATGATAATGCCGTTGCCGTCAATAGAGCAAGCCTTTTCCATCCTTATCCAGCAAGAAAGGCAAAAGACCATCTCAGCCAACCCACCTGTCGAAGTCGAATCACCTGCAGCTTTCTCTGCCGCACAAGGGAGGAGAAACTTTGGACGTGGCCAAGCTGGAGGAGGAAGGCGTAATGGGCTGCAATGCACCCATTGCAACAAGATAGGGCATACAGAGGAGAAATGTTTCCAGAAGCATGGTTTTCCTCCTGGTTGGCGCTCTGCAAAGGACAAGAAACACCAGGCTAACGGTGTTGGAGAAGGGAAAGAAAAGGATAACAAGGACCCACTTGGAGGCACTCTCACTACAGAGCAGATCAATGGCCTTCTGAACTACATTAGTCGATCACAGATAAAGAATAATGAATCTACCAACTCTGAATCCAATTGTGGGTTCTCAGGTATGATTCCCTTTCATTTTAAGAAAGATAATAAATCTGTGCAGTTGACACCTAATAATTTATCTAGACTTAACTGTGACAAGCTTCCCAAGAAATTTTGTGGTGGCATGGAACTTTCATTTCCTGATAGATCTGTTTCTGACACTGATTACTGTGATGATCAGTTTCCCTTGGATCTTGATAAGGCTGATTATAAGTCCAAACAACTTAATTGTTCTAATATTTCTGTCTCTGATGCTGCTAAATGCCATGGTGAAGATTGCTTGAATCTTGCCAAATGTCCGGTGAATGATTATAAGTGCCAACAATCCTACTGTTCTGGCAGTTTTATTTCTGATATTGCTAATGAGAAAAATTCTTTGAATCTTGCTAAATGTTCTGTGAATACTGACATCAAGTGTGCTTCTCGGCCCTGTTTTCATCACAACACTTTAAACGTTTCTAATAAACATGTTTTCAAGGAAAATGATTGGATCATAGATAGCGGGGCTTCCGATCACATGTGTGGGGATTTAGCCAAATTTAGTGAAATTGTTTTCCTTGACAGAGATCACTGGGTTGGGATGCCTGATGGTCATCCACAATTGGTTAAAATGATGGGCAAAATCAGAATTAACAGTTTAATAACCCTTGAAAATGTTCTCTATGTTCCTGATTTTAAATTTGGTCTCATATCTGTTAGCAAGTTGTGCAGTGAAATGAAGGGTAGGTTCTGTTTTGATTCAAACTGTTGCATCTACCAGGCTTATGATGACCAGAGAGAGGTGAAGATTGGGCACACCCATAGGGGGCTTTACCTGCTAGACAGATCTTGTGACAGAGGAGAAAAAGGGTGTTTTAGTTCAAACCTGCATAGTAATCAACTTGTAGAGACTGTTAATGAAAATAATCACACTCTAGATCTGTGGCGCCATAAACTTGGGCACATGCCAAAAGACAAGTTGTCCAGGTTAGGCTTAGTTAGTAAGAAACACTTACAGAATGTTTTTGTTTGTGAATCCTGCAATAGAGCAAAGAGTCATAGAATTGTTTTTCCCTCCAGTTCAATAAAGACTAATGAAATTTTTGAGATCATTCATATTGATTTGTGGGGCCCTTACAATTTGGAAACCCATGATGGTTTCAGTTACTTCTTGACCATTGTTGATGACAAGAGTCGTGTTACCTGGACACATTTGTGTAAGTCCAAGTCTGATTGTTTTCCTTTGATTATCAGTTTTATTGCTATGGTTGAGAGGCAGTTCAATAAAAGAGTTAAGTGTGTTAGGACCGATAATGCCTATGAACTTGGGAGTTCTAAGGCTGGGGTTGAATACTTTAGATTTAAAGGGATTAGGCACCAAACCACTTGTCCCTACACCCCCCAGCAGAATGGCGTTGCTGAAAGAAAGCACAGACACATACTTGAAACAGCCAGAGCAATCATGTTCTATTCTTCTCTACCTAGAAGATTTTGGGGGGAAAGCATACTTACAGCTACTTACCTGATCAATAGGATGCCACTTGTTAACATAGGGAAGAAATCCCCTTTTGAAGTCATTTATGGCCAGGAGCCTGATTATACTGTTTTAAAAGCTTTTGGTTGCCTCTGTTTTGCTAATAACAACAAGAATCTCCATGATAAGTTTCTATCTAGGTCTGTTAAGTGCGTTTTTCTTGGTTATGGACAGGACAAGAAAGGGTATAAATTATATGACCTAGACAACAATAGAGTTATTTATAACAGGGATGTTGTTTTCCACGAGGAGGTTTATCCTTTTAGACAGACTTTAGGTAAAACTGGACAAAATGTTTCAGCAGATATTGAAAAGGAAGATGATAACCTGTTTTGGAATGATTTTTTGATTGCCACTGACACTGATCCTAGTGAAAGAAGGTTGAGAAAGTCCGATCAGGTTAAGGAAACAGAAGTCCTGTGTGACAATAGAGGGCAAACAGACAGAATCTCCCCAGAAGAGATAGGAGACGAGGAGGAAGAAACCAGGGATACAGATGAAAGTTTGGCACAACCAGAAACCAGAGAAGACCAAGGGATCCCCCTAAGAAGATCAGACAGAGTCAGACAGACACCCAACTACCTCAGAGACTATGACCTTGGTTCCTCAGCCACCAGAAAAGATAAGTTTTCTGCTCCATCTCACTTTGATTGCTTCTCACAGATTCTTAGTGACAGAATCACTTACTGCAGTAATAATAATGATATGTGTGTGACAAACTTGAATGCTGTTATGGATGAAACAGATGAAGAAAATAGTATTGTAGGATCCCATAATGTCCCACATAACTTAGGTTTTATTCTAAATGATGAAACCAGTCATTTCTGTTTACATTCTAACATGAGCAGAGAGATAGAACCAAGTTGTTTTAGTGAGGCTGCTAAGGATGAGAGATGGAGGGAAGCCATGAGTGAGGAATTTCTGGCACTAGAAAGGAATAAGACCTGGGAATTGGTAGATCTTCCCAAAGGAATTAAACCTATTAAGTGTAGATGGGTGTATAAAATCAAATGTAGGGCAGATGGTAGCATTGAGAGATTTAAGGCCAGATTAGTTGCCAAAGGGTACACTCAAAGATATGGGATTGATTACTTAGAGACCTTTTCTCCAGTTGTAAAATTCACTACAATTAAGGCTCTGATTATCATATCGGTTAAGAGGGGATGGTTAATTAGCCAACTTGATATTAATAATGCCTTTTTGCATGGGGATTTAGAGGAAGATGTCTATATGGAGATGCCAGAGGGTTATGAGACAGGAAGAATGGGCAAAGTCTGTAAACTTAGAAAATCTCTTTATGGTTTAAAGCAAGCTTCCAGGCAGTGGCATCATAAGTTAAGTATCTTTCTTAAATCTCTAGGTTTTGTCCAGTCCCTAAATGATTATTCTCTGTTCATTAGAAGAGTTGGTAATAAGATATGTCTTTTGGTTGTGTATGTGGATGATATCTTGGTTACAGGGAATGATCTTGCTCTGATAAAAACTGTTAAGGATAAGCTGAACAAACAGTTTAGGATTAAAGACCTGGGGAGATTAAGTTTCTTTTTAGGAATGCAGTTCTTGCATACTTCTGATGGTGTTATTCTGTTACAGAGAAAATACTGCCAGGATCTTTTGAAAGAATTCACTCTTTCTGGAATTAAAGCTGCTTCTAACCCTCTGGATAACTCTGTCAAACTTAAGAAAAATGAAGGAAAACCCTTGCAAGATCCTTTTCTGTACAGAAAACTCGTTGGTAAAATTAGCTATTTGTCTCATAGCCGACCTGACCTTTGTTTTGCTATTCAAGTTCTGAGTCAATTCTTGAGTACTCCTACTGATGTTCATTATAGTGCTGCTCTGCATACACTTAGTTATATTAGGGGTACTCTGAATTATGGCCTGCTATTTAATTCACAGAATGATTTCTCACTCACTGCATTTTGTGACTCTGATTGGGCAGGATGTCCCAATACAAGGAGATCTATCAGTGGTTTCTTCATTCAGCTGGGTGGCAGTCCTCTGTCGTGGAAGTCAAAGAAGCAGACCACAGTGGCCTTGTCCTCAGCCGAGGCAGAATACCGGGCCATGAGAAGTGTGACAGCAGAACTTAGCTGGATCACCAGAGTTTTGCACGAGCTTGGGGTTGAGGTCATACTGCCGGTTCCTGTGAAGTCGGATAGTCAAGCGGCCATCTACATTGCAAGGAATCCCGTGCTCCATGAGAGGACTAAGCACATCGAGCTCGACATACATTTCGTCCGACAGAAGTTACAAGAAGGGATGATTAATGTGGAGTTTGTCAGTTCGAAGGAGCAGATAGCGGATGTTCTTACCAAGTCCTTGCCTGGAAAGGCTTATCCACAGCAAAACGTGAAGATGGGTCTTGTTTTAACCAAGGAATGATGAATGCAGTTCTGCGCTTCATAAACAGTTTTAACTGGGCAAAACTCAGTAGTTTTACCTTCTGAGTTTTGAAGGGGGGTGTTAGAATATAAAACTGTTTATGTTTAGTTGGGCCTCTTCATCTTTTCTTAGTTATTGGGTTTGTGTGACCCGTTGTTTATTACCGTTGTATTGTTAGTCTTGCTTAGTAGTATAAGTTAAGTGAACAGTTTAGCCTTAGGGTTAGATTGCATGTACGAGAGTTCAGCCGGTGTGGCTCCTTCATCTCTGTTCTTTCTCTTTCGAAGCCTTCCACTTGGGTTTCGATTTGAGCTTGTAATAAGATTTTCATTAATATGCCATGACGTACAGAATGCAGATTCCTCTTGTCTCACCTCCAACACCTTCAGAATTGTTAAACATTAATAGTCTTTCATGAAACACCATTGAATAACTCAATTGCTTAACAAATTATTTTGTTAACATTGACTGCCCGAAATTGAAAGATGGAACATCGAGAGTGTTCTCAAGGCCAAAAATTGTTGTGAGAGCTAATAATCCTATAGTATGTCAGGCTAACATAAGCATGTTACATTTCAGACTATATATTAAAAATCTTAACAGACCACATCAATGACCGATGCTTTACAAGTGAGATGATAACTCCACTCCACTAGGGAGAAGATCACTCCAAATCAGATGTTGAGGTTGAGCCGTTGAGGGGAAAAGAATAATCAAGACGGGGGAGAAAAAAGGAGGCAACATTTCCAGGAGCTACACTGAATTAGATTCTATAGTCACAATTTGGTATATCCTTGGATCAGAATTACAAAACATCAATAATTTAGAATGGTCTACAAGTACAAATAGAGTGTGTACCGAGAAGATCACAAAATTCAAGCTTTCTACATTTACATAGTATATACATAGTATATGCGAAAGCACACAACAAATTTCAGAGAGAATAATTACTATTACACACATGAAGCGTAAAATAAGAACAAATTCCAGAAAGAATAAATATTACACACAGGAGAAAACGGAAAAAAAATAATAAAAAGAACAAAAAAACAAAGGAACTTATACAAGGATATATATGTAAGACAGACAGCTTTTTGGTGGACAATTGATATACAAATAAAGGTAAATATTCTAAAGTCTGAAAACCATATACAATCACAGCAAACTCGATTCTGAAGCCTCCTCCATAAATCTTCAAAAAGTGTGATCACAGGATGCACAGTGAGATTCCTTCAGGGAAGATCTTAACGCAAATCTAATTAACAGCTACCAATTTCTTCAGATAGCGACTCCACACTGTCATGTCCTTATACGTGAAAAGGACTTGCATCTTGAAGGTCAAAAAAATTCCCAGATAACTTATGCAGCAGACTAGACAACAACACTTTCACCAGTTAAACCATTCTCAAGGTGCAGAGACCCATCCTTCATTAAGTTTAAACTCAAGCTCTTAAATCTCTCCCTAGAGTATTGTCTGGATGCCTTTCTCCAATCTGTTCCGGTCTTCATCATTGCTACAAATTCCTCATAACTTATTCTCCCATCCTGAGAGAAAAAGATAATTCAAATACAACAACAGAAGAAGAGTTATAATTTGACTGAATAACATCCACATATATAATCCCTATGTATAATTTCAATCTGCTGCACTGTCTATGAAAAATTTCTGACTGAAAAAAACGGAGAAAGTAATACCTTATCAGTATCTACTTCTCTCATGATTTCATTTAATATGTTGGCCTCGGTTTCACCAGATTCATCCACTAAGGCATCTCTAAGTTCATCAAGTTCAATGTATCCACTTCCATCTCTGTCAAAGAACATGAATGCTTTGTGAAAGTGTTCATCATTCTCCATCTTCTGCAAGTGAATAGTTACTGCCACAAACTCTCCATAGTCCAAGTATCCATTTCCATCCACGTCAGCCTGACCACACAATGCAAAATTGTAAATTGTATTTGTTGTTCCAAGATTTGAGATGAAAGATTTGAGAGAAGCCAATGAAATTCTCAGGTTCAATATCAACTGGGACAGGAAGAGTGGCAAGATTTGTAACCCAAGTACCATGACCTGGAAATTTATTCAGCATAACCAGGGGAAAATGAAAGACCTACCACTTCCATGAGTAACTTTATCTCTGCCTCGCCCAATTGCGAACCAACCTTTTTCAATCCAGCACTAAGCTCCTCAAATTTGATTTTCCCATCACTGTCGGTGTCCATTAGAGTAAACATATCTCTGATAATCTCCACTTCCTCAACTGATAGATGTTCAGCTATAACCTATGATACATTGCAATTTTGGGAATCAAAACTAATTAAGAGCTTAAAATTGATAGATAATACCAAATGAGATAGATGATCATAAACTCACTCTCATGGCTTTCTTCTTGAACTTATTCATTACAGCAAATTGCTTGAGTCGTGTCCTAACAATATCTCCAAGTGGAACATTGGGAGCTTTCTTTGCATTCTGTATCCAGGGATGCTCTGCCATACCAATTGATGAAGAGTATATATATTTGCTTCAACAAAAATTACTCAAGTGAGAGAGAGACGGAGAGCTAAGCTAACAGAATAGTTACCAAGGACTTGTTGAGCCGTTAATCTCTTCTTAGGATCAGGGTCTAGCATTTGCCGCACAAGACTCTTGGCACTATCGGAGATTTGAGACCAAGGCTCTCTCTTAAAATCGATCACTCCCCTTAGAATAGCAAGAGCAACGCCTTGTTCAGTTTCTGCATTTGAGAGAAATGTATGTTTATTACATTGATGATTGATGAATGGAATCCCAAATGCAAATTCCAATTAATTATACTGACGAACACATAACATAACAGAGTCTGCGTGTAAATTAAAGATCAGATTACCTGCCCAAAAAGGAGGTACACCACATAGAAGAATGTAGAGACACGGATGTGACGTTACCCCCATCATTGCTTTCGTAAATATGCTTTCATTAATATGTATCAATGATTCATTAAGTTTAAACTTTGTATACATCATATACATTCAATATCATATGTAAGGTCACACACAGTATATAGAACACAAATCGACGACCAATTTGTTCGGCAAAGATTGACGAAGCTTCTATCGATCACCTAATGATTCAAGAAAAAACTGCAAACATTGACGAAGATCTTCTATCGATCGAATCTATCTGTTTAGTGGCAACAAAATGTTGTTTTTTTTCTTTCGATTTGGTGAAATCAATTCTGAAATCGTGCGAAGGAAGTGAGTCTGGTGTTTGTTTCTACTCTCTGCATTGATCATTCTCTGACCTAGAAAGTGCTGACATGTAATTTTTTTCCACCGTGTCATGTGGTGCTGCACCCAATATGGAGCGGACGTCCCGCATGGTCGCTAGTCTGATCAACCATTTTGGTCCAGAATTTTGAATTGTTGCCAGAATCATAAGCACAATCTTTGTTAGGCATGTCAAACGGGTTATCCGTTCGGGTTTTGGGTCATATCTTTTCGGGTCAATATCCGTTCGGGTCATTAAACTTTCGGGTCATTTCGGGTTCGGGTCATTCGGGTTTGGGTCATTTCGGGTTCGGGTTGTAATAATGTCAGATAGAATCGGGTTTCGGTTATTTCGGGTCATAATTAATATTTTTTGAAAAATTATAATATAAATATATACCTAATTTTCTATAAGAATATACAACATATAGATTACAGAACTTTCAATACAATGCCTATTCTGAATTTTATTCGGATATACTAAGTTTGAATCATGTTTTTTGTCATATTTATTTGGGTCATTCAGGTTTGGGACAATTTATGGTGACTATTATTTCATGTTATTCGAGTTTGGCTAATTTTTAATTACTATTATTTCGGGTCATTTCGGGTTCGGGTCGGTTTCGGGCTATAAATTTTCGGGTCATTTCGGGTTTGGGTCATTTCGGGTTTTACCCAATCGGGTTTCGGGTTTATTATATTTAAATATTTTCGGGTTTTGATAGGGTTTCGGGTTCGGATAAAACGGACGGGTTTTCGGTTGGGTCAAATTTTGACAGCTCTAATCTTTGTATAATCTACTTAAAATCCTTATGACAAACGACTAAGTATAGGGTTGTTTTTTTAGACATCTCTGCTATTATTTAGTTTGATTGTCTTATATGTCAGTAAATTATTAGAGAAAACTCATTATTTATTTAAAAGATGTAAAAATACGGTCAAATTACCGAAATAGAATAACAAAGCTCTACTATCCCGAATTAGCGTGTTGTTAATATGTTTGGTCAAATGACCACCAAACTTCAGTAATGATACGCATTGGTCACTTCTTTACGTCAATATTAAAAACTCCTCTTTTTGAAGAAAAATTACATAGCGAATACTTGAAGGTTCCCCCTTTAAAGACAATACTACTACTAAATACATAATTTATCGAAAGCAAAATGATGGGGTCACGTCACATCATGTGTTGATCCGATAATATTACTAGATAATAAAGAATAATTAACACGAAAGTTAAATTGAGTCTCCAGCCCAAAAGTATAACCACTCTCCGCAAGATTCCCCCGATCCATCCCTACCACTCCACCTAGAGGTGGCCACTTGGACCGGCTAACCCGGGATCAAGTGTGGTCAAAGACTGGTTCAAGGTTGCTGACCAAGGACCGAGATCATCCCAGGATCAACTCGGAAAAATAGTGGTTCGGTCTGTTTTACTTTCGAATAGTTTGAGACTGCATTGGGACAGGCCTGAGACCACTTGAAGTCGACTAGCGACCATCCTGGGATCAGGACTGAGACCGGTCCTTTTTTTGTTGAAATATAGTCGTTATACAATAGGGGTCGGTTCAAGACTGGTTTGGGACCAGCTTGAGACTAGGACCGACCCAAATTTTGAAATATAATCATTATGTATATTAGGACCGGCTCGGGACGGTCATAGATTCAAAATAAAAAAAATCCTTTTTTTTTCTAAAAAAAAATTTGCTCTCTTACGAGTATATTTTCCAAATTGTTGGAACCTTGTGTGTTGCTGATGATAGAGTCCTTTCATGTGTACGGAGTCCGTCGAGCAGAATGACAACCCAACTGCAACAATACAAAAGATGACGAAAGAGTCTGTCAAACTAATGAAAGAGTTTGTCCAACCAAGAGAGTTTGTCTAATGATTTATGACTAAACACATTGTCGGTTACAATAACTTGCAAAATTTGTGGCCGAGGAACGTGTCCAAGTACTCACAACGTCTATCTGCCAACGTTCAACTCCCACGATCCTAAATATTCAGGTTCGAAATTTAAGGACCAGTCTCCTGTTTTTCAGAACAGACTCTCCCAATGGCTCAAAGGACAGTATTTAAGGAGCTATATATTTCAGTTGTTTTTTGTGCTTTCAATCTGAATATTGCCAGTACACTGAGAGAACCTTGTATGAGAGATTGAGAAAAGCATCTTGTCACCTTCATTAGTCTTTTTAGTTTGAGCTTCATAGTTAGATTCAATCTAGGGTGTCCTAGGCTTACTATACTCATCAAAGAGCTGATTAGAAATTGTATAGGGTGAGTGAGTAAGATCTTGCTGAGTAGAACCCTTCTACTTAGTTGACAATGTAAGTTCTTTGTTTACATATTAATGAAAATTTACATTGTGTATTCATGTATGTCGACTGACTGCTTCCAGTTCCCGAGAGAATCTGTCCAAGTCTAACAACCCAGACAGACTCTGTCAGCCCCATTGATCCTATAATTGGTATCAGAGCATAGTTGCTGACAAACCCACGACGTCAAGATGGCAGATTTTCTGTCCAACAAAAACAATGATATTCACTTCGACATCTTCAGAGAAGTATGTACTGAAAGCATCACCTCCTTTAATACATAGAAGGACTCCGTCATTCCAGAGACAGAGTCTTCAGACCAGGTTTCCTTCATGTCTCATGAACTAAATGACTCAATGATTCCGGATAACGAGATAACAAGATCCCATCTCGAAACTGATCTTTACATAATTACTCCCATGGGATTTCTTACTCTTATTTCCAAAATTGTTACTGACACAAGTGCTTTGAAAGCCAAATATGTTAAGCCAATTTCAGATATAACACTAGAACTAGAAGAGTCAAGGATCATCTATTATGCACTCAGAGACGAGGCTGGATAAGTCAAGACTATTGACTGCTTTCTACGACTAGATCTACAAGAGTCTTGACTTTATGTAGATTCCCTTTAAAAGGAACTACATGAAGCCAGTACTCTTATTGACTTCAACCAAAAGGAATTGGAGGAGTCAAGGACTCAAATCGACTCTCTCAAGAAAGATCTAACTGTGTTTGCTGATAAGTGTTATTCATGCAGAATGAGCTCAACAACACCGAATCCAGAACATGAATCTGCGGTATACTGTTGATCAACTTAATAAGACAATCAAAGAGAAAGATCATGTACTAGCTTTCAAACCGATCAATTTCATTAAACAAGTGTCACCCTCAGAATTACTAGAGTGGGCCAGTTCCAAGATACAAGAGGCAAGTTAGGATGGTGACAGCCTCCGTCGAAATGTCGAAAGACTCTCTCAAGAGATAGTTCATCTTCGTTTGGGAATAGGCTCCACTCTTCCTAATCCTAAGTGGCACACTTGTAAGTCTAATTTGCATAAAAAAAATTTGAAACCCAAAAATAAGCACAAACAACAGCAGGAAAGAAAAAATTTTTATTATTGGAACGAGTGTGGCCGTAATATGTGAATTCTCCTCCTCCTAAGATGTGTGCTTATTGTGGGAATCTCGGACACAGAGACTCTGCCTGTGAGAAGCTTCTACAAGACCTATCTTTAAATACTATAAGAATGAAGCTTATTTTAGAAGCACGTGCAAAACTTAAATAGGAAGTAAGGGGGAACCCATGTATATCTGGGTTCCAAAAACTAGAAAGTGATTTCTTTCTTTAGGTGGAAGCGAGCAAGGAGATGGACTATTTGTACTTGGACAGTGGGTGCTCCAGATACATGACTGGAAATTCTTACAATTCCAGCTTGCTTTCAACCTACAAAAGGAGGTAAGGTTTCTTTCGGTAACAACAACCAAGGTGAATTCATTGAAGTTGGAACCGTAGGTAATCCCTCACACTTCAAAAGGTGGAGGAGTCAATCTCTTAACCATACTTTAGAATAGTTTGTTAAGTATTTCTCATATTTGTGATATATTTAACTTCATACTTTTCTTTTCAAGTCGATTGCAAAGTTTTTGATGAAAAGACAGGTTCTCTAAAAGAGAATGGACAAAGGGACGAAACCCTCTATAAGATCAATCTAACTCTCCCTAAGTCCCAAAGTGAGAGATTTCTTAGTGTGCAGCTAACAAAAAACTTCTTTGGCACGTCAAACAGGGTTTTGCTCATAGTATGTTGTTGAAGATGTTAAGGAGCAATGATGTGGCAAAAGGGCTTTCATATAGTACTCTTCAAATAGACTTTTTCTGCAAGCAAGCTAACTCTGTCCCCAGATCATGTGCAAAAAGCAAACAGACTCTGTCAGATTTGTGTTTTTGAAGACTACGGTGTTTCTGGTCCTAATGGTACCACTCTATGATACTACCAGTGCAGTAAGGTTGTCTAAATCTTATATTACATGCTCGCTCTAATCACATAAACTTGCGCTCTTATTTGTTAAAAATAGTATGTGAAGAAGGCATTAATCCTCTTAACCTAAGTTTCCACAGACTCTAGCTTGCTGATATCATCACCAAGGCATTACCCAATGTTGCATTGAGTTCTTTTGCACACACCTTGGCATGACACACTCTGATTGGTGGCGGGTTTTCTCCTCTCCCCTCTTGGAGTCAGAGTCTAGGTGCTCAGGTATGATCTCTCTTGCAACCAGACTCTCATTAGTCTATTAGTTTAACTGAAATTTGTCTATAAAATTTTGAAGAAAACCCACTGTTTTCCACATCCATTAAATCAAAGCTTCTGAAAGATTGTTTCACAATCTTGACAGACTTTATCAACCCTGAATCCAAAAATCGAACATCTACCTCCAAAAATGACCTCCTAGCAGCTTATTCCACAATCACATTCGTTCATCGTTGCTCTGAGTTTTAGTATTACTTGCTGCCTGTGTCCATGAATGATACTTGTCTCTAATGAGCCCAAGCATACTGCCAGAGTCCATTCGTCCAAAAGTACTGCTAGAGTCAATCCGCTCAAAAATACCTACCAGAGTCAATCCGCTCAAAACTCCTGACAGAAATGAAGCGGTTATAAAAAAAATGAGGGCAAACAAAAACGACTTCAATGGGAAAGCCACCACCAAATAAAGTCACACTATCTCTTCATCACACAAACAATTTGAGGAAGACACTTACTCTAGCTACCTGTAACACCCCAACTACTAACCGCATACATCCCGTTCAATCTTCCCGGTCGTCTCTATTGAAATTGTAGTGGAATAACAAATCTCCTATGGTGTTATCGCCATCAGTCACCCATGTGACTGACAAGGCCTATTACATTTCCTTGTTACAGTATGAATGACCGGATAATTTCTCGGGTTAATATTCAACATAAACTATAAACCGCAATCTATACCGAGTGTAACAACCCTCCATCTTAATCATACATCAATACAACACTTGTTACAAAATCTGTCTAACTCGATTACAATACACAGCAGAAGAATCATCAAAATACATTAACTCGGGTGCTACCGCCGTTACTCACCCGTGTGAGCAACTAGGCATCCAATTCCATCTCACAACTACCACTGTGATGAGCAAGAGATAGACATAACCTCTACTCTAATCCAAATACAAAACTAGTGAGCATTCTAGTATTCAAATCCTTATACAACATTCTTACAATAGAATTATATTACAATAACATAATCTTAAAATGACGACTATCTACCCGTTGCATCCCGCGCTCTGTCGACACCGGAAGTTGCATACCTATAAATATTTGTTGTTGTATGGAATCAGCCCCTATTGAGTATGCTAATTATGCAACCGTCATGCGCCCTCAGACCCTCGGATTAATTGGTCGAGTTGAAATGTGGTACATTTACATGCAATCCATTTACATAATTTAAAACTGTAAAGCAATAATAATATTACGTAACTTCAAATAACAATCAAGCCCCAGCTTCACTCACCACACACCACAATAACCAACCAAATACGTAACAATGCACATATGAGTACAATCCATACAACAAACAAACATAAGTCATGCTTTTCACATAACATACAACAGTATAATATAAGCACACTAAACAATGAGCGAGATAGTACGACAGTTATAAATGTTCAATTTATTCTCGTTCTCGGCCTGAAATCCCTAAGTAGGACTCGTCAATTACATGAGCTATCTAGCTGTTCGTATATAATGTTTAGTTCGAGAAGTATCTCATTCCTATGACGACCTCTCATTATACCGACGCGTTTCTACACCATACCCCTATTTAAGGCGGGTCACCCATGGCAGTAGCCAACTCCAGCGGTAGAGTCTCCAAACTCCTTCTCTATATAGTCTGAACACTGATGATCAAGGTCTCTTAATCTATTCCTAAGTATCAACTCGGGATCCAGTGTAACATTTTGAATGTGTGCCTTAATAAGGTCTTATACCTAGTGTCTCTAGGTGATTTGTATGATTCGAATGTAGTAATACGAGAACGGCTTTAAACAGGTCGTTGCTCCGTATATGTCTCAGATAATGTATATAGCTTATTATCCTATGCTACAACGTTTTTCCCACGTCTCTTATAATAATATTACATAAGGTAGCATCATTTCTGTTAGTTCGTTTTATATGTATATATATATGAACAATACTATTATCACGTAAATAGCAAAAGTAAGGCAATAGCATTCAACCAATCACACATGATAATTACTATCAAGGACATATATCATCTTAGCAAGTAAGCTCATAGGTATCCGAACCCGAGGAAATCCTTAGGAACAATCCGATCACACAATAACATACCTTTCACCGTAATATACGCTAGCGTGAAGTTTCACGCTCGCCCACTAATCCCCGAAGCTCGTTCTTCAACGCGAGTCCTCTAACACACTCAACTCTGGAATATGAGACTATATATTAGCTCCCTGTAATACGGACTAATTCGGTGTCCCGACTAGTCACTAATTCCCCCGGTAATTACCCTGTGATTATCTAGTCACTATTACTCAGGTTTTCGGGTGAGTTCAGGATTAATCATGTCGACACATTAATTAATGGACGAATGACATTTTTGTATGTGTTACAACTTAGGATTGAATCCTAATAACCTATCTCATTGACCAGGTTCATTGTTATATATATATGTACATAATATTACATTTGTACATTTATATAGTTTTGTCATCACATTTTGGTTTATACCATTGACTTTATAATTTTCAATCCTCTTATTAATCTCTTCTTAATTAAGAGTTTGTCAAGCTTGACCATCCTTGGTCCATGAAGTTGACTAGGTCATTGTGGTTGACTTGACTAAGGTATTCAAGTCAATATTTCTATATAATCCACAATTTAATTCGTTCGAATTATATATAATTCATTATTTGGAGTAAGCCTCCATATATTTACTTAGACTTTTATTTCTAATATGTTATAATATGATATTCTCATACATTAAGCTCTCTCATAATATATTCAATCATAAACTATATTATATAGTTATAACATTCCATATATTGTCTCAAAGTACGAATCCTTCAATTATACATAACGTATTTGCACACTTATATACATATGTATATATAGTCTCATAAGCTCCATTTTTAAACCATTATGTACACACACATTATTTATATTCCTCTTCATGAGTTATACAAACCCATTATCCAAATAATATTCCTTATCATTTTATGTTTAACACTTACTCTTATTGTAGCGACCCCAAAACCCGCCGAGGAGTTAGGAACGTTACACACCACGTATTACTACCTAATAACGCAAGGCTACAACCTAATACTATTGAAAGGCCCAAAAAATACTTGTATAAAAGTATATAGTTAAAAGTGTGCCTAAAGTACTCCAAATATCAATACAAAAATCCCCAAACATATGTCAGAAATCATAAGTGTAATATCAAAGGCCTGAAGGATACAAAGTCATAAACTTAATTTGCTGAATAAACATAACGAGCTAACTAGCTAAAGCTCCAGAAAAATAGAGACGATCCTCGTTGATCAATCTGCAATGTTAGTGAAAGTAGGGGAGTGAGCAAACAACCATGCTCAGTAGATGACTAACTTTGTCAACCAGCATGCTCAAAACATTTGCAGATAAGGTCATAAATCCAGAAGTTAAACAGAAGGGAAAGGTACTTTCCATAGCAAACACTAGAAGCAGAAGTCCAACTTATCGGGACTAAACAGAATCCAGAACAAACAAAATCACAAACAGAGCGGGACACTAGATATCAAATTATACAGACAAAACGGATATAATCCGTGAACAAAACGAGGACACCTCACTTGTGAACAGAACGGAGGAGACACCCATGGAAAATAACAGAAGGACATCCTACGCAACGCGCTACGGGATAGCTAGACCCAACCATCCACGGCTTAGACATAGAGATAACTAGGTCCCAAAACAGAAGCTTAAATAATAATAAGCATAAGTGCATCAAAGGCACCACAAAGGGGTTAGAAAGCTTAACCAACATTAGGGGAATACAACCCCGTAAACGGAAGTAAAAACAGAGCTCAAACAAGCAATCTTTGGCAAAAGATGATATGTCTGAACATGTTTCCGAACATCAATGTTCGGACACAAGTCGAGATCTAAAATAGAAAAAGATCACAACGTCCGAACATTGGAAGTTCGGATAAATCCCGGGAAAAATATACGTGGTGGCGTCCAAACATGTGTCCGAACATCAATGTTCGGACACAAGTCAAACTGAAATCAGGAGGAGATTTTATGAAATGTCCGAACATGTGTCTGAACATCAATGTTCGGACACAAGTCGAACTGAAAACAGAAGAATGTAGTAGAGGTGTCCGAACTTATGTCTGGACTTACAAGTTCGGACACATGCCGAGACTTGTAAGTCAGATTCGTCCTTGCACCCCGTCCGAACTTACATGTTAAGACGGAAGTTCGGACACGTGTTGTAACACCCCTACCGTTAATCCTATGCTTACCGTCCAAATCATCCCTTAGTTCTATCAGTTCGCAGCGGAAGACTACTACTTACTACGGCGGGTGGTACAACGCCGCTAACCGCCCATACGGCTAGCTAGGCTTACCTTACTTACTGTCACAGTCTGATGATCATAGTATACCGAGCTACTACATATCTTACCGAATACCAAATACCGAATACTTACATTAATGGATTACCGAGTGCCAAAGTATATTTAATTTACATCCCTTCCAAGTTTACCAAAATAGTGAGTTTCTACAAGCTACTCATCTATACCCAAATCCAATACTTTCACTATCCAAAAGGGTGTACCCCATGGTACACCGGCTAACAAAAATCTACAGCCGTGTACTACTTAGTACACCATTCACAATTCATTGTTTACAGACAAAAAGAAATCTATCTAAGTCTTCATCATCTTCACCCTTCTCGTGTACCTGCGTGTAGTAAAAACATCGCCCCAAGGGGCTCAGCAAAAGTTGCGCATAAATTCCGCATATACCGCGTGCTAGCTAGGGCACGCCGACTAATTAAGGTCGAATAGGCATGCGGTTCATTTATTTCATACAAACATGCTTTGCATACAACATACATGCATATACAATACATTACACAGTTCAAGGCAACATTGCAATAACATACACATCACTTACCTTCACGGTGTTAGCCAAATTACGCATCGGGTTAATCGGTATGCTTATTACTCTTTTACTCATTATACATCACTTACTCTTACTTTACTTACTTACTTTCATTTACTTACTTACTCATTCTTACTTACTTACTACTCATACTCATGTTAAGTCGGTGTGACCTCCGGCCCGGGGACTACACCGTCCCACCACCGGGATTTACTTGACTCACCAATCCGGGATGCTACCCATTTAAGGGATTTGGGCCGCGGACCAGTTTAAGAGTCAGGACTTGGATCTAACCTCTTGTCTCTGCATCCTCACGCGTGGCCGAAACTATATCGGACTTCTACTCATTCCAATTTAATTACCAATTTAAGTTAGATTGGTTAGCTTGTTAGGAATCAGTTAGAAGTCCAATCTCAAACACATTCGGTCACAATACAATATATCATACATACACACATTCATTATCATCCATACATTTCATGAATTATACAAACTAAGATTTAAAGAAAATATTCACAACATACAACACTACATATTCACAAGTAAGCATAATAACTCCGATTCGTGCATTTATCTTATTTGGTGATCAATTAGCACACAACACACAATCAGAGTAACCAAGATAGCATACGGGCATGAGGAATTCATACCGTTCACCGTTGTACTTGTGTCCCAACGTTCCTCCGGTGTTCACAAATCAGATCCTATGATGTACATACAACCGAGTGATTAATCTAACTATCATTAACTCAACTCGATTACTCTTACGTTTCCTAACTCCTATTTACTAAGTCTTTACAATTTCTACACTTACACTTTATTTACTTACTTTTCATTACTTAACAACGGTGTACTTACATATATATACATATGTATAGGTGGGTATACATATATATATATATATCTATATATAATAATATAATATTATTTTTTTTTGTTTGACCCGACCGACCTTACCCAGGGTCGGACCCAAGGTCGGTCGAAGTCAGTAAGGTAATACGCTGGAAGATTACAGGGCCGACCGACCTTGCCAAGTCCGGTCCCAAGGTCGGTCCATTCCAGTGAGTTTTGGTTTCGACATTCTGGAGTCGACCGACCTTGCATGTCCGGTCCCAAGGTCGGTCCATTCCAGTAAGTTACATTACAGGCGAATTTTAGGCCGACCGACCTTGCAAGTCCGGTCCCAAGGTCGATCCATTCCAGAAGGTTTTATGACAGAAATTTTTCTGGCCGACCGACCTTGCAAGTTCGGTCCCCAAGGTCGGTCCATTCCAGAAGGTTTCCGTCCTTTGTAAATCTGGGCTCGACCGACCTTGCAAGTCCGGTCCCAAGGTCGGTCCAGTCCAGTAATTACATTTATTTTTATTTCTGTTTTCAGTCCTCTTCTTACCCATTACTTCCCCCATTGTTCCTACACTTAATCCCACATTTTTTAAACACTAATTCAACCTCCTAAATCATGTTATTTAATTCCTTAATTCATTACACAAATCCTATACTAACTTACACTCTTGTTCTTCCCAATTCCATTTCAACACTCATATAGTTTCTTCTCTAGTTGCATTTTGCTATAGATTTCTACTCTACTCTCTCCATCCATAGCTTCCTCTTCTAATGTCATTTATAAAGCTTCTAATGCATTACAATACATTACTTACCTCTCTCAATCTATCCTCTAACTATCTCAAACAAAATATGTTACAACACATATTTTTCACCTAGTTTCTAGTTCATAAGTTCACTAGTTTCTAAGTAAATTTTGCCATAGTCTCCCCTATATTTTTATACTCTCACCACATTGTTCATTCACACATTTCTATCCATCTCACCTGTTTTCATCAATCATAGATATACAAAGCTCCCATACACAAATACCAACACTAAAACACTACAAATTCCTGCACTCAACATCCCATTCCCAACTATGTTTACACAAGTTTTACATGTCTTTTAAAGGTTCAAAACATTTAGATTCTTTTACACATTACACTACTACTACTCATACTATTTTACAATACACATTTACACTACCAAACCTGTTACATTACGCATTACTAAACTACACAAGAGAATGTAATTTACCTTGTTTCTTTCTAGCTTCTCCTCTTCTCCTTCCTTCTTCTTCCTCCTTCCTCTCTCTCTCTCTCTCTCCACTGATACAGCACTTCAAATTCTCTAAGGCTACACCCATTAACATACCCATTTCAATACTAAAGCTAACCCTAACCATTATTTAAGTTTTAATGTAAGTTTTTGGGTTTAGAAATTTCATTACCTTGCAAGGGTGTAAGTGGAGCTTGGAATGGTTCAAGAACAATGTTTCAACCCCCTTCAAGAATGCCAAAATCGGCTATAGCACAAGAGAACCAACAAGGGTTTAGTCTAAATTCATTTTGCCCACAAAGGCTAGAAAAAAGGTGGGGTTTCAAGAACATTTTTACCTCAATGAACAAGGAGAAGGAGGTGGTTCCAATGGTGGTCTTGAAGCTCCAAATGCTACACACCCATGGAGATGAAAGTTGTTGTTTTCGAATTTTGAAAGGAGGAAATACTCTCCTTGATGAGAGGATTCAATGGTACTAGTTTTGTAATTTTGGGAGAAGGTTTGATGGGTTAACAAGAGGAGAGAAGTGAGCATTTTTGTGAGGGAGCTCAAAACTCCATTGTTGTCCGGTTGGAGGAAGAAGAAAATAGAGAGGAGAGAGGTAGGGCTGTGTACGTGAGTGAAGAGAATAGGAGTAGGAGAGAGAGTGGTGAGTTATTTGCTTTTTATTTCTTTGTCTTGTAGTGCATTAGCACAATTTAATAAGGAGTGTGAGAGAGGGCTAAAAAATCGGACCCCCACTGCACACACACAGATTTCACATTTTTTTATTTTCAAAAGTGGACACATAAGTTTGCGTTATTTGTGTTTCTACCCCACAACTTCCCGTTTTTGACAGCTTTTACTATTTTCTCGTTTTCTTGATTTTATTGGTTCTAAAGCTTCACTAATCTTTATTAATGATTATTTAGTTGACCAAAGTTGTTACAAGTCTATTTGACCCGCTTAAAGTCACGTTTTCCGTTTCCTCGAAAAACGCGCTTTAAGGTTCGTTAGTGTTTTTAATCCGTTTTAAGGATCCGTTTTCTTCGGGATTTGTTCCCTCATGATTATTTATGCATAATTAAGCTTCTAAATTACTTATTAGCCTAATTAATCACTATTTTTAATTACGAGGTATTTCAATCTACCCCCCTTAAGAAACTTTGCCCTCAAAGTTGCCCAAGGTTAATAGTTTAATAATTCTACTCATTAGGCAAACCAATTGCCATAATGTTTCTTACTACCACCTATGAGGTGTTTACTTTTTCTACATTGCAAGCATACATAGTTCAAGCACAATACGAATTCACATACACAATTCATCATTTCCATACATACCATCACATCCACATACACATTACATATACATCACACATCGTACCTACACATCCATACATTACACATTACACATACATACACACACATACCAACTTCACTTGCACCACATGTGCCATACAAAAATCTATTACAATACCTACACACTATGCAATGCTCACCCCGAAGCAATGCAAAAGCAAAAAGGCTCTACCCCCCTTAAAAGTAGTACGCCCCGTACCCGTATTACTAACACTAGACTATCTAGTCTATGAATAACTGTGGTTCTTCGCCTTCATGGCATCTTCCAACTCCCATGTCGCTTCTTCGACATCATGGTTAGACCATAGGACCTTCACCATTCGTATAGATTTATGGCGAGTGTCTCTGGTCTTCCTATCAAGGATTTTCACCGGGTTTCAACGTATCTCATTGTTGGCTCAATGGAAAGTCTCTCGGGCTCTAGTACATGAGAAGGATCAGCAATATACTTCTTGAGTTGTGACACATGAAAGACATCATGTACATGCCCCAAGTCCTCAGGTAGTGCTAACCTATAGGCTACGGATCCAACTCTTTCGGTGATAGTGTACGACCCTACAAACTTTGGGCTTAGCTTGCCCTTCTGACCAAAACGGAATACGCCCTTCATAGGTGAAACACGCAAGAACACTTGGTCGCCCATGACGAACTCAAGGTCGCGTCATCGCACATCCGCATAGGATTTCTGTCTATCTTGGGTTGCCTTCATATTGGCTCGGATCTGCTGAACTTCAGCTTGCACTTGTTCTAGATACTCCGGTCCTATGATGACCGCTTCACTCGACTCATCCCGACACAAAGGTGTACGGCAAGGTCTACCGTATAGAGCTTGGAAAGGCGACATCTTAATCGAAGCATGATAGCTATTATTGTACGAAAATTCGATAAGATGAAGCTTATCTAACCAACTCCCCTGAAAGTCTAAGGCACATGCCCGTAGCATGTCCCTAGTGTCTGGATGGTCCTTTCTGTCTGACCGTCGGTCTGAGGATGGAAGGCGGTACTCAATTTCAATTCTGTACCCAGCGCTTCCCGTGTGGCTCTCCAGTATCTCAAAAAATCTGGTGTCGCGGTCAGATACTATGGTCTTTGGGACTCCGTGGTGTCTGATAATCTCCTTGTCAAATAGCTCTGCGAGCTTCACTACCTTCCAGGTGTCCTTCATCGGTATGAATCTGGCAACCTTGGTAAGGCGATCGACTACAACCCAGATCATGTTGAGTCCTCCCCTGGCAGGTGGGAGTCCTACAACAAAATCCATGGAGATATCATGAAATTTCCACTCTGGAACTGGCATCGATTGTACCATTTCGCCCGGTCTACGATGTTCAAATTTCACTTTTTGGCATGTTAAGCATCTCACACAAATTCTGTCACATCTGACTTCATCCCAGACCACCAGAAGTACCTCTTCATGTCTTTGTACATCTTGGAGGCTCCTGGATGGACTGACAACGTGGAACTGTGTGACTCTCGCAGCATGCGATCCCTTAGCTCAGCATTGCTTCGGGGGACGCATAGCCTGTCATTCATCCGAATCAGACCATCTTCATGTAGCTTGAAGTCATACTTCTTCTTCTCAAATGTACCATTTTCAATCTTTTGTCTGATTTCGGTAAGTAAGGGTCGCTCAACTGAGCATCTCGCACCTCGTCAACCAAGCTAGAAGAAGCGAGTAGCGAATGGAGCGAGTGTGCTCGACGACTCAGGGCGTCGGCTACAACGTTTGCCTTCCCTTCCTTATACTGTAGGTTGATGTCGTAGTCTGAGAGAAACTCCATCCACCTTCTCTGTCTCAAATTCAGTTCTTTCTGTGTGAATACATACTGTAAGCTCTTATGGTCGGAGTAGATGGTGATGCTTACCCCATAGAGATAGTGTCGCCATACCTTCAAAGCGAAGACAATGGCTCCTAGCTCTAAGTCGTGTGTCGGGTAATTGCCTCATGCTTTTTCAGCTGACGGGAGGCATAAGCTACAACCTTGCCATGCTGCATGAGTACGCATCCCATTCCTTTGCCTGATGCATCACAATATACCTCAAATCCCTCTATGTGCCCTCTGGAAGAGTAAGGATGGGCGCTGAGGTCAATAAGTCCTTTAGGCTCTGGAATGATAATTCGCACTCGTCTGTCCATACAAACGGTGCATCTTTCTTCATCAGTGTAGTCATGGGCTTAGCGACTTTCGAGAAGTCCTTTACAAATCTCCGGTAATAACCGGCTAGACCAAGAAAGCTCCGAATGTCGGTAACAGTCTTAGGTCTAGGCCATGATCGTACAACTTCAATCTTAGAAGGGTCAACTGAGATACCCCGCTCGAGATGACATGACCAAGGAATGATACCTGATCTAGCCAGAACTCGCATTTGGAGAACTTCGCATACAGCTGATTCTCGCGCAGTGTCTCAAGTACTTTTCTCAAGTGAATTTCATGTTCCTCTGCTGATTTTTAGTATACAAGGATGTCGTCGATGAAGACAACAACCGAAGTGTCCAACTGCTCACTGAATAGATGATTCATGAGGTCCATGAATTTTGCTGGTGCGTTTGACAAACCGAATGGCATGACGGTGAATTCGTAGTGGCCATATCTTGTTCGGAATGCCGTTTTCTCGATATCTTGCTCTTTGATAGCAATCTGATGGTACCCAGAACGGAGGTCGATCTTGGAAAAGACTGAGGCTCCTTTCAGCTGGTCGAATAGGTCGTCGATGCGTGGCAATGGGTATTTATTCTTGACTGTAACCGCATTCAGTTCGCGGTAGTCAATACAAAGTCGGAGACTACCGTCCTTCTTCTTCACAAAGAGGACCGGTGCTCCCCAGGGTGATACGCTCGGGTGTATAAACCCTTTGTCAAGTAGGTCGCGTAACTGCTCTTTCAGCTCTGTCATTTTAGCAGGTGCCATGCGGTACGGTGCCCTAGCAATGGGACCGGTACCTGGCAAAAGATCAATCTCAATTTCTACCGCTCGCTCTGAGGTGGCATGCCGGGTAACTCCTTAGGGAATACGTCAGGGAATTCGGATACAATGGGTACTTCAGGATTGAACTCTGGATCTCTCTCCAGGTCTTGTACATAACACAAATATACTTCATGGCCCTTTCTGAGCTCCCGGTACATAGCCATGGCAGAGATGACTGTGGTTGAAGGCTCTCTCGGTCTCTGGCGGTAAGATATAGTAACCCCAGAAGGACTCTTGAGCAGCAATCGATGCTCGGCGCAGAGGATTCTACCCTTGTGCCGCTCCAACCAATTCATTCCGACTATTATATCGAATCCCAATCCATTAAACTCGATGAAGGAGATGGGAAACGATTCTTCTTTGATTTCAATCATGGCTGACTGGTAATACTTGGTGCACTGTACTCGCTCCTTCGATGGGAGAGTAACCAGAAAATTCGGTAGCTCATCCGCATCTAGCTTCAACCTCTTCACAAAAGATGGTGATACGAAGGTGTGAGAGGCGCCGAAGTCGAATAACACATTGGCATCAATGCCATTCACTGGGAATGTCCCCGTCAAGATGGTGCCGCTTCTGCCGGCTTGTGCTTCGGTGAGGATACTCAGGTTACCTTTGGTACCGAGTCCACAACCTATTGAAGTCACAATTTCATAAGTATTGATGGTGGACACAAGTGGAATTGCAATCAACACTGCTCTTTATTGATAAACCAACCATCATACATACCGTGTCTCTAATACACGTTACTAGTACATTACATGATACTATGAATTTAATACTTTCTAAAGGTAAGGTTCAGGCGTCCTGGTTTCATGTGTGTGGCATTGATTATTGCCGGCGGTGCTGTATTCAGTTTGATCTTGTTGATCCCATGATACAGCATCCTAGAGTTTCCACCCATGATTAGGACATCTCCTGATCTCAATACCGGCTTCTGTGCGAGGTCCACACGCTTCTGCTCGCTATACAAAAATACGGTATCATCACCAATGGACCAAGACACTACGGGCACTCCTTGTTCGAGAGATTCCGCTGTCTCGTCCTTGTCTTGGTGTAACCCAAGTCATCCTTCTTTCTCATAGAAGTTGCCGATACAAAGGTCCGCTTCAAGTGCGGGGATCGGATCATGTTCGCATTGTTGTGCAAGTTCTACTGCTTGTGTGACAAGTGTCTGAAATTCTGGAGGTATTATCGATGGCGTCGCTCCGTCTTGTGTTCGTGTCTCTTGGTAAAGCACATCATTTTCAGCTTCATCTTTCGCTCCACTGGGGAATTCGGGTGTATAAAATCCTCCTTGACCCGTTCCTAGCTCGTTGCATCGTCGGATGATTGAGATTTGTGCTTCAGGTGTCAGGTATCCCCTTAATAAAACCATACCTGGTCGGATGACCTGACACTGCTCACTGGAGTAGTGGTGTGAGGTGATGTCGATCTCTTCTTGATTCAGTTTCGATGGTATTGGATAGCAGATACTAAAGTTTCCTATGGTTATAAATTTCATCTACGGTGAGTACTAGTTTCAACTACTTCATTTCATGCTCCATACATACTTCAATTATTTACTCATGCATTCATTCAAAAAATACTCCAATACTTAGGCATGCTTCTCAAGGATTCAAGGTTAAGATAATTACCTGGGCCGGACTTAGAACCGGACCCGTCTTGGTCTATGATATGCAAGGCAGGCTGCCTCTGAGGTGCGCCCCTCTAAGGACCCCGGGATCCCTGTCCCTATGGTGCGTGCTGGGTCGGTGAATCGCCCGATGCAACTCCTTGCCTTCCCTTTGTTTGTAGCCTTGGAAGTTTCCTCTCGGTTTAGCATTTTCAGGGCATACATTGGCTCGGTGTCCGGGCTTCTAACAATTGTAGCACCGGATTTCTCTCCCTTGTCAATCCTTGCCGGGATGGTCTTGGTTGCATTTGCGGCACACATAAGCGCGGCCGTCAGAGAAGTTTTTGGTGAAACCGGAGACAGAACCTAAGGTTTAGAGAATTAGCACATTTGTGCAGGAATACAAGGTATAATAAATATGCAAATATGGATTTAGATTCGAAGTTTACCCTTAGGTGGGTGTGATCTCAGTGGCTTCGCTGCCACCGGCGCAGAAGAACCTAGTTGAAGAAGCTCAACTGGTTTGCCCTGCTCAGCATGGGCACTGCTCTCACTTGGGAAGTTCTTTGGGGTTTGACTGAAGAACTTTCCCTTCTTCTTTTTCCAGCTTTTCCCTTGGTTCTACTCCTCAGTGCTGGTGTGTTCTGTGCTGTTAGCTTTGCGCGTTTAGCGCGGTTTCTTCATCCCGAAGTTGGCAAGTGATCTCAACGCGAGAAGCCGCGTGATAACACTCCTGAAGTTTCAGGTATTAGCCGGGATTCTTATTAAAAGAGATAGAGGTAAAGATTTAGAATTTAAGGAACTCATGGAATTGCAATGGTACTAAGGTTTAACCGACATTTACCTGAAGGGAGGTAAACCTGGTATAGCCCATACCGTACCGCAGGCGATGGCTCAGACCGCCATAGAAGCGATCGACCAACACCTGGCCGGTGTATCCTAGGTCGGGTAGAAGACGGAGATGGAGGTGAAAGTTCTGTAGTACTCATCGACAGACATCTTCTCTGTCATTTTCAAGGCATCCATTCAAGCCTTTTCTTGGTCTTTACATGCTCCGGATAGTATTTGGATCGGAGGAGTGATGCGAAGGATTCCCAATCGAAGGTAGGGTCATTAACGTGCTCATGCTTGACTAGATTCCACCAATCCATGGCTGCATCTTTTAGATAGTAGGCTGCAACTCTAACTCCAGCAGGAGCTTCGAGGGTTTCAAACGCCGTCTTCATCTCGGAGATATAGGATTCTAGCTTAGCCGGATCACTCTCGCCCCTAAAGCAGGGAGGGCGGAGTTCCGCTACAGCTTTTACCCAGTTGGCTTCTCTGGGTGGAGGGGGAGGGATTGGCCCCGTTGGTTCTGTTGGTTTTGTTGGTTTTGTTGCATTGCATTGATTACTTGTGGTAGCATCCGCGTTACCGTGGCGGCGACGATCGCAGCTATCGTCTACGTGCCAGGTCCTTCGGAGGCTTCACCTCTACCTCGGCCTCGGCCTCGTCCTGACATCTGAACATTTAGCATTTACATTAGGCTTGCAAGATATGACCTACAGGTCTTGGAATTTAAGCAAGGTATCGTTCCTAAGAACGTTAAAGGTATCCGTTATTAACAACGGTAGTTCCTAGTTAGGTTTCTAAATATCCGTCTTAAGACGGTTGAAATCCTAACTCGGTAATCCCTATGCTCGGTAACTATCGACATCAGAGCGTAACTACGCTCTGATACCACTTTTTGTAACACCCCCCCTACCGTTATTCTATGCTTACCGTCCAAATCATCCCTTAGTTCTATCAGTTCGCAGCGGAAGACTTCTACTTACTACGGTGGGTGGTACAACGCCGCTAACCGCCCATACGGCTAGCTAGGCTTACCTTACTTACAGTCACGGTCTGATGATCATAGTATACCGAGCTACTACATTTCTTACCGAATACCAAATACCGAATACTTACATTAATGGATTACCGAGTGCCAAAGTATATTTAATTTACATCCCTTCCAAGTTTACCAAAATAGTGAGTTTCTACAAGCTACTCATCTATACCCAAATCCAATACTTTCACTATCCAAAGGGTGTACCCCATGGTACACCGGCTAACAAAAATCTACAGCCGTGTACTACTTAGTACACCATTCACAATTCATTGTTTACAGACAAAAAGAAATCTATCTAAGTCTTCATCATCTTCACCTTCATCTCTCACCTTCGTGTACCTGCGTGTAGTAAAACATCGCCCCAAGGGGCTCAGCAAAAGTTGCGCATAAATTCCGCATATACCGCGTGCTAGCTAGGGCACGCCGACTAATTAAGGTCGAATAGGCATGCGGTTCATTTATTTCATACAAACATGCTTTGCATACAACATACATGCATATACAATACATTACACAGTTCAAGGCAACATTGCAATAACATACACATCACTTACCTTCACGGTGTTAGCCAAATTACGCATCCGGGTTAATCGGTATGCTTATTACTCTTTTACTCATTATATACATTACTTACTCTTACTTTACTTACTTACTTTCATTTACTTACTTACTCATTCTTACTTACTTACTCATACTCATGTTAAGTCGGTGTGACCTCCGGCCCCGGGGACTACACCGTCCCACCACCGGGATTTACTTGACTCACCAATCCGGGATGCTACCCATTTAAGGGATTTGGGCCGCGGACCAGTTTAAGAGTCAGGACTTAGATCCAACCTCTTGTGTCTCTGCATCCTCACGCGTGGCCAAAACTATATCGGACATCTACTCATTCCATTTAATTACCAATTTAAGTTAGATTGGTTAGCTTGTTAGGAATCAGTTAGAAGTCCAATCTCAAACACATTCGGTCACAATACAATATATCATACATACACACATTCATTATCATCCATACATTTCATGAATTATACAAACTAAGATTTAAAGAAAATATTCACAACATACAACACTACATATTCACAAGTAAGCATAATAACTCCGATTCGTGCATTTATCTTATTTGGTGATCAATTAGCACACAACACACAAATCAGAGTAACCAAGATAGCATACGGGGCATGAGGAATTCATACCGTTCACCGTTGTACTTGTGTCCCAACGTTCCTCCGGTGTTCACAAATCAGATCCTATGATGTACATACAACCGAGTGATTAATCTAACTATCATTAACTTAACTCGATTACTCTTACGTTTCCTAACTCCTATTTACTAAGTCTTTACAATTTCTACACTTACACTTTATTTACTTACTTTTCATTACTTAACAACGGTGTACTTACATATATATACATATGTATAGGTGGGTATACATATATATATATGCTTATGATAATTATTATTATTATTTTTTTTTGTTTGACCCGACCGACCTTACCCAGGGTCGGACCCAAGGTCGGTCGAAGTCAGTAAGGTAATACGCTGGAAGATTACAGGGCCGACCGACCTTGCCAAGTCCGGTCCCAAGGTCGGTCCATTCCAGTGAGTTTTGGGTTTCGACATATTGGAGTCGACCGACCTTGCATGTCCGGTCCCAAGGTCGGTCCATTCCAGTAAGTTACATTACAGGCGAATTTTAGGCCGACCGACCCTTGCAAGTCCGGTCCCCAAGGTCGATCCATTCCAGAAGGTTTTATGACAGAAATTTTTCTGGCCGACCGACCTTGCAAGTTCGGTCCCCAAGGTCGGTCCATTCCAGAAGGTTTCCGTCCTTTGTAAATCTGGCTCGACCGACCTTACAAGTCCGGTCCCAAGGTCGGTCCAGTCCAGTAATTGCATTTTTATTTATGTTTTCAGTCCCTCTTCTTACCCATTACTTCCCCATTGTTCCTACACTTAATCCCACATGTTTTAACACTAATTAAACCTCCTAAATCATGTTATTTCATTCCTTAATTCATTACACAAATCCTATACTAACTTACACTCTTGTTCTTCCCAAATTCCATTTCAACACTCATATAGTTTCTTCTCTAGTTGCATTTTGCTATAGATTTCTACTCTACTCTCTCCATCCATAGCTTCCTCTTCTAATGTCATTTATAAAGCTTCTAATGCATTACAATACATTAGTTACCTCTCTCAATCTATCCTCTAACTATCTCAAACAAAATATGTTACAAACACATATTTTCACCTAGTTTCTAGTTCATAAGTTCACTAGTTTCTAAGTAAATTTTGCCATAGTCTCCCCTATATTTTTATACTCTCACCACATTGTTCATTCACACATTTCTATCCATCTCACCTGTTTTCATCAATCATAGATATACAAAGCTCCCATACACAAATACCAACACTAAAACACTACAAATTCCTGCACTCAACATCCCATTCCCAACTATGTTTACACAAGTTTTACATGTCTTTTTTTAAAGGTTCAAAACATTAGATTCTTTTACACATTACACTACTACTCATTACTATTTTACAATACACATTTACACTACCAAACCTGTTACATTACGCATTACTAAACTACACAAGAGAATGTAATTTACCTTGTTTCTTTACTAGCTTCTCCTCTTCTCCTTCCTTCTTCTTCCTCCTTCCTCTCTCTCTCTCTCTCCACTCCACTGATACAGCACTTCAAATTCTCTAAGGCTACACCCATTAACATACCCATTTCAATACTAAAGCTAACCCTAACCATTATTTAAGTTTTAATGTAAGTTTTTGGGTTTAGAAATTTCATTACCTTGCAAGGGTGTAAGTGGAGCTTGGAATGGTTCAAGAACAATGTTTCAACCCCTTCAAGAATGCCAAATCGGCTATAGCACAAGAGAACCAACAAGGGTTTAGTCTAAATTCGTTTTGCCCACAAAGGCTAGAAAAAGGTGGGGTTTCAAGAACATTTTTACCTCAAATGAACAAGGAGAAGGAGGTGGTTCCAATGGTGGTCTTGAAGCTCCAAATGCTACACACCCATGGAGATGAAAGTTGTTGTTTTCGAATTTTGAAAGGAGGGAAATACTCTCCTTGATGAGAGGATTCCAATGGTACTAGTTTTGTAATTTTTGGAGAAGGTTTGATGGGTTAACAAGAGGAGAGAAGTGAGTATTTTTGTGAGGGAGCTCAAATCTCCATTGTTGTCAGGTTGGAGGAAGAAGAAAATAGAGAGGAGGGAGGTAGGGCTGTGTACGTGAGTGAAGAGAATAGGGAGTAGGAGAGAGAGTGGTGAGTTATTTGCTTTTTATTTCTTTGTCTTGTAGTGCATTAGCACAATTTAATAAGGGAGTGTGAGAGAGGGCTAAAAAATCGGACCCCCACTGCACACACACAGATTTCACATTTTTTTTATTTTCAAAAGTGGACACATAAGTTTGCGTTATTTGTGTTTCTACCCCACAACTTCCCGTTTTTGATAGTTTTTACTATTTTCTCATTTTCTTGATTTTATTGGTTCTAAAGCTTCACTAATATTTATTAATGATTATTTAGTTGACCAAAGTTGTTACGAGTCTATTTGACCCGCTTAAAGTCACGTTTTCCCGGTTTCCTCGAAAAACGCGCTTTAAGGTTCGTTAGTGTTTTTAATCCATTTTAAGGATCCGTTTTCTTCGGGATTTGTTCCCTCATGATTATTTATGCATAATTAAGCTTCTAAATTACTTATTAGCCAAATTAATCACTATTTTTAATTACGGGGTATTTCACGTGTTATAACTCAGAAATCAGAAAGTATAACAGGGTCTGTCTGAACTTCAATGTTCGGACAGACGTTCGGACACATCAAAAACCAGAATTTTTAGAAGCGAAATAGGCATGAACAGAGGCATCACAATTCACCAATTGCAATAAAAAACTCAGAATTTGTAGAAATACAACCATGGGGTTTTTAGCCGATTGAAACTAAAGTAAATCACATAGAAATCCGACACAAACATAGAGTATTTTAATCAGCCTAAACCCTAGATTATAAACACCTCATGGCTGAACACACACTAATTGAATCCATCAGCCACCTACCTGGATAATTCGTAGTGAAGTTCCCAAATCTGAAGCTGCAATCACTGAACGAATGTAGGCCAGAACGCAATTTAATTAACCACTAAAATTGCCAACAATCGTCGAGACAAATACCCCAAATCAGAAACTGACAAAATTCTCCAAATCAGAAACTAAGAAAACGGGAATCATAACCCTCTCCTGAATATGACAACAAATTCACAGAGGAGAACGACAGGAGGAGATCGACAAGGAAATACCGGGAAAAAACATTGATTCATGATCAGATTGTAGAGGATCAAAATTAGAAACGGAGGAGTTCTAAAACCGATGAACTGTAGAAAATTAATCTGACAACCATACCTTAATCCGGCCAGGGATTTGCAGAGGAGGAGTAAACCACAGCAGGAATTCGGTTGGCAAGATCCAACGACAACAAGAACTTGGCAGATTGAGAAGAAGAAGAACTTTAAAGGAAAAGGGAGAGAGGAGCGTACTGGAAGTTGAGGTGTAGACCATTAATGAGAGCGTGATTAGAATAAGAAAATAAATTCCTTATTTAAACACTTACCAGAAAAAGGGAAGGGGAAAAAGACTGACTAGCCCTTCTCTATAATTCAAAAGACATCCACGTCCTGAAGCAAATTAAATCCAACTTAAGTCACAAGCGAAACAAAATAAATTCTGCGCAAAACTTTGGGTTATAACATCAGCTACCCCTTAAAAGAATTTCATCCTTGAAATTAAGTGTACCTACTGCTCGAAGAGGGTGGGGAACTTGAATCGCACTTCACTCTCCAGCTCTTAAGTAGCCTCCTTCTCAGACTGACCTGATCATTGAATCTTAACAAGAGACATGGTTTTACTTTGGAGTCTTAGCACATCTCGAGCCAAAATCCTGTAAGGAACTGCTTCATAAGTGAAGTCTTCTCTCAATTGAAGCGGACCAAACTCTATGACGTGGGACGGATCTGGGATATACTTCCTCAGTATGGATACATGAAAAATGATGTGGACTCCTGCTAACGCCGGCGGCAAGGCCAAATGGTAGACAATCGGTCCAATCCTCTCCAGAATCTCAAATGGACCTACAAAGTGAGGGCTGAGCTTGCCTCTCTTCCTAAACCTCAATACTCCTCTGACCGGAGAAACCTTCAGGAAAATGTGGTCCCCAACCTAAAACTCCAGCGGTCGTCTCCTCTGATCAGCATAGCTCTTCTGACGACTCTGAGCCACTAGCAAACGCTCTCTGATAGTTTGTATCTTGCCCACGTCATCCTGAACCAAATCGGGGCCAACCACAACTCTCTCCTTCAGATCATCCCAACAGATGGGTGATTTTCATCTCCTGCCATAAAGTGCCTCGAACGGGACCATCCTGATGCTAGATTGAAAACTGTGTTGTAGGCAAGCTCAATCAACGCTACATGCTGATCCCAACTACCCATGAAGTCAAACACACATGCCTTGAGCATGTCCTCAAGAACCTGATTAGTCCTCTTTATCCGACCGTATGACTGAGGATGATAGGCAGAACTGAAAGACAACTTCATCCCCAAAGCCTAGTGCAAACTCAGCAAAAATCTGGACACAAATCTTGGGTCTCTATCGGATACGATCGAAGCAGGAACTCCGTGAAGATGCACAATCTCATCCATGTACAACTGAGCAAGCTGGTGCAGACTGAAAGTCTTCTTGACTGGCAAAATTAAGCGCTCTTCGTGAGCCTATCCACAATCACCCAAACTGCATCAAGACCTCTCAGAGTTCGGGGAAGTCCCATCACAAAATCCATACCGACACTCTCCCATTTCCACTCTAGAACGGGAAGAGCTGAAGCAGTCCGGCAGGTCTCTGATGCCCTACTTTGACCTGCTGACAGGTCTAACATCTGGATACAAACTCAGATATGTCTCTTCTCATATTATTCCACCAAAATGTCTCCAAAAATCCCAGTACATCTTCACACCACCTGGGTGTACCGAGTACAGGATTCCATGAGCCTCCGGCATGATCTCTCACCTCAATGCTTCATCAGCTGGCATGCAAACCCTGTCTCTGAACCTCAGACAACCATCTCAAATATCCTGAACTCTGAATCCTGACCAACAGTGATCCTATCTCTGATCTTACATAACCCGACGTCAAGCTCCTGATTGGCCTTGATCCTATCGATCAAGGTAGGCTGAATCTAAAAGGCGGCCAAAACCCTAAAACTCTCTGGACGGACAACCCAAACACCCAGCCGCTGCAACTCCAAAGTAGACCTCTGCACTCCCATCAACACACAGGCAGCCCCAGAAGGTCCACTTCTGCTAAGGGCATCTGCTACAACATTCCCTCTACCAGGGTGGTAGAGGATCTCTAGGTCGTAATCGTGCAGTAGCTCAAGCCATCTCTTCTGCCTCAAGTTCATCTCCTTTTGAGTGAGCAGATACTTAAAGCTCTTGTGGTCCATATACACAATGCACAAAGCTCCATACAAATAGTGCCTCTAGATCTTAAGAGCGAACATGACATCAGCTAGTTCCAAGTCATGGGTTGGATAGTTCTTCTTATATGGCTTAAGCTAACGTGAGCCATATGCAATAACCTTCCTATGCTGCATCAGAAAGCTCCTGCGTCCTTCTGGAAGGGTTAGAATAGGTGCAGATGTCAATCTCTTCTTAAGCTCCTGAAAACACTACTCACAAGCATCACTCCACTTGAACTTCACTTCCTTCTGCAGCAGACGAGTCAGAGGAATCACTAGCTTGGAGAAGCCCTCTATAAACTTAATGTAGTAGCCTGCCAGACCAAGGAAACTATGAATCTCTCCAACATTGGTGGGTCTAGCCCACTTCGTAATCGCTCTAATCTTCTTCGGGTTCACGGAGATGCCATCCTTGGAGACAACATGTCCCAAGAAGACAACCTGATCTAACCATAATTCACACTTCTTCAGCTTTGCTCTCTCTCCCTCAGAGTCTGGAGTACAGTCCTCAAATGCTGCTCATGCTCCTCGGCACTCTTGTAATACACAAAGATGTCGTCTATAAATACCACTATGAACTGGTCCAAAAACGGCTTGAATACTCGGTTCATCATATCCATAAATACAGAAGGCTCATTCGTCAGACCGAATGGCATCACTAGGAACTCCTAATGTTCATAGCAAGTCCTGAAGGCGGATTTAGGCATGTTGTCTGCCATAATCCTCACCTGATGATAACCGGACCTCAAATCTATCTTCGAGAACACTCTAGCTCCAGCTAGCTGGTCAAATAAGTCATCAATGCGGGAGAGGGTATTGGTTCTTAATTTTAACCTTATTAAGCTCCATGTAGTCAATGCACAAATGTAGGCTACCGTCTTTCTTCTTAACGAACAAAACTGGCGCTCCCCATGACGACACACTAGGACGTATGAAGCCCTTATCCAACAGCTTTTGCAGCTGAATCTTCAATTCCTTGAGCCCAGTAGGACCCATACGGTACAGGGCCTTAGATATGGGCAAAGTCTCAAGTGCGAGCTCGGTCGAGAACTCCACCTCTCTAACAGGGGGAAGCCCAGGCACGTCATCCTAGAACACATCTAGAAAGTCTCTGACCACAAGAATGTCCTCCAACTTTGCATCCTTGCGAACCTCAGGGATGTACACAGAAATCCCTGACATCCCTTCCTCAAGTGGCGGAACGCCTGTATCGCTGAGATAACCGGTGGTGAACATGGGATTCCATTCCCTACTACAGAAATACGGGTGTGTAGGGTGATTTTTTCGATATGAGGGGGGTCTATCTAAATATGATCTGACTAAACATCCGAGATCCTAGAAATTTCCATTATGTGGAGGGTGAAAACCCGTTATTGTTGGCATCCCTCAAATACCTACTCTATCGTCCGTCTTTCCCAGAAAGCATAAGGGAAATGCTAGTGAGCGCTAGTGTGGGCTCCACGTGGACTTATGCCCCAAGGGTGGAAATTGATTAGAGTCGCCACCTAGTTTGACCTAAGAATACTAGGAAGGAAAAAGAGGGAGGGTTCTAAGAACCGTTAGTTGTCTCTGAAATTGTTGCCTATGGATAGGACTAATCTGGTCATGTTAGAGATTCTAATGTGGGTTCGCGCTGGGTTACACCCCTTAGAAGTGGCAACGACCACGACTTCGAATTGGTGCCCGAGGAAACCTTGCTCTCCAATTGTCGAGATTGTCTTCTTTCAAAACCTTTTAGAGATATTCAATTAAGAACCAAGGATAGGATTAGGATGGGAAGAGAGAAGGAGAGTGGATGAGGCGAGCTTCTCTGGCAAACTAGCAACAAGAAAAGGAATCGGTGAATTCGGATGAGCCTGGAATCAAGATTTGGGAAATGTATGCGGTTGAGTGAACAAATAAGACTTGGAGTCTGATGGTTTGAAGTTGGTGGGAGCCGAATAAGGTTCGAGTATTTTGAGAGATATGAGAGCCACCTTAGAGGGGGAAAGGGTTTTTTTTGTTTGGAATGGGGTCGCACCCTAGATGGCTGCTTACGTACTTAACTCCTTGTTGAGATCAGACCTTACGTAGTTCACGACCTTTAGGATGGTTGAGTTTTTTGAGGTAATCGAGGGTTGGAAGTGCATGGGGTTTTTTGGAGGTGAGATGACGAAGTGCAAAAAGGTATTTTGATTGATGTGGAGTCGCACCCTGTGTGGGTTGCCTACGTACTCAACTCCCTGTTGAGATCAGATCTTATGTAGTTCACTGTTTTGGGTTTTGGAAGTCTGTGTTTGTGGAGTTTGAAGATATTTGAGGTGTTTGAGATTTAGAAGGGCTCGGAGTTTCAAGAAGTTTTGGGTTTGGGATGCTAGTCTGGGAGACGCTCTGGTCTGTGAGGCATTCGAAACCTTGAGATGTCGAAGTTTGTGAGACACTCGGGTTTGTAGATGCTCGAGTCTGTGAGACACTCAGGTCTGTGACACGTTTGAATCATTGGAATGATAAAGTCTATAAGACGTTCGGGTCTTTGAGACATTAAGAGTGTAGAGGAAATTGGAATTGAATTGGAACTTGAAATCAAAGTTGAATGAATATTGATTTGAATTGGGATTGAAATGAATTTGGATTTGAATGAGTTTGAAATTGAATTGAATTTGAATTAATTTGGTATTGAATTGAGATTGACCGTGTTTAGAATTGAATTAAGATTGGGATTGAATTGGAATCGGATTTGATTTGGATTTGAACTTGATTTGAAATTGAGTTGATTTGGATTTGATTTGATTTGGAAATTGAGTAGATATGGATTTGAATTTTTGGCTGCATTTGAAATGATTTTTGGGCCTTAAATTGAATTAATTTTGTAATTGAATTGGTTTGGGCCGAATGGATATGGGCCTTGAAACAAGGGCCGAATTGGGCCTTGAAACGTGGGCCAGGACAAAGTTAGGCCAGGTTATGTGAAAATTGACAAAATTATGTGGGCCTTGCTCCTTTTAGGGGGAAATGGGTTTCATTTTAGTATTCTGAATTTGACTGAAACTAGAGTTGAAACTATGTCTAAGCAAAAATTGTTTGACTTTGTTTTTGGAAAGGATTTTTGTTGATTGTGCATTTTATTATGACCTTAAGGGATGATTTGGAAAATTTTAAGGAAAACAGGTATTCCACACATGGGCCGTGTCTAGGACCCATCATTCATGGAGTATACCTTGACCTAATGCTTTTCTACAAGGGGTGACCTATGGGCTAACTAGGATTTCCTATGTATTGGGTCTCTATATTGGGTTGGGCCCAACAATTACCAAGCTAGTTTATTCAATATGTAGCATATAATTGCAAGTAATCATAAAACGAGAAAATAAGCTACTAAACAAATATGAACTTAAATCCCAAAATCTTGTACACGTACATTTGTTTCTAATTCCAAATGAGCACGGCTGAATGACATACGGCTTCTAAACCACAAATTACTAATCAACTTTATTAAAGTCCAAATCAAGTTGCTAATCCATTTTTATTAACTCCTTTTTTGTTTTTAATTTCAAACTTTAAACACTGGAAAAAGCTGCACTAAGCCGTTATGCTTATATATTTTTTAATGATAGAATACCCGTTCACACGCCAGATTGAAATTCTTACAAAACAACACTCTAAAATGACCACGAGTGTGAATTGACGTGTGAATTAAACATCCATTTTACTCTTTATTTAACTGCACAAAAAAAAAAATCAGAAGCACGAAACACAGTTGTATAAAGCTGACTCCGGATAGCCATGGAGATATTCCTATGACGACAATAAAAACGGTGAGCATGCATGATAAAAAAACTGCAAGTAGATTCACATTCGAAACAAGAGCACGCGTCACACTAAGAGGTCGATAAGTTAATTCATATCAGGATGAAATACCAAGATGAGGATGCTTGCTGTATATTTAAACCGAAGATGATCACCTTCTGGATCACGTACCTCGCTAATAGAGTAGGAATATGGCAACTCCTCTGGAATGAAAATGACATGCTTGCGCCAACCATAGGAGCCCCCGAAGCTTAGTAGTGATGAACGCACACAGAAAAAAAGAGACCAATATCTCCTTCCGTGTTCGCCAGCTGGGCTTGCAAACATTACCGGTAGTGAAGAGGAACGCAGCATGCAGGGGAGGATATAATTTCACTTCTGGAAAAAAAGAATAAACAACGTTTTTATTTGTCTTTTGCAACGTTTTATAAACGTTTTTACGCCAGCGACACAAATGGACGAACCTCTTAAAGAACGTGTTGTAAACGTTTTTTATACATTAATTTAAAAGAACGCTTATTGCTAAAGTGTTTTTTAAGGTGTGTAAGGTGGCGGGAATCTACGAGGCATAAAGAATGCTTTCATCTTGAAGCGTTCTTTATGTCTGAATATAAAAACGCTTGTTTAATATAAGCGTTCTTTATGACATTTGGCGCAAGAGTATAAGAAACGCTTATACATATAAGCGTTTCTTATATGGTCCTTTTTTTATATTTTTATTTTTATACAATTTATTACCCTGCGCATAACACATAATTAAATGCGCGCTACAGATCACAAATTGTCATTCACAACCTGTTTGCATTATATATACCAGATCAACCAAACTGGTGAATTTTAATAGATCAACAACCGTACTTTGTTTGCATTAATTATACCAGCGCACATAGGCTTAAGTGTAGTACCGATCAACTACAACATTTGTAACTAGTTAACCAAACTACTAAAAATGGTTCAAGTTTGATCATAATAATACAACCATTTGAAAAAAGAAAAGATAGCTACAACTCATGACTTCTTCTGATCAATTTAGTGCTTTCAACACATGTGTGCTCCTTGACGAACTTGAGATCGGCTTGTGAATAAGTATGTCATTGTATGGAGAAAATTTTCAAGCTGCACGCGAGAATTATAAAAGCAATTAATTAAGTACACCATTTAAACTTATCCAAACATGCGCAAATAGTTAAATTACCAATTCAAATACATAAGTACTTATAATACGTACCTGAGAAGAAATTTCCAATTTGCTAAGACAGTTGTTACCTCTGTTAAAGATGAAAGTACCGACGATCATGATGATTCTTCTACTGATACAATGAGATTGAAGAAGAAAAGCATGATACAAAAGAGATAGAGGCAGATACAGATGAAGGGATGAATAAGAACTCAGAAATAGAGAGGTTGAAGAAATTGGCTAAAAAGTTAAGTGAGGCTGCCACGAAGTAGAGTCCGGTGGCGATTAACGAATTACTGGCCCACTTCATGACCTTGAATGAAGAAAATGGTTTTCTAGAATAGTTATATGAGGAGGAAAAGAGGAAACTTAGTCGATTATATGGTGGCATGGGGGACTATATGAAGATAAAGTGGTACCAAATCGCCTGGTTGATGAGCTTCATGACTTATGGATGGAGATGGAGATGGAGAAGCTAGACACTTCTTCATCTCCAGTTTTGATTGGATTCGCATCTTCTTTCAGTTTTGAACATCAATAGGTCTGAGAATCTTCAAACACTTGGACATGAATGTCTGTAGATTGCATGCAGTCAATTGGAATACTAGCCACACACTGTTGATGTGGGGTGCATCGTACCTTTTAAAAAAAAACTAGTTGAAGATCCCTTGGCAAATAAAAAGATTGAGAGATTCCCCCTGAGTTTGCATGTTAAGAGTCTTTAACAAATGATAGCAATAAGTGACAGCTTTTATGCACAATAAGTGACAGCTTTTATGTTATACTATAACTGTAGTAGAAACTTTCTACTATGGTTATAGTATAACATAAAAGCTGTCACTTATTGTGCATAAAAGCTGTCATTTATTGCTATCAAGAAACAAATGATAGCAATAAGTGACAGCTTCTCTGCACAATAAGTGACAACTTTTATGTTATACTATAACCATACCCCAAAACTTTCTATTATGTTCTACTATGGTTATAGTATAACATAAAAGCTGTCACTTATTGCTATCATTTGTTTCTTGATAGCAATAAGTGACAGCTTTTATGCACAATAAGTGACAGCTTTTATGTTATACTATAACCATAGTAGAAAGTTTTCTACTACGGTTATAGTATAACATAAAAGCTGTCACTTATTGTGCATAAAAGCTGTCACTTATTGCTATCATTTGTTAAAGACGCTTAACATGCAAACTCAGGGGGAATCTCTCAATCTTTTTAATTGCCAAGGGATCTTCATCTAGTTTTTTTAAAAAGTACGATGCACCCCACATCAACAGTGTGTGACTAGTATTCCAATTGACTGCATGCAATCTACAGACATTCATGTCCAAGTGTTTGAAGATTCTCAGACCTATTGATGTTCAAAACTGAAAGAAGATGCGAATCCAATCGAAACTGGAGATGGAGAAGTGCCTAGCTTCTCCATCTCCATCTTCATCCATAAGTCATGAAACTCATCAACCGGGTGATTTGGTACCACTTTATCTTCATATAGTCCCCATGCCACCATATAATTGACTAAGTTTCATCTTCTCCTCCTCATATAACTATTCTAGAAAACCGTTTTCTTCATTCAAGGTCATGAAGTGGGCCAGTAATTCGTTAATCGCCACCGGACTCTACTTCGTGGCAGCCTCACTTAACTTTTTAGCCAATTTCTTCAACCTCTCTATTTCCGAGTTCTCATTCATCTTTTCATCTGTATCTGCCTCTGTCTCTTTTGTATCATGCTTTTCTTCTTCTGTCTCTTTTGTATCAGTAGAAGAATCATCATGATCGTCGGTACTTTGATCTTCAATAGAGGCAGCAACTGTCTCTATCGGTCAAATTCACCTGGTTTTTTATCCGATTTTCTCTGTGATGTTTCTGAAGATCAATACCACTCGGTCTCTGTTGATCTCGGAATTCCACATTATTCAGCTGTGTCATCCCAAAGTTTTCAGTGCTGTCCAGTTCTGATTGTTCGATCTACTGAAGCTTCCACAACATATATACTAGTCAGAGGTGACTAAAGGAAAATGAGAGAAGGAAGGTCGTGAAGGAAAATAAAGTTGGTGGACCCGTCCGAGTTCAATTTTTTAAAAAACAGGTTGATGACGATCGAAGGTGCATAGGCGCTAGCCAAAAAATGTAGAGGGATACTAAAATAATAACTACAAGAAATTAAGAAGTTGTAAGTAGAGGTCTCTAATATGGACAATGGTGGTCATATAGATTTCCAAAACATTAGAGGGTTAATTGGAATGCCTAGCTTGACCGGATAACAAATCTGAGAAGAATGTGAAGGAACTTAAAAGTTTGATGTTGGTATTGGTAGAAACGTCGATAAACTTCTAGGTGGATGTTAAGGTAAAAGCAATATGGGGAAGGGGACGTCAGGCAAGCTGACCATGCCGTAATGCTATGTCTTTGTAATTAATTAATACACCATATAGTCCTCTAATATTTGCACCCTAGGTTATACTATAATATAATATAACATTAATACACCCTATAGTCATCTAACCAAATTAATTTCGCCATATCTACGTGGCTATATTTGTATGCATGCCGAAACGCATTATATTTGACGCCTAATAAACACATTAATTCCAAAGTCCATTGTACAACTAACAAGTAAAAATCAGCACATAGTACAAATAGATGCGCGCGACAGTTTGGTTTGCATGCAAAATTATTCCCAAACACACATACACTTTATTTCACGCCTTTAATCCCAAACAAATAGAGTATATATATGTTCCTGATTAACAAGTTTGGTTTGCAAAATTACCTCATAGCAGAATAGAGGTGAAAAAAATCAGCACACAGTACAACAATAGATGCGCGCGACACAGTTTGGTTTGCGCATGCAAAATTATTGCCAAACACACACTTTATTTCATCACGCCTTTTAATCCCAAACAAACAGAGCATGTATGTTCCTGATTAACAAGTTTGGTTTGCAAAATTACCTCATCAGCAGAAGAATAGAGGCGATAGATCTAGTGCGCATGTATGTTCTTTTCGCTAGCTAGTTGGGGTTGTAAAATATTTCTAGGTAGAGTGAATCCAATGGTGCCGTGTGTGCGACAGGGCATGTATGTCCTGTTCGTGCGATTTTGCAATAATTAATTACCGATCGAAAGAGTATATGAAAAATAAGGATAGGCATATATATGTATACCTGTTCGCAGATTGAGCGCAAAATTACCGATAGCGAGAGGCGCCGATCAATATCGACGCATGCATGTGGCCTGCCTTCATCACCAGTTTGGCCGGGTTACAGAGATTAGAAGATAAATATTGAAGATGGCGAGCGCAGTATCAGGAGAAAGGAAGAGAAGAGGCACCACGGCGGCAGTGGTAATTTCTGGGCTCAGTGGTTTTGATTGAGAAGAGAGCTTAGTGTTTACAGAGAGCGAGGTTTACAGAGAGTGGGTAGGGGAATAGTCGCGATTTGATTGATGAGAAGACTGGATGGGAGGGCGAAAAGTGTTTATAATTTAGGTAACATAAAGAACGCTTCTCTTAAGAAGCGTTCTTTATGCTGACCGTAAGTAGCATAAAGAACGCTTCTTAACTGAAGCGTTTTTTATGTTATTGCGCCCAAAGACATAAAAACGCTTCCTTTGTGAAGCGTTTTTTATACGCATCTCTTAAAGAACGATTATTTACAAAGCGTTGTTTTTGTCTTTGGGCGCAATAACATACAACGCTTTGTAAGCAAAGCGTTTATTAAGATGTTCGGCCTATGATAAAGAAACGATTTACAATATAACCATTTTTAAAGGGATGTTTTTATTCTTTTTTTTTCAGCAGTTTTTGGTGTTTGTCAGCAATGGTGAGAAGGATGCACAGAGAAACTTGGGTGTTCTTGTATGCCTCGTTCTCCAGTTGCGCTTGCGAAAGAAATTTTTACCGATAGTGAAGTGGAGGAGTTGAAGAGCACATATGTTCCTTGTACGCAGCAACATGAAAAGAATGGGGAGGATACAGAGCTGGAGTATAACTTGTTCTTGTTCTTCAGTTTGGTTGCACAAATACGTGATTAAAGAGAAGATGGAAGCACAACCGTATGTTCCTTGTTCCTCAACTGGTTTGCTGAGGTACGATGAGTAAAGAGGATGGAGGGAAGCAGTGTAGTAGCTCCACTGATTTAGCTCAACAGAGGCACGAACGCAAGGGAAGGATGAAGATGCAGTTTCCTTGTTCGCCACCAGGAGTGAAAAGGATGACAAAAACAAAGCAGGTGAGCTCTAGAAATGAAGGAGATGCAGAGCTGCTCCTTGCTTCGCCAGTCGAGGAGAATGAGTGAGGCTCGAAGTTTCTGCGCTCTTGTTTGCGTGAGGAAGAGAATGAAAGGAAAGGTGCCGGCCGCTCCTTGCTTCGGCAGTTGGATTGCATATTTACCAAAGTGAAGAGAAGAGACATAGCTGTGGAGTATGTGTGTTCTTGGTTTGCCAGATGGGTTACAAAACTACCGTGTTGAAGAGAATTGTAGCATTACCGTGTTGAAGAGAATGAATGAGGCAGCGCAGATTATTCCTTGTTTCGCTAGATGAGCTTACAAATATGGTGAAGAGAACGAGAAGAATGGAGTTGAGCAGAGCGTGTATGTCATTTTTTTTAGATCCCAATTTTTTTTGGGAAAGGGCAATGGAGAGAATGAAATGTGGATTCAGGAGAGTGTGTCAGCTGCAATGCTATACTTCTTCTTCTTTTATATAGAAAGGAATAGGGTTTTATGTTCATGAGCAGATAGTAGGGATTGGGTCTGAATAATGGGCTTCATGGAACTGGGTCGTGGATACAAGTAGGAATAAAAAGCAATGGCAAGGGGCTGGATTCGACACTAGAACCTTGGTTCTCTAAAGTAGGTATACACCAATTGGGCTGGTGTTAGTTGTTGGTGTCACATTCGAACTAAGGAAGAAAAAATATAAAAAGAAATACTCTAGACTTGCTTGTATTCGGAGTTGAACCCAATGTTTTACATCCCTAATACTCATGTTAAACGACTACACTAACTATAGAACTCAATGTAAAAACGTAAGAAACAGTCCTAAAACTCTAACTCGAACTGAATGAATTTATTAAAAACATTAGTGTTTCAAATGGAAACGTAGAGTAAGACAAGTGGGTTTTATTAATAATAAATTGTTTTTTCTTTTTTTAGAAAAGAGACGAAATATAAAATGAAGACCAAGAATATAAAAATAATAATCAATATAGTATAATCATGATAAAGATAAAGGCAAAATAAAAGGTGAATACTAATAAGTAAAGTACAAGTAAAAATATCAATGAAATGATATAAAATACACATGTAATAAAATAGCATAGAATAAGACCAACATAAAACAATCATACAAGTACACAAGCGAATACAAATAGAATGAAATAAAATTGGAAAATAAGTAAATAACGAATAGGGACGAGTTTGCAAACGAATGCTTCAAAAATTAAATTTAAAAAATGTTGTCATAAAATGATGAACAAGTTTTGAAAAGAAAGGCGGCGACCCTTTTTATTTTATTAATTTGTCTGGATTTTGCTTTATGGGGTGAGAATTTTTGGTGTCTACATATGGCACCCCTTGATTCAATTCTGCAAGCCCTTGTAGATTTGGATCAAGGTTGAGAGGGCGCCAAAAATTCTCACTACGACATTGTGGTGCACCGGTATGCGACAGTGAATGTATAATGTAGGGCTATTGCGGGGAAAACTATATTGTGACCGGACGCATGAGGACTTATGACGAGCTTCAACTGGACCTCTTGACATCCAGCTCTAGGACTTATGACGAGCCTAGATTGCTAACAATAGATTGGTTTGGGGTGCACGGAGGACTTAGGAGAGCCTCAACTGGAACTCTTGACATCCAGTCCTAGGACTTATGACAAGGCCTATATGAAACTACGCAAGCGCTCCTGATGCGTTCCCGACGTGTCGTGGACGTATCGTGGACCCTAATAAAACTTGATAGACGAGAGGCAACAATTAAACTGGAAAACACATTTCGATTTAGAATTTACACAAACGAAATTCACTCAACCTCCCTTGCCCCACACACGGACTCACGGGACAGTTTCGACTTTACCCCAAAAGTCGTCAACCCTCTCCTGACTATCGGCCTACGGTTCCCCAACCATTTCCCGACCTGTCGTCCTATCAAATACCCAATGTATTGATACTCAACCCAGTCCTCACTAGCTCACCAACTCTCTAGCACTTACACACACGCCTAAGTCTAATCCACACTTGCCCAGATTATCTCTATCTTTTCTCTCGTACAGGGCCTATCTTACAAGGAACATTAATGCACATATTTATACAAGTTAGTTGAGATGCTAACTAACAACCTAGGAGTTGTAGACTCTAAGAGTAGAATACTCATTCTTCTACCAATATAATATCCGCACCCTACTCTAGACTTTCGTCCAACTTGATCAGGAGCCACCAGCACACGCGTTGCCTTGTGAATGAGCAAGTTTGCGGCGCGTCTCCCAAGTTGGTCAGTCACCACTTGCACACTTCAACTTGACTGAACTTGTCTACTCATTAATGCTTATAAATGCTCTCTTCTGAAGTATTACGGCTATGTAATGATATTCATCAATAGCCTTTGTTTATCTTGTTATCTTGCACATTAATGAGATACACCCTTTTGTCGTGAGCTTGTCATGAGCAAGTTTCTTGTGCGGATGTGAATAATCTGAGTGAGTTGCTTGTGTCAACGTTGCTAACACTCCGTTTGGTCCTTGTTTAATGTCTGATGTAAGAGATATGTGGTGGTGTGGTTCTTGACTGCTTGTGTCTTGCTAGAAGTTCTCTGGAGCTCTCGCCGACAGGTACCCAACTGGTAGAGCACATGTTGTGGATTGAGTGTGCTTGCAACCTTGCGTGCTAAGCCACTCATTACTTAAGTGCGCTTGCAACCTTACGTGCTAAGCCACTTATTCACCTGTCTATCTAAAATCATGAATCTTGACAAGCACATTAGATAGACAACACATGGTTTGCTATCATCAAAACTAAAGGATCTTGTCTTAACAATTCCCCCCCTTTTTGATGATGACAGCCTTGGCAATCAAAATTGAGAGATTCCCCCTAAGAAGGATCCCCCCCCCGAGTTTATTAAGGGTTTTTAAGAATGAAAGAATTTGAACGAATGATAGCAATGATAACATAAGTGACAGCTTTTATGTTATGCATAAGTGACAGCTTTTATGTTATAACATAGATAAAGATTCATTCAGATGATACATAATACAAGGACAATAGACATAGGATCACAGGTACTCTCACAAGTACATATACTTTTCTTTCCCCCTTTGCCATACAACAAAATAGGGAGCAACTACACGACGTAAGATGTTGTAAAGGCCATGACATTCCATAGATTACAAACTATAAAATATGATCAAGATAATCTAGATGGAGTGACGTAGTTGGGTATCCCATTCATAATCCTCTGAGCAAGTAGGCTCTTCCTCTGAAAACCGGCTTTGATCCAAGAAGGTTTGGCTTTGGGTGCGGTGATCAATGGTGATTCAGCTGTGGGAACTGTCAGACTCATCAGAATCTATGGAGAACTCCATGCAGTGTGGAGAACGTGATTGCGATAGAGTGATACTTGAGGTGATAGACCAAGCTGTAAGGGAGTCAGAGTCTGGTTGAACATAGCTTTGGGCGACGTATTTTTTGGGTGTTTGGTGGTCATAAACTTGCGAATGGTGGAGTGAATGGTTTGCTCATTCAAGCTGGATGAGATTTGTGGGTATTGAGCCATTGCGTGAGATGATTGTGAGTGGTAAAGGAGTAAGCAAGTTTTATAGACACTTTGGATATGCTCAATGACTGATCGGTGAGTGGCATTTAATGAGGTGCTACATCTTGTGGGCTATGTTTGTAGGCTTTTTAGGTGTCAATGTCAGATGTTGGATTAGTGGAATGGATGGGACTAATATCTCAGATCATTTTGTAATTTTTAATCAAGGAAGAAGCAGCCAAGACAATAAATTATTTCGTACCCATCATAAGCATTCAAGTAACAAAAATCAGTTGCATTTTCATTTATATCCAAAAGGTACTGTGAATAGATAGTCAAAGGCAAGTAAAACAGTAATGGAGAAGAATAAAATCTAGTCCTAACTCTAACCCTCACGGTCCTCACTTGAGTCTCTAGGAGACAAGGAACGCTCAGGCTATGTGGGAATCTATAAAATCTATCGCTCCTTAAACCATGTGATGGACACTAGGTTCGGTGGAGACAGCCTGCACAGGGAAAAGATTGACTCTTACACGCTGAAGAACGTCCCGAGTTGAAGTATCCAGACTGGTCCCCGACCTGTCGTGGACCGGTGAGAGGGTTCTCCTCCTTTTGATTCCCGAAGCTCTTGTCGTCGGTCTAGGTTCTGATCTTGCATCTTCACTCTTTGTGGGCTTCTGGACAGCCATAAGATTATCTCCCTTAGTCTTTATCCCCACCTTGGATAGCATCTCGCAGCAGATGCAGTCCTGAGCGGTGCACGTGCACTCGTGGAACCTGTTGGTGTCCACTCCACTTTCTACAAGTGCCACGGTGACCACTCCCCCCGTGCACTAGACCTTGGTTTACTTGACGACTGTCATCTAGAGTGAGGAGAATCATGGCAGGCAGATCAATTTTCTCCTTGATCTTGAGTGCGAACAGCAGCCTTACATCCCGGGCATTAACAATGTGGGTGCGCTGGTTCCTTGGGGTGATGTTGTGGGTGACCAAGTTGAAGAGGACTCTGTCGGAGATGGATATGTCCACGACATTGAAGTTTTTCATTGTTGCTCCTTTGTTGAGCAGGTTGACCATCTTTCCTCCTTGGTGTCCTAAGTCATGCCAGGTTGTATCCTTCGGGATGATCAGACCTTCTGGCTTGAGGTTGAAGGGCTTGCAAATCCAAGACTTGGAGATAGTGACTTGAGCAGTTTGGAGGGTTGAGTTGAGGTAGTCGTCATCTTCATTGCTTTGGAGTGGTCCAAGATATCTTATATGCTCCTTGAGCAACTCGGTGTAGACAGGAATATGCTCCTGGAAGAATTCAAGCCATCCTTGGAACTCCAATAGCTCGATGATCTCTCCTAGACCCATCTTCTTCATCCACTCTATGTCCAACGTCTTTGGTAAGACCGGACAGGAGCGGTCGTTGACGTTCTCGGCCTTGAACAATGGAGGCTCTAGTTCTTTGAGCCTTTTTAGTCGCTTCTGGGATGGTGGAGGTTGAGACTTGGCAGCTGATTTTTTGGCGTGAGCAAGCTCCTCGACCTCCTTGATGTTAGAGGAAGCGCCTATCTTCCTTTTTCCTTTTGCTTTCTCCAAGTGAGCACGCTCCTCGAGCGTATAAATAATGGGTGTGTAGACACCAAAAATTCTCACCCCATAAAGCAAATTCCAAAATAATGAATACAATAAGGGGGATCGTCGCCTTTCTTTTTCAAAACATATCAACATGCGTGCTGAAATGAAACCGTCATTCAAACCCGTCCTTTTTTTCTACTTACTTCCTTTACCATTTTATTTTCATTTTATTTCATGTAGTCGGTTCTGTATTGTTCGCATATTCATTCGCCTAGTCGTTTTATTTTGGTTTATACTATTTTATTATTCGTTTGTTTTATCTCATTCCATTTTATTGATACTTTTACTTGTATTTCTTTCATTGCGCCTGTTTTTACTTTGTCTTTATCATTATTATTTTTAGAATCATTTTATCATTTTATGTACATTTTCACTATTATATTCCATACCAGTATTTGTTTTGTCGCTAATCCGATTAAACTCTTCCTCATCTCATCTTATTTTGTGACTTTCTTTTTCTATCTTATTTTTCGCTGTTCGTACATATCTAACTCAGTTTCCAATTTTGTTACATTCACTCACATTTTTATCACCATTGTATTAGTACTATTTCATTATTTCATGTACTTAGCATTCTTTTATTTCATTTATTTGATACTAATTGTTTTTCTTTATTTATCTTTCATCATTTCATGCCTTTCATAAAGAAAACAATTCATTTTACTGCATATTTCCATTCTAAATGTTTGTGGTTTTAAAGATTTCCTTATAGTTCAACCAGAGCTCTAGTATTATTTTCCATGTATGAATATTGAATTCGGACATAGTTTAACTGGTTAGAGTGTTCACTTGGGAACTTGCAATTCTTGAGTTCGAAACTTGCAAAAGGCCATGGTGGTTTTATTTTTCCCTGTAGCGTGGACGAGAGCTTCAGTTTTATTTCTCACAGTCATATATTGAGTTCTGTTCTAGCATAGTCGGTAAGTGTTGGTGTGAAGAAGGGTAGAGACCTGAGTTCAATACTCTATAAGGGCTAATTCCTTTGTCTTTTTTATAACCGTGCCCAACCTTCCAAACTTGACCTGAAGTCAAACCCGACCCTAAATCTTGTTTGACCCGACCCGTAAACCTACACTCCTTGGCTATAAAACATCAACAAGGTGAACAGTAGTCACCTCCTTCTCATCTCTACCGCTCGATCATCTCCTTCAACATCAAGAAAACCCTATTCTCTTCATTTTTTCTCTCGTTAATTGCCGCCTTCTTGATTCTCTTCTCCACCAGTAATTGTGCAACCCGAAGCTGTTGAACAAAAACGTACATGCCCTGCATTTCCCTTTGCAGAAATCGACCCATTTCACTCACCACCTTCTTCCGATCTTCGGTTCCATAAGTAGGGAAGAACCCTAATGCGACTCCTCCAATTACAACTCCCTTCAATCGCTGTCAATTTCAGCCACACCCTCTTCCCTTGATGGCTCAGAATCGGAAAAAACCTTAATATACTGCTTTCGTTCTCTTCACTCATGCCCCTCTTCCTCATCCTCACTGAAACCGAAAAGAGAAACACACTAGAAGAACGCCTCCCAGATTTCGGTCATCTGTTCGACTGCCCTGCCTCTTCAAAATAAAATTGAAAAAAATGGAAGCTAGCATCGGACTCATCTGAACTCCACCTACAAATGCTGCTGTCCCATGTTCACCGACGAATTCAAGACCACGATGTAAGGCCACTCGTCTGGATGCGTTTGTCGTCGGCGACTGAACAAGGAGGCCGGTATTCCAGTCTCATCTTTCGTTTTTATTTAGTGGATTTCAATTTATGCACTACAATCCCCATTAGTTGATCTTTCCTTTCGTCTTGAGAACCGTTTGGGCTCTCTAATTTCCGATACAATCACGTTTAAGAACATAACTTCTAAGTATTCTCGTAACAGTGTCCCGCAGCTTGGCCTGACTTTCTGATTTTGGTGAAGTTTCTTGCTGTTGCGGTCATTTGTTTAAAACGGATCTCAATCCATGACGGATATTCAGAATGGTGTTGTTTTCATTCTAGCATAAATTGCGTCAATTTTTTTCAGTCTATCTACTCTTTTTAGGATTTGGTGATATTGTTGTTCTGGCTCGACCTGAATCGCATTTGTGCGCTCTATCTTGCGCTTAATCGTATTTTCACTGTAATGCATTTAACATCCTGCTTGTTGTATTTGCCAGTACTCATTGCGTTTTCATTTCCTTTCACCGAGGTACACTTGAACCAGAGAAAAAGGCGTGGACACGGCTGGTTGGGCATAATTTCAGGATCGAAAAATTGACCAAGCATTTGGACTTGAGCTTGGTGCCTGTTTTCTGGTTAATTCATGTTGTTTTTCTAGTTGATTCATTCATTTTTGTCTGATTCATTCGTTTCTGGTTGTTCATTTGTTTTTCTGGCTAATTCGTTCATCTCCCGTTTTATTCATTCATTTTCTTGTTAATTTGTTCATTTTCTGGTTGATTTGTTCATTCTTCTAGTCGACCTGTTTTTAATACATTTATTGGATCCCCAACCGGGTGCTAATTAATTTCCGTTGAACTGATTATTTATGTTTAGTTCTGGTGTTTGTTTCCGTGGATGCCATTTCCAAATTCGGACCCAAGTGTCTGCGGCATAATGTTTGGGATCGAAAATGTTATTGACCCTGCGTGTTCGTCCATTTAAGAAACATCTTTTGACATCCTAATTTGCGTTTTACCGAGTGACCACTCTGGACTCTGGCTTGGGGCGAATGTTGAATCTGCTTGCCTACTGTGTTTATCTCTGTACTACGTGTGTACACGTTACACGTAATATTGTTGCAAAAATTCAATTCATTATTAAGCCTTAGTTACTAGCCCTTAGGTCCTAGCCATTAGGATAGAGGGGTCTCCCTGGTCTGATTGGTCATTGACCAATCTCATGGTGGCGATACCCCTAAACCCTAAAACACACATCTAAACAAAATATGTATATATGTATATGTATGTATATAGACCAACATTCTCATTCAAAATTTCTCTCCAACAAGCCTAAATAACAAATCAGGCCCAAATCACTCAACCTGTCCCACTTCTTACTTGACCCACTTCTAGCTTGACCTATTCTGCCCAATAAGCCCATCGGGCCCAATCCATGTGTGGCCTAACTCTGAAAATAAAATCAAAACCCAGTCAAGCCCCAACCGGCCCAAGCCCAAACCGACCCAAAGTCCAAACCGGCCCAATACCCACTCAAGCCCAAACCGGCCCAAAGCCCAAACAGGTCCAATACCCAGTCAAGCCCAATACCCAGTCATGCCCATAAAAGTCAAATCGATTTGACCAATCCCAAACTTTGACCAATCCCACAATGACTCAAACTTTGACCAATCCCACAATGACTCAAATTTTGTCCAATCCAACTTGGTCCAACATTGACCAATCCAACTTTGACCCGAACTTTGACCAATCGCACTTTGACCAATCAAACTTTGACCCGAACATAGATCAATCCAACTTTGTCCCGAACTTTGGCCAATCCCACTTTGACCCAAACTTTGACCAATTCAACTTTGACCTTGACCGAGCATTGACTTTGACCCAAGTTTGACCAATTCAACTTGGACTAACCCGAACTTTGACCCGGCCTGTCCTCCGATCCCGGCCCAAATTCAATTCAAACCCAATTCAATTCAAACTCAATTCATTCAGCCCAATTCAATTCAGTCTAGTTCCATTCAATTCAAATTCGAATTCAAATTCATTCAATTCAAACTCGACTTGTAAATCCCATTCAATTTCGAAAAATTCAAAAATCTTTTCAAAACTTTCAAACAACTCCTTTATTTCAAATCAAAACTATTTTGTGGAATTTTAAAGGAAACACTCTTCTCACATCACAGAAAACTCTTCTCAAATGCAGAAAGTTCTTCTCACATATACAGAAAGTTTTCTCCTAAAACATTTCTCAAAATCAGTGTTTCTTCATCGAGAATTCCGAACAACTTCAAAAGTTTTTCAACTCAGTTTTCAAACTCAAAACTAAACCGTTTTTGGGGAACATGAGATGTCTAGCACCTTCAAAGAACGTTTTCTTCCTAGTTAGACATCACTTGTCTCCCTTCCAAAATAAAAATCCGAGGCGGGGCACTGGGGTCATAACCACCCTTGTCACAGTCTGCATCTCTTTAGGCGAGGCATTAGGGTGACAAACCTCCCCTAATTGCAGCCTAGATTTTTACAAGGCGGGTGCTAGGGAAGTAACGACCTTCCTAGTCGCAGCCGGGATTTTAGAATCGTCTAACTCCCTTCCACTCGATTTCAATGTTTTTGGTTTTTGACGTTTTAAAACCCAGAAGTTAGAGACGTGATTAGGGTTTGACCAAGAACATCTCACTCATGGTGTTTCTCACTAAATCCTATTTTTCGACATAAATTCATTGCCCCATCTTTCGAGCCTTGGCACTTACCATTAATTAAGTGTCGTGTTCGAGGGGGTACATAGGGTAATCCCTCGGGATTATCCGCCCTTTTACAACAGAAAATGATTTTTCGGTTTTAAAAACTTTAAGAGAGACAATTTTGACAATCATTCCTCCAAACAGTTCAGTCCACCATCACCTCACTCTAAATTCGAAATATCCCAAAACCACAACCCTTTCAGAAACCCGGGATCTCTACCCAAACTTCAATTGCCTCACACATACTCAAATCATCATTCAAACTCCAAACCACCTCAAACTCAAGTCATCTCCCAAATTCAAATTTCTTCTAAACATCTAAAGTCTCATAGGCCCGAGCGCCTCACAGACTTGACCATCTCAATCTCTTCACCATCTCGAGATTCAAACGTCTCACAGACCCCAGCGTCTCACAGACTAAAATATCTTATTCCTCCCACCACCTGAATATCCCAAACGTCTCATAGACCCGAGCGTCTCACAGACTAACCTCTCAAACCTAAAACTCCTCAAAACTTCAAACATGTCAAAACCCCTCAAAACATCCAAAATTCCCAAAAAGTCCTGAACTACGTATGGTCTGATCTCAACACGGAGTTGAGTATGTAGGCAGCCCATCTAGGGTGCGACCCCATTTCAAACTAAAAACCCTTTTCCCCTTCTGTGATGGCTCTCATATTTCTCAAAACACTCAAACCTTCTTCGGTTCCCACAAACTTCAAACCATCAGACTTCAAGGCTTGTCTATTCACTAAACCCCAAACTTTCTTAGATCTTCATTCTATACTCATCCGAATTCATCAATCCTTTCATTTGGCGCTAGCTTGGCAGAAAAGCTCGCCTCACCCACCCATTTTCTCTCCTCCTATCCTAATCCTATCCTTGGCTTTTAAATGAATCTCTCTAAAAAGGTTTTGAAAGAAGACAATCCCGACAATTGGAGACCGAGGTTTCCTCGGGCACCAATCCGAAGTTAGGTCGTTGCCACTTCTGAGGGGTGTAACCCAGTGCGAACCCACAATAGTATCTCTGCAATGACCAGATAAGTCCTATCCATAGGCAATAATCTCAGAGTCAATTAACGGTTCTTAGAGCCCGATCTTCCTTCCTAGTTATCATAGGTCAAACTAGGTGGAGACTCTAGTCAATTTCCGCCCTTAGGGCATAAGTCCGCGTGGAGCCCATTGAGAGCGGGTGTAGTGTTCACTCACACTCCCCCTTATGCTTTCTAGGAAAGACGGACGATGGAGTAGGTATTTGAGGGCTGCCAGAATAACGGGTTTTCACCCTCCACAGAATGGCATTTTCTAGGATCGAGACTTTTCAGTCAGACCACACTCAGATAGACCCCCCTCATACCGAAAAAAATCACCCTCCACAGAATGGCGACTCTGCTGGGGAAAACTTGAGTAAGTTTTTCTCAAACTCAAGGAAGACTGAACTCCATTCAAAATTGTCAGGATTTCCTCACTTCTTTCAAAACCTTCAAGAGATTCTTTTCAAAGCCTTTAGGATCATTCTATTCCACACTTAGAGTGTGTATCTGTCGAGGACAGATAGGATTTGTTAGATCCTCAACAAACATGACAACAATTGGGTTAATAATTAGCTCACGATTAGAAAGAGACACTTAGGACTAAATGAAGCTAACTTCCCTTTAGGTTAAAAACAACCCATTGGGATTACCGCCTTCAAGACAAAACAGTTAGTAAATAGGGTTGTTTGTTCTTCTCTGCTTTATTTACCGCATTCATATTATTGTTGCTTGTTGCGGGGCGAGACGGTCACTGACCTACACCATTACTGCTTTTACATTTACAAGTTGTGATTGCATGGGTAGCTTAGGACATGCATTCCTCTATGTCACCCCTATTTCCACAAGTCACGACATCCCAATCGGTCCACGATTGATTTCCCATGAGTCGGGTCACTCATTGGGTGGTTAAGCCCGTGAGGCGAGACGGTCACCGACCTACGCCCTGAAGACTCATGATCCAAAATTATCCTCCATATCCGAGTCAAAGCCAGCATATAGTGAACCATGAGCCTTCAGTGTCCAGCTGCCTGGTCCGGTGTCTAGGTCGGGTTTTATGGGTAGTCACCCCCTTGTATGCCGCCTGTTTGATCACCTCTTTGCCTTACCTTGAAGATTGCATGGGCTCAGTTCTCCATTGTTCCTCTGCACCACGGGTGTCTTTAAGCCCAATGTCGCGCTACAAATTCATAGCGGATCCCGTATTTACGGATACCCATACATGACACAGCGTAGTCAGTGAATAATTTGGACTTTAGACACACCTTATCGTGCAGACGAGGGGAGACCCGACCCCATGCAGTACTTCCCCAAGTTTCCTAAAAAGTGAGCGTGTTGTCGGATCATCACTGGCCGTGGCGTATGTTTCCTTATCACTTCGGGTATCCTGACCTTTCGAACTTAAGCACTCTGGACTTTCTTTATAGCGTGCCTCGTAAGGGGCATAACAGAGATAAATCCCGAGAGATGAACAGTGAAGGGACGACGGTTCCCTCAGTGGTATGGAAGCATTGATTGACCTGGAAAGTGATTATCCCAACATTAACACTTACAACTCCACATCAAACACAACCACGATTTACTTTTTGTTATACATGTGTGCAAACCGTTTTTCAATCCAAGTCGTTTTAAAACGTTCGGAATTATCTTTTGTATGTCTCTTAAAGCCTTCTTACGAGCTCGTTTGACATAGAGTCATACCTAAATTTTACTCATAAACATTTGCGGTTTTAAACCTGCCACTTCATCTTTAAAATGTTATTTCCAAAACAATCTTCGAAAATAGATTTTGAAAACCTACTTTCTACAAACGAATTTCAAACAACCTTCTTCACCAACATTATTTCCTAATAGTTTTCGAAAATAGTTTTCAAAGTCGATTTTCACAAACGTATTCTAAAATAAATGATTTAGTCCCCATGTTGCGACTCGCTATTTTTGAAGCTCAACCCACCTTCAAGAGCAGCGATCATTACCTGTGGAGCGTACTAATCATTTAGTGTTTTCATAACAGTGGTGGATTTTCACATAAGATTTTGTGCTCGATCATTCACCTTTCCTTTCTAAAAAAATATCCCTCATTCCCCTTGACGAAGCAAGTGAAGCAACATGAAGATCAACTAGCGGATCGAGCTGAAAGCCAGAGGCGCACATGCCCTTGGAGCTAGCCGAGCGACAGGAAGACCAACACAACCTGTTCAAATACAAAATCAGAGTTGCACCAACCCGAGTCAAGCGACATAAAGACTAGTGACACCGGTTCGAGTTCAAACAGTTGAAAATCAGGGGAACACCAGACCCGTTTTGTTTGATCACAGCACTGCTTTGTTGCAAGAGCCCGAAAGACGAGCAGTTGGTCAAGACCCAAAAGTGAGCGAGCAGCCAGTCAAGAGCCTGAAGACGAGCGAGCTACCAACCAGGAGCCCGAAGATGAGTGAGCAGCCAACCAGAAATCCGAGCGTGTGCAGTCAGTCAGAAGCCTGAAGACGGACCAGCAACAGTTCAGAAGAAGTTCAGCTCAAAATTCCCCCTTTTAATGACTTTTTAGGATTGATGATGTATAGGCTTTCCCCTATGTTTCTTTCCTCTCTTATCCATTTCTGAGTAGATTGCATGTATATGTTTATACATTCCCTTTAAATTTATTTAGATCAATGTGTATAGGGTTCCCCACTCCCTATTTTGTTTCCGAATGACCGAGCGTCAAAATTCATATTGATAAAATCCACCACTTTGAAAACACGCGTTTTCAAAATTGTTTTTCTAAAACTCAATTTCTTTTGGCATGCACGTATAAAGAGAAGGATGAATAAGGAACGACTCCTCACATTTATATATCATTCATAAACCTTGCTTTATGGGGTGAAAATTCACGGTATCTACAAGAGGCATCCCCTGAACAAACACACCAATAAATACAACCAAGCAAAAGGCAAAACAGCGTGCATTGCATTCATTACAAAAGTCCCATGCATTCTAGGTCAGTCCAAATTTGACAAACATACACAAATCCTATCCACCTCAGAAAAATTTCAACATCATGTGTGTCATTGTCACCACACCACATACCATATTTCATCCCAATATCTCGACCGCGAAAGCCCAATCTCATAGGGATAGAAAAGAAAACCGAGTTCAAACCTCTCCCAATCAGAATCACTATGCATGCCAGTGACAAAAAGGGAAAAGAGTGTGTCATACCGTGGGGCCACCATACGGGAGTTGTTACTCCCTAAAAGTTCAAATCCAGGAGCCAATCACCAACCCAACCTCACTTGATAATTACTACCCCGACAACGACCCCAACAGATAGACCACCTTCAAGGCCAATGGTGATGGGATGAGCTTCATAGACCATCAACTGGAACTGACTCAAGCAACACTAGGTGTAGCCTTACCACGCATGCATTGCATCCAAAAAGAAAAACACACAACAAAAAAATCATTTGGTCAAAATCCAAAGTCAACCATCTTCATTTATCATTTTCAGCATTTCACGCATCTTATACGTAGTAATTCCATATTACCACAATATATTGCATTGTAGATAGTCGCATTTGCATACTCTCGTCTCGAAACGACATCTTTGGGAGAATCTTAAGAGATTGATTGAACAGAGCGCGTGAACCACTAAACTCTCGACCCGTCAATGAACACAAGGGTCTAACCGAAATCAGCACCACAAACCAAGTGAGTAGTGTGCGAAGAGCGGTATTTTCTCTTGAATTTCAAGTGAACGTTTTGGACAATCCACTGAGCGACGAGGGAAGGTAGAGAGAGCCAATCGAGGTAAAACCACGAGCGACATGTACATTCCTTCATCACATGGAGAGGCATAATTCAAAGTGAGATCAATGACGATAGCAAGATACGAATTGTGATTCATGCAAAGATTCGAGAATAGTAAGAAAACAATCATTGACTAATGAGGATGACGAGGCACTTAGGATCAAAAATCTCCATAAAACCAAAGAGCTTTAACTGCCCTCTACATAATCCCTTAGTGAGCCCCGCTGAGCCTTTCACGATAAACCTTTTTCTAGGAACTCCACAACATGCCAACTCACATACACATACTTACTCACCCTTACAATAGAGGATCTCGATGGAGCCGGAGCCATGGTCTCTCCCCCACCATCTTTCACAAAAACAACAAATGAAATGTTTGGAGAAATCAGTGAGTCAATGAAACTCCAAAGCCAAACACCAAAAAAGAACACCGAAAATGTTCAAGAAGACCGATGAGTCAATGCAACTCCAAAGCTGAAAGCCGAAATACAAAGCAAAGAAAGTTTGAGGAAACCGGTGAGCCAAGTGCAATTTCAAAAAGAAAAATGAGAAGAAAGTTCAAACCGTACATCAGAAGAGGTAAGAAGGAGAAATCCAAACCCAAAGGACCAATGATGTCCCGTAGAAACCAATAGAAGGTTATCAAAACTGGTCTAATCATTCCAACCATGGCAAAGGTGACACATATCCTATATTGCACAAAATCCCCACAATTCCCAAATAAATCCTCCAGTCCCATGTGACATACATAATACCCCTCAGCCCCGTTATAACCCAATAAAAGACCTCTAACTCGTTAGTTGATGAGCGTTAACTGAAAGTATCGGAAATGAAACATGAATCATAAGTTTTGTACTTGTTATCAACATGTCCCGTCATACCAAAGGGACCATGAGCGAATGAGTGTGACCTTACACCACAAGGTTTTATGAGTACGAGTGAATCTCCATTCTAAACACCAAGATATAAATAGCCTACCCCATTGCAGGTGAGAAATTTGTAAGGATCAGAAAGTCCAGAACCTCAAAAGGAATTCTAAGGAAAATACTGTTTTGAGCATCAAGAGTATCATCACGACATTAGCACACACGGCCATACTCATGAGAGATTAACCCGCATCCCTCCATGAGAGGAAAGTGATTCACACATTCCAGTTCAACAATCACTCAAGACCGAACCGAAGATGTCTTATATTCGTAAACCTCATAGTAATAGAGATAGAATCATACATTCTCTTCAAAAAACTATATATGCATCTTACATCTCATCTAGCACTCAGTATTTGCATGCATCATAACCATTTCACCTTTAACATCCGACTTCGGTAAGAACTTTACCTAGTCTCGCTGAAAATCAACTTCAATTGCAGTTGTTGAAGCATAACTTTAGATTAAAAGATGTTAACTGGAGCCATCCCAAACCATCCTCAAGCTACATCGAAGCATCTCGGAGCCATCCCCCCGCTATCCTCGAGCTACATCGAACCAAACTAAAGCCATCCAAGGCCGTACGAAGACAATTCAATAGCCATCCAGCGTCATGCCCGAGCCTCATCAACACCATATCCAGAACCAAACTGGAGCCACGCGGGAGCCATCATCCGACATTGAAACCACCCTTGGAACTACACAGGGGGCATCCTAACAGTCCAAGAACGGTGCGGGAGCCACCTCAAATCCACGACAAAGCTATTTCATCACCAAGGTCTTGCCCACAGAGTTTCGAACTACGTCAGGTCTGATCTCAATACAAAATTGAGTACGTAGGCAGCCCGCCTAGGGTGCGACCACCTCACAGGCGAAAGTTCCCCTTTCTTCCTCGCTATCACCAGATGGAGCCATCTCGTAGCCCTTCCCGGAGCCATCCCGAGCTATCCCAGAGCCGCACCAAAACCATTCATCAACAAAAATTATCTACCACATCCGAACACATCAAAACCCACCAATCACATCGACCCACCATTCGACTCAAAATCCAAACCAAAGCAAAACCCACTAACCACCCCGAACATCTCCACCCAAATCGAAACCCACAAACGATCCCGAAAATCCCCATTCGAATCAAAACCCATCAACCATCCCAGAGTCGTTGCTCACAAGGGAGTCGCATATCAAACTGGAGCCATCTGACCGCACCAGAGCCATCCGATCATACCGGAGCCACCTGATCATATCGAAGCCATTCAATCATATCAAAATCATCGAGTTCTCAAAGTCACTCATTCACAAAACTATCCATTCGAAATCCGACTGATAAGTGTCCAAATGAGCATGATTTATAGGTGTATTTCATGTATAATATTAGCACTTTTCTTGCTCATTTCTCCACTTCGGTTAGTTTTCCTCTAGTTTATGTTTTATTGTTTATCTCACAAAATTATTGGTTTAACATGAGGAAAACCAAGCCGGGAGTGAAGTAGACAAAGAGACGAACGCGTAGACGCAAACGGCTCAGAAAACGGAGTCCAAACGAAGAATCTAGAGCCGGTCAAAGTTTGAAGGAAAATAGGCCACGGTCAAGGGTGCAACCGCCCCATAACTAGCGGTCTCCTCACGTGCAACCGCCAGGCGGACACCACCACACCAAACCGCCACTTATCAGGCGGTCTCCCAGGCGGACACCACACCACCAACCGCCACTTATCAGGCGGTCTTCCACAGGCGGTCGTGACTAATTATAGTCGCGACCAGTTTCTTCTTCGCCCGTCTTCGTCTGCAACTCGCGCCGACTGTCTGCAACTCGTCCAACTTGCAGCGCCTACCTTAATTCACGCCTCTGCACACGCTCTGTCCCCTGCAATCAATGAAGTGATCAGTGAGCTGCAATCAAACGATTCTTCCACCGCCTCAATCATTTGCTCACGCGTCTGTCTATCTTCTCTGCTGCCTCTTCCTTCCTTTTCTTCTTTTCTCTATATAAACCCACGAGCTTCACCCAATAAATGCACCATCAATTCAATCGCTCCACTTCACCACAAACCTCACGCCATCTCATTTCTCTTCTCCCGCCTTCTCCATTTTATTTATTTTACAGTCCACCAAATCCACCTCTAGCCCTACGTACACAAAATAGCAGAGTGAGTCGGAGTGATTACGGATGATTTCTATTACTCTTGTCTCTGTCTATCTATTTAATATGTTAGGCTAGTTTACATACGCTCTGGGAATGGTTATTATATGTTTGTATTAATTATGCTATATTTTTACTGGTTTAATTTATATACAGTTTGTTACGCTTAAAGGGTATCTCGCACCTTTTTAATAAATGTCATGAGTTTATTAAACTGCTTTACTAAATCTATTTTGATCAGACCGGTGATAAATAGACAGGTTAATTAAGGCGTAAAACTGGAGGAAACTTGTTATGATTTAATAAGTTAGTATTCAGTTGCAAATGTAATTCCTCAATACTCCTCTGCCGTTCGCAGGCTTTTGCTTGAACCTTGATTAGAACCTTGCATTACAGGTGAACGAGTTCTTATGAGGCTATGACTTAGTCCTTAAGATAATTACAGGAACCTTGCCAAATTATTAAACCAGTAGAGATAGCTTAATTATGCAGATTATATTAACCTGACCCAGAGTTCCATTTTATTTATCTGTCAACTTAGTTTATTTTATCTTTTCTTTTTTTTTTTATTTTACAAGTCAATTAATCCACCCCCCTCTTGTGACACGCTTAGGTACTATTATATGTACATTAGTCCCACGGTTCGACATCCGGTTGCTTACATTTTCACTATACTACTGCGACCGGGATTTATTTGCAGCCCAACGTTATTTTTAGGTTTTAATTTCTTTCTTTTATGTTAATTACACCTGTTCTAACCACTCACAAATACACGTCTGCACCGACCACAAAATCATTAAAAAAAACGAAACAAAGACTCAAGAGCCATACCGGAGCCATCTCGAACTCTAGAGCCAAGAGTCTTACCAAGTCCCGAAACCATAGTGCACATTGGGCCAAGACCACCATAAACAAAACCAAAACATAAGTCCCACACTGACAAAGTCAAGGGCGACATCAATAGAAAGCATTCGACCATCACATCCCTCACGGAAGCAACCAAAAAGCATCCAACCCCGAACCAATCCACAATCAAAGCCATCCTCAAATCGACCATTCAAAAAACAACGGGTTTCGTAAAACCTAAATCCAAGTTTTATAGGCCCGTTATAAGTCCTATAGCTAGATGTCAAGAGGTCTAGTTGAGGCCCGTCATAAGTCCTCGTACTTTCAATTGTATTCTAGGCCCGTCATAAGTCCTAGAGCTAGACATCAAGAGGTCTAGTTGAAACCCGTCATTAGTCCTCATGCATAACCAATATACCGATGGTATTCTAGGCCCGTCATTAGTCCTAGAGCTAGACACCGAGTTCTAGTTGAGGCCCGTCATTAGTCCTCATACATTTCGAAGATGCATTCTAGGCCCATCATAAGTCCTAGAGCTAGACACCGAGTTCTAGTTGAGGCCCGTCATTAGCCCTCATGCATAACCCATATACCGATTGTATTCTAGGCCCGTCATTAGTCCTAGAGCTAGACACCGAGTTCTAGTTGAGGCCTGTCATTAGTCCTCATACATTTCAAAGATGCATTCTAGGCCAGTTATAAGTCCTAGAGCTAGACACCAAGTTCTAGTTGAGGCCCATCATTAGCCTTCATGCATAACCCATATACCGATTGTATTCTAGGCTCTTCATTAGTCCTAGAGCTAGACACTGTGTTCTAGTTGAGGCCCGTCATTAGTCCTCATACATTTCGAAGATGCATTCTAGGCCCGTCATAAGTCCTAGAGCTAGACACCGAGTTCTAGTTGAGGCCCATCATTAGTCCTCATGCATAACCCATATACCGATTGTATTCTAGGCCCGTCATTAGTCCTAGAGCTAGACATCGAGTTCTAGTTGAGGCCCGTCATTAATCCTCATACAATTCGAAGATGCATTCTAGGCCCATCATTAGTCCTAGAGCTAGACATCGAGATCTAGTTTAGGCCCATCATTAGTCCTCATGCATAGGTTGTTTGATCGTATTCTAGGCCCGTCATTAGTCCTAGAGCTAGACACCGAGATCTAGTTGAGGCCCGTCATTAGTCCTCATACCATCAATCACCGCAATTTAGGGCCCGTCATAAGTCCCCGTGCACCCGCATCCATAAGAACAAATCATAAAGCGCGGTGAGAATTTTTGGCGCCCCGTCAACCTTGATCCAATTCTGCAAGAGCTTGCAAAATTGAATCAAGGGGAGCCATCTTAGACACCAAAAATTCTCACCCCATAAAGCAAATTCCAAAATAATGAATACAATAAGGGGGGTCGTCGCCTTTCTATTTATTGTTCGCATATTCATTCGCCTAGTCGTTTTATTTTGGTTTATACTATTTTGTTATTCGTTTGTTTTATCTCATTCCATTTTATTGATACTTTTACTTGTATTTCTTTAATTGCGATTGTTTTTACTTTGTCTTTATCATTATTATTTTTAGAATCATTTTATCATTTTTTGTACATTTTCACTATTATATTCCATACCAGTATTTGTTTTGTCGCTAATCTGATTAAACTCTTCCTCATCTCATCTTATTTTGTGACTTTCTTTTTCTATCTTATTTTTCGTTGTTCGTACATATCTAACTCAGTTTCCAATTTTGTTACATTCACTCGCATTTTTTATCACCATTGTATTAGTACTATTTCATTATTTCATGTGCTTAGCATTCTTTTATTTCATTTATTTGATACTAATTGTTTTTCTTTGTTTATATTTCATCATTTCATGCCTTTCATAAAGAAAACAATTCATTTTACTGCATATTTCCATTCTAAATGTGTGTGGTTTTAAAGATTTCCTTCTAGTTCAACCAGAGCTCTAGTATTATTTTCCATGTATGAATATTGAATTCTGACATAGTTTAACTGGTTAGAGTGTTCACTTGGGAACTTGAAATTCTTGAGTTCGAAACTTGCAAAAAGCCATGGTGGTTTTATTTTTCCCTGTTGCGTGGATGAGAGCTTCAGTTTTATTTCTCACAGTCATATATTGAGTTCTGTTCTAGCATAGTCGGTAAGTGTTGGTGTGAAGAAGGGTAGAGACCCGAATTTGATACTCTATAAGGGCCAATTCCTTTGTCTTTTTTTTTAACCGCACCCAAGCTTCCAAACTTGACCTGAAGTCAAACCCGACCCTAAATCTTGTTTGACCCGACCCGTAAACCTACACTCCTTGGCTATAAAACAGCAACAAGGTGAATAGTAGTCACCTCCTTCTCATCTCTACCGCTCGATCATCTCCTTCAACATCAAGAAAACCCTATTCTCTTCATTTATCTCTCGTTAATTGCCTCCTTCTTGATTCTCTTCTCCACCAGTAATTGTGCAACCCGAAGCTGTTGAACAAAAACGTACATGCCCCGCATTTCCCTTTGCAGAAATCGACCCATTTCACTCACCACCTTCTTCCGATCTTCGGTTCCAAAAGCAGGGAAGAACCCTAACTCGACTCCTCCAATTACAACTCCCTTGAATCACTGTCAATTTCAGCCACACCCTCTTCCCTTGATGGCTCAGAATCAGAAAAAACCTGAATATACCGCTTTCGTTCTCTTTTCTCATGCCCCTCTTCCTCATTCTCACTGAAATCGAAAAGAGAAACACACTAGAAGAACGCCTCCCAAATTTCGGTCATCTGTTCGACTGCCCTGCCTCTTCAAAATAAAATTGGAAAAAACGGAAGCTAGCATCGGACTCATCTGAACTCCACCTACAAATGCTGTTGTACCATGTCCGCCGACGAATTCAAAACCACGATGTATGGCCACTCGTCTGGATGCGTTTGTTGTCGGCGACTGAACAAGGAGGCCGGTATTCCAGTCTCATCTTTCGTTTTTATTTAGTGGATTTCAATTTATGCATTACAATCCCCATTAGCTAATCTTTCCTTTCGTCTTGAGAACCGTTTGGGCTCTCTGATTTCCGATACAATCGCGTATAACCACATAACTTCTGAGTATTCTCGTAACAGTGACCCGCAGCTTGGCCTGACTTTCTGATTTTGGTGAAGTTTCTTGCTGTTGTGGTCATTTGTTTAAAACGGATCTCAATCCATGACGGATATTCAGAATGGTGTTGTTTTCATTCTAGCATAAATTGCGTCAATTTTTTTCGGTCTATCTACTCTTTTTAAGATTTGGTGATATTGTTGTTCTGGCTCGACCTGAATCACATCCGTCACGGTAACTTCTCTGCTGAGGTTTTAACTATGCATTCGTGCGCTCTATCTTGCGCTTAATCGTATTTTCACTGTAATACATTTAACATCCTGCTTGCTGTATTTTCCATTACTCATTGCGTTTTCATCTCCTTTCACCGAGGTACACTTGAACTAGAGAAAAAGGCGTGGACACGGCTGGTTGGGCATAATTTCAGGATCGAAAAATTGACCAAGCATTTGGACTTGAGCTTAGTGCCTGTTTTCTGGTTAATTCATGTTGTTTTTCTTTATTCATTGTTCAAGGTGTTGAACAGATCAGGTGAGGAGTGTGATTGTTCAAGGTTAGTTACTATTAGTCAAAGAGTGATAGGTTGGAGTGTGATTATTCAAGGTGTTGAACAAATCAGGTGAGGAGTTTTTCATGCTATTAATAAAGATTAGTAGCTGAGTTTTCTTCTATATCTCTGTTACACTTATCCTACTAGTAAACACGAAGTCTCAGATCTGGACTGAGTGTTCTGGGTAACTACACTACGAACTTGCAGAGGATATAAATTCATTGAGGGATCAACATAAGGCTCATCCTTCTTTAAAATTGCTAGATCTATTTTTATATTTTTTAATTTGTATAAACAAGTCTAATTGTTTTGTACAACATTTAATATTAATGTTGAAACTAGGTTACATTGATAATATATGTTATTTTTATGTGGAATTAACGAGGTTACCATTTGTGAAAATGGTAAGGCTTGTACTTACCTTTGTGTGGAAATTAAGGTTTGTTGCTTTTGTGTTGAAATAAGGCTTATTGTTTTTGTGTTAAAAAAATGCTTGTTGCCTTTGTATACATGCTGTGAATTTTTTGCATACATCATTTGTAAAATCAGTACAGGGAATAGAAAACAAAAGGTTAACATTTTGGGCTTTATAACATGGCTTCTAGAATTGTTCTAGAAAATGAGTATTATAACATGACTCCCTCCTAGTCATGTTATAAAATAGGACTTTATGACATGACTCTATAATAGACGTGTTATAAAATAATTTTAAATGAAAGAGGAAAATAGGTTTTTATAACACGGATATGAGACATCCTTGTTAAAAAAAACTAGACTTTATAACACGGCTTTGGGTAGCCTGTGTTATAAAACTCATTTTTCTGCTTTAATTTCTCAGTCCAAAAAGTCTTTTTTAACACGGCTACAACAGTGTTATAAAACCCATAATTATATTTGACGACTGCATATAACACGGACTTAATCCGTGTTATAAGACCAATTTTAAGTGTGTTATAAAATCTTTTTTCCACTAGTGAATTGATGATTTGAAGGAATCTAAATATGGATCAGTTTGTAATTAATTATAGTATACATGATTATTTTCCTTGTGTCCATAATCAAATCAGTTATATTTCCAATTTCCATTGATTATGAATCTGCAGTTAAAGATAATAAAGAAATTTCACCAAATATCTCTAATTTTTTTCGCTTAATATATGATTTACCACCGTGGCATATGTTTGGTAGGTTCGTTGTGGAAGAGTTTTGAGTGAGTGTTGGAATAGTACCAGATGAGTGCTAGAAGAGTGTTGGTAATAAAATAATGAAATAGAGTGTTAGGAAAGTTTTTTTTTTATATATAACAAGTTGATTTTGTAGGTGAGAACAATTGCGCACTCCTTTCCTTTCTTTGTATTGCCTTCATAATTTATAACTAAGGCGTGCCCATAGGATCTTACAGTGTCGGAATGAGTTGAGAATGAGATGTGGTGTCCAGTCGGATAGGGCGAGGCGAGAAGAACAAGGGTCAAAACACGAGGACAGGCGTTAGGACCGTCTTCATGATTTTTGAGACTTTGTGCTAAAATCTAAAATGTGTCCCTTATACAATTAAATTAATTTTAGATAAAAATATTACTAAATTAAAATATATCAAATGAGACCCCATATAATATTTCATATAAAATAAATTTGAACATTTTATAATTTTTTCAAGACACTCTAAAAAGAATAAATAAAATTGGACCCCTAAATATAGGGGTCCTGTTCTGTAGGTCTGTTTGCACAGTCCTAGAGCCGGGCCTGACAGGCGTTAAACGAGATAGTCTGCTCGGAGCTGTGTAACCCAAGTCCAGAAACTGCTGATATTCGGACCGACCCGACGGAGGGGCTCTAAGCGACGGCTACACCAAAACAAGAGATGTTATTTTTTCCCAACAAGTCGACGGATTACAATCTTCAGGACGGTGTTAATACACGGAACAAAGCAAACAACGGCTGTTTTGAGCCTTAATTAAATGTTGGCATGGTATATACTTGCACAAATACTATAGTTTAAAGAAGTTAAATCTTGCTGTACCGATCGAGCCAATTCTTTATGATCAGTACTACGTAGTGAGAATTTGATTTCATATAGCTATATTTATTAGAGAGATATATGTTACATTGTATTTTCTATTACAATTGTACTTTTCTTTTTTTTGAACTTAAGGGTGCTGTGTATAATGAATAAATAGAGAGTTTATACAAAAGTTGATACATAGGGGCCCTATATATCAGTAAAGGTTAATACATAGGGAGCCCTATATATCAGATGCCCAGGGATATACATAACTCACGAGGGAGTACCAAAATACAAAAAGGTGGCGATGAGCCGACTTGATACTTTATGGCACAAAGTAGTGAGGGGAGGGAATACAATCCAAAACACTGGCCTATAGCTAGGAGTCTAGAATCTGGTCGAGCCAGGTTGCATCTTGCTTGGGGTACAGTTTTGTCCCGATGACCGCCTTCATAGCTCCCTTAACGTCTGCGATGATAAGGGAAGGGTCTCTAGCTTCACCCATCATGGCACATTTGCATCGTTCGATCCATATGAAGTAGACATCATTTGCGATGGCTGCCCTTCTCACGAATTCCCTCAGTCTTTTCCTTTTACAGTAATGAGAGAGCTAGAGAGCACAACTGCGGAGTTCGGATCTACTTGTGGGGATCCCCAGCCACTCACAAATGGTCCACCAGATCCTACGAGAAACCCTGCATAGAAAAAAGAAGTGGCCACTTGTCTCTGAAGCATGCTCACAGAGCCAGCATCTGTTAGCAAGGCTAATACCCCAAGTTTGTAATTTATCGCATGTCTTAAGTCTACCTCTAAGAGCGACCCATAGTATGAATTTAGCTTTTGGGAGCGCCCAAGTCCTCCAAATAATATTAAACCATATAAATGGATGGGTGGGAGTAGATATGTCTTGGTATACAGTGTTAACCCGAAGACGAGGTGGGTATGTAAGGAAAAGGGAGGTGGAATCCTAGATAGAGCCGCACTGATTTATCCACCAGTCCCTGGCCTGGAGGATTGATTTCCAGATCCACGGGTCCTCACCTCTAGGGGAGGCATACTAGATGCTGGAGTTACCCAGGAAAACACTGTGAATCTAATGAATCCAAAGTCTCTCCGAGTTGTTAACAATAGCTTAGATGGTTTTAAGAAGAAAGCACCTATTCCATATATAAATGTCTTTAAGTCCAAGGCCCCCTTTCTTTTTATCATGACAGATGGAGCTTCAAGCCACTGTGGGAGTGGGGTTGCTATCAGCGTCCCCAGACCAAAGGAAGGAACGAAGCTTTTTGACAATACTTTAGATAATGTTTTTTGGGATGGCGATAGACGCAACCCAAAAGCCAATTATGCCAAACAAGGTACTTTGGATGAGAGTAATGCGACCCACGAAGGAGAGGTTCTTGCCACCCCAGGAAGAGAGAGCCTTACGAATATTATCAACCAGAGGGGCAAAGTCGGCCGTCTTGGGTTTCCTGGTAGAGATAGGGATGCCCAAGTAGCAAAAAGGAAAGGAGCCCTTATTGAAACCGGTGGTAGATAGGATAGAGTCAGCCAAAGAGGGACAGACCCCCCCCTAAGAAAAATGTCGGATTTAGAGGGCTTAAGCTAGAGCCTAGAGGCCCCAGAAAATAGATTAACCTTATTTAGCATAAGAGATATTGAGGTGAGGTCCCCTTTGCAGAAAAGAGGGGCATCATCAGCAAAGAATAGATGAGAGAGTTTAAGGGGTTTACAGGTGGGATGGAAATGGAAGTTGGGATCAAGGGGGAGTTGGTCTAGAAGCGGGGAGAGAATGTCCATGACCAGGGTAAAAAGATAGGGGGAAAGGAGATCAAAGCCCTCTCTTGCCCTTGAAGTGACCCGTGGGCGAGCCGTTCAAATTAATTGAGTACAAAGTGGTGGATATGCATTGCATAATCAAGTTGATGAAGGTAGGAGGAAAGTTGAGGTACGTGAGGGTGTCAGAGAGGAAGGACCAGTCCACCGTGTCAAAGGCTTTCCTGATGTCCATCTTCATCATACAACATGGGGAAATGTGGGTCCGTTGGTACACTAGTAGAAAAAAGATTTTAAATGACACACTTTAAACCATGGTTAAACAAATAACCGTCGTTTAAATTTTATAAACCACAGTTCTAAACAAAACCGTCGTTTATGTTGCACGGATCATCAGATAAATGAAGGTTTTAGAAAGAACCGTCGTTTATATTTACATCGCTTAGAAGGAAAAACGACGGTTCCAATACAACCGTCGTATAAAGTCCTCATAAACCACGGTTCTCTATGAACCGTCGTTTATTGCTCCCGTCCCATAGGTTTTAAGCCACGGTTCTCTATGAACCGTCGTTTATTGCTCCCGTCCCATAGGTTTTAAACGACGGTTTCTCAATGAACCATCATTTAAAAGTATTTTAATAAAACCCCGACGCCTCATTTTCTACTTCCTCTTGGCTCCTCTCGTTTTCCCTGTGCGATTCCATTTTCCCACTGTCGCCGTCGAGCCATCTCCACCGTCGCCCTGCTACTGCTAGCCTTGTCGTCGTCGAGCCATCCCTCCGCCATCGCCCTGCGCGATTCCGTCTTCCCCACCGCCCAACCCTCTCATGTCGCGTACGAAGCCGCGCCAGAACTCCGTCGAGCCATCCAGTCGCCCTGTGCAATTCCGGTCTTCCCCCACCACCCCAACCCTCTCGCTGTCGCGTACGAATCTGCGCCAGAACTCCACCAGCGCCGCGCTCCTCCACCGTTGCCTGAACGCCGCCCACGTATGTAACTTACATTGTTGTTTTTTTTTTTCTTCATTTCTGCTGCTAATCGAAACTAGTTTAGATAGGGGAAGGAAATTACTAAAATCACTCTGAATGATTGGAAAGGTTTGGTGTTTACTACTAGCAAAATGTGGGTATGGTTTGGTGTTTACTACTAGCAAAATGTTTTGGAAAGGTAACAGAGGTTTTACTACGTGTCTCTTTTTAAATTAATTACTATAGCAGAAGAGAAGTAGAGTTGTAGAAGTAGTGTAAACGGGTGGGTATTTCCTTGAGAATTAGATGTGATACTAGTTTGGATAGATAATTAGTATAGTTTTAGTGTAGAACCACAATAAAATAAATTTAAGAAAACCAAGTAAGTAATACTAGTATTTGTATATTGTTGGTGCGTAGTGAGAGAGGAAGTTAGTTGGGTCATATTGCTCTCTCTTCTTGGTTGGTGACAGTGAGTAGAGAACAGAGTAGTATAGTGGCGGAGGTTGGAAAGGAAGGGAGGAACACACACATTGGGTGTATAGTATACTGAGCGAGGTGTAGTGTGATGTGGTGGGGTGGGTTGAACCACTAATATATTTATTAATTTTCTATGGATTTTAGTTCTAATTAAGCTATGAACATGGGAAGCTAGCTGATTCTGCTCTCTTTTCTAATTAGTTGATTATGCTTCTGCTAATAGAATTAATTCATGGGTACTATATTCTGATGCTGCTATTGTGTTTGTTTTTGACGAAAAAAGTGTGGAGTATCTAAAAATACGTAATGGTCATGCCAAATTTTTTCCAGAATTTAACATTATTCTAATTTTATTGAATAGGTCTTACTACACAATCCCTCTTCCATCCCATTTGTGAGTTGATCATCACTACTCATTAGGTTAGTTTTTTAAAAATGTTTCAACAACATGGTTTGTTCAAAATATATTCGTTTGTTTATTTGTTCAATTATTCATGTTTTTTCAAATTAAAACCTTATATTCTAATTTCATTGAATAGGTGTCACTACACACGGTCGAATTGTCTACCTGTCGCACTATCTGCTGCTGCCTCGTCAACCTCTGCCACCGGTTCGCCTGTACGGTGCGCCTCCGTCTATTGCCATCTTCTTTCCCCGTCTATCGCTCCGCTGCCTCCGCCTCCACTCCTCCACTGTCCTGTCGCTGCCAAGGTACGAATCTCTGTTGCATATTTTTTTTGATCATTTACTGCCATTGTTGCAGTTTGGGCATGAGAATTAATTCCAACATATATTCTATATATGTGTATGAGTATGAGTATGACACAGTATACCACTAATACTACTGAGATTATGTATGATCCATTAGTTGACGAACCCTGTTAAAGAAAATGTTAGAAAAAAAATAGTACACTAATCTAAAATGTTTCTACACGATGCTTTTTTTTACATATATTTGTTTGTTTATTTGTTTAGTACTAGTTATTTATTTAAATGTTTGTGCGTGTTGTTGAAAATCACTTGAACCTTGATCTGATGCTGTTATTGTGTTTGTTTTTGCCTAAAAAAAGTGTGGAGTACACCCTAGAGGTGAACAGTAGTCACCTCCTTCTCATCTCTACCGCTCGATCATCTCCTTCAACATCAAGAAAACCTTATTCTCTTCATTTTTTCTCTCGTTAATCGCCGCCTTCTTGATTCTCTTCTCCACCAGTAATTGTGAAACCCAAAGCTGTTGAACAAAAACGTACATGCCCTGCATTTCCCTTTGCAGAAATCGACCCATTTCACTCACCACCTTCTTCCGATCTTCGGTTCCAAAAGCAGGGAAGAACCCTAACTCGACTCCTCCAATTACAACTCCCTTCAACCGCTGTCAATTTCAGCCACACCCTCTTCCCTTGATGGCTCAGAATCTGAAAAAACCTGAATATACTCCTTTCGTTCTCTTCACTCATGCCCCTCTTCCTCATTCTCACTGAAACCGAAAAGAGAAACACACTAGAAGAATGCCTCCCAGATTTTGGTCATCTGTTCGACTGCCCTGCCGCTTCAAAATAAAATTGGAAAAAACAGAAGCTAGCATCGGACTCATCTGAACTCCACCTACAAATGTTGTTGTCCCATTTCCGCCGACGAATTCAAAACCACGATGTAAGGCCACTCGTCTGGATGCGTTTGTCGTCGGCGACTGAACAAGGAGGCCGATATTCCAGTCTCATCTTTCGTTTTTTATTAGCGGATTTCAATTTATGCATTACAATCCCCATTAGCTGATCTTTCCTTTCGTCGTGAGAACCGTTTGGGCTCTCTGATTTCCGATACAATCGCGTTTAACCACATAACTTCTGAGTATTCTCGTAACAGTGACCCGCAGCTTGGCCTGACTTTCTGATTTTGGTGAAGTTTCTTGCTGTTGCGGTCATTTGTTTAAAACGGATCTCAATCCATGATGGATATTCAGAATGGTGTTGTTTTCATTCTAGCATAAATTGTGTCAATTTTTTTCGGTCTATCTACTCTTTTTAAGATTTGGTGATATTGTTGTTCTGGCTCGACCTGAATTGCATTCGTCACGGTAACTTCTCTGCTGAGGTTTTAACTATGCATTCGTGCACTCTATCTTGCGCTTAATCGTATTTTCACTGTAATACATTTAACATACTGCTTGCTCTATTTGCCATTACTCATTGCGTTTTCATCTCCTTTCACCGAGGTACACTTGAACCAGAGAAAAAGGCATGGACACGGCTGGTTGGGCATAATTCCAGGATCGAAAAATTGACCAAGCATTTGGACTTGAGCTTAGTGCCTGTTTTCTGGTTAATTCATGTTGTTTTTCTAGTTGATTCATTCATTTTTGTCTGATTCATTCGTTTCTGGTTGTTCATTTGTTTTTCTGGCTAATTCGTTCATCTCTCATTTGATTCATTCATTTTCTTGTTAATTTGTTCATTTTCTGGTTGATTTGTTCATTCTTCTGGTCGACCTGTTTTTACAACATTTATTGGAACCCCAGTCGGGTGCTAATTAATTTCCCTTGAACTGATTATTTATGTTTAGTTCTGGTGTTTGTTTCCATGGATGTCATTTCCAAATTCGGACCCAAGTGTCTGCGGCATAATGTTTGGGATCGAAAATGTTATTGACCCTACGTGTTCGACCATTTAAGAAAAATCTTTTGACATCCTAATTTGCGTTTTACCGAGTGACCACTCTGGACTCTGGCTTGGGGCGAATGTTGAATCTGCTTGCCTACTGTATTTATCTTTGTACTACGTGTGTACAAGTTACACGTAATATTGTTGCAAAGATTCAATTCATTATTAAGCCTTAGTTACTAGCCCTTTAGGTCTTAGCCATTAGGGTCCCCTGGTCTGATTGGTCATAGACCAATCTCATGGTGGCGATACCCCTAAGCCCTAAAACACACATCCAAACAAAATATGTATATATGTATATGTATGTATATAGACCTACATTCTCATTCAAAATTTCTCTCTAATAAGCCTAAATAACAAATCAGACCCAAATTACTCAACCTGGCCCACTTCTTACTTGACCCACTTCTAGCTTGACCCATTCTGCCCAATAAGCCCATCGGGCCCAATACTTGTGTGGCCTAACTCTGAAAATAAAATCAAAGCCCAGTCAAGCCCAAACCGGCCCAAAGTTCAAACCGGCCTAATACCCAGTCAAGCCCAAACCAGCCCAAAGCCCAAACCGGTCCAATACCCAGTCAAGCCCAATACCCAATCAAGCCCAATACCCAGTCATGCCCATAAAAGTCAAATCGATTTGACCAATCCCACAATGACTCAAACTTTGACCAATCCCACAATGACTGAAATTTTGTCCAATCCAACTTGGTTCAACATTGACCAATCCAACTTTGACCCAAACTTTGACCAATCGCACTTTGACCCAAACTTTGACCAATCAAACTTTGACCCGAACATTGATCAATCCAACTTTGTCTCGAACTTTGGCCAATCCCACTTTGACCCAAACTTTGACCAATTCAACTTTGACCTAACTTTGACCTTGACCGAGCATTGACTTTGACCCAAGTTTGACCAAATCAACTTTGACCTAACTTTGACCTTGACCGAGCATTGACTTTGACCCAAGTTTGACCAATTAAACTTGGACTAACCCGAACTTTGACCCGGCCTATCATCCAATCCGGGCCCAAATTAAATTCAAACCCAATTCACCTCAAACTCAATTCATTGAGCCCAATTCAATTCAGTCTAGTTCCATTCAATTTGAAATACCCCAAACTTAAATATAGGGATTAAGATTAATCTAATACGTATTTAGGGGCCTAATGGTACCTAATTAATATTGGTAAGGAAAAATAAATCCAAAAGAAATAAAGAAACGCTTAAAAAGCGAAAAACGCTAAATAAGCGTTAAATAACCATAAGAGGTATGAGACCTCGGTTAGCGTATTATAGGGATTCTAAAGGTTTAATAAGACCTAAATTATATATGGGAACAACTCCCGAAGAAAACGGATCCAAATAATGTATTAAAACGCTAATAGTGCTTTAGAGCACGTTTTTCGAGAAAACCCGAAAACGTGACTTTAAGTGGTCAAACGGACCCGAAAAGATTATAAATCATTAAATAAATATTATTAAGCATTTATGAAGCTTAATAACCAATAAAATCAATAAAACGAGGAAATAGTGAAAACTGTCAAAAACGGGAAGTTGTGGGGTAGAAACATAAATAAACCAAACTAGTGTGTCCACTTTCATAAATAAAATTTTAAAACCCACAAAGGGCTGTGTACAGCCGGTCCCCTTCCCTCTCACACACAAAAAATAAGTAAATAAAGAAAGGAGAAAAGAAAGAAGAAAGAAAAAAATACAAAAAGGTAAAAGAACACTCTCTTTCCTCACTTTTTTCTCTCTCTCCTATTCTTTCCTTTCCCCATCGATTTCTCCCTTCTCTTTCCTCTGGTATGGGCGATTTCTTGAAGCTCCACAAGCCTCCCATGGCTTCCCTTCTTCTACCTCATGCTCAAGCCACATTTGAGCTCCAATCACAAAAATAATTACATATTTGTAATCCCCTCATCCTCCTCTATCATTCTCTCTTTTCAAAATTCGAAAAGGATGAGTTTCATCTCCATGGGTTTTCCCCATTCAAAGAGAAAATGGCACCAATGTAAAGCTTGGAGTCTCCTCTTTCCAACAAGGTAAAAATCTACATGAAAAACTCATGTTTCCCCCATCTCCTTTCATAACCGATTTTTACCCATATGTGATACCTTGTTTTCTCTCTCTCTTTTGAGCAAAATATCAACCTAGCAATGGTGGTGGATTCACCTTCTCGAACCAAGGGCAAAGACCCCTTCTAAAACTCTCCAAAGGTAAACCCTAGAAATCTTGTTTTAAGCATTTATATGAACTAACATTAATTAAGGGGTTGGTATATTAATTATGGTTGTTTTGTGTTCATTGGGTGATGGGAATGGAGTTTGGCAACTCCATTCCCCACATGGCCGATTTGGGCAAGAAAGAAAGAAGAGGAGAATTGGGAAAAGAATGAAGGAATTATAAGCTCAAGGTAAGAGCTCTTTACTAAGGTTAATTTTCATGCATTAGAGCAATGGAGTGGGTGAACAAGTAAAAGAACCTAAACTATTGCATTGGTATTGGAGCTTATGAAGTTTTGAGTATTTGGGAACTAGTGAGTAAATTGTAGGCCTTAGAGCCAAGTACATTGTGTATGAGTATTAGTATTGATGTTGATGGAGTATTGGTGTATTGGGATGGATTTATATTTTGTATGTGTGCTGGTAGAACCCTTGTGGTTTGGCTAGATTAGGAATGAGTTTGATGAGAAAGTGCATATGGGAGCAAGTAAGAATTATAGGGGAGACTATGTCGAATTTTACCTAGGAATTTGAGGACTTAGATACATTTGGAACAGGTCTTGGAAAGTTAAAATGAGTGGTTTAGTAGCTTGTAACAGATTTGGATAAGAGGTTGTAAATGGGATGGAATTAGGTTGTGAGTGATGTATTTTGAATGCGAGGAGTAACATTAGTTGAGGAAGTAATGGAGGTTAGAAGTTGAGTGATAAATCGGTAGCATGGTAGTGGAAACCAAAATCTGTAGCAAAGTGTAAAAATGCCTTGGAGAAGTTAGGGAAAAACTAGTGTGTAAGAATTGGTAAATGAATGTTGGACTTGGGTATAGATGGTACAATTGCTTGGAAGTGAATTGGCAAAGTAAGAAGAGGTATTTGGGATGCTAGGAGTGACATTGGTAGAGGAAGTATTGGATGATAGAAGTTGGTTTAAAAATCTGTAGCAATGAAGAGACAAAATAGGTATAAGTGCTGGAATGAAGTGAGGAAAATTGTGTAAGTGGATTGATGGATTTGGTAAGGGATTGGTGGATGAACTAAGGCAATTTGGAGGGCCTAGGTAGTGTTTAAACATGTGGGATTACATGTAAGAAGATTGGAGAAACAATGGGTAAAGTATAGGACTGAAAACAGAAGTAAAAATGCAAATACTGGGCCGGACCGAACTTGCGACCGGACTTGCAAGTTCGGTCGAGCCCAGATTTACAAAGACGGGAAAGCTTCTGGAATCGACCAGACTTGCGACCGGACTTGCAAGTTCGGTCGGACCAGAAAAATTCTCCCGTCTGTAACCTACTGGAATCGACCGGACTTGCAAGTTCGGTCGGCCAGAAAAATTTCCGTCTTGTAAGCTACTGGAATGGACCGACCTTGCGACCGGACTTGCAAGGTCGGTCGGGCTAAAATTTTCCGTTAAGTAACTCTCTGGAATGGACCGACCTTGGGACCGAACTTGCAAGGTCGGTCGGCCCTGGAATTTTCACCCGATGTAGCCTACTGACTTGGACCGAACTTGCAAGGTCGGTCGCAAGTTCGGTCGGGTCAAAACTTACAAAAAAAAACTATAGGATTATAACTAGTATATATATATATGTGTACCCACCTATGCATATGTATATATATATATATATAAGTAAATCATGGATAAGTAAAAAAAAGGAAGTAAATGGAATAGAAGTGTAAGGAATGTAAAAACTTAGTAAGTATGAATTAGGAAATGTAAGAGTAATCGAATTGAGTTCATGATAGTTAGAGTAATCATTCGGTTATATGTATATAATAGGAATTTGATTTGTGAACACCGGAGGAACATTGGGATACAAGTACAACGGTGAAAGGTATGATTTCTTCATGCCCTGTATCCTAATCTGGTTACCCCGATTTGTGTGCTTATTTGATCACCTAATAAGATAAATGCATGAATCGGACTATATTGCACCTACTCGTGCTTGTTTACATTGTTCTTGATATTTGCCTCGAACAATAGTTTGTATAATTCATGAAATATATGAATGATGATGAGTGTATTGTATTCTGTAGTGTACTTGTATATTGTAATGTATTTCGTATGTATGTGTATATGTGTATTGTATTATTGTGGCTTGAATGTTGACTTCTGCTAATTCCTAACTACCTAACTCCTAACTTAAGTGAGTAAACCGGAATGAGTAGAAGTCCGATATAGTTTCGGCCACGCGTGAGGATGCGGAGTCACAAGAGGTTGGCTGCAATTCCTGACTCTTAAACTGGTCCGCGGCCCAAATCCCTTAAATGGGTAGCATCCCGGATTGGTGAGTCAAGTAAATCCCGGAGGTGGGACGGTGTAGTCCCCAGGGCCGGAGGTCCCGACGACTTAACTTGAGTAAGAGTAAGAGTAAGTAAGTATGGATCCGTAAGTATGTATGAGTATGTATGCGTATGTATGAAGTAACGAGTAAAAGAGTAATCTCCACCCGATTAACCCGGGTGGAACAATGAAGCTAACAAGAACTGTACTTGTATGTAGTAAGTATGTGTATTCGGAAGAAGGTAAGTAAGTATTGCATGGTTATATCGTATTCCTTGTATGTGATGGATTGTATGTATGTATGTTTGCGTAAGTACTATTGTATTGTGTGTAAGATGTATGCATGTATGTTTGTATGAAAATGAACTGCATGTATTCGACCAAGTGGTCGGCGTACCCTCACTAGTACGCGGGGTATGCGGTTATCATGCTCGGCGAAAGCTGACCCCTTCGGGGGACATTTTTTAGTGTGCAGGTACCCGAAACGAATATGGTCAAGGAAGAGACCGGAGGCACACCCTGGTATTTAGAAGTAAGTAGCGTGTGAGGAACGGGTAGTAAGTAGCCTCTTAGTGAGTATGTATGAACTTGGAAGAAGCATTGTAATGGTATTGGGAACCTAGTAAACTCGGTTATGTATTTTGTATTGTATGGTTAATGTAGGAGTAAAGTATTGAATGGAACCTTGTAGTATTCGTTGATGAATGGAGTATGTGTTGTGGAAGTGTAGTACTCGGGATTCCGGTCCATCAGACCGATGCTGTAAGCAGTAGTAGTAGCCTTGTTAGCCACGTGGGTGGTTAACGGCATTGTATCACCCATTGTACGTAAGTAAATATCCGCTGCGTGTATCTGACGTGTAAGGAGATTGGACGGTAAGCATGTATTAATGGTAGGGGTGTTACAAAAAGTGGTATCAGAGCGAAGTATCGCTCTGATGACTGGAAATACCGAGTTTAGGAAATACCGAGTTAGGAATTAGAAGCTTAGGGCTATGGGCTGAGTGATAGCATTAGAGAGATGCTAGTTAGGAACTCCCGGTGAGTACCGGATACCTACAATACCAGTCCCGCCCGCCGCAAACCCCACTGTGTAACTTGGGAAAGGACGCCAGAGAGAAGAAAAGTCTTCTCATACTCGGGGAAACCCGATCTGGCAGTGGTGAATCAATCACACAGTAAACAAGAACCGACATGTAGTAGATTCCAAGAACTGGAAGTCCGGAGAGTTCCGGTTGAACCACAACCCCGCACTAATGCGGAGAATGAGCACTCCAACCACGAGGAGGCTATAACTTGCAACAGCATGGGGCGACCTGCTTAGCAGTCGCGAAACCTAGCTAGTCAACCAACAGCAGGACAGAAGCACTAACCGTGCAACGGAATGAAAAAGGGAGCAGTAACGGAACCCGAGACACAAGTCTACGGGATAGTAATACTTGAATAATACCACCAACGGTATGCTAGCCGACTAAGGACATAGTCGGAAGCGGTTAACTCCAAAACTACGATGCCATCAAGGTTGCAACACCTGGCCAATATAGCTCAGACAACTACAAGAACAACCATGAGATATAAACCAATAGGACTACAAGCGTAGTGCCTAAACAAGGAAGGCTCAGTAACCACCACAAATGTGTGGGAACGAGCCACAAGGAGCGACACTAAACCAAATAGAACGGGAACCTCCAAGGAGTGGAGGAGTACCCAGATCTACGACAGCCATGTCTAGACCACCAAGAAGCTACCTAAAGGAGCGAGTATACCAATTATAGATCAATAAGATCGAGGGAAGCGTCAACGAGACTAACAAACACAAATGGAAACCATACCGAGATTGGCATAGGATTATCCAAAAACCACCGATACCACGCACTTGCCAAGGCAAGTGCAGTAAAGACAGAGATATGTAAAGGAACACTAACACGTCACAAGTACATAGTAATGTACGGTGACTGTAACGAAACAACCACAGGATCACACATCCTAACAACCAGACGTATGAAAACCTTGGGAAGGCTTAACGGCCGACTACGGTACTTACCAGTCAGCGAGAGGCTAGACTGGGTCAAGACCTCAAACATGGCTATGCCATGAGAGATTTCTTTTAACACCGAACCGTTGTTTTTAAAACCCAAAAATTTTCTTTCAAAACCATAAACCTTCTTTTAAAACCTTGGATTTTAAAACCGACCAACAATTACGGTGAGTATCAAAGAATGATACAAGAGGAGTTGACAATAGAATACTTCACCTAGGCGTGTGCCGAACACTACGAGTGTACCCGTTACGGGATGTGGGACAACCGCACTCCGAAGGAGCTTGCGGGCCCGACATATAGTTGGGTAAGTGGTAACGTATCAATGGTACCCCACGTATGTATACATGTAGTGTGCGACACACGGGAAGTAGTCAACTCCATTCTACGGACCATGAGTGAGTTCAATCAGAACAGCTGGACACCTCAGACATCAAGACGCATAAACAAGGAACTCAGAGAATCCATCTGAAGATGAGGAATAAGAACTAGGAAGTGCAAAAAGCACAGACTAAAATATAGACATTGGATATGTCTCAACCAAGCAACTACCTGACAGCTGGATGGAATACCCAGCCTAAACACATGAGGCGAATGCCTAACGTGAACCTAACAATGCTCAACAAACGGGCGGAATTCCAAGAGCAACCCCAAGATTACCACAAGTACTCCATAAGGGGAGGATATCAAACCTAGTCCTAAGCACTAGGAGCAAGTGTAAACAGTCTACCCAAGAACGGGAGACGTTACAACCCAAAAAGGGACAACTCAAGAACGATACCACAAGACGGTACAGTGGACAACATATCATAACCATTAGCCGGAAGTAACGGCATAATTTAACAACACCCAGGAGCAATCCTTGAGGGTGACTAGATGGACAACAGTCAAGCAAAGCGTCGAGATGAGAATACAGGAACTGGAACGAACACTCGGTTAGGACACCAAAGGGATTTCACTTAACAGGAAATGCCCTAAATTGAGAGGCACCTATTAACACCAGATTGCCTAAAGGGTCTCCTATGAACGGAAGCGTGATGTCACGACTTACCATGGAGCCCAATAATATCTCAACCTATGACGGTATACATGGAGTGGAGACATGTATAAGCAGCTTGCAAGGGGCATAGCTTGTAGCAATACGGCTCAGAAGCCGTAAACCAAATACGTTATACGAACTCAAACGGTTGCAAAACCCACACCATGGGTAACAAGACTTGCAAGAGGGATTGCCTCATACGACAAGAAATCAACAACTGGACCATAAATTCAAACCCAACATCCTGAGTGGCTTGGAGTAATGGCCAACTCAATGTCACTGTCACTAGAGCATCAGCCTAGTATACAGTTGACGGAGTTCTTAATTACTGCCATGCCTTCTGTAGCAGTGGTAGCACAGGGGCATAAGAATCATGATAATGCCAACATTGGCCTAGTCCACACTTGAACACTACGGGAAACCCAAGGGAAGGTACCCCTCGTTAACCAAAGACCACTAATGCGGTGATGATGTGAACCCTTAGAAAAGGCTTCCATCTACTATAACAATAAAACCACGCAATAGATATTGCCAAGGGATGATGGGATAAGGAAATGAGATTTCCAAACCATTACGACTTAAGGGAGTAAGCATACTCCATATACACCCAAACATGTGGTGGACCATTGCGTAAACACCAACATAGCAAACCTTGTTATGAGACATATGAGTGGTGACAAACCCCTCAACAAGAACCTTCACTTGTCAGTGATAGAATACCCTCCAATTGGAGAACGGGACCAGAAAACCCTGGAAGTTTCGTGGGATGTCCTGGTAATATACATACAAGCAAAACTACACAGCCAGAGCCTAAACCAATGCTCAGCTTTGGGAGGACAGTAATTGTCAAAAACAATCAATGTGAGTGCACGTTGCACATCACGAATGACCAACGCTCAAGAGAGCTTGTAAACCGGTAAATTGCTTTATCCTTGGTCAACCAAGATACTTGGTAAATTGTATCACAAATGATGATAGAATGTGAGGTAAGTTAACCTACACATAAAACCTAAGTGGAATAAGACATCTCCACATTGGGAAGATAATAAGATTGCCGTATGCTACGACAACCGTCATACACACAAACACAGGGAACTCCTAGTGTATTTACACCATAAGGAAATGGTGCCAATGACAATGTCACTAAGTAAAAAGGAACTACCACAGTAACAGAAACAGTAAAAGCAATGTTGTACAATGAGTAAGAATACGGTGCGCAATAAGCGACCGCTATGAGGAAGTAGTTAAGCAATAACACGGAGTATAAGTATGAGATGACACACAGAAATATTCTTTCCTATCACATAAGTGACTTACTGTCAAGCGTTTACGCCTCTGCACTCTGTATGACTGAGTGTTTTGGCATTGCACTTGTTCAGCTAATGATCTAATGAGATGGTTAGGGATATGGAGAATGTAAACCGTAGTAAATCCTTCCTTTCACCACAAACACGGCATAAGCCAGTTAAGCAAGCTTAGCAACAAACCGTGCGGCCTAAGGCCAAAGAAGCACGAAGAGTGTAACACACACTAACAGTCACAGATGTGAATTCCAATGGAATAAAAGGCGAAAGGAGACTTAAGAAAGTCACTAGGACCGACGCATATCAATGCAAGGTCATACAAGTAAAGAACACTTGTACTGAACCAGGAGAACTGGCATAATTCAGAAGCTATTGACAACAGAGGAAGTACTACAACTAAGTAGTGACTTAACCTCGCCCGACAATAAGTCGGAGGAACTTAACGAATAATCGTGGAAGCACGAATAGCATGTGCAGTAGATTACCAGAGAGCTGGTTATAAATCTTAACTCGTTGAGTTCAAACACGGTAAAAGAATACCGCAGTTGTTTAGTAAACCTTATTCCCATAATAGACGGATGAAGGTGATGTATAGCACATTAATGATAACACGAAGGGTAAGTAACCCAAGCTATCAGGGTCGCGCAGCAGAAGCTAGTGGGCCCTAGCTAGGAGACAATATACCTAGTGAGTATAATACAATGGCTATTAATGCCTTGAAGCCTAATAGGCTAGAACCGAATTAATGATGAGTTAAATAAACTCATATAGGAACTCTTGGTGCAAAGACTAAACCGTTGGTATGGTTAAGACCCTTTGACCAGAGCATATTCTATAGTATACCGTAGTGAAGCTAAACGCTTCAGTTTGCCCGAACTGATTAAACCAATGTTTAACAATAATATATGGTAGATTACGTGGGCGTAATCCCTTTTAAGGGGGGTAGAGCGAAAACCGCTTAATGCAAGTTTTATGAATAAAACACTTAAACCGTAATGTGCATAGCACAATGAGAACCAAATGGATGATTGATACTATGTTAAATAAACATAAGTACTCATTCATATTGTAATTATGGTAATTAGGCATTAGACATGCAAATACCATAGGAGGAGTATACCCATCTTGTAACACCAATGTAAGAGTATTAGTAAAAGGAAAATAACGGGTAGTGGACGGAGTTCCACAAGTATTGTAACCTTTGAAGAAGTAGTACGAAATGAACGAGGATAGTAGATGAATGAAGTTTATGAGTAGTGGAATCGTAAGTAAAATATTTGAAACAATTGTAGTCAACTAAATCTTATAAATGTAGTATTCCTTAGTTAGAATATAGGATATGATGGTGAGTAATGGATGGAAGTAGTGAAGGTTGATGAAATGAGCATTAGGATTGAACCATGGAGTAAAGCATTTGGGAAATAGAGTGAGGATGATTGATGGACTGATTCCATCCTTTGGAGATGTATGAATTCGTAATCACGACTAGAAAGAATAAAAAGATAGAAAATGAAAACAATTAAATTATTTGTTTGGTTGAACCTGATGTGGGAAGTCGAACTTGATCCTGATCAGATCAAGGGAAACCGAACACAAATTGGGGTGGAAAGATAGTTCAACACTGATGCTGATCACATCAGGGTCGAATGATTCTTGAAGCTCCCCTCAAGTGGTCACAAGAATCACACATAGGATAGAAGTAATGAATATAAATTGGAATATGGAGTCGTATGTTTTAGAAATTTTAATTGGTAGTGGTGGAAGAATTTCTTTTAGTAGGGAGAATGAGGATGTGTTAGAAGTGAGTACCGAAGAAGATAGTAAGGTAGTATGTGGTATAATTCCAAGGGCGGCGGGACATAGAGGAGTCCCGTGTTTAGATGACCTGAGCGCCTACGGGATTGGAATGTGTATTGCATTGCTTCGGGAATAGCTTTGCATTGTATGTATGTATAAATTGGTAAGGAGGAACCGGATGGTCGGTAGTAATGCGGATTGGAGTAGCTATTGTACATTGGTATGGTATGGTATGTAGGAACCTTGAGGAGTAGATTTGGGAATTGTAAGGAGGAAGGATGTATGACTTTGGCACTAGACAGGTATAAAAGAGTAAGTATAGTAATCCCATAACCTCGAACAACTTTGAGGACAAAGTTCTTAAGGGGGGTAGATTGAAATACCCCGAACTTAAATATAGGGATTAAATTAATCTAATACGTATTTAGGGGCCTAATGGTACCTAATTAATATTGGTAAGGAAAAATAAATCCAAAAGAAATAAAGAAACGCTTAAAAAGCGAAAAACGCTAAATAAGCGTTAAATAACCATAAGAGGTATGAGACCTCGGTTAGCGTATTATAGGGATTCTAAAGGTTTAATAAGACCTAAATAATATATGGGAACAACTCCCGAAGAAAACGGATCCAAATAATGTATTAAAACGCTAATAGAGCTTTAGAGCACGTTTTTCGAGAAAACCCGAAAACGTGACTTTAAGTGGTCAAACGGACCCGTAAAGATTATAAATCATTAAATAAATATTATTAAGCATTTATGGAAGCTTAATAACCAATAAAATCAATAAAACGAGGAAATAGTGAAAACTGTCAAAAACGGGAAGTTGTGGGGTAGAAACATAAATAAACCAAACTAGTGTGTCCACTTTCATAAATAAAATTTTAAAAACCCACAAAGGGCTGTGTACAGCCGGTCCCCTTCCCTCTCACACACAACAAATAAGTAAATAAAGAAAGGAGAAAAGAAAGAAGAAAGAAAAAATACAAAAAGGTAAAAGAACACTCTCTTTCCTCACTTTTCTCTCTCTCTCCTATTCTTTCCTTTCCCCATCGATTTCTCCCTTCTCTTTCCTCTGGTATGGGCGATTTCTTGAAGCTCCACAAGCCTCCCATGGCTTCCCTTCTTCTACCTCATGCTCAAGCCACATTTGAGCTCCAATCACAAAAATAATTACATATTTGTAATCCCCTCATCCTCCTCTATCATTCTCTCTTTTCAAAATTCGAAAAGGATGAGTTTCATCTCCATGGGTTTTCCCCATTCAAAGAGAAAATGGCACCAATGTAAAGCTTGGAGTCTCCTCTTTCCAACAAGGTAAAAATCTACATGAAAAACTCATGTTTCCCCCATCTCCTTTCATAACCGATTTTTACCCATATGTGATACCTTGTTTTCTCTCTCTCTTTTGAGCAAAATATCAACCTAGCAATGGTGGTGGATTCACCTTCTCGAACCAAGGGCAAAGACCCCTTCTAAAACTCTCCAAAGGTAAACCCTAGAAATCTTGTTTTAAGCATTTATATGAACTAACATTAATTAAGGGGTTGGTATATTAATTATAGTTGTTTTGTGTTCATTGGGTGATGGGAATGGAGTTTGGCAACTCCATTCCCCACATGGCCGATTTGGGCAAGAAAGAAAGAAGAGAGAATTGGGAAAAGAATGAAGGAATTATAAGCTCAAGGTAAGAGCTCTTTACTAAGGTTAATTTTCATGCATTAGAGCAATGGAGTGGGTGAACAAGTAAAAGAACCTAAACTATTGCATTGGTATTGGAGCTTATGAAGTTTTGAGTATTTGGGAACTAGTGAGTAAATTGTAGGCCTTAGAGCCAAGTACATTGTGTATGAGTATTAGTATTGATGTTGATGGAGTATTGGTGTATTGGGATGGATTTATATTTTGTATGTGTGCTGGTAGAACCCTTGTGGTTTGGCTAGATTAGGAATGAGTTTGATGAGAAAGTGCATATGGGAGCAAGTAAGAATTATAGGGGAGACTATGTCGAATTTTACCTAGGAATTTGAGGACTTAGATACATTTGGAACAGGTCTTGGAAAGTTAAAATGAGTGGTTTAGTAGCTTGTAACAGATTTGGATAAGAGGTTGTAAATGGGACGGAATTAGGTTGTGAGTGATGTATTTTGAATGCGAGGAGTAACATTAGTTGAGGAAGTAATGGAGGTTAGAAGTTGAGTGATAAATCGGTAGCATGGTAGTGGAAACCAAAATCTGTAGCAAAGTGTAAAAATGCCTTGGAGAAGTTAGGGAAAAACTAGTGTGTAAGAATTGGTAAATGAATGTTGGACTTGGGTATAGATGGTACAATTGCTTGGAAGTGAATTGGCAAAGTAAGAAGAGGTATTTGGGATGCTAGGAGTGACATTGGTAGAGGAAGTATTGGATGATAGAAGTTGGTTTAAAAATCTGTAGCAATGAAGAGACAAAATAGGTATAAGTGCTGGAATGAAGTGAGGAAAATTGTGTAAGTGGATTGATGGATTTGGTAAGGGATTGGTGGATGAACTAAGGCAATTTGGAGGGCCTAGGTAGTGTTTAAACATGTGGGATTACATGTAAGAAGATTGGAGAAACAATGGGTAAAGTATAGGACTGAAAACAGAAGTAAAAATGCAAATACTGGGCCGGACCGAACTTGCGACCGGACTTGCAAGTTCGGTCGAGCCCAGATTTACAAAGACGGGAAAGCTTCTGGAATCGACCGGACTTGCGACCGGACTTGCAAGTTCGGTCGGACCAGAAAAATTCTCCCGTCTGTAACCTACTGGAATCGACCGGACTTGCGACCGGACTTGCAAGTTCGGTCGGCCAGAAAAATTTCCGTCTTGTAAGCTACTGGAATGGACCGACCTTGCGACCGGACTTGCAAGGTCGGTCGGGCTAAAATTTTCCTTAAGTAACTCTCTGGAATGGACCGACCTTGGGACCGAACTTGCAAGGTCGGTCGGCCCTGGAATTTTCACCCGATGTAGCCTACTGACTTGGACCGAACTTGCAAGGTCGGTCGCAAGTTCGGTCGGGTCAAAACTTACAAAAAAAAAACTATAGGATTATAACTAGTATATATATATATGTGTACCCACCTATACATATGTATATATATATATGTAAGTAAATCATGGATAAGTAAAAAAAGGAAGTAAATGGAAATAAGTGTAAGGAATGTAAAAACTTAGTAAGTATGAATTAGGAAATGTAAGAGTAATCGAATTGAGTTCATGATAGTTAGAGTAATCATTCGGTTATATGTATATCATAGGAATTTGATTTGTGAACACCGGAGGAACATTGGGATACAAGTACAACGGTGAAAGGTATGATTTCTTCATGCCCTGTATCCTAATCTGGTTACCCCGATTTGTGTGCTTATTTGATCACCTAATAAGATAAATGCATGAATCGGACTATATTGCACCTACTCGTGCTTGTTTACATTGTTCTTGATATTTGCCTCGAACAATAGTTTGTATAATTCATGAAATATATGAATGATGAGAGTGTATTGTATTCTGTAGTGTACTTGTATATTGTAATGTATTTCGTATGTATGTGTATATGTGTATTGTATTATTGTGGCTTGAATGTTGACTTCTGCTAATTCCTAACTACCTAACTCCTAACTTAAGTGAGTAAACCGGAATGAGTAGAAGTCCGATATAGTTTCGGCCACGCGTGAGGATGCGGAGTCACAAGAGGTTGGCTGCAATTCCTGACTCTTAAACTGGTCCGCGGCCCAAATCCCTTAAATGGGTAGCATCCCGGATTGGTGAGTCAAGTAAATCCCGGAGGTGGGACGGTGTAGTCCCCAGGGCCGGAGGTCCCGACGACTTAACTTGAGTAAGAGTAAGAGTAAGTAAGTATGGATCCGTAAGTATGTATGAGTATGTATGCGTATGTATGAAGTAACGAGTAAAAGAGTAATCTCCACCCGATTAACCCGGGTGGAACAATGAAGCTAACAAGAACTGTACTTTGTGTATGTAGTAAGTATGTGTATTCGGAAGAAGGTAAGTAAGTATTGCATGGTTATATCGTATTCCTTGTATGTGATGGATTGTATGTATGTATGTTTGCGTAAGTACTATTGTATTGTGTGTAAGAGCATGTATGCATGTATGTTTGTATGAAAATGAACTGCATGTATTCGACCAAGTGGTCGGCGTACCCTCACTAGTACGCGGGGTATGCGGTTATCATGCTCGGCGAAAGCTGACCCCTTCGGGGGACATTTTTTAGTGTGCAGGTACCCGAAACGAATATGGTCAAGGAAGAGACCGGAGGCACACCCTGGTATTTAGAAGTAAGTAGCGTGCGAGGAACGGGTAGTAAGTAGCCTCTTAGTGAGTATGTATGAACTTGGAAGAAGCATTGTAATGGTATTGGGAACCTAGTAAACTCGGTTATGTATTTGTATTGTATGGTTAATGTAGGAGTAAAGTATTGAATGGAACCTTGTAGTATTTGTTGATGAATGGAGTATGTGTTGTGGAAGTGTAGTACTCGGGATTCCGGTCCATCAGACCGATGTTGTAAGCAGTAGTAGTAGCCTTGTTAGCCACGTGGGTGGTTAACGGCATTGTATCACCCATTGTATGTAAGTAAGTAACCGCTGCGTGTATCTGATGTGTAAGGAGATTGGACGGTAAGCATGTATTAATGGTAGGGGTGTTACACAATTCAAATTTGAATTCAAATTCATTCAATTCAAACTCGACTTGTAAATCCCATTCAAATTCGAAAAATTCAAAAATCTTTTCAAAACTTTCAAACAACTCCTTTATTTCAAATCAAAACTATTTTGTGGAATTTTAAAGGAAAAACTCTTCTCATATCATAGAAAACTCTTCTCAAATGCAGAAAGTTCTTCTCACATATACAGAAAGTTTTCTTCTAAAACATTTCTCAAAATCAGTGTTTCTTCATCGAGAATTCTGAACAACTTCAAAAGTTTTTCAACTCAGTTTTCAAACTCAAAAATAAACTGTTTTTGGGGAACATGAGATGTCTAGCACCTTCAAAGAACGTTTTCTTCCTAGTTAGACATCACTTGTCTCCCTTCCAAAATAAAAATCCGTGGTGGGGCACTGGGGTCATAACCTTCCTTGTCGCAGTCTGGATCTCTTTAGGCAGGGCATTAGGGTGACAAACCTCCCCTAATTGCAGCCTAGATTTTTACAAGGCGGGGTGCTAGGGAAGTAACGACCTTCCTAGTCGCAGCCGGGATTTTAGAATCGTCTAACTCCCTTCCACTCGATTTCAATGTTTTTGGTTTTTAACGTTTTAAAACCCGGGAGTTAGAGACGTGATTAGGGTTTGATCGAGAACATCTCACTCATGGTGTTTCTCTCTAAATCCTATTTTTCGACATAAATTCATTGCCCCATCTTTCGAGCCTTGGCACTTACCATTAATTAAGTGTCATGTTCGAGGGGGTACATAGGGTAATCCCTCAGGATTATCCGCCCTTTACAACAGAAAATGATTTTTCGGTTTTAAAAACTTTAAGAGAGACAATTTTGACAATCATTCCTCCAAACAATTCAGTCCACCATCACCTCACTCTAAATTCGAAGTATCCCAAAACCACAACCCTTTCAGAAACCCAGGATCTCTACCCAAACTTCAATTGCCTCACACATACTCAAATCATCATTCAAACTCCAAACCACCTCAAACTCAAGTCATCTCCCAAATTCCAATTTCTTCTAAACTTCTAAAGTCTCATAGGCCCGAGCGCTTCACAGACTCGAACATCTCAATCTCTTCACCATCTCGAGATTCAAACGTCTCACAGACCCGAGCGTCTCACAGACTAAAATATCTTATTCGTCCCCCCACCTGAATATCCCAAACGTCTCATAGACCCGAGCGTCTCACAGACTAACCTCTCAAACCTAAAACTCCTTGAAACTTCAAACATGTCAAAACCCCTCAAAAACTCCAAAATTCCCAAAAAGTCCTGAACTACGTATGGTCTGATCTCAACACGGAGTTGAGTACGTAGGCAGCCCATCTAGGGTGCGACCCCAGTTCAAACAAAAAACCCTTTTCCCCTTCTGTGATGGCTCTCATATCTCTCAAAACACTCAAACCTTCTTCGGTTCCCACAAACTTCAAACCATCAGACTTTAAGGCTTGTCTATTCACTTAACCCCAAACTTTCTCAGATCTTCATTCAATACTCATCCGAATTCATCAATCCTTTCATTTGGCGCTAGCTTGGCAGAAAAGCTCGCCTCACCCACCCGTTTTCTCTCCTCCTATCCTAATCCTATTCTTGGATTTTAAATGAATCTCTCTAAAAAGGTTTTAAAAGAAGACAATCCTGACAATTTGAGACCGAGGTTTCCTCGGGCACCAATCTGAAGTCGCGGTCGTTGCCACTTCTGAGGGGTGTAACCCAGTGCGAACCCACAATAGAATCTCTGCAATGACCAGATAAGTCCTATCCATAGGCAACAATCTCAGAGTCAATTAATGGTTCTTAGAGCCTGATCTTCCTTCTTAGTTATCATAGGTCAAACTAGGTGGCGACTCTAGTCAATTTCCGCCCTTAGGGCATAAGTCCGCGTGGAGCCCATTGAAAGCGGGTGTAGTGTTCACTCACACTCCCCCTTATGCTTTCTGGGAAAGACGGACGATGGAGTAGGTATTTGAGGGCTACCATAATAACGGATTTTCACCCTCCACAGAATGGCATTTTCTAGGATCGAGACTTTTCAGTCAGACCACACTCAGATAGACCCCCCCTCATACCGAAAAAATCACCCTCCACAGGGTGATGATGATTCTGTGTCGCTATCACCATTTGTATGTTGTCGCTGAGGTGTTGAAGACCTGTCGTCGAGTGGTTCTCCGAAAGCGGCTATGAGATTTGGCTCCTCATCGGAGTCAGGTGCAGTTACACCTTCCTCCTGGCCTTTCTCTTTTATTAAGGCTTCCTATGGAGATGGTTCATCACTTTGAACCTCCTCTTCCTCCAATGTTTGAACCACCTCCATGACGATATCTGAAGGAGAGGCTTCTTCTTTCGCGGTGAAGTGTAACCGACGTGTTGTTTTCTCTGGTGTTGAGTGTGATTTTTGTGGAGCTGTCTGTTTTTGGGCACGCCTAGATGCGCGAGTTACACGACTGGTGGTGGCGGTTGAATGGCCTTTGGATTTTGATTGTTTGGCTTTTGATTTCTTTGTGTTGTTTTTGGAGGTTTTAGGTGAGGGTGTAAGAGAAGACATTTTTGGTTCTTGTGTGGGAGCAGGATCAGGAATGATGGTGGGTTTGAAAGTTCTGGATGTGATGAGGTGGTAGGTTTTAGGAATGTGGGACTTTATCTACTCTACCTCGCTGGCGAGAAGGTTCCATTCTTGGATTACTCTGACCGTAAGCTCGTTCTCCTCCTCCTCCTTTCAGTTGAGTTAGAGATTCTGTCTGCTGGATGTCGGCCACTTGTTGTGTGGAAGCTCATGTGAGGATTTCTTTAGCTTTTGATCGTTGAGCAGTCTTTGGTGCCATTTTCAGTGTAGAGGATTTGTACTAGAATTTAATACTTTTTGCTCGGGTGTTCTTTAACGTCTGTGAGGCATGGGATTTTTGCTCTAAATCTCGTAGAAAATTTTGTGAGAGAGAAGAGAATATACTTTGATCGCTTAGAGAGATTAGAGAGAGTGAGGGCAATAGTGTGACAGGAGTAAAACTCCCATCGCCCTTTTATAGATATCGAGTAATGGTCGGCGACCGCTCCTCGTCCACTCGCTAACATGTCCTAACGGTACTATTCATAATGGGTAGCAGTCGTGACGGTTGTCAACGATCCGTTGAAGAGTTTTTCCATTTCTATCTGTTGGACTGTCTCTAACCTAATCTCACTTTTGTGGAAAATGACATATCTTCTTCAAGTAGTCGTTTAACATGTTTTTTATGCATTAAACTGATCGTTGACTACTGAACGACAATATAACAGGTGTTGCTCACATGTCGTTGACCGATCGTGGGAAATAAAAGCAGTTTAACTATGATTAATGAATATCATACCAAGATCATGAACAATCTTAGTAAACCTTTCTCTACTTAATGGCTTTGTAAAGATATCAACTAGTTGGTTCTCAGTAGAAATATAATTTAAACCAACTAATTCTTTTTCACATCAATCTCTAAGAAAATGATGTCTAATGTCAATGTGTTTGGTACGAGAATGATGCACATGATTTTTGGAAATAGAGATGGCACTTATATTATCACACATAATTGGTAAAGTACATGTTTTGACGCCATAATCACCAATTTGTTGTTTAAGCCGGCACAGCAGCTTGCCGCAGCAATGTATTCAAATTCAGCTATTGAGATTGCAACACTTTGTTGTTTCTTTGATCCTCATGCAATCAGACATGATTCAACAAAGAATGTTGTCCCTGAAGTGCTTTTTCTATCGGTGATAGCTCCTCCATAGTCTGCATCTGAAAATCCTACAACGTTACAGTTATTGAACTTAGGATAAAAGAGACCAAGATTCATGGTTCCTTTTAAGTAACGTAGGATTCTTTTTACAATTGTGAGGTGACTTTCTCTTGGATCTGCTTGAAACCTAGCACATAAGCAAACGCTATACATGATGTCAGGTCTACTAGCAGTTAAATATAGTAGAGAACCAATCATCTCTCTGTAAGATCGCTGGTCGACCGGTCGGTCACCAGTCATGATACCCATCTTAGTGCCGACTGCTATTGGTGTGTCAAACGTCTTACATCCCTCCATTCCAAATCTCTTCAGCAAGTCTTTTACGTACTTCTCTTGGGATATGATGGTCCCTTCATCATTCTGCTTGACTTGAAGTCCTAGGATGAACTTCAATTCTGCCAGATCACTCATCTCAAATTCCTCTTTCATCAATGCTTCGAACTTTTTGCAATATTTCTCATCAGAGGCTCCAAAGATTATATCATCAACATATACTTGCACAATTAGGAAATATCTTTTGTTATTGTAGACAAATAGAGTTTTGTCTACTTTACCTATTTTAAAGTGGTTTTCCAATAGATGATTTTTGTACAAAGCACAAGATTGATGAATGGTTGATAGAGAGAGAGGATCCTCGACATCATTGTTTCCTTTGTCGACCTGTTGTTGACCTGTCGCTGACCTGTCGAGCAAGTTTTCTTCAGTCGGTGATTCATCTTTGGGATTATCTACGTGATCTTAATCAGCTAGATTGAATCCAAGTTCTTTATCTTCATCAGATTCTTTGACCTTGTGTACGTCAGCCTCATCAAAGACTACGTGCACACTTTCCTCCACCTTCAGTGTCTGTTTGTTGTATACTATGTATGCCCGGCTTCTTTCAGAGTATCCAAGGAGAATGGCCATATCACTTCTGGCATCAAACTTTCCAAGGGGACTCTTTTCATTGCTGTGGACATAACATTTGCAACCAAACGTTCTAAAGTGACTTATGTTTGGTCTTCTTCCCTTGATTAACTCATAGGGAGTTTTGTTGAGGATTGGTCGAATGAGTGTTTCATTTGTGATGTAGCATGCAGTCGCCACCGCTTCTGCCCAGAAGACTTGAGGAAGATTGCTCCCCAATAGCATGGCCCTGGCTACCTCTTGTAGTGTTCTGTTCTTTCGCTCAACTACCCCATTCTGTTGGGGTGTTCTTGGTGCTGAATATGTGTGATTAATACCATGTTGTCTACACATATCCATGAATTGTTGATTCTTGAATTCTGACCCATGATCAGACCGAAGAGTCTTGATCTTGAGATTGAGTTGTACTTGGACTTTTCCTGCAAAGGCTTGAAATTTCTCAAAGACTTTATCTTTGGAAGCAATAAAGAGTGTCCAAACAAACCGTGAGTAATCATCAACAATTACAAAAACATACCAATTTCCTCCGAAACTTTTGACTCTCATAGGTCCACATAAGTCCATGTGAAGTAATTCAAGTGGTTTAGATGTACTAACTAAGTTCTTTGATTTAAAAGAAGCCTTGGTATGTTTGCTTCTAACACAAGCATCACAAAGATTGGTCTTAGATTCATTAATCTCAGGAAGACCTCTTACCAACTGTTTCTTGACGAGTTTTCTTAGTAAAGAAGTGCTAACATGCCCTAGTCTTTTGTGCCACAGAGTAGAGTCATCTATTGAAGCAGTTGAGCAAGGAAGATTTGGACTATCAATATCCTCTAAGCTTGTTATATAAACATTTTTCCATCTTTTTCCCTATAACAACTCTTTGCCATTGTTCTGACTTACTATGCTACAATGTGTAGGATAGAAGTGAACTTAATTCCCTTTGTCACAAATTTGAGAAACACTAAGCAAGTTGAATTTTAAACCATGAACTAGATTTACACTATCTATGACATAGTCAGAAGTAATACCAACCTTACCTACACCGATGATTTTTCCTTTCTTGTTTTCGCCAAAGGAAACGGTTCATTGGCTTCCTGGTTCGAGTGAGAGGAACTTCTTCTTGTCTCCTGTCATGTGTTTAGAGCACCCACTGTCGATGTACCAGCAGGGGTCCATTCTCACTTGATTCTGCACTTAACACATTAGTGGTGTTGGGTTAAGGTCCATAGAACGGTTGAACCCATTTCCACCATTTAATATTCTAAGATCAGTTTTGACTATCCATTTCAGTCCTAGTTTCTTGAGTTGCCAATGCCTCATAAAACATGTTTTATGGCAACTGGACTCATGATGACCGGGTTGTCTGCATAAGCTGCAGACATCTCTACGACTGGTCTCTGACCGGCATCCGACCTGTCGTTTTCTTTTTCTCATAGGTGTCTTAGAAACAGCATCTATCTTAGAATATTTTTCTTTGATGGTAGCTAGTTCCTTTTCTTTAGTGTTAAGAGCAACAATCAATTCATCGATTTCAAGTTGTTTTTCATACTTCAGCTTTTCATGAGCGGTGAGAATTTCACTATAATCTCTTTGTAATTTCATGACTGCCATGAGATTATCTACCTTGTTTTTGTCCGAGGTTTTTCTCAATTTTTCATTTTCTTCCAAAAGTTCATCATTTTCAGTTTCTAATGCCTCTAGGTGATCAACTAATATAAGAGAAAACTTTCTAAGTCCTAAAAGTTCAGCCTTTTGAATTCTCCTTCTAAGTTTAGAATAGTTTGCCTTATGTTGTTCTTCTTCTCCTTCTGATTCTGAGGCATCATTGCCTTGTTCCGTCAAGCACACATCTTCAACACATAGGTGAGCCTTCTCCTCTTCTGTGGTGTCGATGTCTGAGGTTTGGTTGTCATCACTCTGCTCATAATCTCCCCATGCGGCAACGAAGGCTTTCTTCTTTGGTCCTTTGTTGAATGATCGTCGGACAGGCTTCTTGACCCTGTCGTTGTCCTCTCGTGATCGCTGAGGGCAGTCCTTGATATGATGTCCACGTTTTGACACCCAAAACATTTGTCATTGCTCTTCCTCTGATCATCCGACTCCTTGGACTCCTTGTCTTTCCTCATTTTATTTCTTATGAACTTTCAAACGTACCTCTTAGCGTAGAGGACCATTTCATCATTGTCCTCTCCTGACTCGGACGTTTCATTTTCAGCTACTTGAAGGACTATGCCTTTTCCTCTATCTCTTGAAGAGCTTTCCGAGTTTCTGTGTTGTAGCTTTAACTCGAAAGCCATTAGAGATCCTAGCATGTCTGCTAGAGACATCTTGGAGAGATCATGCACTTCTTGCATGGCATTGACTTTGCTATCAAAGGAAGCAGGAAGAGACCTGAGGAATTTCCGAATTTGATCCTCGTTAGAGATTGTTCTTCCAAGCACCAACATTTTGTTGACCAGCTTAGTGAACCTTGTATGCATTTCAGAAATGCTCTCCTTTTCTTCCTTCTTGAATAGCTCCCAGTGAGTGAGTAGCAGCTCAATGCGAGTCTTTTTGATCTCATCATTCCCTTTATAGGTAACCTCAAGAGTTTTCCAAATCTCTTGGGCTGTTTTAGCTGAAGCAATCTTTGAGTATTGCTCAGGTAGTAATGCACAGTGAAGTATTCTTACAGCTCGAGCGTTGAATACCAGCTTCTTGATTTGCTCATCCGTCATGCTATCGATAGATATGTCTTGTCCTTGAGGATTCTGGAAGGTGTACGCTCCATGTGTTATCACCCTCCACATTCTTAGATCGTCAGACTTGATGTGAAACTCCATCTTGTTCTTCTAGTGAGTGTAGTTGTCTCCATTGAAGAGTGGTGTTCGATTCGGTGAAGAACCTTCTTCTGCTGCTAGAATGCTTGCATGAGACATTTCTAGAAGAGACCCGCTCTGATACCAATTGAAACTACGCAAGCGCTTCTGATGCATCCCCGACGTGTCGTGGACGTATCGTGGACTCTAATAAAACTTGATAGATGAGAGGCAACAATTAAACTGGAAAACACATTTCGGTTGAGAATTTACACACACGAAATTCACTCAACCTCCCTTGCCCACACCACTCCCAGGACAGTTTCGACTTTACCCCTAAAGTCGTCAACTCTCTCCTGACTATCGGCCTACGGTTCCCCAATCGTTCCCCGACCTGTCATCCTATCAAATACCCAATGTATTGATACTCAACCTAGTCCTCACTAGCTCACCAACTCTCTAGCACTTACACACACGCCTAAGTCTGATCCACACTTGCCCAGATTGTCTCTATCTTTTCTCTCGTACAGGGTCTATCTTATAAGGAACATTAATGCACATATTTATACAAGTTAGTTGAGATGCCAACTAACAACCTAGGAGTTGTAGACTCTAAGAGTAGAATACTCATTCTTCTACCAATATAATATCTGCACCCCACTACAGACTTTCGTCCAACTTGATCTAGAGCCACCACCACACGCGTTGCCTTGTGAATGGGCAAGTTCGCGGCGTGTCTCTCAAGTTGGTCGGCCACCACTTGCACACTTCAACTTGACTGAACTTGTCTGCTCATTAATGCTCATAAATGCTCTCTTCTGAAGTATTACGGCTATATAATGATGTTCATCAATAGCCTTTGTTTATCTTGTTATCTTGCACATTAATGAGATACACCTTTTGTCGTGAGCTTGTCATGAGCAAGTTGCTTGTGTGGATGTGAATAATCTGAGTGAGTTTGTCGACGTTGCTAACTCCGTTTGGTCCTTGTTTAATGTCTGATGTAAGAGATATGTGGTGGTGTGGTTCTTGACTGCTTGTGTCTTGCTAGAAGTTCTCCGGAGCTCTCGCCGACAGGTGCCCGACTGGTAGAGCACATGTCGTGGATTGAGCACGCTTGCAAACTTGCGTGCTAAGCCACTCACGACTTAAGTGCGCTTGCAACCTTGCGTGCTAAGCCACTTATTCACCTGTCTATCTGAAATCATGAATCTTGACAAGCGCATTAGATAGACAACACATGGTTTGCTATCATCAAAACTAAAGGTGAAATACCCCAAACTTAAAGATGGTGATTAAATAATTATAATATGGTATTTAAAGGCCTAATAGTTCCTAAGTAGTTTTGGTAAGGAAAATAAATCCAAAAGAAATGAGGAAACGCTTAAAAAGTGAAAAACGCTAAAATAAGCATTATATGACCATAGGAGGTATGTGACCTCGGTTAGAGTATTATAAGGACTCCTAAGGCTTATTCATGCCTAATTAATATACGGGAACAATTCCCAAAGAAAACGGATCCAAATAATGAGTTAAAACGCTAATAAAGCTTTAGCGCACGTTTTTCGAGGAAACCCGAAAACATGACTTTGAGTGGTCAAACGAACCCGTAAAAATTATAGTTCACTAAATAACTATAATTAAGCATTAATGGAAGCTTAATAACCAATAAAATTAAAGAAACGAGAAAAATCCGGAAAACGGGCCCGGTTAGTGAATAGTGCTAAAACCGGGTAAAATAACGAGCGTTTTCTGTAAAAGACGAACAACGCTCCAACTGGTATATTATGTGGGGGCCGGTTTTAGTATGTTGATCAGCTCTCACACACACTCACACTTGACTAACTAATTAAATAAGTCAAAAAGTAACAAAAGCAAAGAGTGAAAAGTGACTTATACCCACTTTTTCCCTCTCACTCCTCCCATTCCTTTCTTTCCTACGTGAGCACTCCCTCCTTCCCAGATTTCTCCATTCTCTCTTCTTCTTTCTCTGGTTGGGAACGATTCCAAGAAGCTCTCATGGCTTCCCTTCATTCTCTTGCTCACCCAAGCTACACCAAAGCTCCAAATCAAAAACAAATTACATATTTGAACTCCCCTCATCAAGAGCTTCATTTGTATCTTTTCAAAATCTCAAAAGCTTGAAGTTAATTTCCATGGGTTTTTCTCATTTGAAGAGAAAATGGCATCATTTTGAAGCTTGGAGTCTTCTCTTTCTCCTAAGGTAAAAATCTCCAAGAAAAACTCATTTTTTCTCCACTTTCTTGTGTGGCCGATTTTGCCCCCTCTTATGTCTTGTTCCTTTTCTTGTTTTGAGCTACTCTCTAAGCTTCCCATGGTGGAGTAGATCCCATCCTTTGATTCATGGCAAGAACCCATTTCTAGGGTTTCAAAGGTAATGCCAATCTTAGTGTTTTAAGCACTTCCTAGTAATATTGAGTAATTAATGAGTTAAGTGTCCTTGCTTAATCTCATTTTCCTTATTTAATGTTGGGCTGGAGCATTGGCAATTGTATTGCCCTTGACCGGTTTTGGGAACCAAGAGTGAAGAGGAGAAGAGAAGGCTTGAAAAAGAGAAAGTTATGGATTTAAGGTAAGAAAATCTCCATAATGCTAATTTTAATTCATTAGGATTTTGGGAATGGGTAATGTAATCGAATGAACCCAAAATTGTATTAAGTATGTACTTGGCGGAAGTAGAAAGAATTTGTAAGTTGTTGTGTGAAGTAAAGGCCTTAGAGCCATGTAATTTGAACATGTATATTGATATTGTTGTTTGAGGAGATTTTTGGTAAAGTTTGATTGAATTGTGTGCTGGTAGGATCCCTTGTGGATGTGGCTAGTTTATGATTGATTTAAGTGAAAATGGATGGATTTGGGAACGTAAGGATTGTAGGTAAGTTATGGCAAAATTTTGGTAGAACTTATGGTGTTTTAAGAGATGTTATGAGTAAGGAATGACCAAGAGTTAACTTGGTGTTTGGAGAGAAACCAATCTTGTTAGTTAACCACCTAGGAGATATTTTAGAGGTGAGTAAAGTAGTGAGAAAAATCTGTAGCAAAATGGGTTGTGAAGACCTTGGAATTTCGAGAAAAAGAGTTAGTGTTTGTAATCTTGAAAGTGGATATTTGACTTGGGTATACGTAGTGCATTTGTCTAGGGTGGAATTGTAATTGTCAATGAGCAATTTGGTGAAGTTGGTAGAGAGTAGTAACCCACCAAGAGGAAGTTAGAAATGCACAAGTGTGCAAAGTGTAGAAATGCAAGAATGAAAATGTAGAACTTAAGCAAGAATTGAGCAAGGATTGGACCAACGATTTAAGGTGGTTTAAGGAGTGTTTTAAGGTGTTTAAACATGTAGGAAACATGTGGAAAGTTTATGGAATGATTAGGGGTGGATTAAGGGTTGATTTAGGGTTAAAAATTACCTTAGTAGCAGGTTTTAGCAGGGTCCGGGACCCAGCCCTTGTATAAGTCCCGGACCGCCCTTAAAAATGCCCCGAGAGTTGATGCAGCAGTTGGTCCGGGACTTAAGTCCAGGACCAAGTCCGGGATCAGGTAGAAAATGTAGCCGAGAGTGCGCAGAAGTATTGGTCCGGGACTTTGGGTCCGGACCAAGTCCCGGACCACCCCCAAAATTTGGCCGTGAGTGTTTTAAAGAGCTCTAAACATGGGGGATTGAATGGTAATGGTTTTAGATGTTGTTAAGGCCTTGTTTGGTGATATTTTAAAAGTCCTAAGAAGTGTAAACAAGTGTAGGAATTGAGTGAGAAGTAAGAACACAAATTGACATGAGTAAAACTAAGTATAACGGGACAACGGGGTAAGTATGAGAGTAGTAATTATTTATGTACCGTATGAACATAGTATTATTATCAATGTTTGAAACATTATCAGTGGAAGAAGTATGAACCAAGGAACGTGAGAACACACGGTAAAGCTAACCCCGGTGAAAGGTATGATTTTCTCATGCCCCGTATGCTAACCGAGCTACATTGATTTGTGTGCTTATGTGCCGGCTAATCAAGATAAAAGCATGAAAATGGTTTATTGCATTTGATTGTATGTCTTGTTGTATGTTGTATGAGCTAACCCTTATTGAATGATTGTGTGGCTTAACTTAGTATGTAGACCGACTCATAGATGAGTCTTGTTGTTTAGTGACTCGTAGAAAGAGTCGTGTTGCGAATTAACGAAACGTGGAAACGCACTAAAACTAACGAACCAAGAAACGATAACGTAAACCAACGAACTCACTAGAATGTGAGAGAGTGTATGGGACTAGTAAACTCCCGATAACGGTAAGAGAACCGAAATGAATAATCCACCAAACAATAAATAGTGGAAGTATATAAGTAACCTCTATTAGAGGAATTGATGATGGTGCAAGACATAAATCTTGAGAGTAGTAACGAATGATGAGGGATCTCCAAACCCTTAGAAACTTAGTCGACCCACAATGAGAGGACCCGACTAATGTAAACAATGTCCTGAACATGAGAGTATTCAATACGTTGGGGGAACCCTTAAATCTGAGAATACTAGACATTGGTAATTCCCTAAGCTAGTAGAGGTTATCGAGAGAGATACTTCTAGGCTAATCCATGAGATTGTAAGATACTCCGAGAGATGAGTGTTAGGAATTTGAGTAGTCCAGTAAAATGGACATTTGAGTATTTGAGGAGCTAAGTGTATAGCTCCGCTTGTATTTGTAAGCCCGGTGGCGAGTCTTGTGTATGACTCTGCCCGGAGGCTATGAGTAATGAGCATCGAGTAATGAGTATGTACGAGTAAGTAAGGAGTATCGAGTAATGAGTATGTACAAGTATAGTAATGAGTATGGAGTAAGGAATGTGTACGAGTAAAGTAATGAGCATCGAGTGATGAGTATGAACGAGTAAAGTAATGAGTATCGAGCAAGGACGTAAGTATGAGTAAGGTAATGAGCACCGAGTGATGAGTAGGTATGAGTAAAGTGATGAGTAACGAGTAAGAAGTAAGTACGAGTAGAGTAATGAATATTGAATAAAGCACAAACAGAGTAATGAGTAGGGTAACAAGGAAGTAATGAGTGAGTAACTAACACGAACGGGTGACTAACAAATTGTCTTCCCTCGTAGGTGTTGAATCTTGTGTATGTATGTAAGTATTGTGAATTATATTGTCGTAGTATTAGTATGTGTGTATGCATGTAAATGAACTCCATGTATATTCGACCAAAAGTAGTCGGCGTACCCCGGTTAGCACGCGGGGTATGCGAGTTTCATATGCAGCAATTTGCTGAGCCCCTAGGGGCAAAGTTTTTAATTACAGGTACTTCGAAGCTGACCACCGTTCGAGAGTGTAGGACGGGGTTGCTGTATAAGCACGGGTAGTTGAGTAATGGGAACTGTATTTGTATTGTAATATGAATTTGTAAGTCCAAAATGTATCGGTAGTTTGAGGATCGTAGTAGACTCGGTATAATATTGTAGTGGAGTTTGTATTTGGATTATGATATGGGTATGGAATGGAAAGTAATGTATTGTGTAGAGTACTCGGTATATTTAAGTCATCAGACCGATAGTATGTAGTATTGTAACTGGCCTTGTTAGTCACGTGGGTGACTAACGGCATTGTACACCCGCCGTTGTGTATGTAATATCCACTGCGAAGGTAGGTAATTGTAAGGTAATGACGGGATTAGCGGTAGGGGTGTTACAAAAGGATCTTGTCTTAACACTATAATACTAACAAATATATTGGTTTGAGGTGCACGAGGACTTAGGAGTGCCTCAGCTGGACCTCTTCACATCCAGTCCTAGGACTTATGACGAGCCTAGAATGCTAACAATAGATTGGTTTAGGGTGCACGAGGACTTAGGAGAGCCTCAACTGGACCTCTTGACATCTAGTCCTAGGACTTATGATGAGCCTAGAATGTAATTGAAAGTACGAGGACTTAGAAGTGCCTCAACTAGACCTCTTGACATCTACCTATTGGACTTATGACAAGCCTATAATACTTTGAATGTGTATCGTACTAGTAGCTTAATAGCTGCCCAACAGGTGGGTGTGAAACGATCTTGCACTAGTAGCGTAATAGCTGCCTAGCGTAGGGAAAACAGCGGGACCGCACTAGTAGCGTAATAGCTGCCTGGCAGGTTATGAAGTGAACGATCTCACACTAGTAGCGTAATAGCTGCCTAGTGGAGGAAAAAGGGCGGGACCGCACTAGTAGCGTAAGAGCTGCCTAGCGGGTTATGAATTGGATGATCTCGCACTAGTAGCGTAATAGCTGCCTAGAGAAGTTAAAGACGGGACCGCACTAGTAGTGTAATAGCTGCCTAGCAGGTTATGAAGTGAACGATCTCACACTAGTAGCGTAATAGCTGCCTAGTGGAGGAAAAATGTGGGACCGCACTAGTAGCGTAATAGCTGCCTAGCGGGTTATGAATTGGATGATCTCGCACTAGTAGCATAATAACTGCCTAGTGGAGGAAAAGACGGGACCATACTAGTAGCGTAATAGCTGCCTAGCGGGTTATGAATTGGATGATCTCGCACTAGTAGTGTAATAGCTGCCTAGTGGAGGAAAAGACGGGACCGCACTAGTAGCGTAATAGCTGCTAGCGGGTTATGAATTGGATGATCTTGCACTAGTAGCGTAATAGCTGCCTAGTGGAGGAAAAGACTGGACCACACTAGTAGCGTAATAGCTGCCTAGCGGGTTATGAAGTGAACGATCTCGCACTAGTAGCGTAATAGCTGGCTAGTGGAGGAAAAAGTTGGGACCGCGCTAGTAGCGTAATAGTTGCCTAGCGGGTTATGAATTGGATGATCTTGCACTAGTAGCATAATAGCTGCCCAGTGGAGGAAAAAGGACGGGACTGCACTAGTAGCGTAATAGCTGCCTAGTGGGTTAAGATGCATTAGATAGTTATCGAACCTCGTGGGTAGATGAAATGATATGCAATGTAAGACGGTTAAAATAAATGCACTGGTTGGATTGAGACTCCCTGTTCTCGGATGAAGAATTTTTTTTTAAGAGTTGATGGCTCCAGTGTTGCTTCAAAGCTTCGGGATGGCTCCGACATGGCTTCAAGGATCTGATATGGCTCCAGCATGCGTTGATGGCTCCGGTATGCACTGATGGCTCGAGTGTGACCAATGGTCTCGTGGTGGTTGGTGGGTTTGATATGGCTGGTGTGTTTTTGATGGGGTGTGATCATTTTGAGTGGTTGGTGGGTTTCGAAGTGGTTGGTGGATTTTGATGTGATTGAGATGCTTCGATGTGGTGGGTAGATTTGTTTGGAGATTTTTAAGGTAGTTTGACGGCTCCGGTGATGGATTGATTATGGTCTTGTGGCTCCGACGATGGACTTATTGTGGTTTGATGGATCTGACATCATTCTAGATTTGGCTCCATGGTGGCTCTAGAATAGCTTCAATGTGACTGCAAGGGGAAAAAGGGAAGTTTTTTGCTTTTGAGGTGGTCACACTCTGGGCGGGCTGCCTACGTACTCAATTCCATATTGAGATCAGACCTTACGTAGTTCGATACTCTTTGGACAAGGCCTTGGTGAGGAAATGGCTCCCGTGTAGCCCTAGGGATGGTCTCTGGGATGGTCTCAACGTATGAGGATGGCTCCCGTATGGCTCCATTTTGGTTATGGATAGGGTCATGGGATGATTTCAAGTTTGACTTCTTTTGATCGGAAGTTGCGTTTCAAAAACTGCAACTGCAATCGACTTTCAGCGAGACTAGGAAGAGTTCTTACCGGTCGGATGTTGATGATGAAGTGATTATGATACATGTGGATGTGATGCTATGTACATATGCAGTTTTGGAGATGGTACGATCCTATCTCTATTAATATGAGGTTTATGAATATAAGACATCTTTGGTTCGATCTTCGGTGATTGTTGAATTCAAATGCGTGAATCACTTTCCTCTCATGGAGGGATACGGGTCAATCTCTCGTGAGTATGGTCGTGTGTGCGAATGTCGTGATGATACTCTTGATGCTCATAGCAGTATTTTCCTTAGAATTTTTTTTGAGGTTCTGGACTTTCCAATCCTTACAAGTTCCTCACCTTCAATGGGACAAACTGTTTATGATTTGGTGCTCATATTGGAGATTCACTCACACTCAGAGGACCTTATGGGGTAAGGTCACACTCATTCGCTCATGGTCTCGTTGGTATGATAGGACATGTTGATAACAAGTATGAAGCTTATGATTCATGTTTCAGATCCGATACTTTAAGTTAACGTTCACCATAACGAGTCAGAGGTCTTTTATTGGGTTATAACGGGGCTAAGGGGTATGATGTATGTCACACAGGATTGGAGGATTTATTTGGGGATTATGGAGCTTTTGTGCAATAGAGGATATGTTTGCCTTTGCTATGAGTGGAATGATTAGACACGTTTTGATAACCTTTTATTGGTTTTTACGGGACATCATTGGTCCTTTTGGTTTGGATTTCTCCTTCTCGCCTCTTCTAGTGTACGGTTTGAACCTTCTTCTCATTTTTGTTTTTCTGAAATTGTATTTGGCTCATTAACGTTCTCAAGTATTCTTCGTATTTTGGCTTTCAGCTTTGGAGTTGCATTGACTCATTGATCTTCTTAAGCATGTTTGGTGTTCTTTTTCAGTGTTTGGCTTTGGAGTTGCATTGACTCACTGATTTCTTCAAACATTTCATTTGCTGCTTTTGTGAAAGATGGTGGGGAGGGGCCATGGCTCTGGCTCCTTTGAGATCCTCTATTGCAAAGGCAAGGAAGTATATGTGGGTTGGCATGTTGTGGAGTTTTTTTTTGAAGAAAGAGTTTTTCATGAAAGGCTCAGCGGGGCTCACTAAAGAATTATGTTCGGGAAAATCAAAGCTTTTTGGTCTTGTGGAGATTTTCAATCCTAAGTGCCTCGTCATTCTCATTACAACGATTGTCTTCATACTATTCTCGGATCTTTGCATTAATCACTGTTCGTGTCTTGCTATCGACATTTGTCTCACTCTAAATTATGTCTCACCTTGTGCTGAAGGAATACACAAGTCACTCATGGTTTTACCTCAATTGGAATTCTCCACCTCCCCTCATCACTTAGTGGATTGTCCAAAATACTCATTTAAAATTCAAAGGAAAATACCGCTCTTTGCACACTACTCACTTGGTTTGTGGTGCTGATTTTGATTGGACCCTTGTGTGAATTGATGGGTGGAGTGTTTAGTGGTTCAAGCACTCTATTCAAACAATTAATCAAGATTTTCACCAAAGACAGTCGTTTCGATACGGAGTATGCAAATGCAACTATCTACAATGCATTATGTTGTGGTAATATGGAATTACTACGTATAGGATGCATGAAGTATTGACAACAAAAATGACTCCTTTTGGATTTTGTTTTTTTATTTTTATTTTTTTTTATGCAATGCATGAGTGGTAAGGCTACACCTAGTCTCGCTTGAGTGTTCCAGTTGATGGTCCATGAAGCTCCTCCTAGTAAGCCCTGAAGATGGTCTATGTGAGAGAAGTTGTTTCAGAATGGTATTCGGTTTATAATTGGCTCCTGGATTTTGGACTTTTAGGGAGTGACAACTCCCGTATGATGACCCCACAATATGACAATGATTGGATTTTTTGGGATTTTTGGATGTATGATTTTTTTTGGATTTATGGATGTATGGCTTTTTTTGGATTTTTGGAAGTATGCATTTTTTTTTTGAGGTATGCATTTTTTTGGATTTTTGGATGTATGCATTTTTTTTTAGGATTTTTGGATGTATGCATTTTTGGATTTTTTGATGTATGCATTTTCTGGATTTTTTGATGTATGCATGTTTTTGGATTCGGGGTTGCTATTCGCAGTACAAAATTACTAATCACCGCAGTACAAAATTTTTTTAATTCATATTGACGTTGTACACATGTAGTGACATCGTGTCATAAATTTTGTTTTTCAAAAAAATTATTTCATCACCGTGAACTGTAAAAAACGTTCTCATTGTATTAGAAGACGTTAAACCCATTTTATTGCGTTCGAATGTTATAATTGGGACTTGACATTGGAAACGATGTTTTACATTACGTATACAGAGACATTGTTACAGTTTCAGAAATTTCGTACTGAAAGCGTAGTTGAATATCCCAAGTTCGGGTAAAAACACTCTCAATGTAGTAAAAACCGTTAAACCTGTTTTTGTTGCGTTTGGACGTTTTAATTGTTTTTTATGTTACGATATTGATGTTTTCCTGTATTTACTATGAAACGACTATAATATGTTGAAAACGAGTCAAAACGAGCGTTTTTTGCAAAAACGCTCCAAAACACGCACGTTATATATAAACGGGACGTGTCCCGTACCTTCATTTCTCACCCACGCACTATCTCTCCTCCATACTACCTCGCCAGAATCCTCTCTTCCTGATCACCGGAGCCGCCGCCGGACCACCGCCGGAAAATTTTTCCGGTGAGTTTTTCAAATTTTTTTTTTTGCAAATTATAGATCTTGATGTGGTGATTTCGAATATGTTGTTAGAATTTAGAAAAACAGATTCAATTAGCCTAGATCTACAAAAAAAATCTGAAAAAACACTTTGAAACTCCATTAATGGAGTCGCCTCACCCATTGGGGCGACTTGACCTCGCTCGCCTTTCCTGCTGGGGCGACTTGGAGATGCTCGCCTCAACTGCTGGGGCGACTGGGCTTGTCTCGCCTCATGGATGGACACGAGTTAGTGAAGCTCGCCTTTGCTGCAAAGATGAGCCGCCTCGCCTCGCCTCTCTTGTAGACACGAGCGGACGTCGCCTTGGATGAAGCCGGGACATCACCTATCTCGCCCCGGAAGATGACACACGAAGAGGAGACTAACCATTGCGACGGAGGCGAGTTCTTCAGTCTCGCCTTGGATGTAGAGGCGCCCACTCCCAACTCGCCCCAGCTGAAAACACGACCTAGCGCAGCTAACCAAGGCGGCGGAGGCGACCTGTCCAGACTCGCCCCGTCTGTTAGGGCGAGCTAATTGTCTTTTTTTAAAAAAAAAATTAATTTTTTTATTTGTTAAACTAATTATAAATCATGACATATTAAATTTAACAAGTACATAAAACAACTCAAATATTATGAGAATGACAATTAAAGTCAAGAGTTACAATTGTAGAATAATTATAAATCATAAATGATGTAGTCATTATGTAGTTCTAATATTTTAACTATCTTTTTCTTTGTATTATGGCAGGAAATTGGAGCTTGAGAACCCCTTGAAACTGCCAAGAAAAACAAGGGAAACAAGTGTTGAAAAGTCCATCTTTGTAAAGATAAAAACTCTAAACTAATCCTTGAAAGTAAAGAGTTGGTTAACTACTTATGTTAGGGTTAAATGTTATTTTAATGGTGTTTTGGTGTTGTAACAATTAAGGCTGAATGGCTACTGTTTTATTTAGTGTATTTTAAGTTTATAATGTGTTTACAACAAAGTTAAAGCATTAGAATGAGTTAAAGGGCTTTTAGGTGCAAAATGATAAGTACAAAGGGGCTAAAATGCAATTTTTGAAAACTAAAGGGTTAGTTATGTATAGGGCTGAATTGTTTCTGTATGAAATTGTTTATAATGATATATTTATGTTTATGAACTTATATCATAATTTTGAGTAAGTTAAAATAAGGTTTAAGAACTTAAATGACAAGTTTATGAAATTTTCGGGTTAAAGAGTATTGTTTTGGTGTTGTGACAATTAAAGCCGAATGCCTACTGTTTTATGAACTGCATTTTAAGTTTATAATGTGTTTACAGCCAAGTTAAAGCATTAATATGCGTTAAAGGGCTTATAGGTACAAAAGGAACATGCAATTTTTAAAATGAAGTTTAAGTGACTAAGTAACAAGTGTAGTAAATCAAATGTCAAGGATTACAATGACAAGAGTTAATTATGCAATTTTTTGATTTAGATATAATTTAAGGTCCAAAAGTCTTATGTAATTTAGAGATAATATTGACCTAATATGTTATATTATAAGTTTTGGCTAAGTTAGATAAGAGTTAAGGATTACAATGATGAATTTGGAAAGTTTTGGGGCTATACTATAATTGTTCTGTTCATTTATTATTACTTACTTGTGTAACTAATCTTAACTGGGTTGCTTCAACTTGTGCAGTGATGGATAAGCTAAAGAATGTTCTGATGAACATCTACACAAAAAAAAGAAGAAGGACAGGAATGTGTAGCAGCCAATGACTGCTTCGTTCCGTCGTGAGCGGGCTGCCGTAGTTGATCCTCCACGGCACTCATCTTTCCATCCACAGCAGGGTCATGCTGAGCCTGCACGACACTCATCTTTCCAGCCACAGCAGGGTCATGCTGAGCCGCCTCGTCACTCGTCATATCACCCACAGCAGCAGCCCATCATGGACCCATCCACGCAGTCATTCCATGATTCCGACCCAATCGCACACATACCTAGGAGAAGGATGTCTGAACCTTCATCCTCTGCAGGTGTTGGTTCTGCTGATCTGGCCCAGCTCCATAGCTCCAGTTACAATATAGAGGGTAAGAGTAGCCACCACGAGGGGCATGTGAAGGCACAGACTTATGCTGGTGGTAGCTATCATGCTGGTGGTAGCTATCATGACCACCGTGTGGAGCATGCAGAGGCACATACTTCTGCTGGGTGTAGCTATCATGACCCCCGGACCCCTCCGGATGCTGCAGCACCCGTTGACATTGACATAGATGAGGAGGAGGAGGAGGCTGAGAAGACATCTGAGGATGAGGGCCTAGACGAGGATGACCCTGATCAGGAGAGCGCAACTGATGAGGAAGCTGCTATCGCTATGGAGCCCGTTATTCCCCCTTTCTGGAGGCTTACTGAAGTGCCAGTACCCGGTGGTCCACTGCTGACTAGTGTCATCACCAGCTTTGGTGGGCATGTCGCCATTGACCTTTGGTCAATGACTAAGGTATATACTATCTTATCTTTCAGTTTGGCATGTAGATTTAACTATTTCTTCATACGTGTGTAAGATTTGTGTAAATTGTCTAGGACCGGGTGTTTTGGGATTTAAACCCCGAAAACCTATAATCACGAACTGGCCGTTTAGCGGGGTTACTTGCAAAAGGGTAAGAATATGATTAAGTACCCAGCATTGGAGCATCTGCTAGATGTAACATGGGGCTTCAACAACATGTCTTTGATCTCAGCCTTTGTAGAGAGGTGGCAGCCGGACACCAATTCTTTCCACATGCCTTTTGGAGAGATGACGATCACACTTCATGATGTGTGGCAGATACTGAGGATCCCAATCGTTGGTCATCCGATTCTGGGGAGTCCGACAAACAGTGAGCTTAAGGAGGTGATGGCTAAGTTGTTAGATTTTGAGGAGGGTGTTGACCAGATGATGAAATTCATGTGGCATACCAGTGCAGTTTAGATATGTCCACTTATAGAGTGATGTTCGACCGGCCAGAGGGTACCTATGAAGCAGGCGTGCGGTTGGCTCTACTATGCTCTCGCTACTACCATCTTTGATAACAAGGGCCATTCACGCATAAGTCCTCTACCGTTCTGGTTAGTTACTCCCATAGGTAAAAATACGAAGCTAAAGAGGTTCGCATGGGGAGCAGGTACTCTTGCGTGGTTGTATTGCCAACTAGGGATAGCATCTCGTGCTGACTGTAATAGCATTGCTGGCTCTTTGACCCTTCTCGAGGTAAGTGTTTTAATGTACAACAATGTGTAATAAATTTTCATGAATTCACATTAATAATTGGCATAATTTCTTTTTTAAATTTATGTAGTGCTGGATATATGCGTACTTCCCCTTTAATACCCCGGATCTAAAAATGGAGATTAAATTACTCTAATATGATTATCAAAGGCCTAATGGTGCCTAAAGAGTATTGGTAAGGGGAAATAAAACCAAAAGGAAAGAGAAAATGCGTAAAACGCGAAAAACGTTAAAACGTGCATTAAATGAATAAAGGAGATACATGATCTCGTTAGGGTCCGAGATGGATTCCTAAGGCTTAGTTAGGCCTAATTAGTATACGGGAGTGATTCCCGAAGAAAATGGATCAAAATAATGGATTAAAAATACTAACGGAGTTTAAAAGCACGTTTTTCGAGAAAACCCGAAAACGTGACTTTAAGTGGTCAAACAGACCCATAAAAATTATAGTTGATTAAATAACTATAAACAAATATTAATGGAAGCTTAATGACCATTAAAAATAAAGAAACGAGAAAAATCCAAAAAACGGGCCCGGTGAGTGAATAGTGCCGAACCGTGTAAAATAACGAGCGTTTTCTGTCAGAAACCGAAAAACGCTCCAGCATATATGTATATAGTGGGCCGATTTTTATTAACTTAATCAGCCTCCCTCTCTTGTTAGCTAGTTAGTAAAGAAAGGAAGAAAAGAAAAAGGAAGAAAAGAAAAGAAAAGTAGAAAAGTGCTTTTAACACTCTCTCTTCTATTCAACTCCCACACGTTTTTCTTTCTCTGCTCACTAGAGTCCTCTTCTTCCTCCTTGCTAGCTCGATGGCGATTTCCCATGCCCACACAGCACCTCTCTTCTTTCTTCTAGTGAACACTCAAATCAACTCCAAACTCCACAAAATTACTACCGTTGGATTCCCCTCTACACAAGGAACAAGTTCCACCCTTCAAAAGCTGAAAAACTCCACCCTCATCACCATGGCTAAATGCCATTTTGAAGCGTGAATAAGAGTATTTGGATCTCCATCTCCTACTTATTACTCCAAGGTAAAAATAAGCTTAAGAGCTCATCATTCTAGCCTCTCTTATATTTCTTTGGAAATTTCCAACGTGAGCATCCCCTTTCTTCCATGTCCAGCCGATTGTTGATTCATTAAGGGATAGAATTTCTAGCTTTGTTGCCCAAGAGCTCCATAAAGTGCAAGGTAATGCCTCCTTAAAAACCTTAAGAACCCTCCTTAAAATTCTAGTTAGGGTTTGATATCAAGAGTGGTAATTGACTTGATGGTGGTTGTGTGTCGTTTGGGCATGGCGGTAGCTTGCCTCATTTGGTAGACCAAGAAGAAAAAGAAAGAATAAGAGGGGAAGGAAGGAAGAGAAACCGAAACTAGCAAGGTAATTGAGCTTACCTTGTGTTGAACTGTTGTCTCGGGGAAATAGATTTTTAATGTGGACTGAATGTCAATGTGTTAGTGTAGTCATGAAACTACAAGGTTGAACAAGTAATGAGATTGTTTAACGATGTTTAAGTGTGGGTAATAAGCCTTGAGGCTAACTGTTATATATGTGTGAGCAAGGGGGAATTTAATGTGTTAATATGGTAAGTGTTTGAAGTTGATAATGCCTAAATCAAACAGGGGTGAAGAACTTATTTATGAGCTGTTTTGTTGAGGTGAAATTGCTTAGGAAAGTAGGTAAGCTCTGTCGAATTTATTTAGGAATTTGGAGGCTTTGGGTGTTTGTGAGAGAAAAGAAACAAGGTGTGTTTGGATTCACCATGAGTAGTTATTTGCCTAGGAATGTATGGGCTTGAGTGTATTGATGCGTGGAGTTGGAATGGAAGGAAAGAAAGGATTGGAAAACTACTACAGAAACAAAGAAGCTAGAAGTGCTGTTGTGCATCAGTGTAACAGAGAGGGTGGAAATGGTGTAGTTGTGCATGAATTAAGTGATAAGTTTTGTCCATGATTTAAGGAGGTTTTGGGCATGATTAAGGTGTTAAAATATGTTGAATTACATGAAGGAAGATTGAGGAAGAAGTGGGTATAAGTTTAGAGTGGTAACATAATCAGAAACAAGAAGAAATTACATTACTGCAACTGGTCCGGGTTTGTAAACCAGGATAGAAACCCGGACCAGGCCTAAAACATGGCAGAACGTTGTAGCAGAGGAGTGGTCCGGGTTTACAAACCAAGACACAAACCCGTACCACCCCCAAAATGCACCCGAGAGGTTTCTGAATTAAGGGTCCGGGTTTGTAAACTAGCATGTATACCCGGACCACATCAAAAACACCCGAGAGTTATAACAGGGGTTGGTCCGGGTTTGTATACCAGGACACAAACCCGGACCACATGTAAAATGCACCCGAGACTTTAAACCGTGTCAGGTCCGGGTTTGTAACCCCGGACACAAACCCGGACCAGTGTAAAAATGTACCAGAGAGTGTTTTTAAGTGCCCTAATGGGGGAAATGAATGGAAATGGTTTTAGATGATGTTTAGGCCTTGTTTGGTGACTAATAAAGGTCCTAAGAAGTGTAATAAGTTTGAGAAGTGAGTGAGAAAGTTGTGAGTTAAGAACACATGAACTGAACTAGGAATAACGGGATAACGGGGTTAAGTACGGGAGTATTAGTTTTACTTACCGTAACGCGTTAATGTAATATAAGCATTTGAATGTTATCAGAGGATCGTGTGTGAACCGAGCATGGTGAGATGACACGGTAAAAGTAAAAACCCCGGTGAAAGGTATGATTTTCTCATACTCCGCGTGCAAACCGAGTTACGTTGATTTGTGTGTTTGTGTGCCGGCTTAATCAAGATTAAAGCATGAAAATAATCCATTGTTTGATTACGTATGCCTTGTTGTATGTTGAATGAGCTAACATACTTGTATGCCGGTGTGGTCTAACATAGTGTATGGACCGACTCATAGTGAGTAACGTTTGGCTAGAGACCCATAGATCGGTCGATGCTTATGATAACGAAAACGTGCGAACACACAAACTATCCGTTAAAGTATAACGATAACGCAAACATATGAACTCCCTAGAATGTGAGGAGAAGTACGGGTTGAGTAAATACCCGATAACGGTTAGAAAACCATATTGAAACAATCCATGAAACAAATGAGAGTGGAAAGATAAGTGAACCTCCTTCAAGAGGATTTAAGATAGTTCGAAGATGTGAACTAGTAAAGAAGGTAAAAGAGACCTAAGGGATTAGTAGCTCCCTTGAGACATGGTCGACCTCCTACATGAGGATTTTACCTGATATAAGCAAATAACCGAAAGTATGAGTAAAGGAAATGTATGGGTAACCCTTAAAACCTAAGATTAACCAAACTTAAGTAATGTTCCCAAGGTCATTAGAAACATCGAGAGTGATGCTTCTAGACTAATATACATAATATTATTATAACTCCGAGAGAGGAGTGTATGGGAATGTAAGTAGTCCGAGAGTAGTCAAACCTAAGTAAAAGAGATAGGAACTAAGAGAGAGTTCCGTAAGCTAGTTGAACCTTCCCACCATGCTAGACCCAGAGTAGGGTCGAAACCGGGGAAGTAAGACTATGCTTGAGAGCCATGAGTTTTGGCCTAAGTATGTATTAAGAGTAACAAGTGTGACGTAGGAGACTTGTAGTGTCTCGAGAATCTACAAGAGCTTGAGTATAATTAACCCAAGAGTGTGGGTGAGATAATGAGTATAATTAACCCAAGAATGTGGGTGAGATAATGAGTATAAGTAACCCGAGAGAATGGGTGAGTATAGAATGAGTAGCCCAAGAGAATGGGTGTGTATATGAATAAGTAACCCGAGAGAATGGGTGAGTATAAAACGAGTAGCCCAAGAGAATGGGTGTGTATATGAATAAGTAACCCGAGAGAGCGGGTGAGATATTGAATGAGTAAACAAGGCATAGTGAGGTATAACCCTCAAGGCCTAAGAGTAAACTGATACAACTAACAACCATGTTATGTTAGTTAGGAATTGTGTTCCGTGATTGGATGTAGATTCCTTGAGTAATACACATATATATTGTATTGCTACGATGCATGTTGTTTGACTAAAATGAACTCCATGTATATCCGACAAAAGTAGTCGGCGTACCCCGGTTAGCGCTCGGGGTATGCGAATTTCATATGCAGCGTTAAGCTGAGCCCCTAGGGGCAACGTTTTTATTTTTCAGGTACACCGAAGACAATACCGTTCGAGAGTAGGACGGGGTCGGTGGTTAGCATGGGTCGTTAGTCTTTAATTACTTATGCATTGAATGAGGTGTAAGACCGAATATGTTATCGGCATCCGTATATTGTAGACTCGGTATAGTAAAGAAATGAGTTGAGTATTGTATTTGTATTATTTACTCAGTTGTTCCAGTTCATCAGACCGTTACAGTATGTAAGAAAGGCCTGGTTAGCCATATGGGTGGCTAACGGCGTTGTTTCACCCCTCGTTGTAATTAGAGTTCCTCTGCGTGAGTAAGAGCATTTAGTGACGGTTTAAGAGGTAATGACGAGCCTAACGGTTGGGGTGTTACATCCCCACTCTTAGACCAGTAGTTAGTGCTGACTGGCGTGATGGGGATGATAGACCGTGGGCTATGAGATGGGTCAGATCCACCTCCCAGCAGAAAAATCAAAATTCACTAGAGAACTACCGCAAGCATATAGATGCTCTGACAACAAGAAATGTAAGGGGTACAACAATTTTAATTTGTATTATTTACATTATTGTTTATTATTGATGCTTACGTTTCCCTGTGATCCAATGTAGATTGATTGGTTGCCCTACGGTCGCGAGAAGGTGAATGAGAACAGGGGCCGCTCTTGGTACAGGGTACCTTGCAGTACATGACCGTGAATGAGCCATATATGCAGAGCGTTGTCTTCGCCAATTCGGGTATGTTCAGTGTATCCCACTCCCCCTATTTAGACCGAACAATAAATCGAAAAAGAAAAAAGAGGGAGAAAAGGAAAGCCCTATAGATGTGTGTACCCCACCATGTATAGTGTGTGGGACACCACACGTGAGTGTGGACCTACTCCGGGGTTCACTAAGACACGGGCGGCCGTACATGCATGTGACAGAGATTATCTGGATTGGTACGTCAAACACACCCATCCGAAGATCATGAATCCTGACATATACGAAAACACCTTCGTTCATCGGCCGGATCCCGCCTTAGTAAGTTGATCTCTTCCTTTGTATAATTTCAGTTGATTATAGCATTTTATGAATGGAGGGGCATAGTTTAGGATTTTATGTTTTTGTTGTTTTAAGATACAGTATGAATGTAGTTATTTTCTAGTGGACTTGGTGATTGTTACTGTATTGATGAAATTGCTGGTCATCACCTTCTGGTTCATTTTGTAGAGGTTCTTAGAACCGGGGAAGCGAAGAAAAACAGGGGAGACTATGCCAAAAAATTTTCTAGAAATGCACCGTTTCTTTTGCTCTTCATTGCTCCTAAATGTTAATTCTCTGTCCAATGCCTCGCACTTGAAGATACTGTGCTACAGCCACCTGTAAAGCATTGACTTCATCTTCATGAGCTTGGAAGTTAGGCTCACCTGATCGTGAACGTAAAATATTGAAACAAAGTATGAGAGAAATGTAGATGCATCTAACCCTTTCATATCAACCGTACCAGCAGTCTTCGTAGGTGCCCGACCATAAATTCGAAATCAAGTTAGATACATAATTCTGGAAATAACTACGTCAGAAGTCAAACAACACTTGATTGACTACTGACTAGATTCTTCAAACCTATACAAACACTGTATCGATGAAAACTGATGCAAAAGCTTCATATGGAGACATACAAGTGCATCATAAAGAAACAGATACAATTATTAACCTTACCGGGCTTCAACTTCAAGCAATTCAGACACATCATACTCAGCATGCCCTGAGTTCAGTCACATGTGAAGGATGAAATATAGGAATCGACAACTCTACTAAGCGGTTAGAACGTAATGTTTATGTCACAATAACTGAAATATATCAAAATGTAAAAACTCCACGTCCAAACAAAGCTACTGCATTCTAGTATGCCAACCCATAATATTCCTTATAGGACTATACAAGGTCCGAAATGACATTTCAATTTTATGGGGAATACAAGTATGTACCTTCTTACATGGCTATTTAGCTTCAGTACTACATGTAAAGACACAGTCAATATTAGACATGATCACACACAACCACCATGTAAGACTATACAAGGTACGAAATGACATTTCACTTTTATGGGGAATACAAGTATGTACCTTCTTACATGGCTATTTAGCTTCAGCACTACATGTAAAGACACAGTCAATATTAGACATGAACACACACAACCACCATGTAAGACTATACAAGGTACGAAATGACATTTCACAAAATTTATGGGGAATACATGTAAGGACACACTCACTATTAGCTTCAGCATCAACTTTAAGGACAGAGTCACTATCAGACACAAGCACAATAGTTTAAGCAAAAATCTGGAGCTTGTGCTTTCTCTATAAAAGGAGTAGAGTTGCTACTGATTCTTTACAATTCATATTTCCACACCACCAACTCCTTCAAATTCATAACCCATTCACATTATCATGAGTCACTCATCAGATTCCGAAAACACTTCTAATATCATATGGGAGCATGAATTCCTTTCTGATAGAAGAGAGTGATGTTTCAATGGTGGAGAATGAATCACTCCATAACCAGTCAAATTATGAAAACATTTCTAATATCATATCCCTTTCTGATACAAAAGATAGTGATGTTTCAATGGTGGAGAATGAATCACTCCACAACCAGGAAATCCACAACCAAGAAGAATCTACTGGAAGTAATGACTGGGTGGGGGTATATGATAGTTCAATCTTGTGGGAAGCAGAATCACTCCTAGATTCATATGAAGACAACAATGATTTTTCAATGGAGTCAGTCTCCAATTCATATGAAGGCGAGAGTGATGAGTCAGTTGGTAGTAATGATGATTGATAATATCAATTATGTTGTAACTCGTTGCAACTTAGTTTTTCTGTAACTTTATTGTTGTAACTTGGTTTTTCTTTAACTTTGTTGTTGTAACTTAGTTCTTCTTTAACTTTGTTTTTAACTTGTTGTTGTCTTAGTTTTTCTTAACCTAGTTGTTGTAACTTTTTTGTTTTTCTTTATCTTAGTTGTTCTAATTTTGTTGTTTTGCTCATTGTGACTGAAATTTGGTCATCCAATTCTCATCTGTTTCAAAAAAAAATGTCTCCCCACAACATTCCAACTTATTCAACTAAGTTTGGTGGAAAAAAAAATTGTACTGCAAATAGTAAACTATTTTGCTATTCGCAGTACAAATTAATTTTAAGTCAAATTAATAATATAAACACATAAAAATGTAATCCAACACTTTTTTTAAAAAAAAAGGTTCCTGTATTGATTACAACAAAAAAGTAACTAGTTAAATTCGCTACTAGTCAACTATAAACTACTTCGGTAAATTTACTTTCAGATATCATTTTTGGAAAAAAAAAACACAGCGACACATCATTACATGTGTACAATGTCAATATGAATTAAAAAAATTTTGTACTGCGGTGATTAGTAATTTTGTACTGCGAATAGCAACCCCCGTCGTTGGTCTCTATGTACATAGTAGCTGGATGGGAAAAGGTTTGAATCCCTGGTATTTCTTGCCATCGCTTCGAGGATCACGCTTTCACTCGTGGGCAAAGATAGTTTGTCACCAGTAAATATAACCATCACAATAGAAAAAAAATGTGACAAATGTGAATGCTATGATGCTTGAAAAACGGGATGAATGCTCGTGTGAGGTGTGTTGGAAATGTAACATGTGCTTATGCAATTTTTCTAAGGTGAGTACAATTCAAGCGTGATTAATGAATGTGAACTGACTGAAAATGAGAAGAAGCAATTCATATGTGCAAAAAGAAATCAAGTTTTTAGAAAAATAGTTTTGAAAACATGTGATTTCGAAGTGGTAGATTTTAATTTTTTACACTTGGTCATTCACAAGTAAGATAGGGAGTGTGTGAGCCTCGATTTTTAAACCCTATCCTATGTTGATTCAAGTTGATTTGGATCTGATCGGGTTTTAGGTCCACTTATAACCTAAGTTTAATAACTCTGTCATATAACACTAATTATTAAAACCTAAGATAGCTCACTGAAACCTATTATGAGTCGCCACCTAATTTTAACCTAGGGTAAATTAGGAAAGGTAGAGATCGGGTTCGGGGGCTTGATATTCGACTTAATTAGGGTTCAATTACTTTCATTACCCTCGAAGTCATTTTTCCTCTACTTAGTTTAATTACGGCTTATTACGAGTCGTTTTAACCTAAGTGCGTGCTTCTGATTTTTTTATTTCATTTTTTGACTGAAAATTAAAGCTATCTAAACTAGGGTTTCAGAGGCAGAATTAGGTCAAATTTCAGTTATGTCCGTAGCCACGGACCTAATGTCCGAGACCATGGACTCTAGTAAAATTACATGAAAATAAAAGTCGAATTAAACAGAAAACAAAATTTTGAAAAGTCCGAGGCCACGGACAGGCTGTCTGTGGGCCCGAACATGTACCGTTAAACCCTAAAAAAATTCGAAAATAAAAATCCTGCAGCCGTCCGTGGGTGTCCGTGGCCACGGACAACCCGTTCGTGGTCCCGGAACACAGGTCCGAGGGTACGGACCACCCACGGACGGTGGGTTTTTGGTGGTTCCCAAAGGTGTTTTCGGCTCAAAAACTATGCACGTGTAGCCTGAAAGATTTCCAAGTTGTTAGTAGTCAAATATTCACAGTTGGAAGTCGAATTATGCATGAAACTTAGCAAACAAGTAACAAGGCAGAAGCGAAAACGATTGTTAATACAGAACCCGAAAAAGGTCGGTTTGAACCCAAATTTTGAGGCAAGACTAATAAAGATGTGGAGAATTAGAAAAGTAAAATTCCCACCTGTTTACCTTCGAATTCATAACAATTCTTCACATCGGGATTCGTCGAGAGCTCCATTGATGGCAGATTCGAACAAACTTTGAACCAGGATTCTGGTCACTGGTTGTTCTTGATGTTCACGTTTTGGTTGTGTTTTGTGGGATTTTGTTGATGGTTGATGCTTTGGGAGTTGAAAAACGTATTTTTGTGGTGATTTCAGGGGATTTCGGTATGATTTTGGTAGCTGGGTGTTGACAAACGTGAGAGAGAGGAGAGAGGTTGTGGTTTCTGATTCCTTAGGGTTCTAGAGCTTTTGTGATTCTCCTTTTATCAATAGATTTGCTCCTTTATATAGACTTTCTTAAAGATAAAGAAAATCTAGTAAAATGAGATTTTTCGGTATTTTGATCAAGTGACTTCTCAAAGGAATTTTGTTGTGAAATTTAGCCACGTGTCAAGGATGAAAATTATGATTTTTCTGAGGTGGAATCGAATTTTTTAAATATTGGAATATTTTTAAATTCAATTTCTCGTTAGATTCAATCAGAAATTGGTAGAAAATTATTGGAAATTCAAAAAATCAAAATTCCAACGCCATTATGCTCAAAATGTCATCTTCTATCATGGATTAAAATTTCAAAGTATTTTGAATTGATTTGGGCCGTTTTTGGAGGAGAGAGAAAGCTCAAGGGGGCTTAGGAGCCCAGAAAAATTACAGAAATGCCTCTGAAGATGACCAAACTGCCCCTAGCACCCCGGAATGTGCCGATCGAACTGGGAATCCTTGCTCTTTGACCAAGATCTCCTTTAGTACCTGTGCCTCTGGGTACTCTCTTCCGGGGGTTTAAATTTTGGGTATAACAGATTGCCCCCCGTCAACTTGTCTTTGTAATAAGAATGAAAAGACTGGTTGATGCCTGAGTGATTCCCCAAAATTTTGACCAGTAGTGAAGAATGAATTAGATTTCTGCTGAAAGTCTAATGATTATGTTGTGCTATTATGAGGCGCTAGCTACTTGGGGAATGAGTTGAACAGAGAAAAAGGATATGACGGACTGTGTATTGAAGGTTTTGAAAACCTAAGAATGCAGATATGAGAGTTGTAAGCATGATATGCTGTTGGATATGATTATGCATATGATATGCGAATAAAGATGATATGTAAATGATGCTCTTTGCATTTAGGGACCGAAACCTGTGCCAATGCTCCTGGTTGGACCCTATGTGGATTTATTGTCATCGCCCCTCAAACCGGTGTGCAGGGATTAGGGGTGGAAATTTTTACCCAACCCGATAACCCGACCCAAACCCAACCCGTAAATAGCGGGTATGGGTTAAGATTATTGACCCATTTAATTTTTAGGTCGGGTATAGATTACCTATTAAATATATGAGTTGGGTATGGGTTAAGTGTTCTAACCCAAATTCAACCCGACCTGTTTACTTAATTTAATTAAAAATAAATAAATAAATATGTATATATTTTACTTGGATATGTATTAATTCTATAACCATTAGTATAACAAACAAAAATACTATCACTTCTTTAGGCCCACACAAATAATTATTTTATAAATCCAAATACATTCTCTAGGCCATTTATATCCACCATTCACTCTTTGTTTGAAAACATAAATACTATGTCAATCATTAGTCACGCAAACTCCTCATTCACACTATTTCATCCGCACAAATAACGGCTATGGGTTGAGATTATTGACCTATTTAACAGAATGTTGAGATTTGGAAAAACGGTACACAATGATTCAAAATAAATGACCGTCACGTGCATGCTTTTATGGACGACTGATCATTCTGCAGAAAACAAAAGTTTTTGTATTTAAACGGGTTAAACGGGTCGGGTTTGGGTTCAATGATTTTATATGGGTTGAAAATTTGTAACCCAATTTTTTTTGTTGGGTATGGGTCAATACAATTTTAATCGGGTTGGGTATGGGTGAGCTTTAACCCGACCCATTAACCCGAATTGCCACCCCTTGCAGGGATAACTCCTGGTATAAACCCTGGGGAATTATTGTCTTTTCCCACCATTCGTTGATCCCTAAATAAGCTGACATAGCTAAGGAGGATTTATTGCCATCACCTCGTCAACTTCTATAGCCAGGGCTTATGCGAGCCTGGGTTATGCAAATGTTTGATGATGCAGTATGCAAGGTAGGGCTTATGTGTGCCTGAGGGTGATTCTATGTAAGGTAGGAAATGCAGGGTAGGGCTTATGTGTGCCTAAGGACGATTTTATGAAAGGTAGGAAATGCAAGGTAGGGCTTATGTGTGCCTAAGGATGATTTTATGAAAGGTAGGAAATGCAAGGTAGGGCTTATGTGTGCGCCTAAGGATGATTTTATGCAAGGTAGGGCTTATGTGTGCCTAAGGATGATTTTATGAAAGGTAAGAAATGCAAGGTAGGGCTTATGTGTGCCCAAGGATGATTTTTATGAAAGGATGCAAGGTAGGGCTTATGTGTGCCTAAGGATGATTTTATGAAAGGTAAGAAATGCAAGGTAGGGCTTATGTGTGCCTAAGGACGATTTCTATGAAAGGATGCAAGACAGGGCTTATGTGTGCCTAAGGACGATATTTATGAAAGGATGTAAGACAGGGCTTATGTGTGCCTAAGGACGATTTCTATGAAAGGATGCAAGACATAGCTTATGTGTGTCTAAGGACGATTTTTATGAAAGGATGCAAGACATGGCTTATGTGTGCCTAAGGTCGATTTCTATGAAAGGATGCAAGACAGGGCTTATATGTGCCTAAGGTCGATTTCTATGAAAGGATGCAAGATAGGGCTTATGTGTGCCTAAGAGGAAAAGGTGCATGGTAGTGATCATGGGTGTCTGAGGAGGTGTCTTTTGTGATAGTAGGGCTTATGTGTGCCTGGGAAGGTGTATTTTGTGGTGGAAGGGCTTATGTGTGCCTGGGATGGTGTCTTTGTAGTGGAAGGGATTATGTGTGCCTGAGGTATTTTTTCTGTGGTGGCATTGGTGCTTGAACTTTTGGGGTTTCAATAGGCATTGTTCTTGCAATTGTTGGAACCAACAATTGCCCTTAGTCTTCCTTAAGGCAATCTGAGTCTTAAGATTTGTGGCAATCAATCGGGACGATCGATTGCCCCCATTATTTTCCTTGATTAATTACGCGAAAACAAATCTTGTTCTCACAGGGTCGAGGTTTACTTTGATGTGGTGCTTCCTATCCTACACTCAAAGTGTTTAGTGTTTGCACTCATGCTCTCCTTTGGTCAAATCGTCTCAACCATTGAATTTGACGTTTGTTAGATTTACGTGTTCAACCTATTACTTTCGCGTGATTGGATACACAACTACTAAGTTGGAAGTCTTTAAAGCTTATAATGTGGCCGTGGGGTGTGATGAATGACAACGGGATCATGGAGGAATGTTTGGGGTATGTGGATCTACAAGGGTGACCAAAGCTGCCACTTACGCCTTCTTTCGGATTTGCCTTATTTGTCTTGAAGTCGTTTGGCTACTTTGCATTGATCTTGCTTTTGGACGTTGGACTTGGAACTTTTGAAGTCATCATCTCTCTCTTCTTTTAGATTGAGATTTCTTTTAGGCCTTTTAGATTTGCCTTGCATCCTTTTCCTTTTTCAGGGTTCTTGTGGTTCCCGTTTTTTAAACTTTGAGAGCTACTTTTGATGTGAGCTCTTTGGATCCTGTGTCACTTTGGGACCATTTGCGGATCATTTCATTGTCTTGGTAGCAGCATTGATTCTTTGGACTTGCAAAGTTGTTGTCCAGGAGTCGGGCTCCTTGCTTCCTTTAGTCGCCGGGTTGGTTATTCATCATTGGCTGGCTTGTTTTGTGGAGTTTGTAATGTTGAAAAAGAGGAGACATATAAAAAGCTCGGCGGGGGTGCATAGGGTGTAATGTCAGGGTTTTTAAGCTTTTGGTTGTGCGGTGTTGTACCTAGGTGCTTCGTCATCCCTAGTAGTTGTGTATATGTTCTTTGTTACTTTTCACAGGTTTAGGCGTAAATTTACAAAGTATCTCCTTAGATTGGAGTTATGTCGGTTACCTCACCTTTGAATGTGACCTTTCTTAAGTTGTGTAAAAATGACCCACTCTTTCGCTCCTGGTTTTACCGGTCAAGGCACTCTTGTGAAATGTTCACTCAGAGACTTATTTGTGCGCTTTGAATAAAAGAAATAAACGTTATCGATCCTTAACTTAGATTGCCCCCGGTATTGTCTTTTGGGGTTTCTTGACAAGCCTTTTGAATACCCAGGTTAATGATGGGAGGTGATTGTATGTGTGGTGGTAAGTGGTGATGAGGTTTTGCTGTTTTGGTGGAGTGATGTAGTGATGAAAGTAAAACATGGTAGTGGGATGTTTTCAGTGTGTGGTAAAATTTTCTTTGGAGAGATGATGAATGATGGAAGCAAACAAGGTGGTGAGATATTCCATGTGCAAGAATAAGTTTCTTATGGAAGGGGAGTGTGGTGAGACACATGAGATGTATGTGGTGAAGGTGGTGGATGTGGGTGAGGTGATCTCTCACAGGATATCTTGTGAAAACAAGGGCTTTATCCCATGATGTCTACGAGCTTTCTTTATGAAATGAACCTACCATTATCTCTTGCTGACTAGAATTTTAATAGGCAAAAAAGAAAATAAAAAGTATATGTGCATAATTGTTGACACAAAGACTTGCATAAGAATGAATCCAACTTTTATTCATAACTTGGGAAAACAATGTTGGGTTACAATCCTAGAGACTCTAATGCGAGAAATAAATATGGAGCTAAGATCTGAACAACTCATTAATTGTCCCTAAACTAAAATCTATTCTTCATGGAACATCCATCCGGGCATCGCCTCCTCCTCCATCCTTGCTGTATCCTGAAAACATGGGGAATACGAGCACATGAGCAACGATGATAACTCGATTGCTGAAACAAAAGGGGAATCTGCTAACGCACCGAGTCCTTGACGACCAGGATTGGCTGCTGGGGACAGAATGTTTGGAGTCCCTTGAAGATCCTTACCAAGGCCTTTGCCCTCTTGATAACCATACTTTTCCATGATGATCTTCCCTGGTTCGACCTGGAGTTTCTGGAGAGAAACTGGGTCAGATTGTTCTGGTACAACATTGAACCTATTCAGGTGAGATGAGCCCTCTTCTTCGACCATGCATATTGGCAACTCCTTCTGATGTGGTTCGCCCTTAATGGCATGAACCTTTCCGTCCCTCTTGAACTTCAAACATTGGTGTACCGTAGATGGCACGGCTTTCAGATCTTGAAGGAAGTCACATCCTAGAATCAGATTAAAGGAATGAGGAATTTGCAGGACCAGGAACTTTACCGGATGAATAATTGTTCTAAACTTGAGTGGAAGGTCCAAGAGACAGAAGACATGCCTTGGCTTATCATCATATCCTCGTAACACTATTTGACAGGATTCGAACTTGTCATAGCCCATGCTTTTTGCCACTTTCAAAGGGCAAATGCTAACATCCGCTCCTGTATCAATAAGAACCTTTGGTACCTTGAAAGCTCCGCACCAAACAGTAATATAGAGTGTCTTTCCCGAATCCTCCGAGATTTCATGATCGTGGAAACAGATCTCCTCTTCCTACTTTTGCCAGAGGGCTGCGACCATCCTTTCTGGGGCGAAACTTTCCTCCGGCCCACCTAAGTGCTTAGCAATAGCTTGCCGGTGCTCTGGAGAGATTGTAAGTAGAGACCAGATTGCCATGGGAATGGTTGTTGCCTTTAGCTTTCGAAGCAACTCTTATTCACTGGGAACTTCTTCGACTACTGGAGTAGGTGGTGCTGGCTCTTTCCCTTGCACTGGCACTTCAGAAGGTCCATAGTGCTTGCCTGACCGAGTAATGTGGGCGTTTGCAGGAACAAAGCTGACTAGAGGTGTGGGTTTTCGTCCCATTCTTTGTGTTGGTTTCTCGTCATCCCAGAAAATAGTAAAGGTGGCGCATCGGGCTTCGGGCTCTGGATCCTCAAGGTCATCCAAACATTGATATCCTTGATCAATGAGATCCTGGATCGGGTGCCTCAGGGCTTTACAATCATCAGTATCATGTCCTGTTAGTTGATGGTATTTGCAGAATTGATTCAACTTATTCCCCTTTCGAGTTTCTCCGTGACGAGGACTGAATGGTTGTATAAGCCCTTCATCTTGTAATTCCTCGAGAGCTTGATTCAAGGGACATCCAATGGGCGTGAATTCTCTCTTGGTCGTTCGAGGAAGCTCTGGTATTGGAGTTGCTATCTAGATTTTCCCTTCTTGGGTCAACGACAGGATCTTGGACCTCAGATCACGGCAATTTTCTGTGGAGTGACCCGTGAGCAGGTGGAAATGACATAATTGCTCGGGATGTTTCCCTAGATGTCTTCCGCGGAACCGCGGGACCCTGAGTTGGACTAGTCTTCATCCTAAAACCATCCTCAGATCCTGACTCTGCGAATGCTATAAGTCTACGATGGGTACTTGCGCGACCCGCTCTTGTTGTGGTTCTGGGTTCTCTTGAGGTCTAATCTCGTCTATGTCGAAAGTAAGATCTAAGGGGATGATCTCCGTAAGAGCATGGATAAGCACCCTTGCTTCTCTTGCAGCTGATATGAGTCCCGAGCTTAGTTCTTCCAAAGCGCTCCTGTGGGTGAATTCCAATTCAGTGAGCTTTCCAATCAGATCCACAAGCTCAGAAAGCTGGGTGCTTCTATCGTTAGTTCTGGACTACATCCTGACTGTAGAGGGTTCGACCTGTTTTGAATGAAAGAGGGTGAGTTAGAATTGTTGGAGTGGAGCTGGGGCTAAACTTAGAAATACAAGCCGAGGGTCAGTGCATTTTTGGATGTTGGGCTTTAAAGTTTCAAAGGGATTTATTTTGGACTAGAAAATCGGGCCACAAAACACATTGGTCCTATAACTTCAAGGAAGTCTAGCTTGAACTAAAACTTTTAAGATTTATTTGAAGAAATGATTTTAAAGAAGTGAAGGTATTTGGACCACAAGGGAACTTTGGATATCTCACTTGAAGACTCGATGCGGATGTTGGACCTGAAGCCCAAGAAGATGATATATACACAGATAAAGATTTTACAAAGAGAGTTATGCAAATGTCCTCATAAAACAACTTAGACAATAGGTATGGGTCGATCCGGAGAAATGCTTGGGGCACGGGACCAGGTCACTGTAAAGGAATAGGGCTTGCACGCTATTCTCTTTGGGCTTCCTCACTTTTTCACATCACCTGAAGGTGTGCGTCTACGGTCGGGTCTTTGAATGACCAAACAAAGCTAGGTAAGGGCATTGCCAGGAAAACGCATGGGGCTAAAGCCCATGTATTAAGGGGATGTGGTTAGACGACATCCTTCTCTTTTCCCCCGCTTATTCACATCACCTTAAAAGGTGTGAGTTCCTGACAGGGGACTCTCGAACGGGTCCCGGGATGAAACTGGTTTGTGTGGACCCTCACTCTCATATGATGCAAAGGTGTAGAAATTAAAATGCGAACAAAAGTAAACAAACAACATAATAAAGGCCGTAAATAAACAATTTTCGAGTTAAGCCCTCTTTCTTAAAATTAAACAAGTTAATATTAAGAATTTGTCCCCAGCAGAGTCGTCATTCAATGAGCCTCGATTTTTAAACCCTATCCTATGTTGATTCGAGTTGATTGGATCTGATCGGGTTTTAGGTCCACTTATAACCTAAGTTTAATAACTATGTCATATAACACTAATTATTAAAACCTATGTTAGCTCACTGGAACCTATTATGAGTCGCCACCTAATTTTAACCTAGGGTAAATAGGAAAGGTAGAGATCGGGTTCGGGGGCTTGATTTTCGACTTCATTAGGATTCAATTACTTTCATTACCCTCGAAGTCGTTTTTCCTCTACTTAGTTTAATTACGGCTTATTACGAGTCATTTTAACCTAAGTGTGTGCTTCTGATTTTTTTTATTTTTTATCATTTTTGACAGAAAATTAAAGTGAAAATTAAAGCTATCTAAACTAGGGTTTCGGAGGTAGAATTAGGTCAAATTTCAGTTATGTCCGTAGCCACGGACATAATGTCCGAGACCACGGACTCCAGTTAAATTACATGAAATAAAAGTCGAATTAAACAAAAAACAAAATTTTGAAAAGTCCGGGGCCACGGACAGGCTGTCCGTGGGCCCGGACATGTACCGTTAAACCCTAAAAAAAATCAAAAATAAAAATCCTACCGCCGTCCGTGGGTGTCCGTGGCCACGGACAACCCGTCCGTGGTCCCGGACCACAGGTCCGAGGGTACGGACCTCCCATGGACGATGGATTTTTGGGGGTTCCCGAAGGTGTTTTCGGCTCAAAACTTATGCACATGTAGCCTAAAAGATTTCCAAGATGTTAGTAATCAAATATTCACAGTTTGAAGTCGAATTATGCACGAAACTTAGAAAACAAATAACAAGGCAAAAGCGAAAACGATTGTTAATACAGAACCTGAAAAAGGACAGTTTGGACCCAAATTATGTGGCAAGACTAATAAAGACGTGGAGAATTAGAAAAGTATTATTCCCGCCTGTTTTACCTTTGAATTCACAACAATTCTTCACGTCGGGATTCGTCGAGAGCTCCGTTGATGGCAGATTCAAACGGACTTTGAACCAGGCTTCTGGTCACTGGTTGTTCTTGATGTTCTTCACGTTTTGGTGGTGTTTTGTGGGATTTTGATGATGGTTGATGCTTTGAGAGTTGGAAAACGTATTTTTGTGGTGATTTCGGGGGATTTTGGTAGCCGGGTGTTGAAAAACATGAGAGAGAGGAGAGAGGATGTGGTTTCTGATTCCTTAGGGTTCTAGAGCTTTTGTGATTCTCCTTTTATCAATAGATTTGCTCCTTGTATAGACTTTCTTAAAGATAAAGAAAATCTAGTAAAACGAGATTTTTCGGTATTTTAATCAAGTGACTTCTCAAAGGAATTTTGCTGTGAAATTTTAGCCACTTGTCAAGGATGACAATTATGATTTTTCTGATGTGGAATCAAATTTTTTAAATATTGGAATATTTTTAAATTCAATTTCTCATCAGATTCAATCAGAAATTGCTAGAACATTATCAAAATTCAAAAAATCAAAATTTCAACGCCATTATGCTCAAAATGTCATCCTCTATCATGGGTTAAAATTTCAAAGTATTTTGAATTGATTTGGGCCATTTTCAGAGGAGAGAGAAAGCTCGTAGGGGGCTTAGGAGCCCTGAAAAAATACAGAAATGCCCCTGAAGATGACCAAACTGCCCCTGGCACCCCGGAATGTGCCGATCGAACTGGGAATCCTTGCTATTTGACCAAGATCTCCTTTAGTACCTGTGCCTCTCGGTGCTCTCTTCCGGGGTGTTAAAATTTTGGGTATAACAGAGTGAGGAACCCTACACACATGATCTAAATAAATTCAAAGGGAATGTACAACCTATACACAAAGTCTATTTAGAATTTGACAAGAGAGAAAAGAATGCTAGGGAAAACCTATACATCGGTTCTAAAAGTCATTAAATGGGGGAGTTTGAGCTTAAATACTTCTCCCGAATTCTTCTACTTCGTCTTCGAGCTTCAGACTGGCATCTCATTCATGTTTGGGCTTATAATTGGCTACTCGCCCGTCTTCAAGATCTTGACCTACTACTCGCTCGTCTTCAGGCTCTTGCAGCGAAGCAGTATTGTGATCAAACAAAACCGGTTGGTGTTCTTCTGACTCTCAAAATTTTGAACTCGAACAATCATTGCTGGTCTTCATGTCACTCGACTCGGGTTGGTGCACCTCTGATTTTCGGTTCAGACTGCAGTTGTTGATCTTCATGCGCTCCACCTGCTCCAACGAGGAAAATGAGGGGCATTTTTTTGAGAAAGAAAAGTTGAATGATCGAGCACAAATTCTTTGTGAAAATCCACCACCTTTGTGAAAACATGAAATGACTAGTACGCTCCACGGTAATGACCGCTGCTCCTGAAGGTGGGTTGAACTTCAAAAATAGCGGGTCACAACATGGGGACTAAATCGTTTATTTTGAAATACATTTGTGAAAATCAATTTTGAAAACTGTTTTCAAAAACTATTTTGAAATAAAATCCATGAAAAATGTTGTTCCGAAATTCGTTTGTGTAAGGTAGGTTTTCTTGAAATCTGTTTGTGAAAATAGTTTTTGAAACTACATTTATGAAAAACATTTTTTTCAAAATCATATGTAAGTAGTAGATTTTTGAAATCTATTCTTTGTAAAACGTTTGACAAAGTTTGTTTTCTAGAAGACGTTGATTGAACCCGTTTTTGAAAACTGTTTTGGAAATAACATTTTCGAAAATCATTATTTTTTTGAAATCATTCGAGATGGACGACTTTGAATATATTTCATTAGAGTGTTTGACATGATTTATTTTCTGATTTTTGCTCATTTTTGAAACGTGATCACACATAGATGTAAGTGCAAAATAAAAATTGTGGCTGATTTTATGTGGAGCTGAGTGTGAATGATTGAGATAATCACCTTCCAGATCAATTAATGCTTCCATACCACCGGGGGAACCGTCGTTCCTTCACTATTCATCTCTCGGGATTTATCTTTGTTATGCCTTGTGGGGCACGCCATCAAGAAAGTTTGGAGTGCTTAAGTTTGAAAGGTCAGGATACCCGAAGTGATACAGTCACACGAGCCACGGCCGGGGATTATCACAACATACTCACATTTGGGAAACTTGGGGAAGTACTGCATGGGAACGGGTCTCCCATCATCTACAGGATAAGGTGTGTCTAAAGTCCAAATTATTCGCTGACTACGCTGTGTCATGTATGGGCATCCGTAAATACGAGATCCGCTACAAATTTGAAGTGCGACATTGGGATTTAAAGACACCCGTGGTGTAGAGGAATCATGGAGAACTGAGCCCATGCAATCTTTAGGGTAAGGCAAAGGGTGGTCAGACAGACGGCATACAAGGGGGTGACTACCCATAAAACCCGTCCTAGACACCGGATCAGGCAGCTGAACACTGAAGGCTCAAAGGTCACAATATGCTGGCTTGGACTCGAGGAGGGAAAGTATTTTTGGCTCATGAGTTTTCAAGGCGTTGGTCTTGGACCGTATTACCTCGTGGGTTAACTCCTTCTAGGAAGGACCCAACTCATGGGGAATCAACCGTGGACTAATTGGGATCCCGTGACATGTGGATGAAGCGGGTGACACAGAGGAATGCATGCCCTAAACTACCTAATGCAGCAATGGGTTGACTCCTTCTAGGAAGGCCCCATTTACAAAAGCAATAAATAAGCAATAACAATTAAAATATCATGTCATGCATAAAGAACAATAAACACGTAAAAGTGAATCATGCAAACAGTAAAGCACACATGTGGCACTTAATGCCAATCTCGAACTCTGAGCTCTCACTCTAACTATCCTCTCAGAGCACACTCTAAGTGTGGAGTAGAGTAGTCTCAGTGGCTTTTGGATGAATATCTTGAAGGTTTTGAAAGAAATGGGGAAATCTCGACAAATTTGAATAGAGTTCGGTCTTCCTTGAGTTTGAGAAAAACTTATTCAAGTTTTCCCCAACAGAGTCGCCATTCTGTGGAGGGTGATTTTTTTGGTATGAGGGGGGGTCTATCTAAATATGATCTGACTAAAAAGCTGAGATCCTAGAAATTGCCATTCTGTGGAGGGTGAAAACCCGTTATTGTTGGCATCCCTTAAATACCTACTCTATCGTCTGTCTTTCCTAGAAAGCATAAGGGGAATGCTAGTGAGCGCTACACCCGCTCTCAATGGGCTCCATATGGACTTATGCCCTAAGGCCGGAAATTGACTAGAGTCGCCACCTAGTTTGACCTAAGAATACTAGGAAGGAAAGAGAGGGAGGGTTCTAAGAACCATTAAATGACTCTGGAATTGTTGCCTATGGATAGGACTTATCTGGTTATGTCAGAGATTCTATTGTGGGTTCGCACTGGGTTACACCCCTTAAAAGTGGCAACGACCACGACTTCGAATTGGTGCCCGAGGAAACCTCAGTCTCCAATTGTTGGGATTGTCTTCTTTCAAAACCTTTTATAGATATTCAATTAAGAGCCAAGGATAGGATTAAGATTGGAAGAGAGAAGGAGAGTGGATGAGGCGAGCTTCTCTACTAAACTAGCAACAAGTAGAGGAATCGGTGAATTCGGATGAGCCTGGAATGAAGATTTAGGAAACGTATGAGGTTGAGTGAACAGATAAGACTTGGAGTCTGATGGTTTGAAGTTTGTGGAAGCCGAAGAAGGTTCGAGTGTTTTGAGAGATATGAGAGCCACCTCAGAGGGGGGAAAAGGGGTTTTTTATTTTGAATGGGGTCGCACCCTAGATGGGCTGCCTACGTACTTAACTCCTTGTTGAGATCAGACCTTACGTAGCTCAAGACCTTTAGGATGGTTGAGTTTTTTGAGGTAATCGAGGTTTGGAAGTGCATGGGGTTGTTTGGAGGTGAGATGACGAAGTGCAAAAGGGTATTTTGATTGATGTGGGGTCACACCCTGTGTGGGTTGCCTACGTACTCAACTCCCTGTTGAGATCAGATCTTACGTAGTTCACTGTTTTGGGTTTCAGAAGTTTATGTTTGTGGAGTTTGAAGATATTTGAGGTGTTCGAGATTTAGAAGGGTTCAGAGTTTCGAGAAGTTTTGGGTTTGGGATGCTAGTCTGGGAGACGCTTTGGTCTGTGAGGCATTTGAAACCTTGAGATGTCGAAGTTTGTGAGACGCTCGGGTCTGTGAGACACTCGAGTCTACGAGACGCTCGAATCTGTGAGACGTTCGAATCATTGGAATGATAAAGTCTATAAGACGTTCGGGATTGTGAGACATTTAGAGTGTATAGGATATAACAATCATGTGTATAATATATGGTTTTAGTGCTAAAATACAACAATTGTAAAACCATTAGGGTAATTGTGTAATTTTCGGAAAATATAGGGCTGGAATGGAGCCAATGAAAACAGTAGGGCCAATTCGTAAATTAGGAAAAAGTTGGGTTGGTTTTAGTGATTTAATGAAGTAAGGTTATAATATATAGTTTAAATAGTAACATGTCACATTTATAAAACTTGTGGGGTTAAGTTGTAAATTACCAAAAGTTAGGGTGTAAACTAGAATTAAATTAAGTTAGAGGCCTGTATGAAATTTGGAAGAAAATCTAGGTTGAAATTGAGATTTAAATCATTATTATGTATAATATAAAGTTAAGTGTTACAATTGTAAGTTTATGAAATAAAAAGGGATGAATTACAAAAAAAAAAAGAAACTATGGGCTAGTAGGGGAATTTCCGAAAATATATGTATATATATAAGGGTTGAAGCGTAAACATACATATGTGTGTTATGTGTATATTAAGGCTGAAAAACTTTAGGTTATAATTAAATAGGAGTAGAAGTACGACAAGAATAATATTTGGGTGGTTTTGTAAATAAAAAGTAAAAGAAACGGGAAAGAGATGTAATTTCCGAGAGAGGTACAAATATAGTACTGAATGTGCGTTACATATATATATTGTATATATACTATAAGGTTGATAACTTAAGTTATAAATTAAATACGAGAGGAAATGTGACAAGGGTTATAATTTTGCTGGTTTTTACAAATAATTAAGAAGGAATGGGAACAAGAATATAAATTTTCGGAACTATGTGGGTTGGTTGAGAATTTCAGAAATATAGGCTGAAAATAAGAATAACGTTTACAATGGTATGAGTGACATTATGTCAAGATATAAAGAGATATGTCATAAGAAAATTATTATAGCATAAACATACCTCATAAACGTTTACATGAAATGACGAATGGATTCATTACAAGAAATGTTACAATTCGTATAACATGACTTATGAGGAAAAGGAAACATATAATATGACCGAAAAATCATGTACGATGTTATATGGTTAGAAATAAAAACACAACATGATCAAAATATATATATATATATATCAGCAACCATATATCAACCGCATGCGTACATAATTAACAACTACGCACCCACGTGAGAACGGGAGCGTAAACGATATACGTAATCAGAGAATTAAACTCCATGCGAATACGTATGTGAAAAATGTAAACATGCACGTAAACGACCCAGTAATATGTAAGTTATCAACGGATTTAATTCTCGATGGAAAAACATTGTCGAATTAATGAATAATGCGTACTCGCAAACTGTAACGTACAATAATATCTAAATCCCAAGAGTAACAAAAAATCGAGTCAAACGGATAACCGACTAAGAATTAATTACGGGATAGAGGTTAGGACTTATCTTGGTACGATGAGGTCGGTTCGGGATGTAAACACTAATGATATACTATATTTCCAGTAGACCGGGTTGCGAGTTTCGAATTACAAAGGATTAGAGGGTGAGCGTGGTCCCGCACGCTAGCATTACATTGGTGTACGGTACGTTCTATATGGTCCGAGTGTTCCTAAGGGCTTCCTCGGGTTCTGGTTTGTGTGATTGCATGACAAGAGTGATATGCTTGCTATATGTTGTGAGTTTGGATTTTAATGCTTATTGTTTCACGATCTTTATTGTGCGCGACGATTTATAGTTTGGAAATCATATATGTAAACTCGGATCAAATTGTGGTTGACAGTATGGAAATGGTAAAAAGGGAATGACTGTAATATTATTATATGTACTTAAAGATGAACGTAGCCTAGGCGACGTCTAGGCGAAAGTTAACGACCTTAAAGGTCCTTACATGGAGAATATACTCCACATAACCTAAGCATAGATCTTAGGTGAAGGTCACAGACCAAATCATATGGTGGAATTAAATGGTTAATTAAGTTGAGGAAAATCCAGGGTAGTCACGGACTACATGGTTGCGCATGGGTGATCACCGAAGAGAGGGAACGACCGGATAGGGTTCCCTCGATGTGGAAATTCCAATGAGCAGGATACGATCGTTGGTCAGAGAGCACTGCTGTTGGTGCAATGGCTCTGGCCGTCAGGCCTCTGCGGACTCCTGACAAATCGCACTATTATAGTGCACCAGAGTGACTGCTCCAGAAGAGGAAGCTTATACGGGTTGTCCTAACATGACACCCACCTTAACTGAATAAATTAAGTAAAAGTTAAGAAATAACTCAAGGAAATATTCTTAGCCCTGAACAACGGAACAAGAAGGCCTTAAGGCCGCATAACAGGAATGTTCAAGAAAGTATAACTCTTGTACTGTTAATGGATGTTGTTTGTATACTTGCTTATTGCTTGTTGTGGAATGGTATGGTGATTGTATGAAAATTTATTGTGTGAACTTATATGTGTGATGGTTATTGTTGCTACTATAAATGAAAACGGTACCGCATGAAATTGGAACAACATGTTAACAATTGGGCTAATTAACTTGAGTAGTCTTAGGGTTCATGAAGATTATATAGTTTCGTGCTCAGCTGTTGTGCTGAGCCTTTATGGCCACCAAATTACAGGTAATGGATCGAGGACGTACTGGAGTGCGGGATTTGGGATAGTTAGCAGTTTATCTACGTACGATACCGTCACTTATGTTTATTGCTTTTCGAACATTGTGGTATTGGGATAGTTAGACGACTCACTGTTCTTTTGGGAATTTATTTGGTTTGTAACTTTGGTTGTATCAAATCTCTGTCATCATAGCGGTAGCATAGATTGGATAATTGGTAACACTACGTTACTCGCATGGGCGAGTAACGGCGGGTAACACCCGGTTTATGTTGTAGGTGACTTTTAATTACCGTTGCAAATCGACTGATATTTATGTTAGGCGCGCTAGTTTAACCGGAATTTAGAGTAATGGTGTTACAAGCTCCTTCAATGGAGTCCAACTTCAGCTTTGGAGATTTCAAAAGGTACAAAAGGATGCCCTTGAATCAACTAGCAAGAAGATGTGGTTTATTTTTTATTTGGAGCTTTGTAGTGACTTGGACAAGCAAAGGAAGTTCAAGAACAATGGTGCTCCAGCTTTTATGTGAGGGAGAACAAGAGAACAAAGGTAGCCGGATGGGGAAGAAAGAAATGAGAAGAGAGGAGAGAGGAGGGAGGTAAGTAAAGTAAGATATTGGTTACTTAGGTGTAAAGTAAGGTAAATAGTTACTTCCTCCTTCCTTCTCCTTTTTCTAGAAATGCTGGAAGCATTAGGTGGTGAGTCACCACTTAAAAACCAGCCCCCTCTTAGATATTTAGGGAGGGTCATTTGACCATTGACTAATTAAAGAAGACTTAAGACTTAATTTAGCACTATTTGGGTATTATTCACAATTAGTGCCCAATTTGTGATTGTTTTTGTAAATTCTTTGAATTAGGCTTCCTAATGTGGTACTAATTAGTACACATGTTGATTAAGGTGTATACTTGGTCATTTAGCCACTCAAAACCCATTTCTAAGGCAATCTTTCAAAAATGTACTTTATGGAGTTTTAAAGCACAATTTGTGTTTTAACTTGTTTTTGAGCTTGGTTTTCTTTGGTAATTGTTTTAACATGATATTTAGCATGTTAAAAAGGTCTAGGGATTCCCTTTGGGTTCTAATCAAGGTTACACAAGGTCTTGAGCTAGTGTTTGCATAAATTGTCTTTATGGCGCATTTTTGTGTTTTCCATGGTTTAACTTGTCTACCATTGTTTCTAAGGCATGGTTTAGCCTTATTATATCATAATTTAATATTTAATTACCATAGATAGGTTTGGGGTATTTCACTAGATGTAGGAACAAGTCTAGATAAAAGCTTCAAGCTTCCCTGTTGCTGGAACATAGGAGTTCATACATCGGTTAGGTGTAGGCACAAGTTCTTACGGGCTTAAAAAGTGTATCCTTGGTAATTTCAACTTGTAACTTATCCTTGGTTATTTTCTGATCCTTGAAACTTCTTTCACATCCTCTTTGGCATCCTAAGATCTCTGAAAGTTCTTATAATGATGTTCTTAGTGAGTAGCACCTCACTATGAACTGTGTTACAATCACATGATGAACTCAATAACCGTAAACTGGATTTTGAGATATTGAGAGAGGATTCACGTGAACGTTTCACACTATATTAGCACGTACTGATTCAATACAACACGTTCTTCCTAGAGAACAGATTCTCTAGGTGTTTACACGTAATTCACTCTAATGGCCTTACCAAACCCTAGTATGAATTACAGTAGCTATCTCTCTCTTTTTCTCAATACTCTATGATTTCTCGTAAAAGCACTCCCTTTTACATTGATCTATCAAGTATATATAAATGGTAGCCTAGATTCTAGAATAAAGATAAAAACTTCCAGAAACAAGATCTAAACTACCGCATAATAAGTATATCAGAATATTCATCTAAAAGATAAAATCTTCTGATATAATTACTATGGTAAAAATCCTGACCATGATCTTCACCCTGTGTCTGTGTCGGTGACGCAAACTTTGTATTGCATTCTGCTCAGTACTCAGATGTCTGTGTCTGTGACCCAGACGTGGTATGTAACACAGTTTGATAAATAAAAAACTGTTTACACTAACAATTTCCCCCTTTTTGATTTGGCAAACTCTGTAACGACCCCAAAACCACCCTAGGAGTTAGGGATGTTACACGCTGCGTATCTATTACCTAATAACGCAAGGCACTAACTCACGAAACCCAAAATGAAACAAAAAGCACTTTTATTAACAGAATATTGTTTACAGAGCTTAATGTTTACAAATACAAGCGGAAGCCAAAGCAAGGCGCACAACGAATCCAAACTTTAGAAGGCTTAAGCCCCAACTACGAATACAATGCAAAAGAAGAAACACAAAGTAGAGCGGAATCTTCAGAGGCAGCCTAAACCTACAAATCAGACGGAAATAGGGGTGAGCCAAACTATAGCTCAGCAGGTGATAAACTTCATCAGCAGAGCATGCTCAAAACATATACCGAACATATACATATACATAGCTTTAACAAAACAGGTCAAAGGTCGAAGCGAAAATCAAAAAGAGGAGAAAGCTTTCCCAAATCAGACAAGGAGCAGATTAGAATAGAAACAGAGAGCTTAACAAAATAGAGGTGGGACACTAGACACCCGCTGACACATCAGAAGGACTCACATAACGTCCTATAGATCCGAAGATCCCACATCAGAAGCCGTAGAGACAGCTATGGACCCATCAGTCACTAAACATCCAAGGGACCCTGAGAAGAGAACATAAGGGAACCCGAGGAATAAAACAAAAGGAATTCCTGAGCAGCATGCTACGGGACAACCCGACCTAACTATCCAAGGTTCAGAAGCCAAACATCTAGGTCCCAAAACAGAAGCTTTGCAAAACAAACCAAAAGCCTTAACAGAGAAGAACAGAGCGGAAAGCAGAATCTTATCAAAAACATATCAGAAGTCTTAACAAAGCAGAAGTCATAATCTGACTAACACATACGAAAGCCAAACCGTAACAGAGGCTCAAACGCCCCTTCAGAGTGAGACCAAGATCGGAGCACAATGAATATTTTCAGATTGAAAAACTCATGTTCACAAGCTAAGACACATCCAAACAGATAGCATTCGAAAGGAGGAAACCAACACCGCAAACGGCACTTAAAACGGAGTTAAGACGAAGAAGTTACGCAAAAATAGACTCGTGTCCGGACATGTGTCCGACCTTGCATGTCCAAACACCCTCCACGGACGAAACTCCAACGCGTCCGGACTTACATGTCCGGACACAAGTCTGGACACTGTAAAAACTACAGAATTCAATGTCGAATCAAATCCAAAACCACACCATAATTCACCAAGGCTAAACCCAACTATTTCTAAACAAAATAGCAATTTAAAAACACACTTCCCCCGGGGCTTTGACAGATCAAAAACGCAACACAAAGACATCCAGAACATCACAATCAAGCAGCACATAATCATATACGGAAAAACAAACAAAACCAAAAATTCCTCGTGGTTGAACACACACACCCGAATCCATTCACCACCTACCTCACATCCGACGCTAAGTGATCTCTGCGGACCCGACAATAATCTCTACTCAAACCTCCACCCGGAAAAGCAATCGTTCGAACAAATTCGGAGGAAGACCAACTCGGAAGGGGATGAAGAACCGGAATGGAGAACGACCACCAAATTCGGATCTCCGCACTCAAAGTGTGACGACTCGAATCATCAACATTGAAGCTAGCACTCCAGACTAATTGAATTGCAAGGTGGAGGAGTTGAGAGAAGAACAAAGGGAATGTAGGTTTACAAGGCGAAAGTTCGTGAAAGCAGTGCGGGAGACTGAACGAGAAGGGAATGAGGAAGGGAGAAATAAAATAGAAATTAAGAAGGGAAGTTAGGAAATAGTAAAAAGGAAATCATTCTTAGCTCAATAAATAATGACAAATAAAAGGAGATGATATTTCTCCTTCCTTAAAGCTTAACACAAATAATAACCAGAGACGCCACAAACTTATTAGAATAAGTTAGAATAACATAACACTCCCTTTGTGAATTAGAAACGGAATGACATTAAATAAAAAAAACTAGGGCATAACAATCTGTGTCTTGTATATGTGTTATTCCCCCTAAGTAACAGCAATTATCGTGATATCTTCGATTCTTGTCCTGAGTAACCATTGCAGAGAAAACCATAATAGTTTCCCTCGAGTAACTGCTTCTATGTGTGAGATGTTTCCCTGAGTAGCTGCTTCTGTGTGTGGGACTACTGTTGTCTTCATTGTCATTTGAGAGGAACAACAAAAGTTCCCCCTCAACTCAATATATAAGTAAGTGAGACATAAACATAAACATTTATCATGTATGAACAGTAGCACACACACAGTTAAGGATATAGTTCAAGACACATACTTTCCCCCTTTTGCCTAATCAAAGAAGGATTCATAAACCAAATGGCAGTCACAAAACCAGTTAAAACAAGTCTAGAACACAGAAACCCCACAATGTTTAAACAAAGGATAAAGTGGAACCAATGTTGAATAACATACACAAGGCTATTGTAGAATGATTTCGTAAGTTCGGAGAAGGAAGCTGTGGCAAACGAACAAGGAGATCTTAGGAATGTATGACAGTTGAGGAAAATAATGGTCTGTACTACAGGTTTTCACAATCAGGGAAAAAAGAGGTTTTTTTATGAAAAGCCTAAGACACAGAATGTAGCTGAAATACCCTGAAATTTAAAACAGTGATTAATTGGGATAATGAAGATTTTAAAAGCTTAATTATGCCTAAATAAACATGAGGGAACAATTTCCGAAGAAAACAGATTAAAAACACAAATGAACCTTAAAGTGTGTTTTTCGAGGAACCCGAGAAAACGTGACTTTAAGCGGGTTAAATAGACCCGTAATAATTTTAGTCAATCAAATAGTCATTATTAAACATTAATGAAGGTCTAGAACCAATAAAATAATTAAACGAGAAAATTCCGGAAAACGGGTTCCAGTTAGTGAATAGTGCAAAAACGAGAAGTTGTGGGGTGTTAAGTGAAATAAAGCAAAACTAACTCCCCCCCCCCCTTGCAAAATAAAAACCGGCCCCTTAATATTGCATATGGGCATGTTTTCCATTCAGCCCCACACCCCCTCTTTATTTCTTTCCTAATACACTAAAAGACAAATAAGTAAAGTAGGAAAGTACAAAAGCAAAAAAGGGAAGTCTCTCTCCTATCTTCCATTCCTTTCTTACGGTTTTTGCTTCCCCATTCAGACTCCTCCTTCCTCCTCAATCTCCCATGGTGATTTACATCTTCTTCACCAGCCCTCTCATTCTCTCCCACATTTGAAGGCTCAAATCAACTCCAAATCTCAAAAAAATTGTACCATTGAACTCCCCTTTCCTTGGGGAACATTTCCACCTTTTCAAAATCATAAAAACTCACACTTCATCTCCATGGGTGTGGCTCTTCTTGGAGCTTGAAGAAGACCATCGTGACCTCCTCCATCTCCATATTATTTTAAGGTAAGAACAAGCCTTAAAGGCCATCTTTTTCTAGCTCTTTCATTGTCAAACAAAAATCCAACATGAGCCTTGTTTTTCTCCCCCTCCAGCCGGTTTTGATAGTCATTTTGTGAGCTGGAAACCTTGCCTTTTTGCTGTCCAAAAATCTCACCAAGAAGCACAAGGTAATACCTCCTTATAAACCTTTAACATGTATTAAGTTCTAGGTTAGTTTAAGGGTTAGTTTCTAAGTTAGTATTATGTGTGGGTGGCTGTAGCATTGCCGAATTAGTGAGCCAAGAACAAGAACAACGAAAGGAAAAGGAAGAAGGAAGAAGAAAGGAGAAAGGAAGAGAGAAAAGAAAGCTAGAAATCCAAGGTAAATGCACTTACCTTGAGTTAGTTTTGTGTGACTTTTGAAACAGATTTTCAGTGCTTGAATATGAGAAATTTACATTGTTTTGAGTATGGGTTGTGCTACTGCATAATGAGGAAAGATTTGGATTATTTTAGAGCTGTTTGAATGATGATTAAAAACTTGGAAATCAAGGGAAGTAGATGGTGTTTGTGCAGGAAAGTTTTATGAGTATATTGAATGAAATGTGTGCTGCTATTGTCCCTTGAGGATATGGTTAGTTGATGAGGTTAGTAACTGAAAGATAATGCTTGGGAATGTCTAAAAATGTAAGGGAAACTATGTCCAATTTTCTGTAGCAAAACTAGAGGACTTAGGTGCTTAAATGGGTAGAAACAACTGATAAGCCGCAGACTTATCATATTTTATGCACTGGATTTAGTATTATATTTATCTAAATAAAGTTATATTTATGTTATTTATGCTTATTATGTGTTAAAATATATTATTTGCACAGATTTATGTTTTTATGAGTTTTATGTGCAAGGAATGATTTTCTAGGCAAAAGTTCAGTTGAAGCCGGACTCCATGCCGGGTAGTTTCTGCACGGCAGAACAGAAAGAAGCCTTGCCGGATGTGATGCCGGGTAAATGCTATCCGGCATAAGTGTAAAATCGCCTCGATTGACCATACGACAGCACATGTGATCCACGTGTTTTCCAACCGCTGCCGGGTGTGATGCCGGGTAATTCCTACCCGGCATAAGCACTGTTTCGCACGGACATCGACGGTTTCGACCGTTAACAGTTGGGCGCATTTAACACGTGTGCCGGCTATTGGGGACCCGGCACGACGCCCGGCAAAGACACAATTAATGCCTATAAATAGGCCGAGGAAGGCTACAATTCAAGACATTCCAACATTACATTTACACTCCATCCACGTCCTTATTTCCGCCTCATTCCATCTGTTGGTGTCCAAGGCGTTTCTACGGATCTATCCACAAGAAGAAGAGAAGATTTCCATTTCGGGTTGAGGCTATGTTCAAACTCCTTCTCCCTTATGTATTTCTTCCTTATTTGAGTGGATGGTGAAGTAGAGATCCTTGTTAGGCTTTGGATAGGGATGAATTCCTTCTATGTAAACAATATGATTATTTCAATACAAATTCAAGCGTTCATTAAGATTCTGGTTCTTAGTGCAAGTGAATTAGTTGATCACTCGTTCTCTTTATGCAAATTCTACTTAAGGGGGATTTCCCAAGAGTAGGATAGGTTAGACAAATCTTAGTGGTCTTTGATGTTTTCATCTATAATTTAGGGTTAGCATTAAAGATTGCGAGTTAATCCATGTTCCCCCATCTCCTTGTTCATTTCGTGGCATGATATATGCTCGATTTGTTAATGGGTTTTGAGTTTCTTGTTCGAAGCAAGAGAATGGTTTTCACCATATGAACGTGCCGGATGCACTGCCGGGTGCTTCCCATCCGGCACATTCAAGACTTTGAATATGCCGTGCATCTGATGTCCGGCAGGACATCCGGCGCAATCATGTTGGTTGGTTAAGTTCGTGTCTTGAAGTTGCATTGCGTGATCATGTTGTTACTTAGGGTGGTTTAGTCCTAAACCTCGCATTTAGATAGGTTTTAGTTAATTATTGTGTCATTTACATTTCCCCCCTTATTATTATAGAATAGGCTTTTGCCCGGATTAGGACTAATTTTCTATAAGTCCCTTGGGTACGATACTCTCGGTCGTAATATATTTACACTATACTCCGACCGGGTTTTATTTTGCTACCCGTAGTAGAGCTGTAGGATTAGTTTATTATTTTGTTCTTTTGTATATATTTTTATCTTACAATTTCTCTGTTAGCAAATTGGCGCCGTGGCCGGGGACTTGGAATTAGTCCAAGTCCTAAATTCGGTAAAACGCCCTATTCTTTATTCCTTATTCTTTGATTTATTGATTTAAATTGTACATATTTTTGCCCAGTTGAATATGCCGGGTACCAGGCCGGATATATAGTGCCCGGTACATTCAACATTTTTATTCTTTAATTATTTTATTCATTGTTTTGTTCACTAGGTTGGATATGCCGTGCACGATGCCGGGTAGAACACGTCCGGCATCATGGAGGAAGTCCTAAGCCGGACCGGATTCGCCCGGCTTACAATCCGGCATATTCAATCTCAACTTTTTATTTTACTTTTTCTCTTCAATTTTATAGTTGTTTATAATTATTCTTTCTTTTTGCACTCTTCTTTCATTTTTACCTTCTCTTTCCCGTTTAATTAATTTTTTTTTTTTAGTTGAACTCGCCGGGCGTAACTCCGGGTAAAATAAACCCGGCAATCTTGGAGGAAGTTCGATGCCGGACGGGATTGGCCCGGCATCATGTCCGGCATGTTCAACTTGTTTTCAAAATTTCGTATATTGTTAAATTTTAACAAATCTGAATGTATTCTTGTCTACCCCATTCGTTATTTCTCTCTCCTAATAGTCCCTATACTATGATTCTTTAATTTAGTTTTCGAGTTTGAACTTGCCGTGTATTATGCCGGATTAACTATACCCGGCTTATCGAAGGAATTCCTATGCCGGACAAGGTTTATCCGGCATGTCACCCGGCATGATCAAATTCTCTCAGTATTTTTTTATCGTAAATAGTAGGGACAGTTAGGAATGATCCCCTACAATCCCTTATTTACTCTTACATTTATTTTTTTGATTATCCTTTACCTTTCAATGTCTTTTAATTAAGTTATGTTCGATTTTTTGTCACGCCGGGCAACATGCCGGTTGGTATAAACCCGGCAATAGTGGAGGAAGTCCACTGCCGGGTAAGTTTCACCCGGCACTCTACCCGGCATAAAGGAGGAAGTCCATGCCGGATACTTCATGCCCAGCACGAAGTCCGGCATATTCAATATGTTCTATTTTTCTTTTCGTTTCGCAACATTTATATATATATATATATATATATTTCATTGTTAAATTAATATTGTGTGTTGCTCTTCCTAAGTAAATAAGGTGAATGCATCTCCGATCGCATAATCTTCATGAAGATTCATCTGACCGCGATCAGGAGACAAAGAAGACATTTGTTCGTTCCTTACGGCAACGATAAAACCAACAAACGCACTCCCTACACAAATAATCAAATACCACAGGCGAATGGCAATAAACTCTCTTCCTCAACAGGCGAATGTGGGCAATTGCACGACCACACGCCCAATGCTCCGAATTGCCAGATTTTATACCATATGAGGAAGCGGAACTTGCAGAGACATCGACCATTCGCATGGAGCATAAGTCGATACAGTTGCAAATGCAGCAACTTTTTGCTCAACCATGACCGTTTGGTCAACTCCCGTCTCTAACGCTAAATTTATCAACAGGAGTATGCGAGATCGTTCATATCTCTATCGATATCTCTGATCACTCTACCAAGTAGCCAAAGGCTAAGTGTAGGGCAGCCCCACGCGTCTAGTCTTCTTGCACCACAGGGGAGTCATTTTCTTCTTAATTACTTTTAATTTTATCTGTTACAGTCTTCTTTATTTATTTTCTTTTTTCTTTCGAACACTGGGGACAGTGTTCCTGCCAAGTGTAGGGCAGGGATCCCCCTTAAAAAAATATATATATGTTTGTTTATAAATAATTTGCATAAGTTTAAAGTTTATCAATGTTTTACTAAACTTTTTGCATGTTTTTGATCGAGATAAGATTAGGAATGACTAAATGCTTGTTCTCTCAAGAGGTAAGCTTTCTAATGACTTGTAGATTCCTGTTTTTAACTTTTTGATTCCCTTTATTAATATGAGTACATGATCTTGCTCCTAATTCTTTCCTTTATGTACTTATGGGTGTTATTCTTTTCTTTCCAAATTGTGAAAAATCTTTTGGGTGAAAATCTTAAAAAGGGTTTTTGTGCAAAAGAAAGAAGAAGAAGAAAAAGAAAAAGAAAGAGAAAGAAAAAAATCTTCTTCCAAAGGAAAAGCAATATATTCCTTGAGGTTGCATAAAGTGCCTTAGAATAAAAGCAAGAAACGAGAGTTTTTCCTTTTATTTTCTCCTAAATTCCCCGTTCTTCAATGTAAAAAAAAATCATGGTTGATTCAGAAACTCTTGCAAAATAGGGCATTCATAAAACCATTGATGAGAGTCTTGGCCACATTCAGAAACTCTTGAAAAATAGAGCTGAATGATGGAAACCGGAAAAAGGAGAGATTACAAAAATCCCTTATGCAAATAGCCCAAAAGTTTTTGATCGATTTTGAAATTCCTTGTTTTTATACCCATTAGTATGTTTTGACAAGATAAGGTAGATTAAGTGATACTTATGAATTAGAGTCATATAGTTGGAAATATTATCTACATTTCATTCTAGAGTTTATCTGTTTTGTGCATAAGTAATTAGTCCGTTCTAATCTTGTTTTGCTCGAGGACTAGCAAAAGGTAAGTGTAGGGCCTTGATAAGCCGCAGACTTATCATATTTTATGCACTGGATTTAGTATTATATTTATCTAAATAAAGTTATTTTGTTATTTATGCTTATTATGTGTTAAAATATATTATTTGCACAGATTTATGTTTTTATGAGTTTTATGTGCAAGGAATGATTTTCTAGGCAAAAGTTCAGTTGAAGCCGGACTCCATGCCGGGTAGTTTCTGCACGGCGAACAGAAAGAAGCCTTGCCGGATGTGATGCCGGGTAAATGCTATCCGGCATAAGTGTAAATCGCCTCGATTGACCATACGACAGCACATGTGATCCACGTGTTTTCCAACCGCTGCCGGGTGTGATGCCGGGTAATTCCTACCCGCATAAGCACTGTTTCCACGGACATCGACGGTTTCGACCGTTAACAGTTGGGCGCATTTAACACGTGTGCCGGCTATTGGGACCCGACCACGCCCGGCAAAGACACAATTAATGCCTATAAATAGGCCGAGGAAGGCTACAATTCAAGACATTCCAACATTACATTTACACTCCATCCACGTCCTTATTTCCCGCCTCATTCCATCTGTTGGTGTCCAAGGCGTTTCTACGGATCTATCCACAAGAAGAAGAGAAGATTTCCATTTCGGGTTGAGGCTATGTTCAAACTCCTTCTCCCTTATGTATTTCTTCCTTATTTGAGTGGATGGTGAAGTAGAGATCCTTGTTAGGCTTTGGATAGGGATGAATTCCTTCTATGTAAACAATATGATTATTTCAATACAAATTCAAGCGTTCATTAAGATTCTGGTTCTTAGTGCAGTGAATTAGTTGATCACTCGTTCTCTTTATGCAAATTCTACTTAAGGGGGATTTCCCAAGAGTAGGATAGGTTAGACAAATCTTAGTGGTCTTTGATGTTTTCATCTATAATTTAGGGTTAGCATTAAAGATTGCGAGTTAATCCATGTTCCCCCCCCCCCTTCCCCCCTCCCCCCCCTCCCCCCCCCCCCCCTCTCCTTGTTCATTTCGTGGCATGATATATGCTCGATTTGTTAATGGGTTTTGAGTTTCTTGTTCGAAGCAAGAGAATGGTTTTCACCATATGAACGTGCCGGATGCACTGCCGGGTGCTTCCCATCCGGCACATTCAAGACTTTGAATATGCTGTGCATCTGATGTCCGGCAGGACATCCGGCGCAATCATGTTGGTTGGTTAAGTTCGTGTCTTGAAGTTGCATTGCGTGATCATGTTGTTACTTAGGGTGGTTTAGTCCTAAACCTCGCATTTAGATAGGTTTTAGTTAATTATTGTGTCATTTACATTTCCCCCCCCCTTATTATTATAGAATAGGCTTTTGCCCGGATTAGGACTAATTTTCTATAAGTCCCTTGGGTACGATACTCTCGGTCGTAATATATTTACACTATACTCCGACCGGGTTTTATTTTGCTACCCGTAGTAGAGCTGTAGGATTAGTTTATTATTTTGTTCTTTTGTATATATTTTTATCTTACAATTTCTCTGTTAGCAACAACCTAGGTTGACTAGTTGTGTTTTAGTGTTAAGCTTGAGTAGTTAATCACTTAAGTAACTAAGTTATAGAGGAGGATATAGATGGGTAGAGTGTGGAATGAAAAATGATGCAAGTTGTAAAGGTAGAATGGCATTAGAGGTGAACCATTGAGGTAGGAAGCAAGAAAGAAACAAAAAGTGCACTTACAACTCCTAGGAAAATCTAGGAAGAAATTGTGTAATTAACCAAGATTTGATTAGGTGACTTAGTAAATGATTTAGGAGGGTTTAGAGTGTGAAAATGATGTTAAAACATGTTTAGATGCTTAGGAAAAGATTAGGGAAGAAATGGGTGAAAGAATGAAGTTAGAACAAATTTTGAAAAGTAAAAATCTGTCAAAATGTAGCAGGGTCCGGGACTTAGGCCCAGGACCAAGTCCCGGACCAGTAGGAAAAAAATTGCCGAAACTTGAAGTTTGGGGTGGTCCGGGACTTAGGTCCCATACAAGGACCCGGACCACCCCCTTAAATAAGGCCGGGAGTTAGTTCATTGATTGGTCCGGGACTTGGGTCCATGACAAGGATCCGGACCAACCAAGAAAAATGGCCGAGAGTTCACCCATTGATTGGTCCGGGACTTGGGACCCGGACAAGGTCCCGGACCAACCTAAAAATGGCTTAAAAGTTGTATAACTTGTATTTTAAGATGGGGATTTGTTTGGTAATGATATTAAAAGTTAATTAAGACTTGATTAATGATGTTTAATGGTGATTAAGGGCTTAGACAAGCTTAAGAAATGATGAGAGGTAAATAACTTAAGTGTGTAAGTTGAAATACCAAGGACTAGGTATTATAAGTCGGGAAACGTTAAAGATGAAATGAGCTAGGTTAATTATAAATAATTAACCGTATGGTTCTGTGATATGTTATAGGACCCTAATAGTTGAACCTCGAAGGAAAAACCGGAAGTCTGAGATCGACGGTGAATGGTATGATTTTCTCATGCCCTGTATGCTACCGAGGCTACCTCGGCTTGTTTGTTTGTGTGTTTATGTGCAATCACCTAAACAAGATAAATGCATGTAATCGGTTTATTGCACTTTCTAATATATTGTTCTTATTATGCCTCATTGAGTTGTGGTTGAGCTTGGAAGTTGTGATTGAAATTTGAAGTGTTTGTTTGGTTGGTTGGTTATGAAACCTTGATTGATTGATTGGGGGCCTCTCGCTAACTCCCTAACTTGGTGACTTTGCTAACCTTGAGAATTTAAGAAAATTGGAGTTTGTGAGAAGCCCGATAAAGTTTCGGCCACGCGTGAGGATGAGGTAACAAGAGAGATTGTTAACCGAATCCTGGCCTAACCCTCCCACCATGGTCCAAACCCCTTAAATGGGTAGCAACCCAGGGAGGTAAGCCAACTTTAAGCCCGGTGGTGGGATAGTCTTGTCCCTGCCCGGAGGTCATACTGATTTGACTTGAGAATTATTAAGAGAAGAATAATTGTTTGAGAAAAGATCTTGGCCTGTGTTGGTTGATGATCTTGAGTAAAGAGAAAATAACATTCAACTAACCCGGATGGAAATTGGGCTAACCAAGTGTGAAGTTTGATTGAGTTGTGATTATTGCTTGATGACTTGTGGAACATATGCCTTGCTTGGATGGTATGCTTGTATGATTGTCGCCATGCATGCTTATGAACTTATTTATCTTAACATGTTATTTTATATGAAACGAACTCCATGTAGGCGGCCAATTAGTTGGCGTACTCCCGTTAGCACGCGGGGTATGCGAATTTCATACGCAACTTTTGCTGAGCCCCTTGGGGCACTATTTTTATTGCAGGTACACGAAATGGTTGACGGTAAGAGAATGACCGGGATGCACTCTTTGCTAGATTAGTGTTTTGATCGGTGTACCGAATTGTACACGGCCTATAGCCTTTTGTTTAGCCGGTGTACCATGTGGTACACCCTTTTGGATTTTGAGAATTGTAAACTTGATAAACATGGATAGCTTAATATACTTAGCACTTTTGCTAGACTTGAGGAAGGTTGTAATTTGTATTAACTCCTAGCACTCGGTAATCACCTTTTGGATATTGATTGTGGAGAACAAGGTTGTAAGTATTGTTTGTGATATTGTTGTAGTTTGTTTAAAGGTAACTCGATACTTCTTTACTATCAGACCGTTATCATTTGTATTTGAAGCCTTGTTAGTCGTATGGGCGGCTGACGACGTTGTATCACCCGCCGTTTGGTTTGGTTATTCCGCTGCGATTATTTTAGAGACCGGGATGATTGGAAGATAATTAGAGGATTAGCGGTAGGGGTGTTACAGTAGCCATTTACCTCAGACTTTACTCAGGGTCTTACCATTACTTTAATATGCCAATGTGTGATAGATGACAAGAGGCAAAAAGTAGTGTCTTATTCCACACTACCTTTCACTACCACATACTCATGACCCTAATCAACTCGTGCGTCATATCTTCCGTTGATTTATAAATCAACTATTAAGAGTTGTTGACCATAGAGATTATGATATTGTAACACAGCTAAGTCATTCTCTCAACCTAGACTTTTCTCTCCACCCTTGTAACAATGTTGGGTCAACTTGCCCAGAGTAGATACCCTTAGGAAGTTAGGTGATGAAGCACCCTTAAAGACTTAATAGTTGAATGGACGAGGCCTGATTAGTGAAAGAATACAAGGACAAAGGAGTACCTTGTCTTTGTCTTTTATATATATATATATTCATTTTGAAGACCCCAAGTTTAGTCAAGATAATTCAGTTACATTAATAGTCTCACTGTTTTGATGAAGAACTAGAAAGTTGTTTAGAAAACTTTACATACAAGTAGTACTACCAGAAATTTCCATCACTATCATTCAGTCTGTAACTCAGATAGATTAGGTGCTGCTTGGGCGATATGTTAAACACTTTTATAAGGGAAAAGTGATGGATGACAGATAACAAAGGTCAGACTATGGTTCAAATGGGTCATGGAAAGTGATGTATTACATTACTACAGACATCATAAAGTATTTCCATGACCAGACCTATTTAAATGAGTATGTAACCGAAACATTTTAGAATTAATAACCACACTCTAATTTGACAAGTAGGTAGAGTAGTGCAAGAACCATACCTTAGGGAACGTTGATCATCCATCATGACCTTAGGACTTGGTAAAGATAGCAACCAATTGAGTATAGGTAGGATAGTGAAGTAGCTGCACAGTTCCTTTCTCAACTTGATCTCTTAGAAAATGATGTCTTATTTCTATGTGTTTGTATCTGGAGTGATGGACTAGTTTATTGGCCAACTCTATGGTACTCAGTAGTAGACAAGGCAACATCTGCTAGTTTAGGAGAATACCAGAATATGAAACTGTTACATAGAAGTTGGACGAAGCCGGAGGTGTTTTTTTAAATCAGTCAGGACCCATCTTCAATAGTACCAAAACACAACAATTCTTTTATTTCCAATGTTGCCAAACGTCACTTCTCCACTCATATGTCTTGAACATCCATTGTCTATGAGCCACCGATTCTCCCTGTGTAGCTTAGTCTGTACCTGAAATAAAATCAAAGATTGGCTTTGGGTACCCAGACTTGCTTGGGCCCTATTTTTTGTGAATGAAAAGAACATCTAACAGACTTATAACTATCATGTATTAAGATGTTTGATTGTGACCTCCTCAATCTTGACTGTTTCCTTTTCAGCTTGTTACACTGTTCGATTTTATGACCATAACAATGACAATACCTACATTGAACCTTCTTATGGACTTTACCCTCCTTGCTCCTAAGATTTTGAGACTGAAACTCAGTTCCTTGATGAAACCCTACACCTTTTCTGTCGTTGTTGTTCTTACTCAGTAAGTTACTCAGATTAATCTTTCCTGTGTACCATGTAGGATTATTCTTTGTTTGTAACTCTAGCTCTCGATTCTTCTTAGCAGTGTCATCAGTAAGTACCTCAACTTCTTTTCTTAGATTCTCATTACGACTAATCAGTGAGTCAAACTCATTTTGAGCCCACTTAGGAAGTGAAAGAACTCTCGATTTTAGTGGGCTGACAAACTTGATAGCTTTATTTTCCCCACATTCTACTGGATCTGAGGAAGTCATCATCTCATAATTTCTCACCTTATCCTCTAAAAGACCGTTTTTTCTTCAAATTCAAGTTTCTGAGTTTTTTATTTTAAAACAGCCTCTGTAAGCATGTCAAACATCTGTTTCTTTGACAAGGTATTAAAGACAACTTTTAAATGGCTTAAACTTACCTCATCATCAGTGAGAGTCTTTTTCCAGCTATCTGTTGCCATCAGACAGAAATCTCTGTCCAGACTCAGCTCCTCTTCATGGACTATTGCTGTCATGCATGCTTGTCCCTCATCTTCAGGCTCTGTGTATGTTCCCGATTCATCTTCACCCCAAGCTGGGGCAGCAGTTGCTGAGAACTTCTTCACCTTTTCTTGGAAATTCTCTCTCTAAGGCAAAGCATAATTTTTAACTTCAATGTCTAGGTTTGTTACACCTGAAACAGATGATGGGACCTTTCTTGGACTTGTAGCGATTGTTCTTGGACTACTTCCCTTTCTTCCACCAAAGATCTTCCTGATCCTGTTGGCTATCATGGTAATTTCTTCTTCCTCCTCCAGATCCTCTTCCTCTGTCTTAGTGGACACCTTGCGAGCCTTCAAATCCAGATCTTTGACCGGTGTTAAAGAAATTTCTCCATTCATCTTCCCTTCAAAAACCATCAATTATGACCCTAGCTCCTCAAGTGACATTTTAGACAAATCCTTGGTAGATTCAAGCAATGTAGTGTAATGTAACCACTCATTTCCCAGACAATTGAGACATCTTTCATTGATAGTCTGATTGTCAAGTGTCACTCTAACTGTTTTATGTCACTTACAATCTTGTCGAATTTGTCCAGAGTCTGTGTAACAGACTCACCATCCTACATTTTAAAGTTATCAAATTGCTTCCTGTATTGCTTTCCTTTGGCTTTCCTAATTGAATCTGTCCCTTCATAGGCTATCTTCAGAAAAATCCAGACCTCCTTAGCTGTTCGAATTCCCAATACCTTCTACTGATCCCGTTCAAAAAGTGATGAGACAATAACACGCAGAGCTTGCTTGTTCTTGCTCAGCAACTTTTTATCACTTTCAGTCCAGTCCTTCTTCTCCCTGGGCTTTGTCACACCTTCTTCAGTTATTTCTGGGATGAAATCTCCTTCTGTGACTACCGTCCAAAGGTCGTAGTCAATTGACATCAGCTAGTCTCCCATCTGCTAGCACCAGCATGCATAGTTGAATTTTATGAGTTTTGGAGCTTTAACGTTGTAAGAGCTCATCCTGATCACCCGTGAAGATTGCTCTTCGATTGTATGAAGTGGGGAACCAAGATCTGATACCAATTTAAAGTTCTTATAACGATGTTCTTAGTGAGTAGCAGCTCACTATGAACTGTGTAACAATCACACGATGAACTCAGTAACCGTAAATTTGATTTTAGGATATTGAGAGAGGATTCACGTGAACGCCTCACACTATATTAGCACGTACTGATTCAGTACAACACGTTCTTCCTAAAGAACAGATTCTCTAGGTGTTTACACGTAATTCACTCTAATGACCTCACCAAACCCTAGTATGAATTACAACAACTATCTCTCTCTTTTTCTCAATACTCTATGATTTCTCGTAAAAGCACTCCCTTTTACATTGATCTATCGAGTATATATAAATGGTAGCCTAGATTCTAGAATAAAGATAAAAACTTCCAGAAACAAAATCTAACCCACCGCATAATAAGTATATCAGAATATTTATCTAAAAGATAAAATCTTCTGATATAATTACTATGGTAAAAATCCTAACCACGATCTTCGCCCTGTGTCTGTGACGTAGACTTTGTATTGCATTATGCTCAGATGTCTGTGTCTGTGACCCAGACGTGGTATGTAATACAGTTTGATAAATCAAAAACCGTTTACACTAACAATCTCCTTCTTGTCCTCATAAGATCAAGACAAAAAGCTACAAAGTGAGGATACAAGTTTAGCAAGAAAAGGAAAGGAAAAGTTGAGGTGATTACGCCATAATTCATATCATTATAAACTTTATTGGGACCACTGTATTGTTATAGGTTTTATGTTCTTGAAACCTCAAAACTAAATGACTAAAGTACCTTTGATAGGGTGAGTGTAGTAATACAATGTTACATATTATCACTCCCACTTTACTTGTAGAGTATCATAAGAAAATAAATGATACCCATAAATCAAATGGAATTTTCATCTAAGGATTCATAATAATGGTCTTTAATTGCATTTGTTAAAAGATATATATATATATATACTAGAAGAATATTCATTATAGTCATAAGCCTTAAAAACTATGATCATGACAACATTACTGTATTCCATGCTAAATAAGTATTATAAGCAGATATGCATTGAAAAAGCTTTTTTTGGAAATCACCATTTCCATTACTTCCAAAATTGTTCATTACAGTCATATCAACATCGATCTCAAAAGCTAACCCATATGAACAACCTCCCAGACCCACAATCTTGAGTAAAGGAAAGACTACCATAGCAATCAAGGCCTCATGCACTATTGCGAGAGTAGCTAGGCAAAGCCAAGTTCACCGACTCTAGAAAGTAGACACCCAAAACCACTAGCAAACAAAACCAGCATAGAAAGACAAATCTACTAAGAAGGGAAACTTGACTAAAGCGCTAAAACTCTAATTAGATACACGACAATAGCCCAAGACACAACCGGTGCATGTGTCTTCCTCAGGGAGACTTCATTGCCGCTTCGACCACCATGCCATCCTCGATCTGACTATCGTAGACCACATCAAGAAGCCTGGTGTGGACAAAAAACATTCGAGCTCGGCGAAATGACAATTGATCTCACCTTCAGCTCCAGCAGTTTTGCAAGCCACCAACCTTGCATGCACCAATCGTCCCCAACTCACAGTGTCTAAAACAGCTTAGAGATCAAAAGGCAAAACAAAAAACAAGCCAAAGTAGATTGAAGGCAAAAACCCCGTCGAAGGAGGATGGAACCGATACCCTCGACGCGGAGGGAACAATTAAAACGGAAGATAGATTCAGGTGGGAAAGTGAGTAGAGAACTAGATAAAAATGTAGTTTAGGAAGAAAGTGAGGGAGGTTTGAGATGAAAAAGAAGGGGAGAGAGAACGTTATCTCCCACCACAAATGTAAGAGGGATTATATATGCATTGAAATAGTTATATAAAAAAGAGAGAAATTTTAATTTTTTTTGTAACAAGTATACAACTAACTCTTGTCGACAATAAATCTAATAACTTATTATTTTACATTGATATCTATTAAGTTTAGAAAACTATTGTAGTTAATATGTCTATTTATGCCATCTATTTACTGTTTGACAACAACTAGTAATGTGTCTGAACTAAGATTAAACGAAATGAGGTTAAGAATGCACCTTATGCTAAACAATAAGAATTAGGTGAATGTTTCAAGAGGAATCAAGGTGACTTACCTCACATAAGCTGGTAGCTGGTTTAACCCCACCCAATTCAAGATTCCAAACACACTGGCAGTAGTAGACCATTAATCTGTAGCATACACAATATAGGTTGCTCAAACGATGCAAATTAACGCATCCGCGCGTACTCGAGTACGCCTTCTATAGTGTTCTTGCCCTCTCATAAACTCTCCTTCTTCCTAATTTTTCCACAAATCCCGATTAAATCCCTAAATAATTCATCTGATCCGCTTCGGCTCTGCCTTCTTCCTTCTCGTCTTTTCCCGTTCCTTCCCGTTCAACCAGCGGTAGGTAAAGGCCCTCACCCAACTCCTCTTCGCAGCCATAGACAAAACCTTCACTCTCTTTCTCTCTCTATCTCTGCTTGCCCGTGCGCGTCTCTCACTCGCCCCATCATCGATCCCATTGCTGTTACTCTGTCTCATCCCATTATCATCTTCGCTATCTCCCTCCCATCCGATGTGTATGAGTCTGACTCGAAGCCGGACAAACTGAACTGTGAAATTAATCAATAAATAATGGGGCATAAGAAGCGGAATCTCGCTACTCGCTCCAAGCCCTCTTCGCCGGCGTCGGCGTCATCACCGGCTGCTGCCGCCTGCTCAGACGGCGGCGGAGGGGGTAATGATGCGCAGTCGGATAAGCACGAGCCACAGGCCGAGTGGCAGGACCCCAACTACCCGACCATTAAGGTCGAGTGCGAGAAAGCACTTACTGCTTTCCGTAGAGGAAACCACAACAAAGCCCTAAGGCTCATTAGAGATGCTTGCCACAAGTACGATAAATCAGCTCTCGCCCACCGTTGCCAAGGCACAATCTGCGTTAAGTTCGCTGGAATCATCGACGATCAGAACAAGAAGGCTAGGCATTTGAAAAACGGAATCGAGTCTGCTCGGATAGCCGTCAATCTCTCTCCCAATTCGGTTGAATTCTCCCATTTCTACGCCAATCTCCTATGCGAGACGGCACGGGAAGCGAAGGAGTATGATGAAGTCGTTCAAGAGTGCGAGAGAGCTCTGGCTATAGAGAATCCCATCGATCCCGCCAAGGAGAGCTTCGCCCGCGAGCAGAAGATTCCCACCGCTGAGGCAAGGATCGCGCACATGCAACAAGAGCTGAGGTCTCTAATCCAGAAGGCAAATATCTCGTCTCTTTCTAGTTGGATGAAGCATCTGGGAACTGGGAGCGTAGATGATAAGTTTCGTTTGTTTCCCATCCGTAGATCGCCCGAGGATCCTATGGAGGTAAGGTTTGGCGAGCCCAGAAGGCCCAATGAGATTAAAAAGGCTACCAAAACCCCTGAAGAGAGGAGGAAAGAGATAGAGGTTAAGGTCGCTGCTGCAAGGATTGTTCAGCAGAATTCTGAGTCATCTTCGCCATTGCTGCTGGCGGATGGAAAAAATAAAATGGGAGAGCTGAATAACGGTGGTGGTTTTGTTAATGGACATAAAGCAGGGGAGAGGAGGAAGCATGGAAGCAACAGGAAGAATGCGAGTCTACCGGAGAGGAAGGATCAGGTGAAGTCTTATTGGAATTCCATGAGCTTTGAAAAGAAGAAGGATTTGCTTAGCATTGAGGTTGGTGATATGAGGACGCACTACAGCTCTATGAAGGATGGTTTAGCTGGTGAAGTTTTATCTGAGGCATTGTCCTTTTGTGAAGTGAACAAGTCATGGAAGTTCTGGATTTGTTGTCGCTGTGGTGAGAAGTACCCAAATGGGGAGGTTCTTATGCAGCATGTGGCGCAAGAGCATCTAGGAAGTCTTATGCCAAAAATGCAATCAGTTTTACCCCAGTGTATCGACGATGACCAGGCTGAGAGGCTTCTTAGCTGTTCCTGGAAGCCATTGGATTTTGGTGCTTCAGTCGGTATGTTCGAGTCTCAATCTAAACTAGAGGATGGTGGATTTACCATTAAGTTCTACAATTGCAGTGGGGATGATGAGGGGAAGAGCAAGAACTGCTGGACTGACAGCTACTGCACTATGGATGTGCCGGACGCTTTATCTGGGGAAAAGTGCTCAGTGGATTGCTGCAATTGGAGTTTGTTTGATAGTAAAGAAAATGATAGGGATGTGCGCCTTGAGTGCATGGCCTGTGATGACAAGCAGGTTACAAAGGTGTACACGCTTCCAAATAGTTGGCCTTTATCTGATGATTCTGAGCGTGCAAAACTTCTTGAGAAAATAAGTTCCATGCTTCAAGTGCTAATTGCACATAAATGTTTCGCTATCAACCATCTACATAAGGTTATCCAGTTCTCTGTGGATGAACTACAGGTTATGGCTCCTGGTTGGCCTCCTTTAAGAGGTGGTTTGGATCAAACACCGTTATGCATCTGTTTCCTTGGAGCAGGGCAGCTTAGGAAGATACTTAAGTTCCTTCAGGACATAGCTCATGCTTGTGGCGTGGGTAGATATTCTGAGAAATTGAGTGCTGATGATGCCAGCAGCCACTGCTGTGGTTCAGGTTTTGGAGATAAACTAGTCCTGACCAGAGACGGTTCATGCCTTTTACTGGATGAGAACTTATTGCCTAGTGGTGGTGTGACTTCTGAAAGTGGAAATGATGCTCAGTGTGCTGATTCACTTCTTTCTTGGATTTATACTGGACCATCAATTGATGAGGATATGGGAACGTGGTCACGTGTACGAGATGAGAGAATCCTGCAAGCAACAGAGTTTCTTCAGATTCTTGTGAAAGAATTTGGTCACCTCCAAAGCGTATGTGACAGGAAATTTGAACATTTGAGCTATGAGGAAGCGCTGCAAGCATTGGAGGATCTTTGTGTCGACGAAAGAAAGAAGAGGGAGCAAGCAACTGAATTTTCAGTCTGCAGCTATGAATCAGTTCTCAGAAAACGGCGAGAAGAGCTTTTTGCTGAAGAGATTGATGTAGCTTATATTCGTAATAGGTTTGAGGTGGATGCGATTGATAATGTCTTGAAGGAAGCTGAAAACATTAATGTTAATCAATTTGGTTATGAGGAACCTTATGTTGGTTTAACCTCTCATCTCTGTGATTTAGAAGCTGGTGAAGATGATGATTGGAAATCGAAGGACTACCTTCAGCAAGTAGACACTTGTGTGGAAGTTGCAATTCGAACGCTAAAAGATCAGTTGTCTCTAGAGGTGTTATTTCGAATTTTTCATGCTCTTGTTTGCACCAAAAAGAATTTGGTACGTTTGATATGCTCATACTACTTTCTTTTTGTGTCTTACAGCTCAGCAAGATCGATGCAAGGCTGTTGTGGAATATTAAGACCATGCAGGAGTTGGAGCTTAAACTTGAATCTATTTCAACTCTCGATTACATTTCAATTGTGTTGCCATTAGTAAAATCTTTCATGCGTGTAAGTATGATGATACAACTTTTGTTACTTGTTTTAGTATAATTTTGTCCTGCACGTATGACTGATATGATACTACCTTCTCAAGGCACATTTAGAGGATCTGGCTGAGAAAGACGCAACAGAGAAATCTGATGCTGCGAGGGAAGCTTTTCTTGCAGAACTTGCTCTTGATTCTAATAAAAATGTTGGTGGAAGCCGTGATACCTCTAAACGTTCGCATGAGAAAATCAAAGATAAGAGAAGGAACAAGGAAACTCGAAAATCGAAGGATGCAAAGGTTCACTTACTCCTCTCTCATTCTTTCTTTTTCAGATTATAAGCTATGTATTGCATTATAGTAGTTTAATGTAACACTTTAAACTTATACATACATGCAGATTGGCAGCTTCAATGAGCATCATGAGAACGCCGGGGATGAGTGCGTTATACTTCATTGTTCTATCCCTCATTGCATTTTTAAGCACTTTACCTTTGTTAACTCTTATACGCCTTCCTATCACTGCAGGCCTTATACTGTATCCACTAATGCTGATGATGGAAATTCTGAGCCTGTTTGTGTAATTACTGACCCTGCTGATGGCATGAAAAGAATGGAGGAGGAACTTTTCCAAAGAAAAATTGAGCTCGAGGCAGAAGAAAGAAAACTTGAGGAAACTTTGGAGTATCAGAGACGAATGGAGAATGAGGCAAAGCAGAAGCATCTTGCTGAGCTACGTAAGAGAAATGCTCAAGCCAGTGTAGAACATTCAGAGGAACAATGGGTTGAGGTCCCAACGCAGCTTGATAGCACATTTTACAGACATAAGGTGGCAGGGGCTTCTCTTTTTGTTTCATAATGAGCGCACACACTCTGTCTTGAAGTTCTCATTATCTAGCTTCTCATGTCACTATGTTTTTGAATAGCCATGTCAAGTTTGTTTTTAATCCAGCCAATGAAGTATCTTTTTCTAGGCACTAACATTATATTTTTGATGTGCAATATCAGGAAACTCTGACACCGGAAAATGGTTTTCTTCCTAATAATTTGGAAGGCACTGATAGATTTGCGGCTGGTGGAGATGCTACTTTGAATAAGTCACCTTGTCATGATCCAGCAAAGAATAGAAATAGTTGCCATACTTTGGAACATAGGCAAGGTAATATCTGCTGGTACAAGATTGGATCTCTGGTGTACTTTCAGGATCCTTTGTTTGACAAGTTTGTTCTCTTAGGATTGTTGAATGGAGGAACAAAAGAGAAGGATGGTATGCATATAGAACAAAGGACCCGAAGGGGGAGGAGGAGAAGTAATACCAAACTGCACGATGGGCTTTCCGAGAAAGGAAACCCTATTATCGGGCTCACACCTGTAGACATTGAACAGAATGGTCAAGTTGTAAACTATAACTGTGTTGCTGGTGCAAATGGTGACTTTCCTTGGTTTCCATTCACAAATTTCTTGTGTTTTTGTTTTTGACAATCAGATTCCTTTAATTTTATCACTGCACAGTTTTTGTACTCTGTGCTCATGTTATATCTTTATGTTGAGATATGACCTTTGAATGCTTACATACTATGTTTGGTGTTTGTGTTTGATACCGGTAAGATTTTTGTTGGTTCCGACAATTCTTTTCCAACTCCAGATCAGATCTTGAAACCAAAATACTGAGTAATAGTTTTCCACTTGGTCAAATCTTCCCGGTAATGATGATCCTTTAGGCCCCATTTTATGACCTATATTGATTTCCTCACAAAAATTGATAGCTATTTTCTGATAGCTAGTACTTTCCTTTCAAAAACAGAATTGATTAATGCTAGCTAGTGTCAGACTGATCTGTTTAGAATCTGCACTTATGTTTCATATTTTTTTTCATCCAGTGTTGTCTGCCTGCCAAATTATTCGGCTTTTGTATTTTTAGCAGAGGAGAACCATTAGCTCAATTTGGTTAGGTTCATCTGCACCAATGACTCTACATTCCTTTGTCCTTGTTGTTACATACAGATCAAAAGTTTTTGAGCCACAATATTTGGCTGTTTCTGAATTTTCTTTTTAACATTGTAGTTCTGGGAATAAGGCTTTGATCTTGTCGTTGTATTGTATTTTTGTTGTAAAGGTGAATTGGTCCTAGAACCCTTGTGCATAGCAGTGAGCTAAATGATGGTATTTCATTCGCAAGTGTGATTAGTTAAGATCATATTGCATAGAAGTAATATAAGGTAGAGAGCTGAATGATGTTTTTTTTCCATATGATGAAAGGTGGAGATGGAGCATCGAAGACGCTGAGAGAGTTGCATGCTGAAGAAGATGATGAAGAAAGATTCCAAGCTGATTTAGAAAGAGCTGTACGCCAAAGTCTTGGTATTGTCTTCATATTCTGGCTTTTGATCTACTCTTTTGTTAGTATCATATATTAAGCTTCTTTATTTGCTTGTGAGAATGCTGCCAGTTCATGCTGTGCTAGACAATCTTCTAGGAAAAAATAGAGAAACTTATTTTCAGTGCACGCGGAAGTAACGCTGCTTCTCTATATTTGGGTGACGGTTCTATTGCTGAGACATCTCATCATGTGATATGACGTGAATAATATCATGATTGTGAGATAATATTAAGAATGACCTATACTTTATCTGAACATGATTCTTGAAAGAGGTGTAGGTGGCTACGAAATGGTATTTTGTTGTGCATTGTATATGTTGATTATGAATCCAGAATCACAAGAATATGACATTTGATGAAAGGGTTGTTGAACATTGGGAGAACAAAGGTTTTATCAGTGCTTCTCCGTTTACAACTGGGAGAAAGAAGTTTTATCTTTGAACATTGCATTAAAATAACAATTTAATGATCATGATTTGATAAAAAGAATGGTTTATACTTCGTTCTAAGAGATTTTCAAGATCAGGTGTAGGTCATTAACAAATGTTTGCCATTTATCTATAAATTCTATAAGCTGATCGGCCTGTTAAAATCTAACTGCATGACTAATCTATAAGTCTTTTGAGGGTGGGATTATAACCATCAAAGACCAGAGGGAATATATATATTCTAATCTGAGAGAAGTATTGCTACCCTTTTTTTGGAGGTTATATTATTAAGTAATTATTAAGCTGACATTTTCTACCATGGTTCACAATATTAGTTTGTCAGTAGGCCATAAATATGGGGTGTGTGTAACCAGAATCTGGTGGAGAGCTCTGACTCATGCATCTTGTTATGGTGAATGAAAGCTGTGAATCTGCAATCGTTGTAGAGATAAGAAAAAAGGAGCATATCTTATAAAGGCTCAGTATGGGCTTGGACAGCTTGGTTGACACTTCCTTCGCCAGTAGAATGATGATGTAAATTTGGCCCGTGGTCCTCCATCCTAGAATAGTCTCATATCAAAGTTGTTGCATTTGTTATATTTTTTTTCATGCTACTTGGGTTGGCATAAGGAAGCCTTCCCACAGATTTCTAGGATTTAGAAGAGAATAACTTTTCTATCTTAGTACGAGCAAGCTTTTTTTTTTCTTTTGAAAATTTAGTAGAAGCAAGCTGAATGAATTACCGGATGTAAGTCTTGGTGTCATGTTTTTTCAGGAAGGTCTTTGGATTTGAAATTAGTATCCCTATGAATTAAAACAAGCTCCTCTAGTTTTGGCAGTTAACAATTAGAGATGACCTCAATAAATAACTTTTTCGGAATGTTACAACTTATGAATTTCACTTATGGGGAAGATTTGGAGTTCAAAGGCGTTGAGTTAAACTATGCTTTTTCTGAGCTAGTTTCAATCTGCTAAATTCTAATTGAATTGTGTCCTGAATAGAATAGGATTTTCCATGGCAAGCTCAAGTGGCTTATGCAATCTGAAACAAGATTTACTGGAAAACTGATTTATACACTGGGATAGGGCCTGGAGTTCTTCTGGTCTCTGATGTCTCTTTCAGTGTGTTTCTGCAGAATACTGCAGATGTTGTCCTTTGTCAGAATGGAAGAGGGAATGTCAACTATTTTGGGACTTGGGATAGATTTCAGATACTATATGGTGGTCTATTTGGGATGTGTGAATCATTTGTTTCTGATGGAATATTCATACAACTCAGTGAAGCTTGTTGTATATTGGCTAACTTTTGGGACCTATCCGTACACAATGGTAGATAGCACAGTTCTAATGTGTGTTGATTGTCAGTCTGTTCTATGCATAGGTGTCACTTCTGTGGCTCTTGTTAGTATATTTTCATGATTTATCATCAACAATGATAATAAGGGAGGGAGATGGAGAAAAGGAGTTCTTAGAACTGTGTTCTTCATTGTATCAGCTTAGATTGGGGGTGCGGAAAACCTTTCGTGTAGAGACCTTTCTTAGCAGTTACTTAGCTTCTTTTACACTATAAATCAATGTCCAGAATGGTGGTTTCTGGCCCTGCTGAGCCTGGCAAATTAGATGGCAGTGGAAAGAAAGTTCTTACAGGTTCAAAAAGGAATGGAAGATTTTGAGGAATGCTGACAAACCATCTAATGGATGAGTTGATGAAGGTTAATTACGTACTTAATTCTTGCCAAAGACAACCACTTTTAGCCTGCAAAGGGCCCATGAGTTGAGGATGGTTAATTAAGTACTTAATTATGCCGAAGGCAACCACTTTTAGCCTTCAAAGGGTCTGCAAAACAAAGCTGATGACGTAACACTTCTTCAGCTTGTTCCTCCCCTTGCGTCCTACCTGTTAGCCCACAGGGCCAAGTTATTGAGCTTCAATGTAGTACCCCGTATATCTGAGTTAAGTAGTACTTGAAAACCTAACTGGCATCAGAGGATCAGAAAATGTGTCTGGCTTAGGTAACCATAGAAGAGACTGCTTCTTTGGATGGAGTGGGTGAAGCTGAACCCCACAGGTGACTGGGATGTCAGGGCCAAGTTACTGAGCTTCAATGTAGTACCTTTTCACCCTTGTATATCCGAGTTAAATAGTACATGAAAACCTAGCCAACACCAGAGGAACAGAGAATGTGGCTGGCTTAGGTTGCCATAGAAGAGACTGCTTCTCTGGATGAGGGGTGGGTGGGCCGAATCTCACAGGTGACTGGGGTGTCCTGAGGTCAGAATTTAAAATCCCGAATAGTATCACTACCAATTCTTTCAACTCCTGCCTATTTGAAATGATTAGAAAGTGTGGAGAGTATGGATGCCCAGGAAACAATATTTCCTGAAACACAGACATTTTGGTTTTTATGGAGGAGAACTGAGTGCAAATTTGTTTGCACCTAGCCACAAAGATTTCTCTAGCCATGGGAATCACTATGAAGATTTATGCTGACAGAAGCCACTAGGCTGAAGAGGTACAAAGATTTTGTAGTAACAAGTGTTTCCTTTTTGGTGTAAACATTGTTATGGACAATTGGCGAGGAAGGGTTGCACTTTCTGGCACAGGAAATGAATGATGGCAAGCTAGAAAATGGCCCTCATTGCACCCAGCATGGACATCGCTCGTGTTTTATGAAGGATTCAATTCCACTAGGCCTTGGGCTGGAAGGGGAAAATTCTGGGGGCGAGTCATGCTGCTGTGGAACTAACTATCATTCACCGCCTTTCAGGTAGATTGTGAAGACCGTCATGCAAGAAAGCTGTGTATCCTTTTTCTGAAACTCATTAATACATGATAGGCATTGCATATCGCTTCACTCAGGAAGATAAGGATGAGCCTAAAGTTAACTCAGGGGCAAGCTCCTAGGCTTGTAGACTAGCCTGTTTTGACAGGGTGGTGATAATATGGTGTAACAAATCTAAGAGGCAGAAGAGGGGTTCAGAAAGATCTTGGTGTATGTATTGTTTGTATGAACTGGAAGATTTGATAATTGTTCTAATTGGATAAATCTCTATATTAAGAAAAAGGCTATATATTCTAGTTTCTCACCCCTATTTGTGAGATAATATTAGAATTCCCTACTTTGTAAAAGGTAGATGGAATTTTCATGCAGTTATTGTTACATATCTGATGTTTTATCCATGCATAAGATATCTTGTTTTGGTTATTAGATTTGTTTTATCAGAAAATTACTGAAGTACTGTTGATATATATCAGATGATTTGTTCATGTTTATGACTTTACCTTATGGCTAGCAGATTAATTTTACTCTAATGTTAGTTTCACACTTTTTATGGCTATAACTACTCTTTATTTTCCTGTCAGAAATGATGCCCTTCATATCTATAGGTTGCTAACTTTATTTCTTTCAGACACATTTCAAGCACACCATAAGCTCCCGCTGGATTCAAATTTAAGAGGACAAAATAATTCTCAGCAACCAGACAAATTCAGCTCTTCAGGTCAACGCATAATTGAAAATGAGAAGCAGGGAACTGGATTACAAAATGAAGTTGGTGAATACAACTGCTTTTTGAACGTTATAATTCAGGTAAGCTGATTAATTACTGTTCTTTCCGCTGCTCATATTTTTCTATGCTATAATTGTTTATTTGATGCCAAATGCAGTCTTTGTGGCATCTAAGACGGTTTCGTGAGGAGTTCTTGAGCCAACCGATATCTAAGCATGTCCATGTGGGGGATCCTTGTGTTATCTGTGCTTTATTTGACATACTGAACACTATGAGTCAGGCTTCTTATGGCTCAAAAAAAGAGGCCGTTGCGCCAACATCTCTGAGGGTTGCGCTGAGCAATCTGTATCCTGAGAGTAACTTTTTTCAGGAAGTATGTTTAAAGACTTGGAGCTTCTGTTTTAGCTTTTCTGTACTGTAACTTGGACGAATTAATTGAATTTGAGAATTATTAAATACAGGGACAGATGAATGATGCCTCTGAAGTACTAGCCGTAATTTTTGACTGCCTTCATCGTGCATTTACTCATGCCTCCAGTGCTTCAGACAATGAGTCTATAGAAAGCAATTGCCTGGGAACGTGGGATTGCACAAACTCTGCTTGTATAGCACACTCCCTATTTGGAATGGATATATTTGAGCGAATGAACTGCTATAGTTGTGATTTGGAGTCGCGTCATCTGAAATACACTTCTTTCTTTCATAACATCAATGCCAGTGCTCTCCGGACAATGAAGGTATCATGTGGAAGATAGATTGTTTCCCTTCTTTTTCATGATGATTCATGAGTTGTTTGCTAACATCCTGACATGCAGGTGATGTGTGCTGATAGCAAATTTGACGAGCTGTTAAACCTGGTTGAGATGAACCACCAGTTAGCTTGTGACCCTGAAGCTGGCGGTTGTGGAAAATTTAACCACATTCATCACATTTTATCAACACCTCCACATGTTTTTACGACAGGTGAACCGGTCTTCAATATAACAGCTACTACTCTCCTAAGATAATAGTGCTGATATTGTGATGATCCTTGCAGTTCTTGGTTGGCAAAATACCTGCGAGAATGTGGATGATATCAAAGGAACTGTAGCTGCTCTAGCTACTGACATAGACATCAGTGCGCTTTATCGTGGCTTAGATCCAAAGAATTTACATCGTCTGGTTTCTGTGGTATGCAATTGCTGTATATCGTCAGTTCATCTAGACGTAGCTGTTTAGTAGTGTTGAAGTTTTCCCCTCCGAGACTATAAATGATTGAACATGCTTAAAGTAATTTTTGTGTTATGGTCTAGTGCATCGAGGATTATGTGCTCATATGGCTTCAATTCCATGTTTGATATTCATGGGCGATTATACCTTGTCTAACTTGCTTTTCTGCAAATCTGCTTTAACATAAGGTTGTATACTGTAGGAATCTTGATTGATTAAATCCTTCATCTGTTCTGGCAATTACAGGTTTGCTATTATGGTCAGCACTATCATTGCTTCGCCTATAGCCAAGATTCTAAACAGTGGATTATGTATGATGACAATATGGTCAAGGTATATGCTTAACTGTCGTTCCTTCTTCTGCTCAGTTCAGTATAACGCTGAACTAATGTATTGGTTTTAATTTTCCTACTAAGGTAACTTACTGTGTCCTTCACTCTGAAACTTTGTCACATGTTGATATTCTTAGGTGATTGGCGCCTGGGAAGATGTTCTCACCGTATGCGTAAGGGGACACTTGCAACCTCAGGTTTTGTTCTACGAGGCTGTGCTCTAGTTTATTTTGTTGGATTCGGAAGACGACTGCAACATGGCATATATGGATTGGGCTCTCGGGGAACTATGAGAAATGCTGTCTAAGTAATGTGAAGGTTCTATAACGCTCGGTAATGAAATTTTGGTAGAGGCCAGTGTTGGTAGGAAATTTGTAGTATAGAATAGAGAGTGAAGAGGAAAATCAAGTCATCATGCTCTTTTGCTTGTAGTGGTGTATACGGGGACAAGGGTGGGAAAGGGGTGAGTCTGTGTGTGAGAGGAATGCGGATAGATTCCTGTTGATTACTAATAAGTTGGTTCTGGAAGGGATGGGTGGAATGGCGTGGTGGTCACCAGATTTCCCGGCTTATGTATGAAGATCGCACTACCAAATCCGTTGGGCAAGGGCAAACTGAATGGCTGGTTAGAAGACAGACGGGAACAAAGCGCATTAGTGTGAAGATTATTGTCTCTAAAAGAATGGATCTTTACTTTGTTGCTGTTCCATCATTTTTGTTTCCTAGGCAGCAACTAGAAAGGAAATAGATCTGCCTGTATGTATAGTCGACACGTAAGTTAGACGGGTCATTGTATTGCTTGCCAGAAATTCATTCTTATATGGCAATGGATAGATTTTGTTTAAGTTCTGAGTCAAGTTATCTCTAGAATGAAAGATACTAGCGCTGGAAACCCGACTCCGACATAACTTTGAATATTTAAGGGACTTGTTTTTGTTTCTAATAGAACGAAAATATTATGGTAAAAAAACGCAATGTAGCAAAGCTCCCTTCCGCCGCCTCAGGAACTTCCCTAAAAGGTTAAAGCCACCGTGAAGCTCCTGCCTCCCTCCCCGCCCTCTCCCTCTTAGCCAACTCAGAGACATGCAGCTGGACAACTTGTCTAATGTAACGTCTCATGGGGAACCAAAATCTCGAACCTCTTACCAATGTGAGACGGCTCCTGTACGATTTTGGAGGCGATTCCCTAGTCCCTCTTCTTCACATCCTTCCAGGAGTGATTTTACCAGTGTGAAGGGGTTCCTTTCCAAACCTTCTTCTCAGAGGGTTAGTTATTTTTCGTATACAGAATCGCGGGTTTAGAGCTTCTCTGTTTTGTCTGGTTCATTTGTTTTGGGTATTGGCCAGAGTTCTGTTTTGTTCGTCGCTGGCTTTATTCCTCTAGCTTATTTAGTTAGGACATCAGAACTGAAAAGGAGATTCATCTCCGCTTCATCCTAGAGGGGTTTCTACTTCCCCTTGTTCAAGGCTACTTCAGCGTGAGGTTTTATCTGTTTCCTCGTACCAGATCTGGTCTCTACAGTGGTCTTCTTTCGGATTGTTTCAATTGTCTGGAAATCATCCTCTGGGATTTAGTTTTGAAGTATTTGTGTTCTGGAGGTGAGCTGAAGTTTTCGGTTCAGTTGAGCAGCGGTTGGGCGTTTTTTTCTCGATTGAGGCTGCAGTTCTGGGGAGTTGCGTGCACCTGTAATACAAACCAAATACTACTACTTTCCAGGTCGGTTCAACAATAAAGACAAAGGTAATCGCGCTCGAAGAGGCGATTTTAGGTGTGGGGGATTGTCGCAATTCTTGAAGTAATTGGGAGAATTTTATACTGTCAGTTGACAAAGTTTTGTTTGCGCTAGTGAGGAGAAGCACAGTGCCTCTGTTAGTCTCTGGCTCTCTGATTTGGAGGTGCGGTGTGACGTTGGGGCTCTCTTCTGGTTTGTTGCGGGTCTGGATATCTGTGACTCTCAGTTTGCGTGTATTGGCCTCCTAGTTTGTGAGCGGGATTTTAGTAGCTGAGATGACTTGTATCTCCCTCAATTGTAGGGGTCTGGGTAAGTCCAATTCGAAGCTCTGGATGAAGAATTTAATTGCAGATCACACACCGGGTATCATATTTTTGATGGAGACTCACAAAAATCGTGAAGAAATGATTGAATTTTTTCGTTACTTTCCCTCATATGGTGGAGAGGCAGTTAGTAGTAGTGGGAGAAGTGGTGGTTTGGCTTTGATGTGGAGAGTTGGAATAGGTACAGAGATCAAGCAACTGAATTTCTCCCGACATCATATGTCAGTGGAGGTTGTTTTTCTGGGAGGCAATCCTTTCATTTTCACTAGTTTTTATGGGTGGTCAGATTGGAAATTAAAGTTATTGTCTTGGAAGCTCCTAGGAGTACTAAGAGATCATATCAAGCTGCCTTGGATAGTGGCTGGAGATTTTAACCAGATTTTGTACAATTATGAAAAAACGGGAGGGAGAAGAAGGCATGAAAACCAAATGGAACCTTTTAGACAAGATGTTGCGTATTGTGACCTTCATGACATGGGGTTTTTTGGAGAGGGTGGAACGTATACCAACTATCAATTGGATGCTAAAAACTCTATGTAGATTGGATAGAGTTTTCAGTTGTCCTCTTGGGATGGAGCTCTTCCCAAACCTTTCAGTTGAGCATCTTCCTCGCCAGAACTCGGATCATTGTCCAATCCTTATCAGATTTTTCAGTAACCATAGAGCTCTAGTGAGGATTTTTAGATTTAAAAATGGGTGGTGTGTGGAGGAAAAGTGTAAGTCTATTGTCCGGGAAGTTTGGGGCAAGAATTATCTGAATCTGGGGCAAAAGTTTGATGAATGATGAGAAGGGAAGAAATGGTGTCAAGCCCAAGACAGGATGCGAAGAGCATCCGGCTCCTTCAGCCGGATGAGAATAGAACAAATAGAGCATCCGGCCGCTTTAGCCGGATGAGGGTAGAAGCACATAGGTCATCCGGCCGTCCTTCAGCCGGATAGAAATGGGACTTAGGCAAAGCAAAATGTAGTACGGTCGGCCGCCTGTGGTCGACCAAAGGGACCGGGCCCAAAAAACTATAAATAAGGGTGTACCCCCATGAAATAAGACACGTGATTTTTGGGCAATCAAACTCGCATTCGACTCAAATAGAAGCTCTCTCTCTCTCCCTCTCTACTTTCACGAGACTCTGTGTCCGAAATCAGGTAAAGCAGGATAGGAGATTAGATCAAGACGTACTAGGATAGATGTACTGTTGCATTGGGATCAAGCTTGGTCGCATTAGGATTAGTGCACTGTTTCATTTGGCGCCGTCTGTGGGAAACGAACAGCAAGAAGCAACCACGAGACCACCTAGAAGCAGGGAAGTAATCTACGGCGATTCATAGTGGAAATCCTAAAGTAACTAATGACGTTTTTTGCAGGATTGAAACACGAAAGATGGCTCCAAGGTCAAGGAACGCTGTTGAAGATAACAACCACTCCGAGGAAAGGATGAGTTCGGAGATGCCAGAGGCCATCTCCAAGAAAGATCTAGAAGACATGCTGAAAGGATTGGTCAGATCCATTGACAAAAAAATCGTAGAGGGAAATGAGACTTTGCAGCAGGAATTGATGCAAAGGGACGAGGAGTACCAAAGAAAATGGGACGAGATGACGGAGGCAATTGAGCAATTGAAAAACAGAGACTCCAAAGGTAGCAATGGGGAGGAGAGTAAGGATAGAAAGCGCAATTCAATCATCGACGAAGAAGAGATGGAGGAAGATGATCAAATAGATATGAGCTTGTACCCCTTCTCAGAGCGGATAAGGAAGGCGAAACTCCCGCCGCACTTTGTCGCCCCGGCAATTGAGAAGTATGACGGGACTGGAGATCCTGCTCAGCATATCAAAAAATTCATGTTCGCCATGAACACTCAGGGGATTAGCTCCCTCGCTCTCTGCAATCTGTTCCCGGAACACTTTCAAAAAGAGCATTGGGATGGATCTCCACGAGACCGCCTCAGTCCATCACGAGCTTCAAGCAATTGACTGAAGATTTCCAGCAATATTTTGCTGCGAGTAAGAAGGTTAAAAAAGAAACAATAGAATTGATGGACATTAAACAGCGAAAAGGAGAAACCGTGAAGGAATACAGCGAGCGTTTCCATAAGAAGGTCGCAGAGATCGACGATGTTGATGAAAAGATCTTGATTAAGGCCTTTGGGAATGGCCTGGCTCAGCTCGGCTAGCTGGAAAAATTGCGACAAAGGCGCCGAAGACTCATGGAGAATTAGCTGAAATGATCCATGATTTTTTAAAATCTGAGATAGCCGAGAACAAGGCTAAAGAGCTGGCCGATAACTTCAAAGCCGCAGGGGTACCAGAGAAGAAGAAGGACTCGGGGGAAGTGCCGGAAGAGGAGGGTCAAGGTACAAGCCATATTATGGCAGGTCAACCGCCGGATCTTCCTCTCAGGGTCGCAGCACCAGGGGGCAAAGACTGTTTCTATATTGACCCAGGGAAATATGCCGCTGCAGTAAGAGAGGGTTACCTCCCTCCGCCAAGGAAGCCACCGCAGGGAGAAATTCCGGTTGCATTCTGCGAATTCCATGGAAATCGCAGTCATCGGACTGTAAACTGTGCTACCCTGGCCAAAGAGCTCCGAGTCATTGAGGAGAATAAGAAGAAGGGAAAGCAACAGGCCGGAGTGCAAAGGCAGTATGGCGGTCAACAAAGCAATGCCCAGAGTACACCCCGAGGGCGACAGGAGGAAGAGATCCACCCCAGGCTTGACCCCGGCAAATCAGTGGGGATGATAACAGGTTTGTACAAAGGAGAGTAAAAGTTCCTTTTCCCTTTATTCAGGATAAATATTTGGAGTACAATTTGCAATCTGTTTTAGGATGAAATTTTGTGTTGCATAGATTGTCAAAACATCATATTACCAAGAGGAGAAATAAAATTTCCATTCTTTTCGCATTCTTTACTATTAATAAACCTTTTCTTTCCAAAAAAAAAGAGAAAGCTAACGAAACTTCCTCTAAGAAAACCCACAGGACTATTTTCAGAAGTAGGACCACTAACCCCTAATGAAAGGAAAAGACACATCCATCAAGTGCATCAAGAGCTCCCGGAGAGAAAAATTGCCAAAAAGGAAAATTTTCCTCCAATTTTCTTCTCCGACGAAGATGAAGATGGAGTCCTATACCCACACAACGATCCACTTGTCATCCGTGCACAAGTAACGATCGGATGATGGAGGGAATTCTAATCGATAGTGGGGCCGGAGCAAATGTCATATCAGCCGAAGCAGTTAAGAAGCTGGAAGTACCTGAGGACCGGATCAAGCCTTATTCGGCGGTCCTAGGAGGATTTGTGGGAGGTGTCTCTACCACATCTTCCGGCAGTATAGACTTCACAATGACCCTGGGCCAAGGAGATGAAAGGAGAACAGAGAGGCTCACAGCTTTTATTGTGCCAGGCCTCTCTGGATACAACATGTACCTCGGGAGGCCAGGGATCAATGCTTTCAAAGCCATCCACAGCACTCATCACTTAAAAATGAAGTACTTAACCTCAAGAGGGAGGGTAGTCACGATAAGAGGAAGCCAAAAGATGGCCCGAATGTGTGAAGTCCGTATCATGGACAGCCTTCCTAGTGAGGAGGTGGTTAAAACTGTGGGATCAGACAAGGAGTTCAAGGGAAGGTTACCTTCCTCCTCAGGGCCGGGTCAAGGAGAAGAAGAATGTCGAACAACCCAAGATCCCCCCAGAGAGAAGGGCAACATTCGCTTGGAGCACGGACGAGATGCCTGGTATAGACCCAAGCGTTATCCGGCATGAGCTCAGGGTGGACCCTAAACATCCGGCGGTCAGGCAAAGGAAAAGGGTAATAGGGGAGGAAAGAGATTTGGCCGCACGAACCGAGGTCCAAAAACTCCTCAAAGCCGGATTCATCAGGGAGGTGGCTTACCCACGGTGGTTGGCTAATGTTGTTATGGTGAAAAAAGCAAATGGAAAATGGAGAATGTGCGTGGATTTCACAGATTTAAATAAAGCATGTCCTAAGGATTTTTATCCTCTACCATCAATAGATAGATTAGTGGTCTCAACTGCCCAGAGTTCCGTGCTAAGTTTTTTGGATGCTTTCTCCGGCTATAATCAAATAAAAATGAAAGAGGATGATTCGGAAAAGACCTCCTTCATTACTTCAGCCGGAACATTCTGTTACAAAGTAATGCCTTTCGGCCTAAAGAATGCAGGGGCCACTTTTCAGCGTATGATTGACAAAGTGTTTTGTCAACAAATTGCCCGGAATGTGGAAGCTTATGTTGATGACATAGTTGTGAAAAGTCCGTCAAAAGAACAACACATGAAGGATTTAGAAGAAACATTCGACACTCTGGATAAGTACCAAATCAAACTAAATCCGGAAAAGTGTGTGTTTGGTGTAACCAAAGGGAGGTTTCTTGGTTTCATCGTTGGACAACGAGGTATTGAAGTTGATCCAGAAAAAAGTCAGGCCATCCTCGACCTTTCTCCCCCAAGAAACATCAAAGATGTTCAAGCTTTGAATGGGAGACTGACAGCATTAAGTAGGTTCTGTTCTAAGCTACAAGAAAAGTCGATCCCATTCTTCAATATTCTAAGGAAGAACAGCAAATTCCAATGGGGACGAGAATGCATAGAAGCCTTTGAGAAGATCAAGGAGATGCTTCGGGATCTACCTAAGCTGGGTGTACCTACCCCAGGACAGGATCTATACCTTTACTTGTCCGCAACAGATTGGGCGGTGGCAGCTGTCCTAATCATGGAGGAAAAAGGGAGATACCAGTTTTTATACGGGCAAAATCTGAGCCCGACAGAAGGACGGTACACCAACATAGAGAAAATCTTGTTCGCACTGGTAGTGGCATCAAGAAAACTACGGCCCTACTTCCAGTCACATCGAATCTTTGTCAGGACCAACTGGCCGCTCAAACAAATTGCGAACAATCCGAATGCCTCCGGCCGGATGGTAAGCTGGACAGTAGAGCTGACACAATACGAAATTCACTTCTTGCCCAGAACAGCAATAAAAGCTCAGGCCTTAGCAGACTTTATAACGGAAACCAACTTTGCAAAAGAAGAAAAGCAAGCTCAGAGTCCATATGTCATCTTGGTTGATGGGGCTCGATGCAAAAGTGGGGCAGGAGCTGGAATAGTGGTACAGGCGCCAGATGGGCAAAGCTTGAATTATGCCTTCCGTCTGGACTTTGATGTCACTAATAATGAAGCCGAATACGAAGCTCTTATCCAGGGATTGGAAGTAGCTACAGCCCTCGGGGCGACAGGTTCCAAAAGAGAAAAACACCTTCTCCGTTTTTTCCTTTATAAAATCCTGTCTAAAATAAAAACTTATGAAAAATAACCTGTTTTTAACAGAATTAGAAGTATATTCGGACTCTATGTTGGTGGCAAGACAAAATGACAACATCTATGAGGTCAAAGAGGAAAAGCTATGGAAGTACTTGCTCAAGGCCCAGGAGCTAAGGGCAAATTTCCAACGATGTGAGCTAAAACACCTTCCCCGTGAAAAGAATGTCGAAGCAGATGCCTTAGCCAAATTGGCAAGCATGGCCGAAAAAGTACCCAATGAAATATGGCTAGAAGTCAGAACTTCCCCAAGCATAGAAGGAACTCGGGTTTGGCAGTAGAGACAGATAACCAAGAAGAATCCTGGATGACTCCAATCATAGATTACATACGGCAAGGAAAACTGCCGGAAGATGAAAAGGAGGCCAGAATAGTAAAAAGGCGAGCCGCATCGTTTTTTATTGAAGATAATCAGCTGTATAAGCGATCCTTTGCAAGACCGGCTCTAAAGTGTGTTACCATAACAGAAGGGGCAGAATTGATAAGAGAAATACATGATGGGCTCTGCGGAAATCACCAGGGGGAGAGGACCACAACTCACAAAATCTTGAGACTCGGATATTTTTGGCCAAAAATGATGGAGCATTGCAAAGAGTATATACAAAAATGCCGCAAGTGTCAAGAACATGGAAACAAGATACATACCCCACCGGCGGAACAAAAATCTATCATATGCCCGATTCCCTTTGCTATGTGGGGATTGGACATTGTGGGCCCATTCCCGGAATCTTCACCAGGGAGGTTCAAGTTCATATACGTCGCTATCGACTACTTCACAAAATGGGTCGAGGCAATGCCTACTGTCTCCATCACGGCTAGGAAGTCACAAGAATTCATTTGGAAATACGTGGTATGCAGGTTTGGCATACCAAAAGTAATAAAACTGATAATGGAACACAGTTCAATTGCGAAAGCTTCCGAGAATTCTGTGAAGAATGGAAGATCGGATTAAGGTTTGCGTCAGTAGCCCACCCTCAGGCAAACGGGCAGGTTGAGAATGCGAATGGGCAGATAGTAAAGGCAATAAAGAGAAAACTCGATGAGAAAAAGGGAAAGTGGGCAGAATTGTTACCCCAGGTCCTCTGGTCATACAGAACGACAGAAAGAGGGCCAACAGGAGAAACACCTTACAGACTGACATATGGTTTGGAAGCCGTCATTCCGGCGGAAATTGTAGTGCCATCCATAAGATTGGAATCATATAATGAAGAGGTCAACACTCAGGGGATACAGGATCACCTAGACCTCCTTGAAGAAACCAGGATGGCCGCCGCAGTAAGGATGGCGAAGGATAAATCCAAAGTGAGAGGTATTTCAACAGAAGGATAAAGGAACGAAGTTTTGCCCCAGGAGAATTAGTCCTCCGAGAAGTTAAGCAACCCAAGAAGTTGGAACCTCAATGGGAAGGACCATACATCATACACCAGAAGACAGGACGAGCTTCATACCGTCTGAAAAATGGTGAAGGATACGAGCTGCCTCACTCTTGGCATGCTGAATGTTTAAAAAAGTTTTATGTGTAAAAACATTGCTAGACAAAATCAATAAAATGAGGTATTTTTTAACGAAAGTGCAGGTACTTTTTTGCCAGGGGACTGATCACCCCCTGAGGTATTGAAAGTAAGCACCGGCCAACGAGCCGCAGGCTATCATGCCTTGAAAGTAAGCACCGGCCAACGAGCCGCAGGCTATCATGCCTTGAAAGTAAGCACCGGCCAACGAGCCGCAGGCTATCATGCCTTGAAAGTAAGCACCGGCCAACGAGCCGCAGGCTATCATGCCTTGAAAGTAAGCACCGGCCAACGAGCCGCAGGCTATCATGCCTTGAAAGTAAGCACCGGCCAACGAGCCGCAGGCTATCATGCCTTGAAAGTAAGCACCGGCCAACGAGCCGCAGGCTATCATGCCTTGAAAGTAAGCACCGGCCAACGAGCCGCAGGCTATCATGCCTTGAAAGTAAGCACCGGCCAACGAGCCGCAGGCTATCATGCCTTGAAGGAAACATCCGGCCAACGAGCCGCAGGCTGCCATGCCTTGAAAGAAACATCCGGCCAACGAGCCGCAGGCTGTCATGCCTTGAAAGAAACATCCGGCCAACGAGCCGCAGGCTGTCATGCCTTGAAAGAAACATCCGGCCAACACGCCGCAGGCTGCCATGCCTTGAAAGAAACATCCGGCCAATGAGCCGCAAGCTATCTTACCTTAAAAAACAGGCGTCGGCTAGCAGACCACAGATTCCTACGCTTCATATCCTAAAAAGATGGCTAAAAACCATGGGTACCATACTTAAAAAAAAGAGAGAAAAGAGGTCTGGCCGGAACAGAGGGTCCAAAACCAAAAGCCCCTTGTGTCGTGAAAAAACGAATACCATTCCAACATAACTCGCATAGGTGCGCCATTCTTTTTTTAAAAAAAAAGAGAGAGATGTCGCGGCAATAAAAACTTGGCTCAAAAGAGCTACTCCGACAGACAAATAGCTAAATATGGTAAAAAGTATAGGCTTATATTCCTCCCAAAGTATGGGGTAAAAACGGGTACAAAATGTAATCGTTCGGTAAACACAAAAAATACAGGCCGAAACAAGAACCCCTCTAAAAATAACAAAAAGAGAACTTATATTCTGCTTGAGAACTTCTATTCTGCTTTCTCCAGCTTCCTCGCCAGGAGTCAACAATCTATCACCACTGCCAGCTACACTCTCAGAAGACTTGGACTTTCTGGACAGACGCGGCATTCCTCCGCCGGACGGCAGGATATTACTTCCAGCCGGAAGAAATGAGGCCTCACCACCACCAAAACATGTCTCCCCAGGACTACGGCAGAACCTCTCGAGTTCTGAAAAGAAATTGGACTTCTGAGCAACGGCCTTGAATTCCAGCTTGTTATATAAATCATCATCCAGCAACTCTCCTTTCTCAAGGGAGTGATCTGAAACAATTTGCTGGCAAATGTCGACTATCCGACGACACTGCGAGGCAAAAGACTCCTTTAGATGAGCATTAATGGTGCCTTGCTTCTGTACCTCCTCTTGAGACTGCCGGGAGAATGATTTGAGCCTGGTCACTTGGGATTCAAGAGTCAGAACTTGGGCTCGGTACTTATCACGCTCTGAGTTGGTGGATGACAACTCCTCTTTAGCACGAGCTAACCGGCCATTCAGCTGAGTGACGTGCTTCAGTAGATTGGCAGGACTCAAGCCTGGCCGGAATAAAAAGTAAGAGAAGAGAATAAAAGAAAAAACAAAAGGCGGAGATCTAAAAGCTTACCATGGCTCGATGGCTCAGTACTCTCGGCTTGAGAACGAGACTTAGCTCCTTCCAGCTCCTTTACTTTCTCCTCCAGCCTGGCCCTCTCTTCTATCAGGGCAGCTTTGTCCGCAGCAAGGGTTTTCTTCTCTTCTTCCAAAAGAGAACAATCTCGGAGCAGAGATTTCCTCTCCTGATCAAAAGAAGACCTCAACTGCTCTTCCAGCATAACCTTTTCTTCCGTCAAGGAATCTAAATCCTGCATAAGCTTTTCTTTTTCCTTCACAAGAGCTTCATTCTCCCGTTGAAGAGTTTGCTTCTCCAGCTCGAGTGTCTCAGCTTCCTGCTTAAAAGAATTCCGCTCATCATAGAAAAAGGCCTTCTCAGCCTGAAGATTGTTCACATCATTCCGGTGCATAGTGCGCACCTGATCCAGCATAATGCCCGGGTCAAAGAAAGAACCAAATCAGCTTATCCAAAGCCAAGGAAAGAAGAGATGGTTTCATACCTCTATCAATGTATCATCGGCCTCCTTGATCCGGCCTCTTAGAGAAAGGTTCTCTCCCCGAAGTTTCTGCAGCTGTAGCTCATACTCATCACGCTGACGCTCGCATTCGCGCGGGATGACTGCAGTTCTTTATTGATTGCCTCGGTTCTCTCCTTTGCCTTACGATCGATCTCGTACTCGACCTGGTCAATGTAAGTGTCATGAGAGGAGCGGGTCAGCCTCAGCTCCTCTTCGGCTTTGTTAGCTCGACTTTCCTCACGGCAAAGCCTGGATTTGAGATTGCCGAAGTGAATCTCAGTGCTTTGGGCCATGGACATCACCTAAAAACAACGGTACACAAAATCAGGGAAGGAGCCGCACTAAAACGAAAAGGGAAACATAAGAAAGACACACGAGTCAACCTGAAAAATTCCCCCCCACAGCATGTCAAGCACATCATCAGCCGGAAGGGAATGCCGCATGATAGCATCTGCCCCCCCGTCTCCAATCCGCAGCCTGTTTTTGGTAGCAGTAAAAGTTGCCGGGGGAGCGAAGATCCCGTCTGGATGATTGGATCTTCTAATTGCCTCCTTCCATAGAGAAGAGTACTTGGCGGCATCACAGGATAGCAGAGGGAGGGGGTGCCCGCGGTAGTAGAACCACCCCTCCTTTTGAGATGGTCCAGTATAAGATTCTTGAACAGGAGGAGGGGAGGAAGAAGAGGAAGCTATGAAGTCTTCTCTCTGCTTACTCCTTAGCTCAGGATTCTCAGGCACCTCGCGGTATTCCATTCCTCTACTCCTTGCCGCATCCATGGCCCCAGCAACGTCAATAGAAAATGATCCTGAAGCCTCAGGATCGCCGGAGGTTTGTCCTTCCCCTGATACCCCTAGCTGAGGAGCCTTCGGCTTTGATATGGTTTTCTTCTTTAGTTTTTGTTTGGCAGGAACAGAGACTGCCGCAGTAGCAAAAACCAAATGTGGTCACATTATCAAGTATATACAAAGCCGGAAGCAAAGGACATAGCAGGAATCAAACCTGGTTCAGACGAAGGACCAGCACAAAGGTCAGTAGCTTCCAAGGTGTTTTCACGCGCAGGATCTGAAGAAAAGTAACCCGTCAAATCAGGAAATTGCTCGCAAATAGGAGTCGGATAACCAGACCCCCGCCCCAGGCGAGAACCAAGATCCAGACCCGAGCCAGGGGTGAGAGGAAGGAAGACACGATGCCCGGACTCGGGAATCACGTGCCAAGTACCTGACAATCCGGCAGCAACATGATCAGGAGATTCTTCCAGCCTTTTCTTTTTTTTCGGATAACCAGCTTGGTCACCTTGGCTCTCTTGCCTGGAGCGCTTTGAAGAAGGAGGGGCACTCTCCAAAAGACGCTCAGCCGCATCAGTGGCCGCAGTCAGAGTGTCGTAATAATCAATCTTATCATCACCATTCTTGAAGGTGACAAGGTTCCAGTTATGGAAAGGACCGATCTTGTCCCCCTTCTGAAAGAAATCTGCGTACAACATACTAAAACAATAAGGGAACCAAAAAGGATAAACTCCCGGCGAAACCAAAAATACTCACTGTGGTAGGTCTTCAGGGAAGACAGGCGTGCTTTTGAAAAAAACACCTCAACGGTCGGCGGTTTTTTGTTTAGAGCCCTTAAGATCTTTGAGATAGGAAGCTCGGCCGGAGGAGTTGAGGGGCAGGACAGCTGACCTTTCATTACTTCAGCAGCATACGGAACGCCCAAGATTCGGCCGGATGGAGGGACGATGACAAACCACCGCGAACCCCATCCATGAACCTTCTTATAATCGAAAAGGGAGTACCCGGCTTTTGCAGTTAGGGTTAGACTGTCGGGATCAACCCTAACTGTGAAGAATCGGGTGAAATCAGTGCCCTCCGGCCGAATCTTAATTTCATCACAGAGGGCAATAAAAGCATGAAGATGAGAAATAGCTTTGGGGTGGAGGTGGGCAAGAGAGCAGCAACGCCGGAGAAGGAAACCCAAAACAAAAGGATGTGGAGGAATGGTCAGGCCAGAGCGGAAGAAATCGGCATAAACCACGTACCCACGGCCAAATCGTCGTTTGGGTGAGAATCGAAGATGGCAGGTAGATTTGAGTACCACGGGGAGCTTCAACATCCCTGAGACAGTCGCGAAGGGCAGAAATATCGACAGAAGAGGGAGAAGGCTCTCGCCCAGACAAAAAGGGTCTTTGAAATTTCAAAAGCGTGGGGTGAAAGCCATCAGAGGAGTGAGAACCCTGAATCGCTTCGACAGCAGGAGAAAAGTTCGCAGCAAGCTTACTCTTCTTTGCAGCAGAGGAAGACATCGTTGAACTTGGCGCGAATCAAAGTAAGGCGACAGCGAAAGAGAGCAAGGAGCACGATAACGAAGAAGAAGAGGAGAGTCGAAGCGATAAACAGAGGAGGAAGGGGAGAGAAGCTTAAAAGCTCAAACTTTAAAGAAAGTTTTCCCTCGCTCAAACAAATAATAAGGGCCACACGCCTCCTAAAAAGCGCTTCCGATGATAAGTCAAAGAAAGGACCTTACGAATTCTGCACCAAAAGTAGGCGGAAAAATTCAAAAAGTCACGGGCATCGCACGTGGCCAAAAAGAAGTTCCATTTCTCCAAGTATGAAGAAAAAGAACTTGTGGGACTGGGATAAGGAAAGGTCGAAGGACGGACAAACCAAAGGGCTTCAGAATTGATATTTTTTCACAAAAACACAACACGGAAGTTCTATTTTCTTCACCAAATTCAGAAAGATAGAACTTGTGGGACTGATGAGAAGGGAAGAAATGGTGTCAAGCCCAAACAGGACGCGAAGAGCATCCGGCTCCTTCAGCCGGATGAGAATAGAACAAATAGAGCATCCGGCCGCTTTAGCCGGATGAGGGTAGAAGCACATAGGTCATCCGGCCGTCCTTCAGCCGGATAGAAATGGGACTTAGGCAAAGCAAAATGTAGTACGGTCGGCCGCCTGTGGTCGACCAAAGGGACCGGGCCCAAAAAACTATAAATAAGGGTGTACCCCCATGAAATAAGACACGTGATTTTTGGGCAATCAAACTCGCATTCGACTCAAATAGAAGCTCTCTCTCTCTCCCTCTCTACTTTCACGAGACTTTGTGTCCGAAATCAGGTAAAGCAGGATAGGAGATTAGATCGAGACGTACTAGGATAGATGTACTGTTGCATTGGGATCAAGCTTGGTCGCATTAGGATTAGTGCACTGTTTCAGTGCCAGGAAGTTATCCCAGTGGAAAGGTTGGTCTATTAAGAAAATCAAGTGGAAGATTTCTGTTAAAAAGAAGGAGCTAGCTGAATTCTCGAAAGCTCCTCTTTCTATGGGTGTTGATAAAAACAGAAAGAGGCTCATGTTTGAAATTGAGTTGCTTGCATTGAAAGAAGAAATCTGGTGGCAGCAAAGGTCTCGAGTCTCTTGGCTTAAAGAAGGTGATAGGAACACAAAATTCTTTCATGCTAAAGCCTCTTTTCCAAAGAAGACTAATGATATCTTTGGACAAAAAAATGAGATTGGGGAGATGTGTTACGGTTGGGATCAAATTGAGAATACTTCCAGAAGGTATTACCAGGATCTGTTCTCTTCCTCTAATCCTTTCGGGGATAGATGTTTTGAGGATGCAGTGAGGAACAAGCTCTTTCCCTCTTCCATCGTAGATCTTAGTGCTCCTTATTCAAGTCAAGAAGTTTTTGAAGCTGTCAAGCTTCTGGGTTCTGATAAGTCCCCTGGTCCTGATGGTTTTAATGGTAAGTTCTTTAAAACGTACTAGAATATTGTGGCTTCTCATATTACCTCCACGGTTCTTGATGTGTTAAGAGGTGAACACCTTCCTGAGCACTTAAATGACTACTTCATAGCCTTGATTCCCAAAATTACAGGAGCTGTCAGTATTGAAAATTTCAGACCCATTGCTCTTTGCAACTTCACCTATAAAATCATCTCCAAAATTCTAGCCACAAGAATTCAGACCTTGCTTCCTTCTCTCATCTCTGAAAACCAATCGGATTTCGTCAAGGGTAGGTTGATTTCAGACAACATCATCCTTGCTGGTGAGCTTCATCATTATTTAGACAAAAGCTTAGCAAAAAAAGGGTTTTTTTGCTCTAAAAACAGACCTCAGTAAGGCATATGACAGGCTGGAGTGGGGGTTTATTTTTCAGAATCCTCACAACCATGGGTTTTCCTTCAAACTGGGTGACTCCAGTCATGAATTGTATTTCTTCTGCTAGATGTGCAGTTATCATAAATGGTTCTCCAGGTCAGTTTTTCAAGCAAACAAGGGGCATTAGACAAGGTGATCCCCTATCCCCTTTTTTGTTTATTCTGGTACAAGAAGCTTTATCTAGTTACCTGAACAAAGCTGACCTTGCGGGAGACTTTAAAGGCATCAAGATGAAGTTAGATAGTCCTTCAATTTCTCATCTAGCTTTTGTTGATGACATAATTTTCTTTGGGTGTGCTTCGGTTGAAAATGCAACTTTTCTCCATATTACTCTTCAGAAGTTCCTTAAAGCCTCTGGTCACCACATTAACCTTGATAAATCAGAGATTGTTTTCAGTAAGAGATTGACAGGCCCTCATAAAATCAGTATCTCCAATGTTCTGGGGGTGTCAGAAGTGTCCAGTTTCTCAAAGTACCTTGGGCTTCCTTTGAAGATAGGAAGAAACAAATCTCAGGTTTTCGAATATATTATTAATGCCATCCAGAAGAGAGTTGCCTCTTCGAGTACTCCTATGTCCCAAGCGGCAAGGACAATATTGGTGAGTAGTGTCCTGCAAGACATCCCCCGCTATTCTATGGCTCTCTTTCTTCTCCCCAAGACGGTTGTTGCTAAAATAAACTCTATCATAGCAGGTTTCTGGTGGGGTGGAAACAAAAGTTCTAAGCCCATGTTTTGGTTGAAGTGGAGTAAGGTCTGTAGTAAACCTGATTGTAACACCCCTACTACGCACTTAATCAATACTTGAAATCGCAGCGGAATTAAACAACTAAATAATAACTAAACGATTCGGTGCTACAACACCGTTAACCACCCACGTGGTCAACAAGGCAGAATAAATACAAGCGTACCAGTCTGATGATCATACTCCCGAGCATAGAACTAATAACCTTTAATACATAAACATAATACCGAGTTTGTAACTACATCCATATCTGTAAACTGTACACCACAAACTGTCACTATGAACTGTCAACGACCGTCACTGTAATACAACAGTACCGATATATATCACCGCGGGAGCACAGACGCATCCCGGGCTCAACCTCCAAAAATAACCAAAAGTATTCCTGCAACCTAGGATCTATAGCCATTCCGCTTCCTCGATCCTCATCCTGCAGTAAAAATATGGAGCCCCCGAGGGGGTCAGCAACCCTTGGCTGGTATGGTTAACGCACAGCCCATCGGCTACCGGGATACACACAACTAATTGTCATGATGACATGGCATTCATTTTAAACATACAACATATATATATATCATAGCAAGAGTATTGCATACAACATCACACATAACATACAAGAACGAATCCTGTTAGGAAGCGAACCAACACAATTAGTTCCCATTGAGAGCCTAGAGAATGTTGCCAAACTCATGCTAGGCTCGTTACATACCGTCCTGTTAGATTGAACGATTAACTTAACACAAGGTGCCTCGGATATAGTGACCCAAGCACACCGAACAAAACATAGTATGCCCCTGTGGCCTGACGTGAGTCAGTAAAATAGCCTTGGTTAAGCTAAAGGGAAGGTTGGAAACCAAAATGGAAGAACAACCATAACATACAAAGAGAATCGAACCGGTTATGACATCGACTCCCATACTCACACGCGTGGCCGGAACAGACCGGACTCCTCACTCCCCCGTTAGCACTTGTTAGAAGTTCAACATCGAACTCAACAAACAATCACATACAAGTGGTTAAGTCTTGTTAGACACACACAAGGGAATGGAGTCACACTTAACAATACAATAATATTTAACAACAGTAAACTCATTACATGACTTAAGTCTTACAAGGTCATAAACACACAGAAAACAAACAACACACAAGCCGGTGTAAACCGGTAGGCAACAGACTGCAAGAAAACCATACCTTGGTCCTTGCATCGACTGGTTTCCACCTTTGGAGAATCCTATACACATTTAGTAACGTCGGTTAATTTAACGTACTAGTCCGTCGATAACTTATTACTTTACATTTCTAGTTATTTTACTTTCACATTTTATTATAACTTTTCACCTTCTAAATTGTCATTATACACACCTAACATGCCTTAGACAAACTTATAACATCATTACTTACTAATCCCCATCCTTATACATCATTATTTAATCTTAAATTCAACTTTTAAAGTGGTCCGGGACTTGGTCCCCAATTAAGGTCCCGGACCGTGTCATTGTAAAACTCTCGGGCTGATTTCAGGTAGTGGTCCAGGACTCCATACAGGTCCTATGTCCCGGACCAATGTAGGCAAAAACTCTCGGGTTGTTTTTAAGGGGTGGTCCGGGACTTCATACAAATCCCAGGTCCCGAACCAATATAAGCAAATTCTCTCGGGGGTAAAACAGGGGGTGGTCCGGTACTTCTTACATAACCTAAGTACCGGACCAAGGCTGTGTAAGAATCCTCGGCCCCTTTTAATGCATGGTCCAGGACATTATCCAAGACCTAAGTCCCGGACCACTGCTACAGATTTACATTTTGAACATTTTCTAAGTCTTGTTGCAATGGTTCTCCTTACCCATTAAATGTATAACCTTCCCAAATGATCTTAGGTATATTCTAATGCCAAAATATCATCTTAAACACACCTAGTTCCTTGTCTAACTTGTTACTCAATTTTCTCTTAAAATTCACCAACACTTGTAACATTTCTTACAAGGTTTCTAAATGGTGTTTCTCACCTATGATAATCACTATCCCAAAATGCTTTCTCCTCACCATAACATCATCTCTCAAGCATCTTTTCTTAACAACCTAAACTTCTAGTTGATGTCTAGGTCCTTTTTGTTTCCTAGAACACCTAAGACATTACTTCTCCTCTAGTAAAATACCTAAACATTTCTAACACTTCCTAGTTCACCCAAATCTTATTTAAACACTTAGAACTTCTTGTACATTACCTAAATTTTGACATGAACTCTCCTAAAACATTACTAAACCAAAACACATTGTTTTCACCATTAAACAATCAAGAACACTAAAATCCATCAAGAACATTCTTGTACACAAAACTTCACTCATTTAACACTACATCACAATATAGTGCATAATTTAAATTGCTTGGCACTTAGGCCCTTAAATAGCATGGCTCTTAGGCCCTTAAGATGCATAAATCATAAACACTGAATTTCCCACATTATATTTGCCTTTGACCTGCAATTACACCCAACAATACATATGCCTTTTACTAAGCCCTTGAGAGTATTTTTCTAAGTCAATTACCATTGGCTCCTTAAGTAGTTTTAATAAGCAATATAAGCTCATTTCTCCTAAGACATTAAACTACATTAGGTTAGCATATTTACCTCTTTTCCTCACAACTTCTTTCTTGTTTCCTTGTTTAAAATCGGTAAGGGTGTTTGATTGCTTGTCAACTTCTAAACAATATACAAATAATGAAATGAGTATACAAGCTTTATATTTCATCTCCTTGTAAACCCTAGATACATATATTGTCTTAGAACATTTAGATGATTGTTTTACCTTGGATATGAAAGAGAGTTTGGATATGTAGCAAGAGAGGACTCCACCAAGCCCTTGGAAGATTCAAATGAAGCTAGAATAAAGCAATATAAAGGACACCATCAATGGTGATTCTCGGTCAACATCAAAACAAGAAGGAAATGGAGTTTTTATTTGAGTTTCCTTACCTAGAAGCAAAAGGAGAACAATAATATGTAAAAAGACGAGCTCAAGCTCCTCCCATGGAGATTCCTTTTGGCACCGAAATGGCGCTCTTGGAATTTTGAGAAGACAAGGTTGAAGAGCTTGATGAGACTAAGAGAATGGTGGTCTTTGTTTTTGATTTGGTAAAGAGAGCTAGGAGATATAAGTGGTCAAAGATGGAGAATGGTGTGAGAGCTGCTGCAAACCGATGGAGAGAGGAGGAAGATGAAGTTGGAGACGGTGGGAATGCAAGAGAAATGAGAGAATGAGTTTGAAGTTGCTTTTGGAAGATATTAAGTAGTAAAGCAAATAGTAACTTGCTTTATCATTTGTTATTTATTTGTTAACTTACAAGGTGGTGACTCACCTCATAAAAACCAGCCCCCATTAGTCATCTAGGGGTGTTTTAGTCTTTGTTGACCATTTAACTTACTTATATAGACTTATGTTATAAACTTGCTTATTTTAGTTACTATTCACAAAAACAAGGCACATTGTTGTGAAATTTTTGATTTCCCATTGATTTAGACTTCCTAATGTGATACTAAGTAGTACACATGTTAATTAAAGAGTAATGATGGACATTTAGCCATTCAAAACTCATTTACAAGACAATTTTTCAAAATGTGCTTTAAGACTCCTTAAAGCATATTTTGTGTTTTAACTTGTTTCCAAGCTTGGTTTTCCTTGGTAATCGGTTTAATATGTTCATTAATATATAAATAAGGTCTTGGTAAGCTCATTAGGTCTTAACCAAGCTTATCCCAAGCTTAGAGCACATTTTGGCCCTAATTGGCTTTAAGGTATTTATTTATGTTTTCTATGGTTTAAATTGTTCTCTAATGTTTCTAAGACTCTTTTTAGTCTTAATATACCATATTTTAATGTTTAAACAACATACTAAGGTTTGGGGTATTTCAATCTACCCCCCTTAAAAGAACTTTGTCCCCAAAGTTCATACTTCCCACATATCTTAAATATTAGAACACGGGAACACATATAAACAATACTTCCATAACAACATCAACAACATACTTACATAGCACCGGACACAAGGTCCAAACAACATAACATCATTCAGACACAACGGTCTGTAACATAACAACCTAACACATAAACAATGTATCCGAATACATGTCGCACACACATAACCGAAACGGCTCTCCCCCCTTTAAAATAGGGGTACGCCCCGTACCCTATACATACAAATACTAAGAAGTAAACAACGACGGGTACTTCGCCTTCATCTTATCTTCCAACTCCCAAGTGGCCTCCTCGACGTCCTGGTTAGACCAGAGAACCTTCACCAGTCTCACATGAAATACATCATGTACCTTGCCCAGCTCGACGGGTAAATCAAGTTTGTAAGCTACCGGGCCGATCCGCTCCGTCACAACATATGGCCCCACATATTTCGGGCTCAACTTGCCTTTCTGGCCAAAACGAAACACTCCCTTCATGGGGGATACTCTCAGAAATACCTGATCGCCCACGGCGAACTCCAGGTCACGTCTGCGCACATCGGCGTATGATTTCTACCTATCCTGAGCTGACTTCATGTTAGCCCGGATCTGTCGTACCTCTGCTTGTACTTGTTCCAGATACTCTGGTCCTATAATGACCATCTCACTCGACTCATCCCAGCATAATGGCGTGCGGCATGGTCTACCGTATAATGCCTGGAAGGGAGACATCTTGATCGAAGCATGGTAACTGTTGTTGTAGCTAAACTCGATCAGATGTAACTTGTCAATCAGCTGGTCTGAAAGTCAAGTGCACAAGCACGTAACATATCTTCAAGTGTCTGGATAGTGCGCTCACTCTGACCATCTGTCTGTGGGTGGAACACTGTACTTAGCATCAGCTCGGTACCAAGCGCTTCCCGTGTGGATTTCCAGTACCTCGAGAGGAATCTGGTATCCCTATCAGGCACGATAGTCTTCGGTACCCCATGGTGCCGAACAATCTCTCTATCAAAGAGCTCTGCAAGTCTTGCCACTTTCCAAGTGTCCTTCATCGGAATGAATCGGGCCACCTTGGTCAGTCGGTCCAACAACCCAAATCATATTCAGACCTCCCCTTGTAGGCGGAAGCCCTACTACGAAGTCCATAGAAATGTCATGGAACTTCCACTCAAGCACTGGCATTGGCTGTACCATACCACCAGGCCGTCGGTGCTCAAACTTACCTTCTGACAAGTGAGACACCTCAACACATAATCGTTCACATCCTTTTTCATTCCAGTCCACCAAAAAAACGTTTCATACCCTTATACATTTTTGAAGCTCCGGGGTGAATCGAAGTCGTAGAACAATGGGATTCACTCAGTATGCGCTCCTTCAGCTCAGCGCTACTCCTCGGAATACACAGTCGGCCATTAAGCCTAATCAGGTCATCATCGTGGAGTCGGAAGTCGTACTTCTGACCCTCGAATGTGCCATCAATAAGCTTCTGCCTGATCTCCAACATGTACTGATCCGTCATCTGAGCACTCCGCACCTCTTCAACCAAGCTAGTATGAGAGACTAGCGAATGGAGAGAGTGTGCTCGGCGACTCAATGCGTCAGCTACCACATTTGCCTTACCCTCTTTATACTGCAGATTGATGTCGTAGTCGTTTAGAAACTCGACCCACCTTCTTTGTCTCATGTTCAACTCCTTCTGAGTGAACAAGTACTTTAAACTCTTGTGGTCAGAATAAATTGTCACACTTACCCCCATACAAGTGATGTCGCCATATCTTCAGTGTGAAGACAATGGCACCCAATTCTAAATCGTGGGTAGGGTAGTTCTCTTCATGCTTCTTCAGCTGTCGGGAGGCGTATGCTACGACCTTCCCGTGTTGCATCAACACACAACCCATACCTCTGCCTGATGCGTCGCAATAGACCTCAAAACCATCTGGACCGTCTGGTAAAGTTAGGACTGGTGCATATGTCAGAGCATCCTTGAGCCTCTGAAAAGAACTCTCACAGCTATCTGTCCACTCGAATGGAGCATCCTTCTTCATCAAGGAAGTCATCGGCTTCGAGACACTGGAGAAGTCCTTCACAAACCTCCTATAATAACCTGCCAGACCGAGGAAGCTCCGGATGTTGGTAACTGTCTTCGGCCTAGGCCAGGTGCGCACTGCATCAATCTTTGCCGGATCAACAGCGATCCCGGCTTCAGAAATCACATGGCCAAGAAAAGATACTTGGTTCAACCAAAATTCACACTTTGAAAATTTAGCATACAAATGATTCTTTCTCAATGTTTGCAACACACTTCTCAGGTGGCTTTCGTGCTCACCCCTCGATTTCGAGTACACAAGAATATCGTCGATGAAGACTACCACTGACTTGTCCAACTGATCTTGGAACAAGCTGTTCATTAAGTCCATGAACTTGGCTGGTGCATTGGATAAACCAAACGACATAACCGTAAACTCATAATGTCCATATCTGGTTCTGAATGCGGTCTTCTCAATGTCACTCTCACGGATGGCAATCTGATGGTATCCGGATCGTAGATCTATCTTGGAGAATACTGATGCTCCTTTCAACTGATCAAATAAGTCGTCGATGCGTGGTAAAGGGTAACGGTTCTTCACCGTAACTGCATTCAGCTCTCGATAGTCAATACACAGGCGGAGGCTACCGTCCTTCTTATTCACGAAGAGGACCGGCGCTCCCCATGGTGAAACGCTAGGGCGAATAAACCCCTTGTCGAGTAGGTCTCTCAGCTGCTCCTTGAGCTCAGTCATCTCTGCTGGAGCCATACGATAGGGCGCCTTCGCAATTGGTCCGGTGCCCGGAACCAAATCAATCTCAAACTCAACTTCCCGTGCTGGCGGCATGCCCGGCAGTTCCTTGGGAAATACATCAGGAAACTCCGACACTACCGGCACATCAGGACTAAACTCTGGGTCTCTCTCAATGTCCTGGACATAGCAGAGGTATACATAATTCCCTCGTCGTAACTCACGATACATGGCCATGGCGGTGATGATCTAAGTCGAAGGCTCCCTGGGCCTCTGGCGGTAAGATATGGTAACCCCAGACGGACTCCGAAGAAGCAGACGATGCTCGGCACACAGGATTCTGCCCTTGTACCGCTCCAACCAGTTCATCCCGACAATCACATCAAAACCAAGTCCCTCGAACTCTATCAAGTCGATCGGAAACTCTTCATCTCTGATTCGTACAAAACATCTCGGTGGTAGCGGGTACACCTGATCCGCTCTTTCGACGGGAGAGTGACTAGGAAGTCTGGCATCTCATCACCGTCTAACCCCAGCCTCTTCGCAAAAGATAGCGAAACAAATGTATGTGAGGCTCCGGAGTCGAACAAGATCGAAGCGTCCACGCCATTGACTGGAAAGGTACCGGTGAGGATTGTGCCGCTCTTGCCGGCTTCTGTCTCATTGCAGACACTCAGTATACCTCCGTTCCGAGTGCACAGCCTAATTCATTGGCAAACTAATAAGCATTTGGTAACAACATGGTTGACATACTTCAACAACTCCACTTTATTCATTAACACACTCTTCTTACAACATTCGTTGGTTTACACTGTTGACATAACTAACACATACAACATCCTTAACATACACTGGTTTAACACATTACATGATTATACAAGGCTTTAAAACTATCTGAAGGTCAAATTCAAACGTCCGGGTTTCATGTGTGGCATTGATCACTGCCGATGGTGCGGTATTCAATTTGATCTTCTTGATGCCATGATATAGCATCCTTGACTGCCCACCCATGATTAGTACATCTCCTGATTTCAACACTAGCTTCTTCGCGAGATCAGCACGCTTTTGCTCGCTGTACACAAACACTGCAGTGTCACCAATGGACCAAGACACCACGGGTACTCCCTTACTTAGAGACTCGGGTGACTCGTTTATCTTTGGTGTAACCCTAACCGTCCACCTTTCTGGTAGAAGTTCACAATACATAAATCCGCTTTAACACTTGGTATTGAATCTGATTCAACTTGCTGAGCAATTCCCACGGCGTGGTTAACGACCGCATGGAACTCCTCAGGTATCCTTGGTACAGTTGCTCCATCTTCAGCTCGTACTTCTTGATATGTCTTGGTGTAAGGGTTCCAGTCCTTACCCATGCACATCATCTTCAATTTCATCTTCGATCCACTCGAGTATTCGGGTGTGTAGAAACCTCCAGGTGCTGCTCCCAGTTCGCTGCATCGTCGGATAATGTGGATTTGTGCTTCCGGTGTCAGGTATCCATTTAAGAGTATCATACCTGGTTGGATGACCTGACATTGCTCCATTGGAAAGTCGGTGATGTTGATGGTGGTCTCTTCAGGGTTTGGTGTGGGTGGGATTGGATAGCAAATATTGAAGGTTACTAAGTTTTCAAATTACCTAATTAGGTGTCCTCACATTATACTTTAACTGTTTACTTACATGGTTGTTTACTTAGCCTTATTAACACACATGCATGAAATGCGGTATGCAATCACTTATTTCATTCAACAATTTAGGTGGTACCTGGTCTAGTAGAGGGCCCTGGCGCCTCAGACCGGTCCACCACATTCAGGGCGGCCTTGCCGGATCCCGATCCCTTCCCCTTCTGGGAATCTATGTACCTCTGATCTGGGGGTGGCTGATTCGCCGTCTTCGGGCCATCGGTGGTCACGGTGGCCTTACCCTTCCACTGCCCCTTAGGCCTGTAGTTTCTGCTATTCGGGTTCTGCCAGCACTCGTAGTCGCGGTGCCCCATCTTCTTGCAGTATCGGCACTGCACATCATTGCCCTTGCAGTCCTTGCCGGGGTGGTCTCCGTTACACCACTTACAGTAATAGTGGTGCTCCGGTCCAGAGCCCGTGCTAGCTGCTAACACATCACACACTCAGCACATACTTCACAAAATAGCAACACACACTAGAATTCGGCATTCGAATTTTATTAATTACCCTTGGGTGGGTAAGAGCATAAGGGCTTGGCCGCATATGCGTAGGTGAGCTGCAGAGGCTCCTCAGCAGTGGTGGTCTGGGCCTGGCCCTTGCCACCCTGTTGCTGTCCTTTCTGGGACTGGGGGTATGGCTTCTTCTTCTTTCCTCCCCCATGCCCTGGCGTGCTTTGGCCCTCGCTCGTGGCCTTGCGCTTAAGCGCATTCTCCTCGTCCCTCAGACGGACGGTGATCTCAACAATTGCAGCGGCATGATAGCACTCCTATATTTAGGGTGTTAGTTATGCCCCGCAATTCAAACTCACAATTACATTAACACACTGCACACACTTATTCACTTCATACTGTAGTTTATTACCTGCAAAGTAGTATACCCGCTTGGCCCCATACCGTAGCGTAGGCGGTAGCTCAATCCGTTGTAGAAACGGTTCACTAAGATCCGGTCTGAGTAACCCAGATCCGGCAGCAGATTGATAAGTTCGATGAAAGCGTGTGTAGTACTCATCAACCGTCATCTTATCCCCTTGCCTCAAGTTGTCGAGTCTAGGCGCTTGGCCTCTTGCACATGGATCGGGTAGTACTTGGCTCGCAGCAGGGCCGTGTACTCCCTCCACTGGAAGGTAGGATCACCAACTCTGCCCTCCCTTACCAGCTTCCACCAACTCTGAGCCAATCCCTTCAAGTAGTAAGCGGCTAGTCGAACCTTGGCACCAGCAGGAACATCCAAGGTCTCGAAAGCGGTCTCCATCTCAGAGATGTACGCCTCCAGCTTACTAGGGTTGGTCTCCCCACTGAATGACGGGGTCTCAAATCCGCCAAACGCCTTGACCCAATTGGTCTCGCGCGGCTGTGGTTGCGGTTTGGCCTTGTGCCCACACCGCTTGCTGCTGCTGCATCGCAGCTACCAACTGCGGGACCATCTGGGCTACGGCGGCCGCTACAGCGTCGGCCATGACTTGCGCGTAGGGTTCTCTCCTGGTTCCCGGTATCACCAGTACCGCGTCCGCGGCCTACCTCGTGGTCTACCTGACATCTGAATTCACATGAACATTTATTAGCACTGTGCTTGCACATTATCGGTCCAACGGTTGTAACATCTTCCCGACAATAAGGTATCTCCACACTTAGTTAATGGTTAACCTTCTCAAACTGTTCACTGAGGTAACTATGGTTAGGTTTCCTAACTCGGTATATTCCTAAGCTCGGTATTCTAGCCATCAGAGTGATACTTCGCTCTGATACCACTTTTTGTAACACCCTACTACGCACTTAATCAATACTTGAAATCGCAGCGGAATTAAACAACTAAATAATAACTAAACGATTCGGTGCTACAACGCCGTAACCACCACGTGGTCAGCAAGGCAGAATAAATACAAGCGTACCGGTCTGATGATCAGACTCCCGAGCATAGAACTAAAACCTTTAATACATAAACATAATACCGAGTTTGTAACTACATCCATATCTGTAAACTGTACACCACAAACTGTCACTATGAATGTCAACGACCGTCACTGTAATACAACAGTACCAAAATATATCACCGCGGGAGCACAGGCGATCCCGGGCTCAAACCTCCAAAAATAACCAAAAGCATTCCTGCAACCTAGGATCTATAGCCATTCCGCTTCCTCGATCCTCATCCTGCAATAAAAATATGGAGCCCCCGAGGGGGTCAGCAACCCTTGGCTGGTATGGTTAACGCGCAGCCCATCGGCTACCGGGATACGCGCAACTAATTGTCATGATGACATGGCATTCATTTTAAACATACAACATATATATATATATATATCATAGCAAGAGTATTGCATACAACATCACACATAACATACAAGAACGAATCCTGTTAGGAAGCGAACCAACACAATTAGTTCCCATTGAGAGCCTAGAGAATGTTGCCAAACTCATGCTAGGCTCGTTACATAACTCGTTACCGCCCTGTTAGATTGAACGATTAACTTAACACAAGGTGCCTCGGATATAGTGACCCAAGCACACCGAACAAAACATAGTATGCCCCTGTGGCCCGACGTGAGTTAGTAAAATAGTCTTGGTTAAGCTATAGGGAAGGTTGGAAACCAAAATGGAAGAACAACCATAACATACAAAGAGAATCGAACCGGTTATGACATCGACTCCCATACTCACATGCGTGGCCGGAGCAGACCGGACTCCTCACTCCCCCGTTAGCACTTGTTAGAAGTTCAACATCGAACTCAACAAACAATCACATACAAGTGGTTAAGTCTTGTTAGACACACAAGGGAATGGAGTCACACTTAACAATACAATAATATTTAACAACAGTAAACTCATTACATGACTTAAGTCTTACAAGGTCATAAACACACAGAAAACAAACAACACACAAGCCGGTGTAAACCGGTAGGCAACAGACTGCAAGAAAACCATACCTTGGTCCTTGCTTCGACTGGTTTCCACCTTTGGAGAATCCTATACACATTTAGTAACGTCGGTTAATTTAACGTACTAGTCCATTGATAACTTATTACTTTACATTTCTAGTTATTTTACTTTCACATTTTATTATAACTTTTCACCTTCTAAATTGTCATTATACACACCTAACATGCCTTAGACAAACTTATAACATCATTACTTACTAATCCCCATCCTTAGACATCATTATTTAATCTTAAATTTAACTTTTAAAGTGGTCCGGGACTTGGTCCCCAATTAAGGTCCCGGACCGTGTCATTGTAAAACTCTCGGGCTGATTTCAGGTAGTGGTCCGGGACTCCGTACAGGTCCTATGTCCCGGACCAATGTAGGCAAAAACTCTCGGGTTGTTTTTATGGGGTGGTCCGGGACTTCATACAAATCCTAGGTCCCGGACCAATATAAGCAAATTCTCTCGGGGGTAAAACAGGGGGTGGTCCGGTACTTCTTACATAACCTAAGTACCGGACCAAGGTTGTGTAAGAATCCTCGGCCCCTTTTAATGCATGGTCCGGGACATTATCCAAGACCTAAGTCCCGGACCACTGCTACAATTTACATTTTGAACATTTTCTAAGTCTTGTTGCAATGGTTCTCCTTACCCATTAAATGTATAACCTTCCCAAATGATCTTAGGTATATTCTAATGCCAAAATATCATCTTAAACACACCTAGTTCCTTGTCTAACTTGTTACTCAATTTTCTCTTAAAATTCACCAACACTTGTAACATTTCTTACAAGGTTTCTAAATGGTGTTTCTCACCTATGATAATCACTATCCCAAAATGCTTTCTCCTCACCATAACATCATCTCTCAAGCATCTTTTATTAACAACCTAAACTTCTAGTTGATGTCTAGGTCCTTTTTGTTTCCTAGAACACCTAAGACATTACTTCTCCTCTAGTAAAATACCTAAACATTTCTAACACTTCCTAGTTCACCCAAATCTTATTTAAACACTTAGAACTTCTTGTACATTACCTAAATTTTGACATGAACTCTCCTAAAACATTACTAAACCAAAACACATTGTTTTCACCATTAAACAATCAAGAACACTAAAATCCATCAAGAACATTCTTGTACACAAAACTTCACTCATTTAACACTACATCACAATATAGTGCATAATTTAAATTGCTTGGCACTTAGGCCCTTAAATAGCATGACTCTTAGGCCCTTAAGATTAAATCATAAACACTAAATTTCCCACATTATATTTGCCTTTGACCTGCAATTACACCCAACAATACATGCCTTTTACTAAGCCCTTGAGAGTATTTTTCTAAGTCAATTACCATTGGTTCCTTAAGTAGTTTTAATAAGCAATATAAGCTCATTTCTCCTAAGACATTAAACTACATTAGGTTAGCATATTTACCTCTTTTCCTCACAACTTCTTTCTTGTTTCCTTGTTTAAAATCGGTAAGGGTGTTTGATTGCTTGTCAACTTCTAAACAATATACAAATAATGAAATGAGTATACAAGCTTTATATTTCATCTCCTTGTAAACCCTAGATACATATATTGTCTTAGAACATTTAGATGATTGTTTTACCTTGGATATGAAAGAGAGTTTGGATATGTAGCAAGAGAGGACTCCACCAAGCCCTTGGAAGATTCAAATGAAGCTAGAATAAAGCAATATAAAGGACACCATCAATGGTGATTCTCGGTCAACATCAAAACAAGAAGGAAATGGAGTTTTTATTTGAGTTTCCTTACCTAGAAGCAAAGGAGAACAATAATATGTAAAAAGATGAGCTCAAGCTCCTCCCATGGAGATTCCTCTTGGCACCGAAATTGAGCTCTTGGAATTTTGAGAAGACAAGGTTGAAGAGCTTGATGAGACTAAGAGAATGGTGGTCTTTGTTTTTGATTTGGTAAAGAGAGCTAGGAGATATAAGTGGTCAAAGATGGAGAATGGTGTGAGAGCTGGGAAACCGATGGAGAGAGGAGGAGATGAAGTTGGAGACGGTGGGAATGCAAGAGAAATGAGAGAATGAGTTTGAAGTTGCTTTTGGAAGATATTAAGTAGTAAAGCAAATAGTAACTTGCTTTATCATTTGTTATTTATTTGTTAACTTACAAGGTGGTGACTCACCTCATAAAAACCGGCCCCCATTAGTCATCTAGGGGTGTTTTAGTCTTTGTTGACCATTTAACTTACTTATATAGACTTATGTTATAAACTTGCTTATTTTAGTTACTATTCACAAAAACAAGGCACATTGTTGTGAAATTTTTGATTTCCCATTGATTTAGACTTCCTAATGTGATACTAAGTAGTACACATGTTAATTAAAGAGTAATGATGGACATTTAGCCATTCAAAACTCATTTACAAGACAATTTTTCAAAAATGTGCTTTAAGACTCCTTAAAGCACATTTTGTGTTTTAACTTGTTTTCAAGCTTGGTTTTCCTTGGTAATCGGTTTAATATGTTCATTAATATATAAATAAGGTCTTGGTAAGATCATTAGGTCTTAACCAAGCTTATCCCAAGCTTAGAGCACATTTTGGCCCCAATTGGCTTTAAGGTATTTATTTGTGTTTTCTATGGTTTAAATTGTTATCTAATGTTTCTAAGACTCTTTTTAGTCTTAATATACCATATTTTAATGTTTAAACAACATGCTAAGGTTTGGGGTATTTCACTAATGATGGTGGGTTGGGTTTCAGGGAGTGTTGAGGATTTCAACAAAGCTTTGCTCACTAAACAGTTGTGGAGAATCATTTCTTCTCCGGAATCTCTTATGTCAAGATCTCTTAAAGCCTTTTATTTCCCAAATGGGTGTGTAACTGAAGCTAAGCTCCCCTCGAAGGCTAGCCAGATTTGGAAATCCTTGCTTCCCAATATCAGTCTTTTAAAAGTTGGTATTAGAAAGCAAGTGGGGAGTGGGTCTTCTACTTTGTTTTGGAATTTTCCTTGGGTTCCAAGACCAGGTGCTTCTCATATTATCTCACCAAAACCCCCCTCTTCTTCTTCTACCGAGTCGGTCTCTCATTTCATCAATCCAAGTCATAATTGTTGGAACACTCAAAAACCAACAAACTCTTAGCTCCACCGAAAGTAACTTCATTGCCTCCCTGCCTATAAACTCCTCTTAAAATGACCACTGGGTTTGGGACCTCACAAGAGATAAAAAGTATTCTGTTAAATCTCGTTTCAATTTGATTCAAAAAGAAAAAGAAGACGGTCAGGCGTCTATGCCTAACTGTTTTTCTCTCCTTAGGAACAAAATTGACAAAGATATCAGCCCGCCTCGAGCTAGATTGGTGTTTTGAAAATTTCTCAAAGGAATTACTCCTTGTCAAGGTAACATAGGTAACAGAATTGGTGGTGCTACAGCCTACTTCTTTTGTGGGGATAAAGATACTCCTGCACATTGCTTTTTCAAGTGTTGTGTGGTCTCTGATATTTGGGGGCATAGTATCAACCTTCAGAACGTTCCAAGTATTGATGGTGCTGCTATTGTTGATTGGTTCATTGACCAAGTAAGAGGGTGGGGGAAGAAAAAGCTTTCCTCTGTTATCAACCTCATGTGGGTGATATATGATGCTAGAAATAGATGTAAACATGATTCGTCTCTAGCTTGGTGGAATGTGATTGAGAAAAACATTGCCTATATTGAGGCCTACACAGCTGCTAGCAATATGCACTGTCATGCAATTAGAGAAGGTGTCAAATGGAACCCCCCGCCCCCAGGTTTCATCTCTGTCTCTTTGAATGTCTTCATAAAAAGGAATCATCCATACCAGATTGGCGACCTATTGAGGAATGTGGAAGGTATTTCAATTCTAGCTTTCAACAAGAAAATGTTAAGCACTTGCAAAGTGCAAATTGCTATTATCATAGCAGCTTGTAATGTAGTGGAACTTGCTAGTTTAGGAGGTAACCATTGCATCTGCTTTGATAATATGAAGGAGAAGCATCTCAAGATGGTGTTTGGGGCTGACAACGACCATATTTTGGAGATCAAGATAGAAAGATTAAAGTTCAAAAGTTTGTGTAATATGCTTAATGTGTGTAATAACTCAAATGACTACTTTAACTTTCCTAGTATGTTAGTAGCTAGAATGTTTAACGACTCTCCGTCAGGTTTGAAAGTGTGGGAAAGGGATCTTATTCCTCACAACATTACTAGTGCATGTCTTTTGGACAAGGATTTGAGTATGTAATATGGTATCTTTTATTAATGAGAATATGCAGGTTCTTTCAAAAAAAAAAATCTCGAGCCTCTTACCTTGTATGCAACAGTTAACAAGATAGACTTTGTTTTTTTTGTATGTCTCTTTTCTCTTCATTCTCCTCTTTGTCATAATCATCTCATCCTTGCGGAAAGCCCGTTCCCTCCATCAGAGTGAAATATCAATAAGTGGTGAAAATTTCTATTTATAAGGGTAATTCCCACCTGTATTTTACATGGTTTATAACATAGTTTCACTACTTTATAGAGTATGATTTATATTAGTGAATTTATACATTTTGATTACATTTTAGGCAAAAGCTCTTTTGAGTTGGATTCAAGGTTTTACAAGGGCTGTTCGAGTGCATAAATGATCTCCTCACCCCTCAAGGACTTCAACGTAACAACCGGGAAGCAAATCAGATCCATAAGGGCCTTACAAATTCTCCCTCAAATAGACATTACTTACCGTCTACGTTGGAAAACGTATAAGGTGCAATCAGGTGCAAGCAAGCAACTCACTCCAGCCATGCACATAAGGCAGCAGCCATGTGCACTCATGTCATATAAACTTGCAGCCAGTGGCTGAAATATCCCTAAATTAATTTAAATTAATTTAGGGGATTTCTTTTATTAAACCTTAAGTAATACTATTTAATATTAAATTATTGTATGGAATTATGAATATCAATATTATGTGGAATTATCAAAATTTATTTAGGGGATTTCTCCTATTTAACCCTAAAGAATACAATTAAATATTTAATTATTATATATTATTATATAGTATTATGAATTTAATAATAAGATTTATAAGTCAATAAATCTTGGGAAAATTTCTAAACACTCCAAGTATATTATAAAGATTTTAGAAATAATTTGTACATTAATTTAAATCATAAAAGTCAAAATAAAATTATGGAAACCATAAAGCTTCTTAAGCCTTGCTAGGGTTGACTTTTGAGAGTGGCCAAACCAGCTCATGAAACCCATACCAATAAATAGGTTATGGAAAACTATAAAGATCGATAAAAAGAATGTCAAAAACGGGTCATCCTAGACAAAGTTATGATAAAATGAAGTTTAGAGCCAAAATTTTGAAAAGATGCTAAGGTGGCATGTCTGCTAACTCATCAGGCGCCTCGGGATACGCACCCAACACTTAGTCTTTCTCACGCAAAAGAAAAGAAAGTACTTGAAATTTTTGATTAATTTCCAGAGACGTAGATGGGATAGAACCGCTAGTTTCTTATTAGGTAAGGAATCTTTTCGTTCTAATATTCAATATGATAGTTATCAGTATTTATCAAATTTGTTCCTATCTAATGAAAGGCTAGTGGATCAAATGAGAAAGACATTGTGGAGAAAAAGATGGCTTTTCCCGGATGACCTGAAAGTGGTCATGAGCTCCATGGAACAATATGCTACTGCTGAAACATGGAAGAATTGAAATCTTAGATCAAAACACTATGTATGGGTGGTATGAACTGCCTAAACAAGAATCTCCTTGTTTTTCGCTAACCGATTTCAGATTCTGCCCTAACTTGTGACATCCATATCTCTCTCATCTTTTGGAATTTTTGAGTGCCGTCTTTTGCATACTCTTCTCCTACAATTTCTCTTTCCAACCATAACTCATACACAAACCAATTCATTATACATCAGCCGGAAAATCGTTCCAAAGTAGCCTACCCGCAAAACCGTAACCAGTTTTCCAGAAAAAACAATTGAGCAGGTAAACTTCGTATCGCCATAACTTCTTCGTTTCTCAGCCAAATTTTGTGTTCTTTAGCTTCTTTTGAAGATCTCTAATACCTCTACAACTTTCATGTTGATGCCCAAAGCCAATTCCTAACCATTTGTAAGAACTAGGTGCCTAAAGTTCGTGATCCGACATCACATAAAATCATAGGAAAAACGTAAGGTAAACTCGTAACTTTTGGGTCAGATTTCTTTCTATATAATGCAAATTAGAGTGAGTTCTTGCTATCAATGTGTATAGCTATGTTTCCTCTTTAGATTAAGCCCAAGAACAAATCCTAACTCGATCTGTACCGAAACTTATAGTGTTGCAAAGTTGGCTACTCAATCAGCTCGTAAAGGTTGAGTTTTTCCAGAAACTGAAGTCGAATTCCTTTGATCTGTGCAATTCCGGTGAGTTTTCCTTCAAATTCTTTCGATTTTGCTAATCGGCATTGCATTACCGGTCAGAACCATGTTCAAATTTCATCTATTATGCGTTAGATTGAGAGAATTTGTGAGAATTGAAATCGGAAACCCGAAATAAACCCTAACCTCGAACTAGAATCGAAAAACACTGAATTCCGCATATTAGCTAGCGAATCTGGTATCATTAGAACCGGAATTGAATTTCGAATCCATAGAAATAAAAATCATCGAATTTGGTTCTGTGAGTTGAGAGAAATCAACATATTAGTACTCGGGTGTCGGTTTTGATTTCCTGAAGAACTCGAGACTCAGTGGCCGTCCGATCGTGAGTTTTAGAAACGGACGGCCGAGATTAGATCTGGGAAGTTTAAGTTGGTTATGAATTATAATATTTCCAGAATTAAACCCTAACTTGTTGAATTAATTTAAATACCTTCCCGAATGTATTTTGACTTGAAATTTTAACCATAAATTCCTTATAAAATGTAGTTTATTATGATGTAAATTAATAACGGTTTTGAGTTTTTAAACGTAAGTTATGATTTTTGCAAATTACGAGTATTATGGAATTATTTGGATAATTTTAAAAGATATTTTTATGAAATAAAAATTTTATAATACGTCTAAAATGTTATAGTTACTATATACTTAATTTGGGAATTTTTGGACAAGGGGAAATAGGTTTAAAAATTGTATTTCTAAGGTTTTTCATAAGTTATCTTATAATATAGGGTTTTTAATGTAACCAAAATTAAAGTATAGTTTATTAATAAACTTTTTAGGTTGGGAAAATATGAGAAGACTAAATTAACATCTAATAACAGTATGTTTGTTTTGGGTATTAACTTTTAAGTGAAGTAACAATTGTTTACTTATATATATATACTTATATGAGAGAAATAAAATAGTAACTTAGGTTAAATCAAGGGATTAAATTAATCTTCATTTATATTAATTATATAGAATTGAAGTTAATATACTTAATTGGAACTAAGGAAAATACTTTATTTTATAAACCATATATTGGATATAGATATGTGTAAAAGTTTATATAAATAATTAAATACAATAAAACTACATAAAGAATGTCTTGAATAAATCCTAGTATATATATATATACTAAGCATAAATAAAAGAAATAAAATACCTTATAGAAAATATAATATGAAGGAATTAATGAGATAAACTAAACCTCTACATAATACTAATAAAAGAATATTATATGGGGTGGTATTAATTTATGGTTATGAAATTGAGTTTTGAGTTACCTTTGAATTTCTAAGAATATATAAATCCTATTTAAATACATATATAGTATTTGTCAATGACCAGAATGTAAATCTAAAATTGGGTTAAGTAATTAATAAGTTAAAACTTAGGAAAAATTGTGATTAGATTACATAAAATGTTACACAAATAGATCTTATTCTATAATTAATGATAAATAAATGTAATATTTTTACATCTAAATGTTCTTAATATATAAACAATAATAAAATAAATAAAATACTTTTACATCTAAATGTGAGGTGGATTAGTAAGTCTAGATTTAATCATTTCTTAACATTTATGGTATTGAAATATAACTTAATGTTTTAAGATAAAATCATAAAAGGATTATGATATAAAACTATATTAAACTATGATTTGGATATTTATCTAAATAATAATCCTTAAGTTTCTTGGCATTAGATAAGCCATATGAAATACATTTATAACATTAATTACCAATACTTAGGATGTGAGTTTACAATTAAGTGAGGTATTTAGTAGTTAGAATTTATAAAGAGGTTTATAAGTAGGAATTTGATACTTAAAACCTTTGAACCTTTTATTAGATAAAACTAAGTTACATAAGAGATTATATTGATCTACTTTACGACACTGAAAATATTAATATGTCATTTGAGTATAAGGTATGAGGATTTTTCAGAATATATTATCTTATTAAGTAATTGACAATTCCACTTGTGAATGAGAATTTAATTCTTAGATTAATTTTACCTTATGTTAAGATATAATGTTTATCCTAAAACATAATAAAGGAAAATAATTTATTACGTTACTCCTTTGAAACCTTAGGTTTTGTAAATAATTTAAAACGTATTTAAGACTTAAGTTTATTGAGGTTTAGTATAAAAGGATTGTACATAGTCTATGGAGGGAATGTGTGTAAAAATAAAACATTGAGGAAATTAAATGTAAACATGGATACATAAAAGGTTATCTTAAAACACCTTATTATATAGTTAATGATAAAGTAAATAATATATCTTGTGAATACTAAATGTAAGAGTTCGATAAGTCTAAGTTAATAATAATATAGTTATTTCAATATGAGAGGTAATTCAACATCTTATGACAAGATTATCAGACGGTTATAATAGAAAGTCATTCTGACCTAAGGATATGATAATTGAGTTTAGTGGCTCAATTAAGTTATAATAAAATGTATCTACAACACTATGATTCCAATATACAAGATGTAGATCTTAATTAAGTTAAGGGGAAACTTAATCATGATGGTTTATTTGGTAATATTGATAAAGTACATAATCATTACATTGTGAATTAATAGTATAGTATTCTAAGATAAACCTATTATAGGTCATAAGACGATGTTTATTCTAGAGTAAGAGTAAAAGTATTGAGCTTAAGAATTGTTATTAAAATTCTAAGATTTATTGAATAACATAAAATGCATTTATGACATAAGGGTCTCAAAAGTCTTGAATTGAGAATTATGGTTAAGTATGAGTAGTGGATAAGAGTGGAACAATTAACAAGTGTTAATAAAATATATTCATTGGTCTTACAACCTTGAGTTATACAACATTCTAAGATAAGTCAAAGGTTACACATAATATTTAAGTGAGGGCTTAAAAGACAATTGAGACAGAAATAGGAGTGAGGAATTTATTTAAGTTTAACTTAGGCTACAAGTTATTGATGTTAGACTACCTTTAATATTCCTCAGAGTATTGTTGATTATTTGCACAAGTTGACTAGAACTGCTACAACAATTACCAGGTACGATTTCTCGTACTCTTATGTTTTGCTAACGGACTTTATGGAATGTTTTGGAAAACGCTAACTGAGCTTGAATGGATTTCAAAGGGAACTATTTGTGTGACTAACTCAGCTTGTGTGACTAACTGAGCCTTGAATGTGAAACTTACATGGGTATTGGTTCCTTCTATTTGGTTGTTCCATTAGACATTAACTGCTTAGGGTTTACGCTTCTGCACTCTGTAGGACTGAGTGTTTTGGTATTACTCTGGGTAGTTAGTGATCTAGTGGGAATGTGGAAAAGGACAATCTTGGTAATTCTTCTTTTGACTCTGGATATTGTTTCATCCATGAGCTGAGTCTTTTGTTGTGACGTGCGCGCATCTTCAATGGTAACAGTGAGGGGCTGTATATCCTCTCAAAAGGGACGTAGTTAACAGTGAGGGGCTGTATATCCCCTGTCCCAAAAGGGACGTAGTTAACAGTGAGGGGTTGTATATCCCCTGTCCCAAAAGGGACGTAGTAAAGAGTGAGGGGCTGTATATCCTCTGTCCTAAAAGGACGTACTTGGCGGTGGGGCCCATCTCTCCTAGTTGATTTGATTCCACTCTTGGGTTATGAGTTCTTGGATCTATCTTTTCATTCCTAGTCCTTTGTGACTATCTGGGTCTTTCTCTTCTTAACCAGAATTGGTTCTAACATCAATAATGGATGTTTACTAACTATATGGTGTGACTTCTTAAGTGGTTGACTTGGTTTTAAAGTTTTTGTCTCTATCTTTGCCTTGTTCTCTTTTCTCTATAACTTGATTATTTTGAAGTGCTTTTTCTTTGTTTACTTTTAAGAGTTTGTTTTCATGTTACTGTCTTATTTGAAGAACTATGTTTTAATTTATCGTTTTAGAGAATTGTACTAGTTCCATTCCAGGGAACTGACTCACCCCTCTCGGGGTAGGCTGCTTGGTTTCACCCCTTTCGTAGGCACGGTATCCTTGAAGGATTATGTATAGGTTTCTAAGGTTTTGGGTTGGTTCTTATTTTGTTGAGTCAACGTTATTTAGGTTTTGTGGCCTTCTTTGACTGGAGGCTTATGACTGTTTTTGGACATGGTGGATACTCTTTTTCCTCCTCAGGGTTTTTCCCATAGGGTTTTACTTGTGGGGGTTTCAATGAGGCCCGTTATACCGGTCCGCCTGTTTTTACAGGTTTTATCATTCAATATAATGGCTATATGCCCAAATTATCTAAAAAAAAAGGTGGCCACGAAGAGCATGAGTGATTGGGATGGGAATTAGGAACTGTGGAGAGTTATTTTGTTTTACGTTTAGTTTTGTTTACGTTGTTTTCTTGAGTTCAGACCGTAACTTAGATAATTGTAATGGTTGTAATTGGTGAGGTTGGTACCGGGTGTTTGGAACCCGATGGTCTGTTAACGCCTTTAGTATTTTATTTCCGCTGCAATTATGTTAAATAGGGGGCGTTACAGTGGCGGACCTATAGTTTAACTTATGGGGGCACGTGTCCCCACAGGTTTTTAGAAAAAATACAGTTATACATGTGTCTATATATGAGAAAAATAAATAATAAATGTTAGGTAACTAAATAGTGTATCCGAAATATGATGTTTTGACATTCAAAATAGTGCATGTTCAAAACTTGGGTTGATTCTATCAGTTACTACAATTATAGGCTCCGTTCTGTGCCAGGATTAATCTGGTAGTTTTTTGAAACGCAGCATATACCAGCTTTTGGATAAAGGTCTTTGTGAGAGGGAGGGTGGAGCCCAGCTAAAAAAGTAACAAGTAAAACTAAGACACGTGGCAAATAATACTACATTAATCTAGTAAGAAAAATATAGTCGATGAACAAACAGACCCATAGTTGGAAGAGAATCTCCATTCATGAAATATATTAAAATAGGAGATGAACTGGTTGGTGATAATCTAACCACTTATGTAGAATCAGTTATATTTTAAATCCAATAACCATAGTATTATTATGTATCATTTTCAAATGATAAAGACTCATATAAAACAATTATAAATTAAATAGTATATACTGTTTTAAAAAATTAATTATAATACTTTTTTACCAAATTTCTATTAGAGAAAAGCGCCCCACAGGTATTAAGTTGTAGGTCCGTCACCGCTTGCGGCCACACCGTTCACTCATGCATGTAGAAGAAAAAATGATGCAATTATCTACTCCAACCATGCATGTAAAATTCTTCAGCATGCACGTAAGTATTACCCAGCATGCACGTAAGAATTGCGCAACATGCATCCACGCTCACATCAAGAAGGGAGTTGTTTGTCTGCACGTGAAGAAAAGAATGAGAAGTGTAGACCCCACTTCAGATAAGGGCAAATCCAAATAAGCACACACACAAGAGAGAAAGGAGAGTTAGGCGTGCCAAAAAAAAAACATTCTCCTCACTCAACAATTTGTAAGATGGACAAACACGAAAGAAGGGGAGACGAAGAAAACGAATGAAGAAAAAAAGAAGAAGGTAAAAGAACACCTCTTTCAAAACTCATCTACTTCTCATAAATGGCTAACTATTTCTCATCTCTTTCTTTTTGTTTTTCAATGTTATAGTAAATCCTAACTTGTACCTTTGGGTTTGATTTCAAATCCCCAAACTAGCATGTAATACCTAATTTGCTTAAATATATTTGTTTTGTCTCTCTAATTTCAATGATTGTTCTAGATTGATCATCTATGTGCATTTGTGGTTCTCTTACTTTCATACATATGTGATTTAGAGATTTTGGTCAAGAGATCGATAAACCCTAGAATTTGTCCTCTTTAATTAGTTGGTGGATCTATTGCTATTGTTAAGAACTTGTGTTTAATGCTATATAGTGACGTTTACCTAACCTAACCGAAGGGTTTAGTTGGCTACATAAAATTTGACTTACGCTATGATTTTAGAAAGTCATCACTTTAGTCCTAATAGACAACTAGAGTAAATTTGAATTAATGCTATGTTTGGGAGTATTTGGGTGATTACACCTTTCTAGGGTACATCTCCATCCAATCCACTAAAACACCATTGCAGTTTAATCGGTTGTTTTCTTTATTTTTGAATCGAATCATCTAGCTTGCCTCCGGCTAAACCCATAATTTATTGCTTTTGATTCAACTACTAAGTACCGAGACTAGGGAGAGAGGACTAATTTCCTTGTGGATACGACACTTGTTGTACTACATCTAATAGGTGTACTTGCCTACTCTTTGTAAATATTTATATATTTATTCATATAGTATTTGCGCTAACAAGTTTTTGGCGCCATTGTCGGGGAAATTGATTTCCCTAGTTTGGGTATTTTAGTTTTTGTAATTTTATTTTTGTTTGTTTCAGTTTATTTGGTTGTTTTTGGATAATCTTATTTATATTTTCTACTTCTAGCCATTTAGCTTCTTGTCTGTTCTTATTCCTTTTCATTTTCGGTTATGCTTGTTATTGCTCTGATTTCTGATTATTAGCATTTTGGTTGTTGTTGCTTAGGTACTTTCTGCTTCTTTCGTGTATGACAAGCACTCGGGCCAGAGGTTCTCCCTAGTCAGCCCGAGACCTGAACTTGAGCGCTCTTCTAAGAGCCAGAAGAAATTTAGGGTGCGTTCACTTCGGGGTAATCAGCCAAGGGAAACAGAATCATTCCCTTTGTGGTTGTTATTTTGTATTTTTTGATTCTGTTTCCCCCACTTCCACTTTTGAAAACCCCCCATATCCCTCTTGATGATTCCCCCAAAATCCAAGGGAAAAGTATTCCCTTTCCTCCCTCTTACCACTATCTTCATCTTTTACATAAACAAATATTAATATATATATATGGTATATAATCATATAAATACTAATATATGATACATAATTTTTATAAATATTATAAAATATTTTTATCTAATAGAAATAAATATATTTTATTTATAATTTATATAATATAATATGAATATGAATATAATGTATATTATATAAATATTAATATATATCATTTATAATTTAAAATAAATATTAATATATTTTAATAATATATATAATTATTATTTGAAAAAATGAACAAATACTAGATATAATAATATATATATTTATAATTTAACTACAATAAATTCTAAAATAATAATAAATTATTAATAAATTTAGAGAAATATTAATAAAATAATCATTTATACATATTAGTTAAATTTTAATAATATGAACAACCTTGATAAATACTATTTATACTTTAAATTCTAAAAGATAAAAAAAATTTATATATTGTTTATAAAGTTAAAAATATTTATGTATATATATTATATAATATATGTAAATATTTATATATATTATTACAATTTATTTAAATATTTCAAAATAATATAATAATTTATTTATAAAAATTTAAATACTATAAAATTAAAAAATATATAGTTATATATTTTATATAAATATCTATTTATATTATTTAGAGTAAATTACTCAAAACCCCCTTGAGGATTTAGAATATTACAGTTAACCCCCTTGTGTTTATCATAATTACTGGTAACCACCTCGAGGTTAAGGTCCTTGACTACGAGCCCCCGAACTATACTCTGTTATCAGGAAGTTAACTATGTTTAACCTATCAGCTTAATCATATTAATAAGGTCATGCTGGACAAGAAACACTACTTAATATGCATTGTTATTTTCCTAAAAATGTCAAAAAATGCATCAAAAGTGGGATGAGAGAGAGTTAGACGATGTTGATTAAGCAGTTTTGTTGTCCAGCCTGACATTATTAATGTGATTAAGCTGATAGGTCAACATATAGTTAAATTTTTAATCACAAAGTTATAGTTCGGGGGCTCAGTCAAAGATACCTTAACCTTGAGGTGGTTACCAACAATTATGGTAAACACAAGGAGGTTAACTGTAATATCTCAAATCCTCAAGGGGGTTCTCAGTAATCAGGCATGTAGTGTACGGACCATGTATCTGTAATCAGGCATGTTTTCATTTAATGAATGAATAAATACACATTAATTATAAAAAAACACATCACAAAGATAGGAGCGGAAAAGGGATGGTAACTAAGGGCATTCATTGTGTGCTATATATAATTGAAACGGGGACGAGCATTTATAACTCATGCTTGGATGGTATGACCAGCATTGATTGGCTTGCGGGTCATTCTTTATTTTGGATACAAATGGGCGGATTTGTTATGTCACTCTATAGTCCTTATGGCTCTTAGCGGCCCCTTTGGTAAATACTTTTATACAACCGGTTGTACGATTGTACGATAAGCATCGTACAACCGTTCATGTAAGTTTAAAGGTTGTTCAAATTAATGTATTGATTGTTCTGATTAATGTGAAAGTTAACTGGGTTATTATAAAAGTTGTTCAACTTTATGTGATAGTTGTTCAAATTAAATATGAAGATTATTCAAAGACATACTTTCCTATTGTACAACCAGTTGTATGATAGCTGGATTGAGCCCCTTGGGCACTACAAGTGTCCAATGAAAGATGCTCCGTACAACGAGCTATTATCCCTTGGGCTGAGAGGCACGGGATGCATTTATTGTGTAGTCAGTGGATAGAGGCTCGTTGCCTTCTCGCATGGGGAGAAAAAGTGTGTACGATCCTCTACGCTTGAGGTTGCCCATTCCCTTGCACATCGGGTCAGGGAAGGTTCGACTGAAGGAAGACAGTCCTTTAGCAATGAATCACTTGGTGTGAGGCCTGTACTTGAGATTGAGGAAGACCCCTGTCAACTGCATAACCTGCAGCCCAATCACCACGTACGTGGGTGGCCATACCATCTAAGCATGAGCTATAATACCATTCTTCATTGCATTTGCAGCACACCTCAAACACATCACAAATTTATATAATACTCCTCCTATTCAAAACATATTACAAGCCCATAAATTGAAATTAAAATAGAATTATCCAATTTTTTAGTAAAGTCTTCACAAATACTACAAGTTTCTTTATTAACACGATGATAGACTACCAAAATTTCTTAACCTTGTCAAAACAAGGGGAAGTATGAGAATTTGTTATGTACAATTTAGGCAATCTTGTACTAAAACAAGGTGATACTAGAGCATAAGTTTAGTGCAAGAAAACTCACCATTTTGGACAAATTGATAGATTTACGAAAACCTTTTTCACTAGTATTTTGTTTTAAAATTTTCATTAGATAGCATGTTAAAATTATATAATGAAGATTAACCCAACTTCTATAAGTTAACATGGAGCAAGTTTATACCCAAATAACAAACATGGACGTAGCGTAGTGGTATTTGGGTTGAAAAAATTAACCCTTAAAAACTTTATGGTCAGACACTTAAACCTAACCCGTCTTTAATGAAGCCATGAATTCCATGACTCGCCTCCTCTTATTACTATAAGGTTAGTGAAGAAGAACTCTGGTATATGTATGATCTTTTGATTCTTAGAAGTTATTTATAATCAAATATTATTTATAAAACAATAAGTTAGTATGTTAAAATAATATTACGTGAAAAATACTCAAAACAGGAAATATATGTTTGACAAATTGAATGATTTTAAGCTATAATTTAATAAAAATAATTAGTACTAATATGTTCAGTAAACAACTACAAAAAAAAGTTGCCAAAAATTGCTTTTGGACGGGGTCAGTAAGTGGAATGAGTAATACTACCAGATAAGTATGATGAATTAAGACATTAATAATGATATTTAGGACAAAAATATATTGTCTGGCTATGTGTTATCACATGAAAATAAATAGTAATAATAGGTAGGTGTGTAATCTAAGTAGAAACTTAAACATATCAATTAACTAACACACAAATAAAGGCATAACCAACCAAAGTTTAGTCATAACGGATAATGAAGTCAAAACTAACTTATGATCCGGTGCTTTTACCTTACGAAAAAGAATCTTATTTATTGTTTGATGTTAGCTAGCATACTGAAAATACTATTATAGAAAATATGGAGCATTACCAATCAGATAAATGAATGTAATAAAGGACTGATGCACCCTTTTAGGGTAATTGTGACATTATGCCTCGAGATCTAGGTAGCATATCCGAACAAACAAAAAAGGGGAAGAAATTAAGGGAAACAATGAGAAAAAAGGGGACAGAGGAAGAAAGTGAGAGCGAAATTGTGTGTTGTGCAAAAACCCAGGAGAGAGACCTGACCCAACTATGACTGCATTATGTGGCCCCAAAAAATAGGGCTCCTCTCTAATAATCCAAAATTTGACATCATTAGAGCCAAATTTAGATTATTTTTATTAAAAATGCCATTTTGAGTAAGTAAAATTGTATATTTTTGTTTTTTTTCTTATAAAAATGCACCCTCCGGTTTTTACTCCGTCTTACCTTCTTCCAGTAAATCCGCTTATATCAGAGATCTGTTCAGATCAATTCTGCACTTGGGCTTCCGTGATATTCCGGAAAATCCCACTTTCTTTCATTCAGGCTCTCTCTTTCAACACTTGCCTGTCAACAACACGGGATCATAACTGAATTTCAAACAACCACCATACTCCTATCTTTCTCCTGCCCTATTCATGAACCTCCAAAGCAGATAAAACTCATCCTCATTGTGTTACATATTCAGGCTCTCCATTTGATTCTTATAATTCAACAATATAACTACTGAAGAAGAGAAGACGCGGCAAGGCAACTAAATAAATAAATAACGAAAGAAAGAAACTGGGTTGTCATACGAATACAAAAGAATGACCCTTAAGGGTGGCACCAGCCAGGCATGTGCTGCGTGCAAATACCAGAGACGAAAATGTACCCCAGGTTGCCAACTAGCCCCTTACTTTCCTCCCGATAAACCCAAGATGTTCGCAAATGCCCACAAGCTGTTTGGTGTCAGCAACATCGTGAAGATACTCAAACATCTTGATCCGAGCCAGCATAGTGAGGCTATGAGCTCCATCATCTATGAAGCTAATATCCGAGACATGTTTCCTGTGAGAGGGTGCATTCACGTGATTGAATCCTATTGGTATGACATCAGACAGTGCCAAGAAGAACTCCAGTTTATTCAATCCTGTAAAGCACTCTATCAACAACAACAGCAACAAAATCAAGAGCAGATTGCCTCAAACCCTCTAGATTCTCCTTCTCAGTTGCAGCTAGGAATGGGTCCACCCTCCAATGATGCAACAACAATCCCATTCTACCACCATAATAACACTCCTCTACCGCCACTCCCTCTTCCAATTTCGGTTCCAAATCAACCTTACCAATCAGCAGCAACCACTATTTCCATGTCACAAAATTACTCTTCTTACTCTAGTAGTAACAGTGCCGCCTATAACAACTCTTTTGGGGAGGCCACCAAAGAGAATAATGCAGTTACAGTTAATCCCATCTGGATTCAGCAGCAAATATATGGTATTGGTAACAACAGCGACAATGATGAAAGTAACAACAACATCAATAGCAACATGATCCAGTTTCAATCACAGTTAACAGGAGTTACCACTCAGCAGCAACAACAGGTTATTCAACAAGAAGAGGTCTTCCAAGACTATGATGATGAGATAAACCCATACTTTGACACTATTGATGATAGACAGTCTTTTATTGATTCCAAGGTTGCTTATGATTCAAGGTAATCAATCATGCTGCATTTAAGGTGATTAAGTATTGTTCCTGCACAAAACTGTAAATTCTCAAACAATGTTTAACCTGAATATAGTATGATGAGGCAGAGCAATGGTATGATTTTCCTTTGATTACTATTAATTTGTCTAGTCTCCAACTTTACAGTCCTGAATCATCAATCAGAGATCCTTCACAGTCCATTGAGCACGTTGCGGAGAATGAACTCAAGAGTGCAGCTGCCTGCTTCAGCCTTACCAGTGTTTAACAACAGAAGAATAGCCAACGATTCTTTCACCATTCATTTTGTTTTCCTTCAATTCTTTTGATTGCGTTTTTCTACGAAGCAGAGACCAGAAGAAGTTTGAGCATTAATTTTGCTCTTTAAGGGTATAGATTTTCACTTTCAGTCATTCATTCATTCTTTCTTTTTTTCTTTGGTCGAAACATATAATCTTTCATTGATTGATATCAGTTAGTATCTTAACAAGAATTCTAATAAAGATTGCATCAGATATTTTACTGTTTCGACATACACTGCGGTATGATACTACTTCCTCACCTGGAACTTCAAAGACACTACAAGATATGCATTATGGACAAACCACACTCATAACTGAAGTGATTCATTAAAATTGAATCTAGACTGATAAACACAGTGGTAACAGTTATTCTGCTTCCTGAATGCATAAGAACTATTGATGCACATTTCTAATTACCAAAAATCAATCTCACGATCTGTACAACCTTCCTTTAACTATACGATGTACTATCAGAAAGACCATTCACACTCTATGTTCACTCTGACGTAGCAATAAAAATCCTATCTACCACTCGCTCTTCATGGTTCACAGAAGCCGGGTGTTGTATGACCCACAAAAAGAGCATTTGTGATGGAGCCAGTGAAAGGGAGCACTTCCCTTTCTTTCACAGTCATTGCATAAGATAGCCTGAAAGGTAATGATAGAATTCGTATGGGCACATACTAGTTGTGACTCAAATCTAACAGGTAAAACTGAAAAGAGCACCAAACTCTACAAAAAATCATTAATAACCTGAGTTTGGCCTCTATACTCTTCCGGCAGTCTCTCTTCAGCCAAGAGAGCATCCAACATTCCAAAATAAACCTGCAGAGGTTTAATACCCAAGTAAGAATGGTAATTGAAAAGATGCTCTCTGCATTGAAAAAGGTAGATTCCTTAAGACACTTGAGATTTTATTAATTTAAGATAATAGAGGTTCGTGTTTTGGATGTTGTAACAATATTGATATGTAAATGAGAATTTTTAGTAGCAATGATGGGAAAGGTTCTTCTTTGGTAATGACTTATACGTTCCAACAAATATTTGGAAAGGAAAAGTGGCATCATTTAGTCGCACAGATTCCCTGATAGAGGTGCTAGTGATAGTAACTTTCTTTGGTAGTCATTTCTAAAGTTCGGAAAACTAGTTTCAAAACGAATTGTAATATCAGGTAGCTGCATTATGCACTATGTACAAGTTTCCATTTTTTCGAAAAAGGGAAAAAACAAATCACTTGAGTAAACAAACAACCTGACCTGCATATCGCCAAGTGACTTGCTACAGACGGGGCAAATATAGTGCACACAAGTGTAATCCTACGCACCACCAAAGCATAATCAGCGTCAGAAGCATAATCACTGGTAAAGTGGTGAAAACCAAAAAAGGACCATGATTGAAAGTATTAGTACCTGAAAGCACGTTGAGTGCATCATATGACCACAATTTAGGGCCTTTACTGGAATGCAAGAAGTAAACATGTCTTCATGGCAAATGGGACACACATCTTCAAAACACTTTTGTCGACATGTATGCCCAGAGAGAGAAGGCGACATGCAAGCATTGCATTTCATGCAATGAAAGAAGTCAATTCCCAATCCTTTTCCAAGTCGGCATATGTTGCAAAAAGGACAGTGGTAAATCTCCCTGTCAAAAGGAAACGGCTAATGATTAAAACACCAAAATCAATCAAAGATACTGATTTGAGAAACCGCACAGGTCAATATGATATGACTGTTTGTGCTTGCACACTTAGTCTTTGCAGGTTATACACCATTTAAGTGTGTAAAGCAAATTATTTTCTTTTGATTCATGTCATAACACTGATGGCACAACCAAAAGAAACTTCTCTGCAATAGTCAGTTTGTCAGGAGATAACCTCTCATCATCAAATAATTTGCAGATCCTACAGTAGCGCTGGGACATGGAAAAGTTATCACATGCGGGAGTTGTGCATAAGGGACCAACTGGTTGAATTACTAAGCACTTCATGCACATCATCTGAGTTATAGTTTTCCTGCATGCAGAAAGGATGATTAACAAAATAAAATGTGGCGCGGTTACAGAGAGAGAACTAGCAACCATTATGCTATTACCTGTCGACTTGATGATCAGATGCATCATCATGGCATCGCCTACAAGTAAAAATCTGGTCACAACAAGGAGCTACGAGCTTACAGTTTGTTTTGTAGTGCTTGCAACCCAAAATGGATTTTTCATCGTCCCTATAAGATGGGAACTGACCCTGAAGCTTGCCCGTGTCATGAAGAAATGCATCTTTTGTCACTGATTTTTGCTGCATAACAGTCCAACGACTGAAGCAAAATAAAACAGAAAAAAGCACATAAACAGCAGGAAATTTGACATTCATGTATATAATCAGGAAAAAGTCTTGTGCAATACAAGATTGAGACAGATTAACAATATCTACCCAGACCACAAAAACCAAATGAATGCTCTTAAACAACCTTGACATCAAGCACTGAATAACACGTGTTTGGTTCTCCCGGTCCAGTGAAGAATCCCGAGATATTCTTCTTATTATTGCCTCCATTTCTCCCTGACTCAATGCCAGAAGCTTCTTCATTTGCCACAGCTTCTGAGAGTGATAATGTTTATGGGTAGATACAGCAGTATCAGCTACCACAGTATGCTGCTTGTTTCCACTAGACAACTTCTCATGCCCAAATTTTTATGCTTCTCATCAAGCCATTTTTTTTCATCATCCACTTTTGTGAAATCTGGATCAGCTTGCACTGTCATGACACTTTCATCAAAGGCATTTCCGACATCAGAATCTTCTACATATAAGTACTTGGAAACAATCTCCATTATATCCTCCATCTGCGCAGAAGAGCTATCAGACTCCTCTGATAGCCTTACAGGTTTATTCTCAGTCATACCTTCCCACCATTCCCCAAGCCATTCATCAAACATTGTATCCTTGGCAGCTTTGCGCCAAAAGGACATTATTGCATGTTGTTCTTCTTTGGTCAGAAATGCCAATAGCCATAATATCAGTTCTTGCAAAACCTCAGCTCTAGTTCTCCCAAGCATGCAACCAATAATCCGTTCTTGCTCTTCAATAGAGAAGTATTCTCTAAATAAGGGCCATACTTCAACTTCTTCATGCTTAATATGGTCTACCAATATTTGCTGCAATGATCTGCAGCCTTCCTGAAGCCTCAAAGACAACTGATGGTACCTTAACTTTTCGGTACTTGGGGAATCCTCAGAGTTACCAAGAGCTGTTTGGTATAGTGTAGACATCTCGTCCATAATATCTGATATTTGGTTGAAATGCTCAACATCTAACCTGTGATCTAATGAATAAGAAAGGCTTATGTTTTGGATTTTATGCTTTGCCTCTAATGCTGGAAAAGCAATCTGATCCTCGGAATCAGTATGAAGCTGATATAGAGACTGCATAACATTGAAACGCCGCCGGAATTCCATCAAGAGCTCAAAATTTTCCCCTACACTTTTTGAAGCCAGCACAATGTTCTCAAGTTCCTTTTTCAGTGCTTTGTGAAAGTAATAAATATGGTCCATCGGCTTGGGTTCAAGGCTGTTTATGGAACTGATAACCGGAGACTCGAGTAGGGGATCAGACAAGCTTGAAATTTGAGGGAAAAATAACCGCGAATTTATCTCACCAGAGTATGTTACCACATGCTTCTGGGGCAAATTTAAGCTACCAATTAAGCAATCAAACAGCACATCATGGGGTTTACTGAAATGTTGTTCATCTTTGATATGCTTGGACAGATAAGAAGGGTTGCTCTTGAACATTTCTTGCAAGTCTTCGACACTAGTTTTTCCAGAATAACCAAGACGGATCCATTCATGCAGAAGAGATGCAAACTTATTATCTAGAAAGCCTGATTGGCTGATGTTTTGAAGGACTGATTTCAGTTTGTCCTTAGGTAAATGAGATGAGAACCAAGTGGTCACACACTTAAGAAGCCCAAGCGGCATCATGTGAAGGCTGGTGAATAGTATCTTCTTCAGTGCTTCATGACTACATATTTTGGTAACGAGGGGGAAGACCTGTGTAAGTCAAAATGTGACATTCAGTATCTTTCCTATTTTGCTGAATTCAAGATCTAGGAATTGTCTTATCCCTTCAGCTTGACTGATAAACTAAGCCATTGAGATTTCTCAGGGGCATTTATGAAGTACAGACTATTAAAGGCATTCACAACAAACATTCAAAACCAGAGTTTATCATAATCAAGGGTTTTTTCCAATCCCAGCTAAATAACTAACCTCTGCTTCATAAAATAAGAAGTGCTCGCTAATTCCCACAGCGAATGGTTCCATCTTATTGCAAAGTTTTTCCACAAACATGAGCATGGACATGCTAGTCTGACTATCATGATACAGCATGAGTTGGAGACTTAGAGCTTCCTGTTTATGGAGGAATGGTTCATAGGAGGCAGGAACTCCAGACATGTCCTTTATCAGAGGGTAAATTATCTTATCCAGCAAATTACTGCAAATATTGAACAAATTAGTCATCGTTGGTTAGAAAACTCTGTTTATTTAAAAAAAAAAGATCACTGAACTAAGCACTACATATAGCTAGAGTTGTGAAAAGTCTCACCTGTAAAAATACAGTACCTCTGCAAGGAACTTAACCCGAACAACAACTATGTTCAGGCTAGAATACTTGCTTGACTTTTTCATATCATAGAGTTCTTCCAAGATTTCTTTCAAATCATGCTGGAGAACAGTATGCCAAAGTTGAAGACCTTTAATTGGCCCACCTTCAACATTTGTTTGCAAACATCTTTCTCGTGTTTGTTTAGAATTTTCACCAGAAGAGAGCTCAGAAGATTGCCAAATACCAGCCACACTATCAGGTCCACCAGGACATTGCGCCAGTTCACCATATTGAACATTAGCTGCAGAGGTTTGCTTTTTTTCCACATCAAGCCATGAAATTACCAGCTCTTGAAGTAATCTATCGTTGGGAACAACTTCTTTTACACACTGCTTAAGAACACATGCTCCTCTGCTGATAAAGAGCATCTCAGCCAAGGAAAAAGATCCACAAGGAACGTGACAGGAACACTACATATAAACTGCCAAACTAGTGAAGCTTGTTCATTATCAGTGAACTGCTTCATCAATAGAGGAAATACCTACAATGACAATGATATTGATTCTATTATGGATAAAGCACAATTGCCGAAGAAGCATAGCCCAAAATGAGATAGCAGTCATACATGAGCTATGAAAAATTAAGATGCAGTAGCGATGAAGATATACTTGTATGAAAGTTGCAATCAATTTGTCTTGTATATAGTTTAACTGCATCAGACCATACATTCTTATATAATGATTTAAAACGTGTGGTGAGCTAAAGGGAAGAAAGCACAAATCTAGGTCATTATCTAACTGTTGTTCTTCATATTCCTTGCACGATGAGCTCTTATCTCAAGCACTTTACATACATAATTTCAACTCGATAAGATATATACTTCCTCTGGAAATTAATACTCCCTCCTATTCATAATAATTGTCATTTTAGAAATGAATCTGGACTTAAACTCTAACACGACAGATATTTTGAATAAGAGGGAGTATAAAAGAGGTGAACTAACATACTGGAGTAAGAGACGCAAGGAGACAGTCACACCATATCTTACTCACGAAAAAGAGAAATAAAGCACTCAAGAATCTAGCATTCAGGATGATAGATATGTTCTATTAAAAAACTTTCTTATAGCCATATCAGCTGCTCATTCGTTGATCTTCTAGTGACTTTGCATGTAGAATTGATTTGGGTCAATCATTGGCAAGACTAATTGACAAAAAACAAGGGATAAAGACCTATTATAAAAAATTACTTAGGAATAAATAGTTAATTATGTTATAGGAAAAGGTGGTGTAGATGTTTTATCAGCAGCTCAATTAGGATAAATTTTTGCTATTTTATATTCATCTTCTACCCTTGGGATTAGTTTCTACCCTTAAATAACGACACTTGTAGTTTGAGTTTTTCAGCAATCAGATTAATACAATTTCAGTTTTTCCCTTCTCTCCCAATCTCTCGCATCACTAACTGAAAATGGTGAAAGGACTTTGAGCAGTCTCAGATTAAGAAATGCTAGTGGGTCAAATCTTAGCATCATGGTGGATTTAAAAAGGTCATAAATTACTCTCATATGCTATATAATGAGCAGCGAACTGTTATGTGGTTGAAAAATAAAAATACTCTATCCTGCATAACTTAAAGAACCCAAAAGATACAAACACAAGGAAAGCCAAAGAAACCACAATATGAAGATGTTTAAGTGCTAGGGGAGGGAGCCAAGAGATAGGTGCGGTGAGAAAAAGGGGTGAAACAGAAGAACATAAATGACAAGCGAACATAAATGATAAGCCTTGAAAATAATAGAGCTTCAGTATATTCTTAAATACATTTACAGTACTCGTTTTACCTGTTCTTCTTCTTTTGCCATATGTCTGCACATTGTTTTCTCAAGAGCACCAACACTAAATACAAGCTCTTGGAACTTCTCTGATGTACTTTGCCACTTCTCTAATACTACATTTAAGCAACAAAAGATTGACTCAAAGAGTTCATCGATGCTTTGGTGCTCAAGGCAATATCTACAAGAGATGTTTTTTATTCGTGCATCCAAAGCAACAAAAATCACCTGTAAATAGCGCAGCTGTCAGTCAGATTTTGATATATAAAGCATTGAGTTTATACAACCCCCCCCCCCCCCCCCCCCCCCCTAGAGATCGATTCACATTCAGCTAAGAGTGAGAAGTTCATGTTTGTACAGAGCGCATCCACTAATGTGGCCCATGTTGTGGACCTAATTTCAAAAACATCATTATTATTTTTTAGTTAGAAAGAAAAATAAGCTGCAAATCATTCAAATTATACATCTTCAGAGTCTTACATTCCTCGGAGATTGTTAATCAACGAAGTAGAACGTGAAATCACTGAATATCATTCAGTTGAAAGCACGAGCTTTCACAAAGACAATTAACCGGATATGGGACTACAAGAACTAAAATTTGAAAAATTGCAAGGACTTGCATCCCGTTGAGATTTAAAACTGAAATACAGCACCAACCCAGAACATCAATTAGCTGTCAATCTATGTCCGCTCATGATATTTTAGGTTTGATTTTTAAAAATTAAACAATCAGTGTTCCCCTTAAATCCTTCCACCCAGAGATCCCAGATCAAAATTGTACCAATTTTAGTTGACAACAATTTCAGTGTTAGTTGTATCAAATTTACCTCATCCTCCGCTGTACAGTGGTATTTATAAACCTGCTTTAAAAACTCGAACCTCTTACGAAGGTCAACAACCGAGTACTCCTCGCTAGTATTCTCCCCTGCTCCGGCGATCACCAAGCTGCGGAGCTGTGCTAACTCAGCTTTAATTGCCCTGTGGAGCAATACCAGCACTTGAATCGGCTGCTGATTGAGCCTTCCCTGGACCCCACCAGTCCCGGCAGAAGAGGAGGCCTCATCCGCTGCCGCCTGAGGATTGTCAGGAGACCGTATGTACAAGTCTGCAGTATCTTCACCGCCGCCCATGCGCCAATAGGACGAGTTAAAAGCGGGGAAGCTACAAACGGCATGAGCGGGAGTGGAATGAAAAGTCTGGAGTTCGGGAGTTGTTCCCTGCGGGAAGGTTTCGAAGTTAAACTGGTGTGATTTTGTGTTTAAATTTTTTTTGTTAAATAAATACTCATAAAAAAAGAAGACACTTACAGCTTTGGGGGTAGTCTTTTGTTTTTGCGTTTGTCTATTGTGCTCTCTGCCCTTTCTTTCTCTCAAAAAGAAAGTTTATTGTACTGGCGGCCCATTGATGGCATGATAGAGACGTCGCACCTAAGTTGGGGGGTCCTTCCATGAAAAAACAAACAAATTTGAGTGGGTGGCGCGTGGCGCTGGGCTCGGCTCCCGTCGGCGTTGACGTCCTACTCGCGCCAGGATTGTTATTTTTACTTTTTTTGTTTTATTCCTAGTTGCTAGGTTAGCGGCGTGTTTTCCGCCAGTTAATGTGTGATTTATGCTATGTACCATGGTTAGATAGGTCTAGTGCAATTCATTAAACTTCCTTGATACATTAGTGCCTCGTTAATTTTGGCAATAAATTCATGATAACTTCAATTCCGTATATTAACGTTTTTATTCAATTTATTATTTTTAATGTTAATTTGTAAAATGTCTGTGAGTATTTATTTAAACTTAATATCCAATAGATTATACAGTTATAAAATAAGATTTTTATATAAAATTATTTATTATACTTTTAAAAAAAATACAATGTGTGACATTCATATTTTACAAGTATAGACATATAATTATATGAAAAGTATTAGTTGTGTAAATTATACTGAAGTAAGCCATCTCTAAGTGTTATCAAAATATTAAAATAGTTTTTTAATATAGGGAAAATTACATCCCCACCCATGATGTTTGGCGAAATTACACACCCCACCCACGAGGTTTCAAAAATTACTTTGTCCACCCATGTGGTTTCCTCTATTTTACATCTGGCAACTTTTTTAATATTTGATCAACTTAAACGAGGCTTAAATGTTGTCCAAAATTGATAAAACTTTACATGGATGATGCTAAGGTGTTATATTTTTGTCCAATGTCAAATCCAAGTTTTTAAGGTCATATATGACCTGTGGGACCCAATGAAAATACGTTCACATGTTACACGTTTTATTGGGTCCCACGGATCACATATGAGCTTAAAAAACTTTGGGTTTCACGCTAAATCAAAATATTACACCTTAGCATTGGCCATGTAAAGTTTCATCAATTTTGGATAACATTTAAGCCTCGTTTAAGTTGATCAAATATTTAAAAAGTTGCCATATGTAAAATAGAGGAAACCACATGGGTGGGCGAAGTAATTTTTGAAACCTCATGGGTGGGGTGTGTTATAACCCATAGTTCATACCTTATATTATATCTGTTACAATGTTATTCTAAGTTGGATTAACCCTTTGCTGTCAGTTGGGACGTCAGCGGCATTGTTTTATTTGTCAAGGACAAGGAGGTCATTCAATTAATTAATTAAGGTAATTAATTATTTGATTTGTAAGGAAAGGAATTCCTTATTTCTTTTCTTTTCCTGATCATTGTTATTCACGTCAGATAGGTCGTGGAGCGTTGGTAGTTTCCTGAAGTTTGAACGAGCGCCTCTCTTCCCTCTCTCTCTCTCTCTCTCTGATTCCTCCTCTGTGAGAACTGTGCTACTGTCATTGCAATCAGATTGAAGACCTCGTTGCTGCGGCATTTCTCTTCTTCGATCAGGTTTGTCTACAGAATTCTGGATTCCGTTGTTGGTTTCTCCTCCTCAGTTTCTGATTTTGGTATTCCGAATGTATTGATACAGCGGCGACGTTCGTGTTGGGAATTCGGATTGTTGAGGCTACGCTGCTGCAGTCTATTGGTTTCCTTTACGTTCTTGTAATCAGGTACGGGTTGCAGAATTGAGGTGTGCTGATGTTCTAGGTCTTGTTGTCTTCTGATTCTGATTGTGGGCTGTCGATCTGTGTTTGTTCAGTGATTGTGTCGTGTCTGGTTGGAGAGCGTTCGGGGCTGCGTTTTGCTTGAAGTGCGTTGTCGATACCTCTGCTAATTGAGGTAGGTGGTTACTCGATTCGGTTTGGAAGTTCAGCCATGGGGTTGCAAGGTTTTGTGGTCTGTTTTGTGTGCGGATTACGATTATTGTTGGTTGTCTTAGTTGCGTTTCTGAATGGCTAAACCCCCATGGTTTTCTTGATTTATGACTGATTTAGTGTGTGTTTCTGAATTGGCGATTCGTGGTGTCGAATTGCGTTGTTTTTTCTGCTCTGTTCGTCTTCTGAAATCTGCAGTTTTCGCACTGTCCGAACTTCCGTCCGAGCTTTGAAGTTCGGACAGTGTGTTTTTGCCTTTCTGATTTTCAAAGTTCGGGGTATGTCCGAACATCTGCCCGAGCTTTAATGTTCGACACACCCTTAGATTCTCCTCTAATTTTAGTTCGACTTGCGTCCGAACTTCGACGTCCGACACAAGGTCGGACCTTCCGCGTAAGGTTTTTCCGTAAACTCGTCCGAACATCAGTCCGAACATTGATGTTCGGACATTCTGAAATGTTCTGTCTGATTTCAAATCGACTTGTGTCCGAACATTGATGTCCGGACACAAGTTCGGACATTTGACTATTCTGGTTTCTGAGTCTCGACTTGCGTCCGAACTTCGACGTCCGGACACAAGGTCGGACACTGCTCTGTTTTCTGCATAACTACTCCGTCTGAACTCCGATTTGAATGCCGTTTGTGGCGTTGGACTCCTCTAAGTCTCTACTACTGTATTATAAGTGTTTTGGCATGGTTTCATGCAAGGTTGCTTCTGTTTTTGCAAACCTTCTGTTTTGGGGCACTTTACTTTGTTTCTGAGCCGTGAATGGCTGGGTCGAGCTATTCCGTGGTATACCATGTAGACGTCGTTTTGAGTGTGGGTCATTCCTTTCTGTTCGGTGGGTTGACGAACCCTTTGGCTCTTTCGAGTCATTTCTGCGTTACCGAGAGACCTGTTATGGTCTATGGGTCTTCGACCCTTCTGAGTGTGTGCATTGTACTGTGTCCTCTTTCTGTTTGTGAACTCTGATTGTTTTCTGAATTGGGAACTCTTGTGTTCCACTCTGTTTCTGGTTCTAAAAGCTTCTGACTATTTGGGAAACTGTGGTTATATGTCTATCTTCTCCTCCTTCTGATTTCAATTGTTTGAGCGACCTTACTGATGACGGTCGCTGCTTACTGGGCATAGTTGTGTGCTCACTCCCTACTTTTAACATTTTTGCAGATTGATCAGCGAGGATCATTCTAGTTCTGGAGCCTTGGCTTATTTGTTATTCCTTGTTAAGCATTCGATTGTATGAGTTGTAGCCTTCGGGCCTTACTCCTTTTGATGTTTTGTATCGGTTTTGAGGATTACTTTATGGTTTAATGTATTCAGAACAGTTGTTTTTAAGTATTTATGGAAGTGTTGTTTTCGGGCCTTATTTGTGTTTGTTAAACGTTAGAGCCTTGCGTTATTAGGTAGTAATACGCGGCGTGTAATGCCCTTAACTCATAGGCCGGTTTTAGGGGTGTTTACATTTAGTGGTATCAGAGCCAGGTTTGGCTTTCTTTAGGGTCTGTGGTTTGTTTTTGCTTGTGTGAGATTCTGTTGTTGACAGTTGTTTGAAGTCTGAGTCAGTTCTGACAAGTTTTGGATTTGTGAATCTCAGAATGCCTCCTCGTAGAACACCAGTGACCCCTCAGGGAGATGCTGCGGATGCAGTGCAGCAGTTTGTGGCGCAGTTGATGCAGACAGTGGCTGCAGCTGCTGGGGGAGCTGGTGGAGCAGGCCCCAGCAGGGCGAATGCTGTGGGAGGCCGAGTTAGAGCCCTTCAAGAGTTTATGAAGCTGAAGCCGCCTTCCTTCGACGGCTGTGGTGACCCTAGGAGGCGAGCCACTGGATTACAGAGGTGGAGGATCTGCTGAGAGTGATGGCTCAGAGGATGACCAGAAGGTCGACTTCGCCACGTTCCTCTTTAAGGGGGAGGCGAAGGAGTGGTGGCGTATGGTGATGGGTAGGCATCCCCAGCCTTGGACCTGGGATCAGTTCTGCTTGGAGTTCAACAAGCAGTTCTATCCGGATGTCTACAAGGATCAGAAGATCAACGAGTATAACCACTGCGCCAGGGAGAGAGACGTCTGTGGAGGAGTATGTAAGGAAATTTGTGACTCTTTTGAAGTATGCTCCGGAGCCAGATGAGCACAGGAAAGCCCGTAAGTTCGAGAGTGGGCTCAGACCAGATATCAGGTCCGCTGTGACACCTCTTCGTCACCGGACCTTCAGAGATGTGGCGGATGTCGCTCTGCTAGTAGAGGCCGACATCAGGGGCAGACAGGCTGGCAAGGACCACAAAGGGAAGAGGCGTGCTGAGGAGCCTCAGAAGAAGGAGGTTGCTCCTCCTCAGAAGAAGCAGTCCTATGGAGATCGCCGGGGAGCTTCTTCATCTTCGTCAGCTGGGGCGAAGTATGGGTCTTGTGGTCACCCCCATCCTGGTAGGGAGTGCTACAAGAAGACTGGTGCCTGCTTTAAGTGCGGGTCGATGGAGCACCGGATTGCTCAGTGGCCTCAGGCATCCAGTAGAGGCTCGGGAGATAGAGGCACCGGCTCAGATTCAGGGGCGAGGTCCAACCAGAAGAAGCCTCAGGCTCAGGCTCGTGTATGCTATGGCGGGGGAGCGTGATCGTGCTGGTGATCGCGTCGTCTCAGGTATCCTTCAGATCCATTCTCAGGATGTATTTTGTCTGTTTGACTCTGGAGCTACGTACTCCTTTATCTGCTGTGATCTGTTGGGTAGACTTGAATTGACTACTGTGCCTAGTGAAGTAGATTTATGTATGAGTAGTCCTCTGGGTGGGATTGCTCCTTGCATTCTTGATTCTGTGTGTAAGGCTTGTCCCATAGTAGTCCGGGATAAGACCTTTTGTGCTGACCTCATCCCGATGCGGATGACCTGTTTTGATGTGATTTTGGGCATGGATTGGCTGGCAGAGCACCATGCCCATATAGACTGTGCAGCGAGGAGAGTAGTGTTTGATCTGCCAGGCGGGAGCCGTTTTGTCTTCGCTGGGAATGCAGTCCCGTGTGCGCCTGTGATTGTGTCCGCGATGCAGGCAGCCAGCTTCTTGAGGAAGGGCTGCCAGGGCTTTTTGTGCTACCTACCGGAGGTACGCGAGGGATCTAGCTTGGAGAGCATCCCGATCGTCAGAGAGTTTCCTGAGGTCTTCCAGGATGACGTGCCCGGACTTCCACCAGTGAGGGAGGTGGAGTTCACCATCGATTTAGCGCCAGAGACTCAGCCCATCTCTAGGGCCCCTTACCGTATGAGCCTGGCGGAGCTGAAGGTTCAGCTTCAGGAGTTGCTAGATAAGGGCTTCATTTGCCCTAGCGTTTCGCCTTGGGGAGCGCCAGTGCTATTTATGAAGAAGAAGGATGGGACCTTCAGATTGTGCATCGACTATAGAGAGCTGAACAAGGTGACCATCAAGAATCGCTACCCCCTACCGCGCATCGATGATTTGTTTGACCAGTTGGCGGGCGAGGCCACAGTGTTCTCGAAGATAGATCTTCGTCAGGATACCATCAGTTGAGGATTAAGGCCGAGGACATGCCTAAGTCCTTTTAGGACTCGTTATGGTCATTACGAGTTCTTAGTTATGCCGTTTGGTCTGACTAATGCTCCCTCAGTCTTCATGGATATGATGAACCGGGTTTTCAAACCCTATCTGGATCAGTTTGTAGTGGTCTTCATAGACGACATCTTGGTGTACTCCAAGAGCGCAGGAGCATGAGGAGCATCTAAGGATTGTTTTGCTGACGTTGAAGATCGTGAGCTGTATGCTAAGTTGAAGAAGTGTGACTTCTGGCTTGATCGTGTAGTATTCTTGGGACATGTGGTCTCGAAGGACGGTATCTCAGTGGATCCTGAGAAGACCAGAGTAGTGATGGAGTGGGCGAGGCCTACTGAATGTTGTAGAGATCCGTAGCTTCCTTGGGTTAGCTGGGTACTACAGGAAGTTCGTTGAGGGGTTCTCTAAGATAGTATCCCCGCTGACCCGTCTGTGAGGAGGAGGAGATAAGTTCGAGTGGAGTGAGGCTTGCGAGCAGAGCTTCCAGGAGGTTAAGAAGAGGTTGACGACAGCACCGATTCTGACTCTGCCATCTGGGACCGAGGGATTCGAGGTCTTCTGTGATGCGTCCCATAAGGGACTAGGTTGTGTTTTGATGCAGCAGGGTAAGGTAGTGGCCTATGGCTCTCGGCAGCTTAAGCCTTATGAGAAGAACTACCCTACTCACGATCTGGAGTTGACAGCAGTGGTTGCGTTGACTGCTGAAGATTTGGAGACATTATCTGTATGGGGCGTCGTGTAAGGTCTACACGGACCACAAGAGTCTCAAGTATCTGTTCACTCAAAAGGAGCTGAACTTGAGACAGAGGAGGTGGTTGGAGCTACTTCATGACTACGATTTGGAGATCCTCTACCACCCGGGTAGAGAGCGAATGTTGTGGCAGACGCTTTGAGTCGGAGAGGTGCTCCGGGTGTAGCTGGTTGCCTTGACAGGAGTTCAGAGGTCCGCCTTAGAGCTTCAGCGTAGGGCGTTTGGGTAGTCAGACCAGCCAGTGCCGTGTGATAGCAGCGCTTCAGGTTCAGTCTTCATTGGTCGACAGGATCAGAGTTGGTCAGGAGTCAGATTCGGCTTTGTGTCGGATCAGAGAGGGACTGTCTTTGGAGCAGAGTTCGGACTTCAGTGTCTCCAGTGATGGTTGTCTGCGCTCAGGGGTCGAGTGTGTGTGCCGGATGACGCAGTTCTGCGTAGGGAGATCCTCCATGAGGCTCATGGAGCGCCATATTCAGTTCACCCAGGAGGGGTGAAGATGTATCGAGATCTCAGAGAGTCGTTCTAGTGGTCTGGGATGAAGCGCGACATATCTGAGTTTGTTTCGAAGTGCCAACCTGTCAGCAGGTGAAGGCTGAGCACCAGAGGCCAGCGGGTTTGCTTCAGCCCCTTCCCATTCTTGAGTGGAAGTGGGAGAGTATGGGGATGGACTTTGTCATGGGTTTGCCCAAGACTTCCTCTGGCTATGATGTTGTATGGGTGATTGTTGATCGTCTGACGAAATCTGCCCATTTTCTGCCGGTGAAGAAGACCTTCAGTTTGGAGCGCTTAGCTCGTCTGTATCTCGATGAGATAGTGATGCTTCACGGGGTGCCTGCTTCTATTGTGTCTGATCGTGATCCTCGTTTCGTGTCTAGATTTGGCGCAGTTTGCATAAGGCCTTGGGTACGAATTTAGCTTTCAGTTCAGCCTACCATCCTCAGTCGGATGGCTAGACAGAGAGGACTAATCAGGTCTTGGAGGACATGCTTCGCGCATGTGTCCTAGATTTTGGAGGTAGCTGGGATCAGCATGTGACTCTGATTGAGTTCGCCTACAACAACAGCTTTCAGGCGAGCATTGGTATGGCTCCGTTTGAAGCGTTGTATGGCAGGAGGTGCAGGTCTCCCATCTGTTGGGATGACCTGAAGGAGAGGGTCTTGGTTGGGCCCGAGCTGGTGCAGGGTGCAGTGGAGAAGATCAGAACGATTCGGGAGCGTCTGCTTGTTGCTCAGAGTAGAGAGAAGTGTTATGCAGACCAGAGGCACAGGCCGCTCGAGTTGATGTTGGCGATCATGTCTATCTGCGAGTTTCTCCAGTCAGGGGAGTAGTCGGTTTGGGAAGCGTGGAAAGCTTAGTCCAAGGTTCGTTGGACCGTTTGAGATTCTAGAGAGGATTGGCCATGTGGCTTACCGTTTAGCGTTGCCCCCAGCCTTGTCTGCTGTCCACAGTGTTTTTCATGTTTCTATGCTGAGGAAGTACCTGCATGATCCGTCTCATGTGATCGACTACAGCCAGCTTCAGTTGAGGGAAGACTGCAGTTTCGAGGCGGTGCCTACCCGCATTTTAGCCAGAGACGTCCGTCGGCTTCGTAGTAAGACCCTGCCTATGGTTAAGGTCCAATGGTCTGATCAGTTAGAGAATGAAGCGACTTGGGAGCTCGAGGATGAGCTACGTGCCAAGTTTCCCTCCCTATTCGAGCAGTAAGGTGAGTCAATTTCGAGGACGAAATTCTTTTAAGGGGAGGTGATGTTATAACCCATAGTTCATACCTTATATTATATCTGTTACAATGTTATTCTAAGTTGGATTAACCTTTGCTGTCAGTTGGGACGTCAGCGGCATTGTTTTATTTGTCAAGGACAAGGAGGTCATTCAATTAATTAATTAAGGTAATTAATTATTTGATTTGTAAGGAAAGGAATTCCTTATTTCTTTTCTTTTCCTGATCATTGTTATTCACGTCAGATAGGTCGTGGAGCGTTGGCAGTTTCCTGAAGTTTGAACGAGCGCCTCTCTTCCCTCTCTCTCTCTCTCTTGATTCCTCCTTTGTGAGAACTGTGCTACTGTCATTGCAATCAGATTGAAGACCTCGTTGCTGCGGCGTTTCTCTTCTTCGATCAGGTTTGTCTACAGAATTCTGGATTCCGTTGTTGGCTTCTCCTCCCTCAGTTTCTGATTTTGGTATTCCGAATGTATTGATTCAGCGGCGACGGTTCTGTGTTGGGAATTCGGATTGTTGAGGCTACGCTGCTGCAGTCTATTGGTTTCCTCTATGTTCTTGTAATCAGGTACGGGTTGCAGAATTGAGGTGTGCTGATGTTCTAGGTCTTGTTGTCTTCTGATTCTGATTGTGGGCTGTCGATCTGTGTGTTCAGTGATTGTGTCGTGTCTGGTTGGAGAGCGTTCGGGGCTGCGTTTTGCTTGAAGTGCGTTGTCGATACCTCTGCTAATTGAGGTAGGTGGTTACTCGATTCGGTTTGGAAGTTCAGCCCTGGGGTTTGCAAGGTTTTGTGGTCTGTTTTGTGTGCGGATTACGATTGTTGTTGGTTGTCTTAGTTGCGTTTCTGAATGGCTAAACCCCATGGTTTTCAGGATTTATGACTGATTTGGTGTGTGTTCTGAAATGGCAATTCGTGGTGTCGAATTGCGTGTTTTTTCTGCTCTGTTCGTCTTCTGAAATCTGCAGTTTTCGCACTGTCCGAACTTCCGTCCGAGCTTTGAAGTTCGGACAGTGTGTTTTTGCCTTTCTGATTTTCAAAGTTCGGGGTATGTCCGAACATCTGCCCGAGCTTTGATGTTCGGACACACCCTTAGATTCTCCTCTGATTTTAGTTCGACTTGCGTCCGAACTTCGACGTCCGGACACAAGGTCGGACCTTCCGCGTAAGTTTTCCGTAAACTCGTCCGAACATCAGTCCGAACATTGATGTTCGGACATTCTGAAATGTTCTGTCTGATTTCAAATCGACTTGTGTCCGAACATTGATGTCCGGACACAAGTTCGGACATTTGACTATTCTGGTTTCTGAGTCTCGACTTGCGTCCGAACTTCGACGTCCGGACACAAGGTCGGACACTGCTCTATTTTCTGCATAACTACTCCGTCTGAACTCCGATTTGAGTGCCGTTTGTGGCGTTGGACTCCTCTAAGTCTCTACTACTGTATTATAAGTGTTTTGGCATGGTTTCATGCAAGGTTGCTTCTGTTTTTGCAAACCTTCTATTTTGGGGTACTTTACTTTGTTTCTGAGCCGTGAATGGCTGGGTCGCTATTCCGTGGTATACCATGTAGACGTCGTTTGAGTGTGGGTCATTCCCTTTCTGTTCTGTGGGGTTGACGAACCCTTTGGCTCTTTCGAGTCATTTCTGCGTTGCCGAGAGACCTGTTATGGTCTATGGGTCTTCGACCCTCTGAGTGTGTGCATTGTACTGTGTCCCCTTTCTGTTTGTGAACTCTGATTGTTTCTGAATTGGGAACTCTTGTGTTCCACTCTGTTTTCTGATTCTGAAAGTTTCTGACTGTTTGGGAAACTGTGGTTATAATGTCTATCTTCTCCTCCTTCTGATTTCAATTGTTTTGAGCGACCTTACTGATGACGGTCGCTGCTTACTGGGCATAGTTGTGTGCTCACTCTCCTACTTTTAACATTTTTGTAGATTGATCAGCGAGGATCATTCTAGTTCTGGAGCCTTGGCTTATTTGTTATTCTTTGTTAAGCATTCGATTGTATGAGTTGTAGCCTTCGGGCCTTACTCCTTTTGACGTTTTGTATCGGTTTTGAGGATTACTTTATGGTTTAATGTATTCAGAACAGTTGTTTTACAAGTATTTATGGAAGTGTTGTTTCGGGCCTTATTTGTGTTTGTTAAACGTTAGAGCCTTGCGTTATTAGGTAGTAATACGCGGCGTGTAATGCCCTTAACTCATAGGCCGGTTTTAGGGGTTTTAGGGGTGTTACAGGGTGTTAATTTTGCCAAACGTCATGGGTGGGGATGTAATTTTCCCTTTAATATATGATATATTCTTTATTTTACCTTATATTATTTGTACGCAAGGATAACATCTAAACACACATAATTATTTTTTACTCTAATATTTATTTCCACTACTTTTAAAATATTATTAAAAGATGTTAGTAATATTTTTATTCTAAATTTTATAAGATATAATAAAATTTGATAGTTTATAAATTCTGTAAGTATGTATAAAACTTAATAAGGTACAACACATAACTTATTTTAGTAAATGCATAAATTTTCATAAATAATAAAGTAAAATGACTAAATTATCTTGTATAAAGAATTAAAGACTGCACTATCAACCTTATTTTAACATTATAAATAGGTTCTCCCATTTAGCTATTTCAGCATTTGTTGTTATGTACTTGTTCATGATGTACCCTCAAAGTATATTTTGATTAATAGTTTACCTATAATTGAGATTGTTGTTTGTCCGATTGTTAATTTATTTGCTAAATCATAAAGTTGTCATTGTGAAATACCCCGTAATTGAAAATAGTGATTAATTAGGCTAATAAGTATTTAGAAGCTTAATTATGTCTAAATAATCATGAGGGAACAAATCCCGAAGAAAACTGATCCTTAAAACGGGTTAAAAACACAAACGAACCTTAAAGCGCGTTTTCGAGGAAACGGGAAAACACGACTCTAAGCGGGTCAAATAGACTCGTAACAATTTTGGTCCAATAGTAACATAAAAAATATAAAAAAATAAAGTACTAGAACAATATAAATGAATTAAAATAGTAAAAATAGTAAAAACTGTCAAAAACGGGAAGTTGTGGGGTGAAAGCATAAATAAACCAAACTAGTGTGTCCACTTTTAAAATAAAAAGCAAAAATCTGATTGTGTGTGCTGTGTGGGCCGATTTTACTTCCCTCTCTCACACTCTCTTAACTCTCTTCTTATGTGCTAGAAGACAAACAAATAAAAAGCAAAAATTAACCCTCTCTCTCCTATCCCCCTCTACTCTCATGTACAGCACCCTCCTCCCTCTTGTTAACTCCAAATCTTCTCCAAAAATTACAAAACTTGTACCATTTGGAATCCTCCCATCAAGGAGAACACCTTCATCCTTTCAAAATCCGAAAACACCCATTTTCATCTCCATGGGTGTGCTACATTTGGAGCTTGAAGACCACCATTAGAAGCACCTTCATCTCCTGGTCATTTTGAGGTAAAAATAACCTTGAAAGCTCATCTTTTTCTAGCCCTTGTTGGCAAAACGAAAATTCAAACTAAACCCTTGTTTGGTTCCTTGTGTTCTAGCCGATTTTGGCATCCTTGGAGAGTGGGAAATCTTGCTCTTGTTGCTATTCTACACCCTCTCTACATACTTGCAAGGTAATATATTTCTAAACCCTAAAAATCTACCTTAAAGCCTTAAGATGAATTAAAGGGTTAGTTGTATTGAAATGTGTATATCAATGGGCAGTAGCTTTAGAGAATTGAAGTTCTATAATCGGTGGGAGGAGAGGAAAGGAAGGGAAGAAAGAAGCAAGAAGAAGAAAAGAAAAGCTAGTAAGGAAGCAAGGTAAATTGCACTCTCTTGTGTAGTCTTGTAAATGCTTCATGTAACAGATTTTAGTAGCCTTTGAATGTGTATTGAAAATAGTAATGAGTAGTAGTGTAATGTGTAAGAGAACCTAAATGTTTTAAAGCTTCAAAAGTTGATTAAAAACTTGTATAAACCTTAAGGAAGGAAATGTGAGTGTGTAGGAATTTTAGGAGTGTTTAATGTTTTGTGTTGGAGAGCTTGGTAATTGATGTGTTGATAAACAGGTGAATTGGGTAACAATGTGAGAATACAACATGTGGGGAGAATGTAAAAATATAGGGGAGGCTATGCCAAATTTTACCTAGAAACTAGAATACTTAAGAGTTTTAACTAGGTAGAAAATATACTTTGAAAACAGATTTTATAGGAGCTAGTTATTGGGTAGGTTAGGAGAGGTGTGTAATGCATTATAAGCCTTAGAAATGGCATTAGAAGGGGGAGCTATAGAAGAAGGAGGAAAGTGAGAATCAAAATATGTAGCATAACTATACTAGGAAGAAACAATGTAAGTGCCGAAATGAAATTTAGGAAACAAGTGTGTAAATTAGTATAGAAATTGGTAATGAGTTAATGGATGAACTAAGATGATTTAGGGGGTTTTATTAGTGCTAAAACATGTTAGGATGTATGTAGGAAGATTGGGAAGAAATGGGTAAGAAAAGAAGTGAAAAACAAATTCTGTAGGCAAGTTCTGCTACCGACCGACCTAGAGGTTGGATCGGTCGTGGGTCGGTCGGAGCATAAACAACTGAAACGAAACTTTCTAGAATGGACCGACCCAGAGGGCCGTGGGTTGGTCGGGAAAATTTTTCTGAAGTTGAAGTTTCTGACTTCGACCGACCCAGAGGTTGGGTCAGTCGGTGGTCGGTCGGGTAAGTCTGGAGGACAGAAAACTTACTGGAATGGACTGACCCAAGAGGTTGGGTCGGTCGGTGGGTCGGTCGGCCCAAACTTACAAAAAAAAAATGTTAATTATAGTAATCATATGTATATATATATAGAAGTACACCATTGTGGCTAAGAATACAAAAAAGAATTTGCACATGAGTGAGGAAATAACTTAAAGTATGAAAAAAGATTCATAACCACTTATGACTTGTAAGAACTAGTAAGTATGTCTAGGGAAAGGAAATGGAGTAAGACATTAACCATACAACTCCATGTATGTTATAGGACTTGATTTGTGAACACCGGAAAGTCGGTTCGAGTACAACGGTGAACGGTATGAACTTCTCATGCCCCGTATGCTACCTTGGTTACTCTGATTTGTGTGTTGTGTGCTAATTGATCACCTAAATAAGATAAACGCACGAATCAGACTTATTATGTTTACTTGTGATTATATGATATTGTTCCTTGGTGAATGTTTATCTTAAATCATAGTTTGTATAATTCATGAAATGTATGGATGATAATGAGTGTGTGTATACTTGGTGTACATGTTGTGACCGATGATGATATTGTGATGGACTTCTTACAAATTCCTAATAAGCTAACCAATCTAACTTAATAAATTAGTAAATTGGAATGAGTAGAAGTCCGATATAGTTTCGGCCACGCGTGAGAAGGCGGAGACACAAGAGGTTGGATCCAATTCCTGGCTTTTAATCTTTTCCACGGCCCAAACCCCTTAAATGGGTAGCATCCTGGATTAGTGAGCCACCTAAAGCCCGGTGTGGTGGGACGGTGTAGTCCCTGCCGGAGGTCATACCGACTTAACATGAGTAAGAGTAAGTAAGTAAGAGTAAGTAAATGAGTATGGAAAAGTAAGTAGGTAAAGTATGAATGTGAATGTGTAAGTATTGTGTAATTAGTAAAGGAGTAATGAACATCCGATTAACCCGGATGTGTAATTTGGCTAACCCTTAAGAAATTAAGTACTGTGAATGTTATTGTATTACTGTTTGGCTTGTGTATTGTACGTTGAACGAATGTATTGTGTATATGAAAGCATGTATGCATGTTAATAATGAACCGCATGTATAGTCGACCTTAAATAGTCGGCGTGCCCTTGTTAGCACGCGGTATATGCGAAGTTTATATGCAACTTTTTGCTGAGCCCCTTGGGGCACCGTTTTTAATATTTCCAGGTACTCGTGAAGGGTGAAGACTTGGTGAGAACAAGATGGTTTCTTTTTGGATGTAATTAGTGGACTTGAAAGGTGTACCAAGTTGTATATGGCCATAGGCCTTTTTGTTTAGCCAGTGTACCATGGGGTACACCCTTTTTGGATATGGTGGGATTGTGAATTGGTATAGATGAGTAGATTGTGTAAACTCATTATTTTTGGAAGCTAGTGAAAGGATGTAATTGAATACACTTAGATACTCGGTAATCATTTTTGTAAGTATTTGATATTCGATATTTGGTAAGTAATGTAGTAGCTCGGTATTATTTAGACATCAGACCGTGACTGTAAGTAGTGTAAGCCTAGCTAGCCGTATGGGCGGTTAGCGGCGTTGTATCACCCTAGTAGTAGTAGTAGTAATTCCGCTGCGAGTAGTAGTATAATTGAGATGATTAGACGGTAAGTAAAGGATTAGCGGTAGGGGTGTTACAAAAAGTGGTATCAGAGCGTAGTTACGCTCTGATGACCTACAGTTACCGAGCATAGGGATTACCGAGTTAGATTTCAACAACGTTTTAAAACGGATACTTAGAAACCTAACTAAGAATTACTTTTGTAACAACGGATACCCTTGACTCCTTAGGGACGATACCTTGCTTAAATTCCATGACCCATTGGTCACATGCTACAAGCCTAATGCGAATGTTAAATGTTCAGAAGTTAGGAGGACGAGGTCGAGGCCGACCTAGAGGAGAGACATCTGATGGACCAGGCGCGCAAACGATAGCAAAGATCGTCGCCGCCACGGTAGCACAGATGCTACCTCAAGTAATTCCACCGCATGCAACAAACCAACAAAACCACAAACTCAAGCGGGACCAATCCCTCCCCCTCCACCCAGAGAAGCAAACTGGGTAAAAGCTGTAGCGGAACTCCGACCTCCATGCTTTAGAGGCGAGGTGATCCGGCAAAGGTAGAAGCCTACATCTCCGAGATGGAGACAGCCTTTGAAAACCCTCGAAGCTCCTGTTGGAGTTCGAGTTAGAGTACAGCTTACTTACTACTACCTCAATAACGCTGTCATGGATTGGTGGAAGTTAATCAAGAACGAGCATGTCAACGACCCCACATTCGATTGGGAATCCTTCACATCCTTCTCCGATCCAAGTACTATCCAGAACATGTCAAAACCAAGAAAGACTAGAGCTTGATGCCTTGAGGATGACATACAAGATGTTTGTGGATGAGTACTACCGCACCTTCACTTATATCCTTCGCCTTCTACCCCGACCTTGGGTACACCGGCCAGTGTTGGTCGATCTTCTATGACGGTCTGAGCCATCGCCTTCGGTACGGCATGGGCTACACCAGATTTACCTCCCTTCAGGTAAATACGGATTAGTTGAAACCTTGTAGTACCATTCTTTACCTTTTAAATACTTTACCTTTATTTTTTGAGTGAGAATCCCCGCTAATACCTGAAACTTCAGGAGTGCTATCACGCGGCATCTCGCGTTGAGATCACTTGCCAATTAAGGGATGAGGAAACAACGCTTAAGCGCAGGCTAACAACAAAAACACCAGTGCCGAGGAGCAGAACCAAGGCAAGAGCTGGAAAAAGAAGAAAGGGAAGTTCTTTCAGTAAACCCAAAAGAACTCCCCAAGTGAGAGAAGTGCCCATGCTGAGAAGGGCAACCCAGTTGAGCTTCTTCAACTAGTTCTTCTTTGCGCCGGTGGCTGCGAAGCCACTGAGATCACACCCCCACCTAAGGGTTCTGGCTCCGGGTACACCAAGAAACTACTCCGACGGCCGCAGCTATGTATGCAGAAGATGCAACCAAGACCATCCCGGCAAGGATTGCCAAGGGAGAGAAATCCGGTGCTACAACTGTCAGAAGCCGGGACACCGAGCCAACATGTGCCCAAAGAATGCCAAACCCAAAGGAACTTCCAGAGCTACAAGCAGAGGGAAGGCAAGGAAGCTGCATCTGGCGATGCACCAGCCCAGCAGGCGCCGCAGGGATAGGGATCCCGAGGTCCTCATAGGGCGCACTGATAAGTGTCCAAATGATCATAATTTATGAGTGTATTCATATGTTATATTAGCACTTTTTGCTCATTTCTCCACTTTGGTTAGTTTTCCTCTAGTTTATGTTTTATTGGTTATCTTACAGATTTATTGGTTAAACATGAGGAAAACCAACCTAGGAGAAAAGTAGACAAAGAAAAAACGCATAGGCGCAAACGGATCTAAAAACGGAGCTCAAACGAAGAATCTGGAGCCTGTCGAAGTTGCAGACAAGAAAAGATGAAAATACACACATCCGGCTAAAACAACCCGGACGCACATCCGACACACCATGTCCGGCCTAAAACCACCCGGACGCACTTCCGGACACCCACGTCCGGCTCCCGGATGCATTCCGGACGCACCTGTCCGGATCCGGGCCCACTTCCAGACGCGTGTAAAACGCAGCCCAGATCCAAAATTCGCGCGACTGATTTATTTCGGCGCCGTCTTCTCCATTTTCTTCTTCAATTACTGCGCCGTCTTCTTCATTTCTTCTTCAATTACAGCGCCCACAATATTATCTATCTACTACTCCTCAACATATCAGGCGCCGCATCCCTTATCTATCTACCACTGTCTGCTCCAAAATCCACCGTTCTCCTGATTTTCCTCACCTGTCAGCCTACCACTCCTCCCTTATCTTCTTCCTTTCCTCTGCTATAAATAGCCTACGTTCCTTCCATCTTCAAATCATCTTCTCATGCATCCAAACTCATCAACGCTCATCAACACTCACTCTCCCTCCATCCATACTCCATTTTTCATCCTTTTTCATCACCAAATTAGCCTTACGCTCTTATTTCCAGAAAACCAAACGCAGAACGAAGCTCTGCACAAACCCAGATGCGAACTCCATTAAAGGAGCTGTGTCCGGCTAAATAGACCCGGACAGGGTGTGTCCGGATTTGTGTCCGCTAAACAGACCCGGACAGGACCAACTTTCGCCAGTTTGTTAGTTCTTCTTTGTTCTACCTATCTATCATCGTTTGAGGTCGGCATAATCACGGAGACAAGCTGGGAAGCGAAACAAATCTCCCCGAAATAGAGTTCTTTCTTTCCTCAAACTTTACTCTGTTTTAATGTCTATCTCTACTCTATGTTTATTTCTGTCAATGTCTGAGTAAGTTTATATTTGTGCTTAGGATGGGTATTTGACCCAAATAATTCAGACTTACTTATAATATCAAGTTTGCTTATAAATATTTGTTTTGTCTCTCTAAATTATTAAATGCTTAAGAACTGGTCATTTTTACGCATTTACGGTTTCTCTTATTTCAATGATTTTGTAAATTTGAGAATAGACCACAAAGAAAGACAACACGTTAGATATTATCTCCTTAATTAGCTGATAAAATCCATCGCTGTTATTAAAAGAATTCTTGCTTAACGCTAATTAATGATTTTAGACTTTTTCTGCTTGTAAAAAGTCTATTGAATTAATTAAGAGTTGACTTTATCTATGCTTTAGGAAGGCCACAAGATAAATTCTTAAACAGACAAATAGAGCAAATTAGGATTATAATTAAAGTCTGAAGTATATTTGGGCGATTTCACCTTCCTTAGCACATTTTCCATCCATTCGATTCACAACAGTTTTATTAAGCTTTTAATTGTTTTTACCTGTCCAACCCAAAAACACCAAGATTGCCACTGGCTAAACCCCTTTTATTTACTGTTTATTAAATACCGGAACTAGAAAATTGAACAATTTCCCTGAGGACACGACACTTGTTGTACTACTACTCCGACTAGGTGCACTTGCCTATTAGTTTGCTATAATCTATATATAATAATGTGTAGATTTTGCTCAACACGCACCTCAGAGGCAGCCTATCTTGCACGTTATTGACCGTGACGGGTCTGGTTCTAAGTCCGGCCTAGGTAATTAACTAAACCTTGAATCCTTGTGAAGCAGGCCTAAGTATTGGAGTATTTGTTTGAGTGAATGCGTGAGTAAATGAATTGGAGTATGTATTGAGCATGAAATGAAGTAGTTGAGACTAGTACTCACCGTAGATGAAATTTACAACCATAGGTAGTTTTAAAATCTGCTACCCGATACCTTCAAACCCAAATCAAGAAGAGACCGACATCACCACCTACCACTACTCCAACGAGCAGTGTCAGGCCATCCGACCAGGTATGATTTTATTAAAGGGATACCTGACACCTGAAGCACAAATTTCAATCATCCGACGACGCAACGAGCTAGGAACGGGTCCAGGAGGATTTTACCACCCGAATTCCCCGGTGGAGCGAAGATGAAGCTGAAGATGATGTGCTTGGGAAAGGACTGGAATCCTTATACCAAGACATACCAAGACACGAACACAAGACGGAGCGACGCCACCAACAATACCCCCCGAATTTCAGACGCTTGTTACACAAGCAGTATAACTTGCACAACAATGTGAAAATGATTCGATCCCCGCACTTGAAGCGGACCTTTGTATCGTCAACTTCTATGGGAAAGAAGGACGACTTGGGTTACACCAAGACAATGACGAGACAGTGGAATCTCTTGAACGAGGAGTGCCCGTAGTGTCTTGGTCCATTGGTGATGACGCCGTATTTATGTATAGCGAGCGGAAGCGTGTGGACCTCGCATAGAAATTGGTATTGAGATCAGGAGATGTCCTAATCATGGGTGGAAACTCTAGGATGTTGTATCACGGGATCAACAAGATCAAGTTGAATACGGCACCGCCGACAATAATCAATGTCACACACATGAAACCAGGACACCTGAATCTTACCTTTAGGAAGTATTAAATTCGTAGTATCATGTAATGTATTAGTAACGTGTATTAGAGACACGGTATGTATGATGGTTGGTTTATCAATAAAGTGCAGTGTTGAGTTAAATTCCACTTGTGTCCACCATCATTACTCATAAACTTGTGAATCCAATAGGTTGTGGACTCGGTACCAAAGGTAACCTGAGTATCCTCACCGAAGCACAAGCTGGCAAAAGCGCACCATCTTAACGGGAACCTTCCCAGTGAACGGCATTGAAGCCTCAGTGTTATTCGACTCCGACGCCTCTCACACCTTCGTATCACCATCTTTCGTGAAGAGGTTGGGGCAAGATGCGGATGAGCTACCGAATTTCTTGGTTACTCTCCCGTCAAAGGAACGGATACAGTGTACCAAGTATTACAAATCATCCACGATCCAAATCAAAGGCAAAGCGTTTCCCATCAACTTCATCGAGTTTAATGGGTTGGGATTCGACGTAATAGTCGAAATGAATTGGTTGGAGCGGCACAAGGGGCGAATTGTAATACCCCAAATTTCTAAACTGTGATTAGGGCTTTGCTTAACTGTAAACCTTAGGAAACCCTAATTTCTAAAGATGGAGAAGGTTATAATTAGTTGGAGGTGCTTGGTGACCATTAGGAACCTTAGTTCCCGGAGTATCACCCGGTAAACCTTAGTTTCGCAGGATTCCTGAAATTTCCGAAAGTTACTAAATTCCTTAGGAACTAAGAGTGGTTATCAACCCTAGGAAGAGTGTTAGATACTTTTGAGAGTGTTTTGAGGAAGAAACCATCATATCTTTCTTCTTTTAATATAAGACAATCTAGTTACATTTTTCAGTATTTAGTGGTTCTGGGCAAACGAGGCTTCGGAAGAGCTCAGAAGTGACCCGAGGAAATTCCTGAAACTTGATAACCCACACTATTATTAACATACCTACACATATAGTTTTAATACCCATAAAAGGCTCAAGCCAAACATGGCCTAAGATGGTGGCCAAAAATATCTAGGAAAGGAGAGAAAATATCTCGGTTACTATTCACCACTATTCACACCTCCTTACTATTTGCAATAATGATCAAGGCAACTTGCCCCCTCCTTATCCATTCAAAGGCGGTTGTAAATGGATGGTTAGGATTGGTTTTTGACACTTGAAGCAAATCAATGGCTATGGACAATTCTAGAAGTAATGATTATAAGTTAAAGGATAAGGATGAAATTTAGTATAAAAGGGGGGGTGGAGGTCGGCCATGGTAGGTGAGCAAGGTGGCCATTCTTCTTCATCTACCTTGCTTCTCCTAAGCTAGAAAACACCATTGGAGCTTAGCAACAACACTCCTCCATTGGAAACACAAATCTAAGGTAGTAATTAAGCTAAAATTAAGGAAAAAGGCAAGTTTAAGGAGTGGGAGCCAAAATCCAAGGTGGGCGACTTGGTTGGTGGATATTTTGAGCTCAAGCAACTTATAATCAAGGTAGAAGAACATCAAATGGCTAGGAGAGGACAGGTAACATCTATGCACATCACTTTCACCCTTTAAGCTTATTTTCCTTCTTAAGTCATTCTATTTGGTTACCTACGAAACCTATCTCCTATTTTCTTAAAATTTTTACAGTAAACTAGGGATGAATATTTAGTGATTATCCTAGAAAATCAAGTCGAAATCAGGTTGGGAAGTAGGAAAACTCTAAAGAATCTTGAAAATGGAGAAAGACGAGCTTTAAGCTTTAGGAATTGTTTGGATGGGTTTTCGACATGATTTTGATCTAAAATGTTGAGGGTAGTCTTGAATAGTGAATATATGGTTATGGTTGAAAATCAAGTCGAATGGAGAAATTTAAGTCGGTTAGACAAGGTAAAGAAGCTAAAATGAGAAATGTGCTTTAAGCCTTTCTGAGTGTTTGAATGGGTTTCCGAATTGATCTTGAGCTGAAATTTTGGGGAGATACTTTTTTTGTTGATATTGGATCATGGTTAAATTTTTAGGCCGAGAATCCTTTGGGACGTTATTTAAGTTGGTGAATAGTGATTTTGGTCAAAAATAAGAATTTAAGCTTTCTAAGGGGTTTCTTGGAAATTGTTTGATTCTCTGATTTATTGGAGCTTGAATGGTATTTTTATGATGTTATTAAGGTTATTTTACAAGTGGTGAGCTTGATGTGTGAATTACTACTTGTGTAAAGCTTGGTTATGATATCTTACTCATGGTTTGCAAATGTGTTTAAGGATAACCTCTTGTGGTGGTGGTGGAAAGTATTGTGTGATGTTGATATCATGTTTATCCTAAGGCTATGCCTCTTGTGAGAGCCTTTAAGGCCAAGCCGACGTTCCGCAACAATATAAGCTCCTACTAAGGAATTGGAGCTGCCACTATGATCTACTCCTATTGGGCAGAAGTTTTCAATAGGGGGTGTGCACACTTAAGGACATAGGGTGGTGGTGGTGGTGGACTTCATTTGGAATATCTTGTTTATGATATTAATTATCTCTTGATAATTCCTGGTACAGGTAAATGGTGTGTGATCTATTCTGATTTATTATGTTGTTAATATTTGTTGAAAACAAAGGTTTTAAAGAGAAAATAAGTTTTTACGGGGTGTGGTAGTGTTACTCAGTTTTTACTAATTTTATTTGTTGTGTTTTTCCTGTGTATATGAACTTTGTGTGTTCAGGGTAACTGGGATGGTCACCTTCTCTGCACTGAGGACGAGTCCACCGATACTTTCTATATTTTCATGTTTGTCACCTATCGTAGGAGTATACAGCCTGGGGTCACCGAGATAGTGCTTGAGGAGTGGAACAAGAAGATACAGGGTTTTAGGCACCCGGAGAATGGCAGTAGTCAGTCCATTACCTATGAAGTTTCCACTATTTATGAGTACATGGAAGTAGTCCCATGCTAAGTTGCTAATGATGTAATAGTCTTTGATACCCCTTGCTTTTGGTGTAAAATAGGAGTAGGAGCTAACATAGTAGTTGGCTGGAAGGGGTCTTTTGGTACTAAGGTGTAAAGTGACGGGTTGGTTGTGTCACTCTTTTGGTAGGGGAACAGCGTTGTAAGATAGCTAATGAAGGGATGGTGGTGGTAATAGCCTTACACTTACTAGTCTTTAGTAAGTGTGGCGGTAACACCCCGTGATAGTATTAGGGGACCTTAGGTAAAAAGACTGACGCATGTATAATACAAGTTAACGATGATACTTCAGTTATGGCACGTTTCTTTTAAAATAAAAAAATGCCTAACTAAATGGTGGTGGTAAACCGGGCGTTACACGAATCCTCTGCGCCGAGCATCAATTGCTGCTCAAGAGTCCTTCTGAGGTTATGTATCTTACCGCCAGAGACCGAGAGAGCCTTCGACCACAGTCATCTCTGCTATGGCTATGTACCGGGAGCTCAGAAAGGGCAAAGAAGTGTATTTGTGTTATGTACAAGACCTGGAGAGAGACCCAGAGTTTAGTGATGATGTACCATTTGTATCTGATTTTCCCGATGTATTCCCTAAGGAGCTGCCTGGTATGCCACCTCAGAGAGCAGTAGAGTTTGAAATTGACCTCTTGCCAGGTACTGGTCCCATTGCTAGGGCACCGTACCGCATGGCACCTGCAGAAATGACAGAGTTAAAGCAGTTGCGCGATTTACTTGACAAAGGGTTTATACGCCCGAGCGTATCACCCTGGGGATCGCCGGTCCTCTTTGTGAAGAAGAAGGACGGTAGTCTCCGACTTTGTATTGACTACCGCGAGTTGAATGCGGTCACAGTAAAAAATAAATACCCATTGCCACGCATCAACGACCTATTCGACCAGCTGAAAGGAGCCTCAGTCTTCTCCAAGATCGACCTCCGTTCTGGGTATCATCAGATTGCTATCAGAGAGCAAGACATCGAGAAAACGACATTCCGCACCAGATATGGCCACTACGAATTCACCGTCATGCCATTCGGTTTGTCAAACGCACCAGCAAAATTCATGGATCTAATGAATCGACTATTCAGTGAGCAGTTAGACACTTCAATTGTTGTCTTCATCGACGACATCCTTGTATACTCAAAATCAGTAGAAGAGCATGAAATCCATTTGAGGAAAGTACTTAGACACTGCGCAAGAACCAGCTTTATGTGAAGTTCTCCAAATGCGAGTTCTGGCTAGATCAGGTATCATTCCTCGGTCATGTCATCTCGAGCGCGGGCATTTCAGTTGACCCTTTTAAGGTTGAAGCTGTACGATCATGGCCTAGACCCAAGACTGTTACCGACATCCGGAGCTTTCTTGGTCTAGCCGGTTACTACCGGAGATTTGTAAAGGACTTCTCGAAAGTCGCTAAGCCCATGACTACACCGATGAAGAAAGACGCACCGTTTGTATGGACAGACGAGTGCAAAATATCATTTCAGAGCCTAAAAGACTCATTGACCTCAGCGCCCATCCTTACTCTTCCAGAGGGAATAGAGGGATTTGAGGTATATTGTGATGCATCAGGCAAGGGAATGGGATGCGTACTCATGCAGCATGGCAAGGTTGTAGCCTATGCCTCCCGCCAGCTGAAAAAGCGTGAGGAGAATTACCCGACACACGACTTAGAGTTAGGAGCCATTGTCTTCGCCTTGAAGATATGGTGACACTATCTCTATGGGGTAAGCATCACCATCTACTCCGACCACAAGAGCTTACAGTATGTATTCACACAGAAAGAATTGAACTTGAGACAGAGAAGGTGGATGGAGTTTCTCTCAGACTACGACATCGACCTGCAGTATAAGGAAAGGAAGGCAAATGTTGTAGCCGACACCCTGAGTCATCGAGCACACTCGCTCCATTCGCTACTCGCTTCTTCTAGCTTGGTTGACGAGGTGCGAGACGCTCAGTTGAGCGACCCTTACCTGACCGAAATCAGACAGAAGATCACCGATGGTACATTTGAGAAGAAGAAGTATGACTTCAAGCTACATGAAGATGGTCTGATTCGGCTGAATGGCAGGTTATGCGTTCCCCGAAGCAATGCTGAGCTAAAGGATCGCATCGTGCGAGAGTCACACAGTTCTACATTATTCGTCCATCTGGGAGCCTCCAAGATGTATGAAGACATGAAAAGGTACTTCTGGTGGTCTGGAATGAAATCAGATGTGACAGAGTATGTATTGAGATGCTTAACATGCCAGAAGGTGAAGTTTGAACATCGTAGACCGGGCAGAATGGTACAATCGATGCCAATTCCGGAGTGGAAGTTTCACGATATCTCCATGGATTTTGTTGTTGGACTCCCACCTGCTAGGGGAGGACTCAACATGATCTGGGTTGTAGTCGATCGCCTCACCAAGGTTGCCCGATTCATACCGATGAAGGACACCTGGAAGGTAGCAAAGCTCGCAGAGCTATTCGACAAGGAGATTATCAAACACCACAGAGTCCCAAGACTATAGTATCTGACCGCGACACCAGATTCCTTTCGAGATACTAGAGAGCTACACGGGAAGCGCTGGGTACAGAATTGAAGCTGAGTACCGCCTTCCATCCACAGACCGACGGTCAGACAGAAAGGACCATCCAGACACTGGAGGACATGCTTAGAGCATGTGCCTTAGACTTTCAGGGGAGTTGGTTAGATAAGCTTCATCTTATCGATTTTTCGTACAATAATAGCTATCATGCTTCGATTAAGATGTCGCCTTTCCAAGCTTTATACGGTAGACCTTGCCGTACACCCTTGTGTTGGGATGAGTCGAGTGAAGCGTCATCATAGGACCGAAGTACTTAGAATAAGTCCAAGCGGAAGTGCAACAAATTCGAGCTAACATGAAAGCAGCCCAAGATAGACAGAAATCTTATGCGGATGTGCGACGACGCAACCTTGAGTTCGCCGTGGGTGACCAAGTGTTCTTGCGCGTTTCACCTATGAAGGGTGTATTCTGATTTGGCCAGAAGGGCAAGCTGAGCCCAAAATTTGTAGGGCCGTACACTATCACCGAGAGAGTTGGATCTATCGTCTATAGGTTAGCATTACCTGAGGACTTGGGGCGTGTCCATGATGTATTTCATGTGTCACAACTCAAGAAGTATATTGCCGATCCTTATCATGTCCTAGAGCCCGAGCGACTATCCATTGAGCCGACCATGAGATATGTCGAGACTCCTGTTAGAATCCTTGATACGAAGACCAGAGACACTCGTCATAAGTTAATACGAATGGTGAAGGTCCTATGGTCAAACCATGATGTCGAAAAAGCAACATGGGAGGTAGAAGACGCCATGAAGGCGAAGTACCCACAGTTATTCATAGACTAGATAGTCTAGTACTTAGTGGATACAGGTACGGGGCGTACCCCTTTTAAGGGGGGTAGAGCCATTTTGCTTTTGCATTGCTTCGGGTTAGCATTGCATAGTGTGTATGTATTGTAGTATGTTGTGATGGCACATGTAGTGCGAAGTGTATTTAGTATGTATGTGTAATGTGTAATGTACTGGTGTGTGTGTAATGGGTAATGTATCGGTGTAATGTGTATTGTGGATTGCAATTATGTATTGTGTGATGGTATGAATTGGAAATGGTGCATTGTGTATGTGAATTGCGTATGGTGCTTGATTTGTACATGCTTGTAATGTAAAGGAAGTAAACACCTCATAGGTGGTAGTAAGATGCATGATGGCAATTGGTTTGCCAAATGAGTAGAATTAGTAAACCATTAACCCTGAGCAACTTTGAGGGCAAAGTTCCTTAAGGGGGGTAGATTGAAATACCTCATAATTAAAAATATTGATTAATTAGGCTAATAAGTATTTTAGAAGCTTAATTATGTCTAAATAATCATGAGGGAACAAATCCCGAAGAAAACGGATCCTTAAAACGGGTTAAAAACACAAATGAACCTTAAAGCGCGTTTTTCGAGGAAACCGGGAAAACACGACTCTAAGCGGGTCAAATAGACTCGTAACAATTTTGGTCAACCAAATATTCATTAATAAATATTAATGAAGGTCTAGAACCAATAAAATCAATTAAATGAGAAAATAGTAAAAAACTGTCAAAAATGGGAAGTTGTGAGGTGAAAGTATAAATAAACCAAACTAGTGTGTCCACTTTTAAATAAAAAGCAAAAATCTGATTGTGTGTTCTGTGTGGGCCGATTTTACTGCCCTCTCTCACACTCTCTTAACTCTCTTCTTATGTGCTAGAAGACAAACAAATAAAAAGCAAAAATTAACCCTCTCTCTCTTATCCCCCTCTACTCTCACGTACAACACCCTCCTCCCTCACTCTCTTTTTTCTTCTTCCTCTTTAAAGCCTTCAATGGCGATTTGAGCCACCCCAAATAAACAACCACTTCTCTCCTCTTCTCTGTTAACTACTCAAATCTTCTCCAAAAATTACAAAACTTGTACCATTGGAATCCTCTCATCAAGGAGAACACCTTCCTCCTTTCAAAATCCGAAAACACCCATTTTCATCTCCATGGGTGTGCTGAATTTGGAGCTTGAAGACCACCATTAGAAGCACCTTCATCTCCTGGTCATTTTAAGGTAAAAATACCCTTGAAAACTCATCTTTTTCTAGCCCTTGTTGGCAAAACGAAAATTCAAACTAAACCCTTGTTTGGTGCCTTGTGTTCTAGCCGATTTTGGCATCCTTGGAGAGTGGGAAATCTTGCTCTTGTTGCTATTCTACACCCTCTCTACATACTTGCAAGGTAATATATTTCTAAACCCTAAAAATCTACCTTAAAAGCCTTAAGATGAATTAAAGGGTTAGTTGTATTGAAATGTGTATATCAATGGGCTATAGCTTTAGAGAATTGAAGTTCTATAATCAGTGGGAGGAGAGGAAAGGAAAGGAAGAAGGAAAGAAGCAAGAGAAGAAAAGAAAAGCTAGTGAGGAAGCAAGGTAAATTGCACTCTCTTGTGTGGTCTTGTAAATGCTTCATGTAACAGATTTTAGTAGCCTTTGAATGTGTATTGAAAATAGTAATGAGTAGTAGTGTAATGTGTAAGAGAACCTAAATGTTTTAAAGCTTCAAAAGTTGATTAAAAACTTGTATAAACCTTAAGGAAGGAAATGTGAGTGTGTAGGAATTTTAGGAGTGTTTAATGTTTAGTATTGTGTTGGAGAGCTTGGTATATTGATGTGTTGATAAACAGGTGAATTGGGTAACAATGTGAGAATAAAACATGTGGGGAGAATGTACAAATATAGGGAGGCTATGCCAAATTTTACCTAGAAACTAGAACACTTAAGAGTTTTAACTAGGTAGAAAATATACTTTGAAAACAGATTTTATAGGAGCTAGTTAGTGGATAGGTTAGGAGAGGTGTGTAATGCATTATAAGCCTTAGAAATGGCATTATAAGGGGGAGCTATAAAAAGAGAAAGTGAGAATCAAAATCTGTAGCATAACTATACTAGGAAGAAACAATGTAAGTGCCGAAATGAAATTTAGGAAACAAGTGTGTAAATTAGTATAGAAATGGGTAATGAGTTAATGGATGAACTAAGATGATTTAGGGGGTTTTATCAGTGCTAAAACATGTTAGGATGTATGTAGGAAGATTGGGGAAGAAATGGGTAAGAAAATAAGTGAAAAACAAATTCTGTAGGCAAGTTCTGCTACCAACCAACCCAGAGGTTGGATCGGTCGTGGGTCGGTACAACTGAAACGAAACTTTCTGGAATGGACCAACCCAGAGGGCCGTGGGTCGGTCGGGTCAGTCAGGAAATTTTTTCTGAAGTTGATGAAGTTTCTGACTTTGACCGCCCAGAGTTGGGGTCAGAGGTTGGGTCGGTTGGTGGGTCTGTCGGGTAAGTCTGGAGGACGGAAAACTTACTGGAATGGACCGACCCAAGAGGTTTGGTTCGGTCGGTGGTTGGTCGTCCCAAACTTACAAAAAAATTTAATTGTAGTACACACCATTGTGTCTAAGATAACAAAAGAATTTGCACATGAGTGAAGAAATAAACTTAAAGTATGAAAAGAGTTCATAACCACTTAGGACTTGTAAGAATAGTAAGTATGTCTAGGGAAAGGTAATGGAGTAAGACATTAACCATACAACTCCATGTATGTTATAGACTTGATTTGTTGAACACCGAAGGAAAGTCGGTTCGAGTACAACGGTGAATAGTATGAACTTCTCATGCCCCGTATGCTACCTTGGTTACTCTGATTTGTGTGTTGTGTGCTAATTGATCACCTAAATAAGATAAATGCACGAATCGGACTTATTATGTTTACTTGTGATTATATGATATGTTCCTTGGTGAATGTTTATCTTAAATCATAGTTTGTATAATTCATGAAATGTGGATGATAATGAGTGTAGGGGTGAGCATTTGGATAATTCGGTTAACCGAAATCCAAATTGTAAAAAAAAATTGGATTTCGGTTAATTCGGTTTTTAACCGAATTATCCAAATTTTGATTAAAACCGAATTAACCGAAATCCAAATTATCCAAAATCCGAAATTTTTTTAAAGTTGAAAACCGAAAACCGAACTGAAATCCAAATTTCCTTCAGTTCGGATTTTAAACATTAACCGAAATTTAAAAAAAAACCGAAAACCGATTTTATAAATTGGATTTCAGTTAACCGAATTAAAAAAAAAACCACAATTTTTTTTGTTTCATGTTCATCATCAACAATAATAATAACCATAAGCTGCTAGAAAATTGTGAATTCCCTAGTTGCCAATTCATCACAATAGAAATAGAAAGAACTCACTCAAACATTAGACTAGTTACATCAAACTAGGGGTGAGCAGCGATGAACGATGTTCCAAAACAACCAGTTATATATAATTAAAGTGACGAAAAAAGAATAGTATAACATTATATAATTGAAGGATTGGAGCAATGCACGATAGGGTTTTGAATTTTAACGTTTTGTTTGTCATGTTTAAAGAGTATTAACTATTAAGGAAAGATTTAGGAATTTTATTTAAAAAAAGTTTGGATATTTGGTTAACCGAATTTTACAGGGTTAAAACCGAAATCCAACCGAATTATAATTTGGATATTCGAATAACTGAAATTTGAATTCGGTTTTAAAATTCGGTTAAAAATCCAAAAAAAAAAAATTCGGTTAATTTGGATTTTGGATAAATCCAATTTATCCAATCCAAATGCTCACCCCTAGCGAGTAGTAGTATAATTGAGATGATTAGACGGTAAGTAAAGGATTAGCGGTAGGGGTGTTACACATTGTATATTGTAACAAATTTCACCTTATTTCTCTTTGTAAATGTAAAGGATGATTACAATAACTATCAAATAAATTTATTGATCATATTTATAATCACATTACAATGATTTGTTATTGTCAAATAAATTATCCATCATATTTTCATGTCACATTACAATAATTAGTTTTTGTGAAACAAAATTATCCGCCATATACCATAAGATTGAAACAACTAGTAGTTTCTTAGAAAACAATTATGCAATAGCTATTTGTAGTAAGAGATAAACATATTATTGTCCATGCTCAATATTGACACATCATATACAGTTTCATGTACTCCATTAACATATCAACTTCTCAAAAATATTATGTATACACAACAAGAATCGATAAGAACATAAACCAAATCTCATACCAAAACCTCGTTTGATTTGTTCATAGTTTAAAAGCAGTCATGACTAACATTGTCCATCGCCACACAAAAATTAAAAACACATCATCAATCTATAAGTACCATCTCACAAAAATGTAGCCGACAAAGAAATTAAATGATTGTTGTTAATAATAACCTGATATCACATAAAATAATATACAAACTCAAAGTTCAATCAAACATGTCAATCAAAGAGTTTATTATGTTTTTTTTCAATCTTATTTATTAGTTCCCAGTTTATTTGTTAGGGGAAAAATCTCGCTCTTGTACACTTTGATATGGCCTAGATATCATTAGAAGATCCCAGATCGCGTAGAGTCTTTATGCAAGTAATAAATAAGAGTAAGAACAAGGGAAATGATATCAGAATTATGTGGTTTGATCAAGAAAACTTCACTATTAGCAAAGTAACTTTTTCCAACACACATCAAATGTTGTACAAAATAGACCTTATCATAAAGTATTAGTATAAGGCATTAGGATTTACATTACTCAATTTTTGTGAGTAAAAATTGAGTGACTATAGGGCTTTACTAACACTTTATTATATGTTGGTAAAAGTTATAGTATATGGTAAGTGACATATGATATCAATATCGCTAAAGGTAATTTGTATATGCCTTAAGTTTGCACACCAACAATTATGTAATGTGACCTTAAAGCATTTAATAAAAAATAGGAAATTGTTGGTAAAGACATATAACACTAACACTTATATATGTGATACTAACACACACAAAAAATATATCAAAGCATGTGCTAACAAAAGTAGCATTATCAATATTTATTAGTGACAATAAAGATAAATCTTCTAAAAGATATACTAATAATGTAAATAAATCAAATACAATTTCAAAAGGAAACTATATCATAGACTATACCATCCACATTTTGTTAACCAAATCCTGACAATTTCGTACTCTTCTAATAGTAAAACTTGTATATATATACTTGTAGTTATAGACAATAATTCATACAAAGTCTGAAGTTGATTATGAGCTAAACTCTTCAAAAAGCCTAGTAGACCGCCAAAAGGTAGATTATTGCTTTATTTGTTTATGAGTAAGAATCTATGAAAAATAGGGTTTAGAACCCACTACCTTCTACGTCACCATCTTTTGTCACAAGTTATGCATCATATAATAATTGTATCCCCACCTATTTGAAAGCATTTCACTAATAAAATCATATATTTTTTGTAACACCCCAACCGCTAATCCTATGCTTACCGTCCAATCATCCTCTAAATCCTGTCAGTACGCAGCGGAAGATTACTACTTACTACGGCGGGTGATACAACGCCGCTAACCGCCCATACGGCTAGCTAGGCTCATTCTACTTACAGTCACGGTCTAATGATCATAGTGTACCGAGCTACTACATTACTTACCAAAATACCGCATACTAAATACTTACATCACTGGATCACCGAGTATTTAAGTGTATTCAATTACATTCCCATTTCCAAATTCCCAAAGAATGAGTCTAGAACTACCACTCATCTATACCAATGCTCCATTCTATCCACGTCCAAAAAGGTGTACCCCATGGTACACCGGCTAACAAAACCCACAGCCGTGTACTACTTAGTACACCATTCTCAAATTCATTGTTTACAGACAAAAAGAAGACAAAAAAAATAACTAAGTCTTCAGCAGCTTCACACCACTCTTGCACCTGCATTCATATTAAAAACGGTGCCCCAAGGGGCTCAGCAAAAACTGCGCATAAACTCCACATATACCGAGTGCTAGCTAGGGCACGCCGACTATTTGACGTCCACTAAACATGCTGTTCATTTATTTCATACATACATGCTTTGCATACAACACACATTCGTTCACAATACATTATTCATTCCAAGGCAACAATACAATAATGCTCACAATACTTACCTTCACAAGGTTAGCCAAATTACGCATCCGGGTTAATCGGAATGCTATTTACTCTTTTACTCATTTCACATTACTTACTCTTACTTACTTTACTTACTTACTTCCAATTACTTACTTACTCATTCTTACTTACTTACTTATACTCAAGTTAAGTCGGTATGACCTCCGGCCGGAGACTACTCCCGTCCCACCATCGGGATTTACTTGACTCACCAATCTGAGATGCTACTCACTTAAGGGATTTGGGCCGCGAACTAGTTTAAGAGTCAGGAATTGGAGCCAACTTCTCGTGACTCCGCATCCTCACGCGTGGCCGAAACTATATCGGACTTCTACTCATTCCATTCCAATTTAATTACCAATTTAAGTTAGAATGGTTAGCTTGTTAGGAATAAGTTAGAAGTCCAAAGTCAACACACATTCGGTCACAGTACAATACAACATACATACACGCATTCATATTCATCCATACATTTCATGAATTATACAAACTAAGATTTAAGAAAAATATTCACAAACATACAACACTACATATTCACAAGTATGCATAGTAACTCCGATTCGTGCATTTATCTTATTTGGTGATCAATTAGCACACAACACACAAATCAGAGTAACCAAGATAGCATACGGGGCATGAGGAATTCATACTGTTCACCGTTGTACGTGTTTCCGAACGTCTTCCGGTGTCACAAATCAAGTCCTATTATATACATACAATTGAATGATTAATCTAACTATCATCAACTTAACTCATACTTACTATGTCCTTTACTTCCTACACTTACACATACTTACTTATCCTTCATTACCTTAAGTTTTATTTTCTTACTTATTATTATTGGCATACTTGCATACGTGTACATATGTATATATATATGTGGGTATACATATATATATATATATATATACAATTATTATTTAATTTAAATAATTTTTTTTTTTGACTGGACCGAACTTGCAAGTCCGGTCGCAAGTCTGGTCCATTCCAGTAGCTCACATTACGGAAATTTTCTGGCCCGACCGAACTTGCAAGTCCGGTCGCAAGTTCGGTCCATTCCAGAAGGTCACATTACGAAAATTTTCTTGCCCGACCGACCGAACTTGCAAGTCCGGTCGCAAGTTCGGTCCATTCCAGAAGGTTTCATCGGGGAATTTTTCTGGCTCGACCGAACTTGCAAGTCCGGTCGCAAGTTCGGTCCATTCCAGTAGGTTACGACGGGAGAATTTTCTGGTCCGACCGAACTTGCAACTCTGGTCGCAAGTTCGGTCCATTCCAGAAGCTTTCCCGTCTTTGTAATCTGGGCTCGACAAACTTGCAAGTCTGGTCGCAAGTTTGGTCCGGCCTAGTATTTGCATTTTTATTTCTGTTTTCAGTCTCTCTTTTACCCATACTTCCCCATTGTTCCTACACTTACTCCCACATGTTATAACACTAATTAAACCTCCTAATACACCTTAGTTCATTCATTACTCCTTACACATTTCTATACTAAACTAACTCACTCACCTAATTTTCCAAGTTTCAACTCAACACTTACACTAGTTCTTCCTCTAGTTGCATTTTGCTACAGATTTCTATCCTACACTCCCCCATCTTTAGTTCCCTCTTCTATGACATTTCTTACACTCCTAGTGCATTTAGAATACATTATCTATCTCTCTCAACTCACCCTCCATCTTCCTCAAACAAAATCTGTTACAACTCATGTTATTTACCTAGTTTCTAATACACTAAGTGTTCTAATCCTAGGCAAATTTTGACATAAACTCTCCCCTATATTTTATACTCTCACCACATTGTTTCCTCACACATTAACATCACCTCACCTGTTTATACACCACAAACAACTACTAAGTTCTTCACACAAATACTACCCATTCAACACTACAAAATTCCTGCACATCACATTCAATTCCCAATCTGTTTGTGACAGTTTTTAAAATGTCTTTGAAGGTTTTAAAACACTTAACTTCTCTTATACATTACCTACTACACAATACCATTTTCATTACTAAATTCAAACTTATAAAATCTGTTACATGTACATTACTAAGCTACACAAGACAAGTATTTTTACCTTGTTATCTTCTTCTAGTTTCCTTCTCTCTTCCTTCTTCTTTCCTTCTTTCTCTCTTCCTTCTCTCTCTACCGGTTTTGTAATCTCAATCCTCTAACACTACAACAACCCATTCACATATACATTTCAATACACCATTTTAATACACAATTCAACCAACCCTAACCATTATGTAAGCTCTAATACGGTTTTAGGGTTTAGAAATTATATTACCTTCCAAGGGTGCAAATGAAGCTGGAGTGGCTCAAGAACAATGTTTCCAACTCCACCAAAAGCCAAAATCGGCTGGGTACAAAGGAACCAAACAAGGGTTTAGCTTCAATTTCGTTTTGCCCACAAGGGCTAGAAAAAGATGGAGTTTTGAGAATATTTTACCTTAAGATGACAAGGAGAAGAAGGTGGTTCTAATGGTGGTCTTGAAGCTCTCAATGCTCCATACCCATGGAGATGAAAGTTGTTGTTTTTGATTTTGAAAGGATAGGAATGCTCTACTTGGAGAGAGGAACACAATGGTGGTATTTTTACAATTTTTAGAGAAGGTTTGGTGGGTTAACAGAGGAGAGAAGGGGTGGTTATCTTTGGCTCCTCAAAATCGCCATTAGGGATCCAAGGAAGAAGAAGGAAAATTAGAGAGAGAGGGTATGGGTATTACGTGAGTGAAGAGAGTGTGGGTTAGGAGAGAAAGTGAGATAGGTATTATTGTTACTTTTTGATTTTTAATTGCTTTTGTCCTTTGTGAGTAAAAGAGAGTAGGGTGTGTGTGTGTGTGGTAAAATCGGACAGCACACAGCCCATGAGGGTTTTAATAATTCTTTTACTTATTGGACACATAAGTTTGGTTATTTATGTTTCTACCCACAAACTTCCATTATTTTGACAGTTTTTAACTAATCTCTCGTTTTATTGAATTTTATTGGTCCTAAAGCTTCACTAATATTTATTAATGATTATTAGTTGACCAAATTGTTACGAGTCTATTTGACCCGCTTAAAGACACGTTTTCCCGGTTACCTCGAAAAACGCGCTTTAAGGTTCGTTAGTGCTTTTAATCCATTTCAAGGATCCGTTTTCTTCGGGATTTGTTCCCTCACGATTATTTACACTTAATTAAGCTTCTAAATTATTCATTAGCCTAATTAATCACTATTTTTTAATTACGGGGTATTTCAATCTACCCCCTTAAGAAACTTTGTCCTCAAAGTTGCTCAAGGTTAATAGTTTATTAATTCTACTCATTAGGCAAACCAATTGCCCTAATGTGTCTTGCTACACCTATGAGGTGTTTACTTCATTCCACATTGCAACATAACAATTCATGCACCATACGAATTCACATAAGAAATTCATCATTTCCATACATACCATCACATTCACAATTACACAATACATACATGTTACACATACACATCCATACACATACATTACACATACATAACATACGCTCCGCACTACATGTGCCATCAAAACCTACTACAATACCTACGCACTAAGCAATGCTTACCCGAAGCAATGCAAAGCAAAAGGCTCTACCCCCCTTAAAAAGGGGTGCGCCCCGTACCCGTATTACTAAATGCTAGACTCTCTAGTCTACGAATAACTGTGGGTACTTAGCCTTTATGGCATCTTCCAACTCCCATGTCGCTTCTTCGACATCATGGTTTGACCATAGGACCTTCACCATTCGTATAGACTTATGGCGAGTGTCTCTGGTCTTCCTATCAAGGATTCTCACTGGGGTTTCAACATATCTCATGGTTGGCTCAATGGACAGTCTCTCGGGCTCTAGCACATGAGAAGGATCAGCAATGTACTTCTTGAGTTGTGACACATGAAATACATCATGGACACGTCCCAAGTCCTCAGGTAATGCTAACATGTAGGCTACAGCTCCAACTCTTTCAGTGATAGCATACGGCCCTACAAACTTTGGGCTTAGCTTGCCCTTCTGACCAAAACGGAAGACACCCTTCATAGGTGAAACGCGCAAGAACACTTGGTCGCCCACGGCGAACTCAAGGTCGCGTCGTCGCACATCCGCATAGGATTTCTGTCTATCTTGGGCTGCCTTCATATTGGCTCGAATCTGTTGAACTTCAGCCTGCACTTGCTCAAGGTACTCCGGTCCTATGATGACCGCTTCGCTTGACTCATCCCAACATAAGGGTGTACGGCAAGGTCTACCGTATAGGGCTTGGAAAGGCGACATCTTAATCGAAGCATGATAGCTATTATTGTAAGAAAACTCGATAAGATGAAGCTTATCTAACCACTCCCTTGAAAGTCCAAGGCACATGCCCGAAGCATGTCCTCCAGTGTCTGGATGGTCCTTTCTGTCTGACCGTCGGTCTGAGGATGGAAGGCGGTACTCAACTTCAATTCTGTACCCAGCGCTTCCCGTGTAGCTCTCCAGTATCTCGAAAGAAATCTGGTGTCGCGGTCAGATACTATTGTTTTCGGGACTCCGTGATGTCTGATAATCTCCTTGTCGAATAGCTCAGCTAGCTTCACTACCTTCCAGGTGTCCTTCATTGGTATGAATCTGGCCACCTTGGTAAGGCGATCGACTACAACCCAGATCATGTTGAGTCCTCCCCTGGCAGGTGGGAGTCCCAACAAAATCCATGGAGATATCATAAATTTCCACTCCGGAACTGACATAGATTGTACCATTCCGCCCGGTCTACGATGTTCGAATTTTACCTTCTGGCATGTTAAGCACCTCAATACATACTCTGTCACATCTGACTTCATTCCAGACCACCAGAAGTACCTCTTCATGTCTTTGTACATCTTGGAGGCTCCTGGATGGACTGATAATGTGGAACTGTGTGACTCTCGCAGGATGCGATCCCTTAGCTCAGCATTGCTTCGGGGGACGCATAGCCTGCCGTTCAACCGAATCAAACCATCTTCATGTAGCTTGAAGTCATACTTTTCTTCTCAAATGTACCATTCTCAATCTTTTGTCTGATTTCGATTAGGTAAGGGTCGCTCAACTGAGCATCTCGCACCTCGTCAACCAAGCTAGAAGAAGCGAGTAGCGAATGGAGCGAGTGTGCTCGACGGCTCAGGGCGTCGGCTACGATGTTTGCCTTCCCTTCCTTATACTGTAAGTTGATGTCGTAGTCTGAAAGAAACTCCATCCATCTTCTCTGTCTCAAATTCAGTTCTTTCTGTGTGAATACATACTGTAAGCTCTTGTGGTCGGAGTAGATGGTGATGCTTACCCCATAGAGATAGTGTCGCCATATCTTCAAGGCGAAGATAATGGCTCCTAACTCTAAGTCGTGAGTCGGTAATTCTCCTCATGCTTTTTCAGCTGGCGGGAGGCATAAGCTACAACCTTGCCATGCTGCATGAGTACGCATCCCATTCCTTTGCCATGCATCACAATATACCTCAAATCCCTCTGTGCCCTCTGGAAGAGTAAGGATGGGCGCTGAGGTCAATGAGTCCTTTAGTTTCTGAAATGATAACTTGCACTCGTCTGTCCATACAAACGGTGCATCTTTCTTCATCAATGTAGTCATGGGCTTAGCGACTTTCGAGAAGTCCTTTACAAATCTCCGGTAGTAACCGGCTAGGCCAAGAAAGCTCCGAATGTCGGTAACAGTCTTAGGTCTAGGCCATGATCGTACAGCTTCTATCTTAGAAGGGTCAACTGAGATACCTGTGCTCGAGATGACATGACCAAGGAATGATACCTGATCTAGCCAGAACTCGCATTTGGAGAACTTCGCATACAGCTGGTTCTCGCGCAGTGTCTCAAGCACTTTCCTCAAGTGAGTTTCATGTTCCTCTGCTGATTTGGAATATACAAGTATGTTGTCGATGAAGACAACAACCGAAGTGTCCAACTATTCACTGAATAGACGATTCATGAGGTCCATGAATTTAGCTGGTGCATTTGACAAACCGAATGGCATCACTGTGAATTCATAGTGGCCATATCTGGTACGGAATGCCGTTTTCTCAATGTCTTGTTCCTTAATTACAATTTGATGATACCCAGAATGGAGGTCAATCTTGGAGAAGACTGATGCTCCTTTCAGCTGATCAAATAGGTCGTCGATGCGTGGCAATGGGTATTTATTTTGACTGTAACCGCATTCAGTTCGCGGTAGTCAATGCAAAGTCGGAGACTACCGTCCTTCTTCTTCACAAAGAGGACCGGTGCTCCCCAGGGTGATACGCTCGGGCGTATGAAACCTTTGTCGAGAAGGTCTCGTAACTGCTCCTTCAGTTTTGTCATTTCAGCAGGTGCCATGCGGTACGGTGCCCTAGCAATGGGACCGGTACCTGGCAAGAGGTCAATCTCAAATTCCACTGCTCTCGGTGGTGGCATGCCGGGTAGCTCCTTAGGGAATACATCGGGAAATTCGGATACAATGGGTACATCGTCACTGAACTCTGGATCTCGTTCCAGGTCTTGCACATAACATAAGTACACCTTTGGCCCTTTCTGAGCTCCCGGTACATAGCCATAGCAGATATAAGTGTGGTCGAAGGCTCTCTCGGTCTCTGGCGGTAAGATACGGTAACCCCAGAAGGACTTTTGAGCAGCAATCGATGCTCGGCGCAGAGGATTCTACCCTTGTGCCGCTCCAACCAATTCATTCCGATGATTAAGTCGAATCCCAATCCATTAAATTCGATGAAGGAAATGGGAAACACTTCGTTTTTGATTTCGATGGTGGCTGATTGATAGTATTTAGTGCACTTTACTCGCTCCTTCGATGGGAGGGTAACCATGAAGTTCGGTAGCTCATCCGCATCTAGCTTCAACCTCTTCACGAAAGATGGTGATACGAAAGTGTGAGAGGCGCCGGAGTCGAATAACACATTGGCATCAATGCCGTTCACTGGGAAGGTTCCCGTTAAGATGGTGCCGCTTCTGCCGGCTTGTGCTTCGGTGAGGATGCTCAGGTTACCCTCGGTACCGAGCCCACAACCTATTGAAGTCACAATTGGATGAGTATTGATGGTGGACACAAGTGGAATTTAAATCAACACTGCTCTTTATTGATAAACCAACCATCATACATACCGTGTCTCTAATACACGTTACTAATAGATTACATGGTATTATAAATCTCAATACTTCCTAAAGGTAAGGTTCAGGCGTCCTGGTTTCATGTGTGTGGCATTGATTATTGCCGGTGGTGCCGTATTCAACTTGATCTTGTTGATTCCGTGATACAGCATCCTAGAGTTTCCACCCATGATTAGGACATCTCCTGATCTCAGTACCAGTTCTGTGCGAGGTCCATACGCTTCTGCTCGCTATACAGGAATAAGGCGTCATCACCAATGGACCAAGACACTACGGGCACTCCTTGTTCAAGAGATTCCGCTGTCTCGTCCTTGTCTTGGTGTAACCCAAGTCGTCCTTCTTTTTCATAGAAGTTGACGATACAAATGTCCGCTTCAAGTGCGGGGATCGGTTCATGTTCGCATTGTTGTGCAAGTTCTACTGCTTGAGTGACGAGTGTCTGAAACTCTGGAGGTATTGTCGGTGGCGTTGCTCCATCTTGTGTTCGTGTCTCCTGGTATGTCTTGGTATAAGGATTCCATCCTTTCCCAAGCACATCATTTTTTTAGTTTCATCTTCGCTCCACCGGGGAATTCGGGTGTATAGAATCCACCTTGACCCGTTCCTAGCTCGTTGCATCGTCGGATGATTGAGATTTGTGCTTCGGGTGTCAGGTATCCCCTTAATAAATCATACCTGGTCGGATGACCTGACACTGTTCGTTGGTGTAGTAGTGGTTGGTGATGTCGATCTCCTCTTGATTCGGGTTTACCGGTATTGGATAACAGATACTAAAGCTTCCTATGGTTATAAATTTCATCTACGGTGAGTACTAGTTTCAACTACTTCATTTCATGCTTAATACACACTTTAATTTATTTACTCATGCATTCACTCATACAGTTACTCCAATACTTAGACATGCTACTTCAAGGATTAAAGGTTTAGATTAATTACCTGGGCTGGATTTAGAACCGAACCCGTCACGGTCAATCACATGAAGGACAGGCTGCCTCTGAGGTGCACCCCTCTGAGGTCCCCGGGATCCCTGTCCCTGTGGTGCCTGCTGGGTCGGTGCATCGCCAGATGCAACCTCCTTGCCTTCCCTTTGCTTGTAGCTTTGGAAGTTCCCTTTCGACTTAGCATTTTCTGGGCATCTGTTGGCCGTGTGTCCTGGTTTCTGGCAGTTGTAGCATTTGATCTCTCTCCCATAACAGTCTTTGCCGGGATGGTCTTGGTTGCACTTCCTGCACACATAGGTGCGGCCGTCTGAGAAGGTTTTGGTGAACCCGGAGCCAGAACCTGAGGTTTAGAGGGTTAGCACATGTGTGCGTGGATATACTAGAGGTAATACTTGTACGAATTCGAATTAGAAATAGAAGTTTACCCTTAGGTGGGTGTGATCTCAGTGGCTTAGCTGCCACCGGTGCAGAAGAACCTAGTTGAAGAAGCTCAACTGGTTTGCCCTGCTCAGCATGGGCACTGCTCTCACTTGGGAATTTCTTCTGAGATTGCTGAAAGAAATTCCCTTTCTTCTTTTTCCAGCTTTTACCCTGGTTCTGCTCCTCGCCATTGGTGTTCTTGTTATTGGCTTTGCGTTTCAGCGCGGTCTCTTCATCCCGAAGTTGGCAAGTGATCTCAACGCGAGAAGCCGCGTGATAACACTCCTGAAGTTTCAGGTATTAGCCGGGATTCTCATTTAAGAAAGGATAAGAAGAGATTTAAGAAATTCAAGGAATTTAAGGAATTGAAATGGTACTAAGGGTTAACCGATATTTACCTGGAGGGAGGTAAATCGAGTGTAGCCCATACCGTAGCGCAGGCGATGGCTCAGACCGCCATAGAAGCGATCGACCAACACCTGGCCGGTGTATCCTAAGTCGGGTAGAAGACGGAGGATGGAGGTGAAAGTGCGGTAGTACTCATCGACAGACATCTTCTCTGTCATTTTCAAGGCGTCCAGCTCTAGCCTTTTCTTGGTTTTAACATGCTCGGGGTAGTATTTGGAACGGAGGATAGAGCAAAGGACTCCCAATCAAAGGTGGGGTCGGACATACTCGTGTTTGACTAGTTTCCACCAATCCATAGCAGCATCCTTCAGATAGTAAGCCGCCACTCTCACTCGAACTCCAGCAGGAGCTTCGAGGGTCTCAAACGCCGTCTCCATCTCGGAGATGTAGGCTTCTAGTTTTGCAGGATCGCTCTCGCCTCTAAAGCAGGGAGGACGGAGATCTGCGATAGCTTTTACCCAGTTTACTTCTCTGGGTGGAGGGGGAGGGATTGGCCCCGCTTGAGTTTGTTGGTTTTGTTGAGTTTGTTGCATAGCCTGGATTACTTGGGGTAGCATCTGCGCTACCGTGGCGGCGACGATTTCAGCTATCGTCTGTGTGCCGGGTCCGTCATTGCCCCCTCCTCTAGGGCGACCTGGACCTCTTCTGACATCTGAACATTTAGCAGTTACATTAGGCTCCGCAAGATATGACTCAAAGGTCTTGGAATTTAAACAAGGTATCGTTCCTGAGAACGTCAAGGGTATCCGTTGTTAACAACGGTAGTTCCTAGTTAGGTTTCTAAGTATTCGTCTTAAGACGGTTGAAATCCTAACTCGGTAATTCCCTATGCTCGGTACTATGGACATCAGAGCGTAACTACGCTCTGATACCACTTTTTGTAACACCCCAACCGCTAATCCTATGCTTACCGTCCAATCATCCTCTAAATCCTGTCAATACACAGCGGAAGATTACTACTTACTACGGCGGGTGATACAACGCCGCTAACCGCCCATACGGCTAGCTAGGCTCATTCTACTTACAGTCACGGTCTGATGATCATAGTTTACCGAGCTACTACATTACTTACCAAAATACCGCATACTGAATACTTACATCACTGGATCACCGAGTATTTAAGTGTATTCAATTACATTCCCATTTCCAAATTCCCAAAAGAATGAGTCTAGAACTACCACTCATCTATACCAATGCTCCATTCTATCCACGTCCAAAAAGGTGTACCCCATGGTACACCGGCTAACAAAACTCACAGCCGTGTACTACTTAGTACACCATTCTCAAATTCATTGTTTACAGACAAAAAGAAGACAAAAGAAATAACTAAGTCTTCAGCAGCTTCATACCTCTCTTGCACCTGCATTCATATTAAAAACGGTGCCCCAAGGGGCTCAGCAAAAGCTGCGCATAAACTCCGCATATACCGAGTGCTAGCTAGGGCACGCCGACTATTTGACGTCCACTAAACATGCTGTTCATTTATTTCATACATACATGCTTTGCATACAACACACATTCGTTCATAATACATATTCATTCCAAGGCAACAATACAATAATGCTCACAATACTTACCTTCACAAGGTTAGCCAAATTACGCATCCGGGTTAATCGGAATGCTATTTACTCTTTTACTCATTTCACATTACTTACTCTTACTTTACTTACTTACTTCCAATTACTTACTTACTCATTCTTACTTACTTACTTATACTCAAGTTAAGTCGGTATGACCTCCGGCCCGGGGACTACTCCGTCCCACCACCGGGATTTACTTGACTCACCAATCCGGGATGCTACCCACTTAAGGGATTTGGGCCGCGAACTAGTTTAAGAGTCAGGAATTGGAGCCAACCTCTCGTGACTCCGCATCCTCACGCGTGGCCGAAACTATATCGGACTTCTACTCATTTCAATTTAATTACCAATTTAAGTTAGAATGGTTAGCTTGTTAGGAATAAGTTAGAAGTCCAAAGTTAACACATTCGGTCACAGTACAATACAACATACATACACGCATTCATATTCATCCATACATTTCATGAATTATACAAACTAAGATTTAAGAAAAATATTCGCAACATACAACACTACATATTCACAAGTATGCATAGTAACTCCGATTCGTGCATTTATCTTATTTGGTGATCAATTAGCACACAACACACAAATCAGAGTAACCAAGATAGCATACGGGGCATGAGGAATTCATACCGTTCACCGTTGTACGTGTTTCCGAACGTCTTCCGGTGTCACAAATCAAGTCCTATTATATACATACAATTGAATGATTAATCTAACTATCATCAACTTAACTCATACTTACTATGTCCTTATACTTCCTACACTTACACATTACTTACTTATCCTTCATTACCTTAAGTTTTATTTTCTTACTTATTATTGGCATACTTGCATACGTGTACATATGTATATATATATGGGGTATACATATATATATATATATACAATTATTATTTAATTTAAATATTTTTTTTACTGGACCGAACTTGCAAGTCCGGTCGCAAGTCCGTTCCATTCCAGTAGCTCACATTACGGAAATTTTCTGGCCCGACCGAACTTGCAAGTCCGGTCGCAAGTTCGGTCCATTCCAGAAGGTCACATTACGGAAATTTTCTGGCCCGACCGAACTTGCAAGTCCGGTCGCAAGTTCGGTCCATTCCAGAAGGTTTCATCGGGGAATTTTTCTGGCTCGACCGAACTTGCAAGTCCGGTCGCAAGTTCGGTCCATTCCAGTAGGTTACAGACGGGAGAATTTTCTGGTCCGACCGAACTTGCAAGTCCGGTCGCAAGTTCGGTCCATTCCAGAAGCTTTCCCGTCTTTGTAAATCTGGGCTCGACCGAACTTGCAAGTCCGGTCGCAAGTTCGGTCCGGCCCAGTATTTGCATTTTTATTTCTGTTTTCAGTCCTCTCTTTTACCCATTACTTCCCCATTGTTCCTACACTTACTCCCACATGTTATAACACTAATTAAACCTCCTAATACACCTTAGTTCATTCATTACTCCTTACACATTTCTATACTAACTCACTCACCTAATTTTCCAAGTTTCAACTCAACACTTACACTAGTTCTTCCTCTAGTTGCATTTTGCTACAGATTTCTATCCTAACACTCCCCATCTTTAGTTCCCTCTTCTAATGACATTTCTTACACTCCTAGTGCATTTAGAATACATTATCTATCTCTCTCAACTCACCCTCCATCTTCCTCAAACAAAATCTGTTACAACTCATGTTATTTACCTAGTTTCTAATACACTAAGTGTTCTAATCCTAGGCAAATTTTGACATAACCTCCCCTATATTTTTATACTCTCACCACATTGTTTCCTCACACATTAACATCACCTCACGTTTATACACACACAACACAACACTACAAAACTACCCACAACAAATACTACCCATTCAACACTACAAAATTCCTGCACATCACATTCAATTCCCAATCTGTTTGTGACAGTTTTTAAAATGTCTTTGAAGGTTTTAAAACACTTACCTTCTCTTATACATTACTCTACTACACAATACCATTTTCATTACTAAATTCAAACTTATAAAATCTGTTACATTGTACATTACTAAGCTACACAAGACAAGTATATTTTACCTTGTTATCTTCTTCTAGTTTCCTTCTCTTCTTCCTTCTTTCTTCCTTCTCTCTCTCTACCGGTTTTGTAATATCAATCCTCTAACACTACAACCCATTCACATATACATTTCAATACACCATTTTAATACACAATTCAACCCTAACCATTATGTAAGCTCTAATATCGGTTTTAGGGTTTAGAAATTATATTACCTTCCAAGGGTGCAAATGAAGCTTGGAGTGGCTCAAGAACAATGTTTCCAACTCCACCAACAAGCCAAAATCGGCTGGGTACAAAGGAACCAAACAAGGGTTTAGCTTCAAATTTCGTTTTGCCCACAAGGGCTAGAAAAAGATGGAGTTTTGAGAATATTTTTACCTTAAGATGACAAGGAGAAGAAGGTGGTTCTAATGGTGGTCTTGAAGCTCTCAATGCTCCACACCCATGGAGATGAAAGTTTGGTTTTCAATTTTGAAAGGATAGGAATGCTCTACTTGGAGAGAGGAACACAATGGTGGTATTTTTACAATTTTGGAGAAGGTTTGGTGGGTTAACAAGAGGAGAGAAGGGGGTGGCTATCTTGGCTCCTCAAAATCGCCATTAGAGGCTCCAAGGAAGAAGAAGGAAAATTAGAGAGGAGAGGGGGATGGGTATTACGTGAGTGAAGAGAGTGTGGGGTAGGAGAGAGAGTGAGATAGGTATTAGTATGTTACTTTTTGATTTTTAATTGCTTTTGTCCTTTGTGAGTAAAAGAGAGTAGGTGTGTGTGTGTGAGTGGTAAAATCGGACAGCACACAGCCCATGAGGGTTTTAATAATTCTTTTTACATTATTGGACACATAAGTTTTGATTATTTATGTTTCTACCCCACAACTTCCCGTTTTTGACAGTTTTTACTAATCTCTCGTTTTATTGATTTTATTGGTCCTAAAGCTTCACTAATATTTATTAATGATTATTTAGTTGACCAAAATTGTTACGAGTCTATTTGACCCGCTTAAAGACACGTTTTCCCGGTTACCTCGAAAAACGCGCTTTAAGGTTCGTTAGTGCTTTTAATCCATTTCAAGGATCCGTTTTCTTCGGGATTTGTTCCCTCACGATTATTTACACTTAATTAAGCTTCTAAATTATTCATTAGCCTAATTAATCACTATTTTTAATTACGCGGGGATTTCATTTTTATGAAACTCAACAACTCGATGTTAGACAACATTAAAGCATTGCTATTTTATCAAGTCAATTCTAACAAGTATTGCCAATTGTCTTCAAGCAATAATGTGTTATGAGCACTAGATGTCAAACCATAATAAAGATGGAAGACAACAACATACAATTGCAAGTTTCTCGGCATGCAAATTTTTGAAACCAAGTTTCTTCATATCAATTATACTAAACAAATTATAAGAAAAATTGTTCCAAACAAGGCACTAGTGAGTGTTTCCTCCCTATATCAGGGCTCTGCTCTAATTCTAACCTCTATATATCATGATTTATAATCGTTTATTACCTTCTTCACATTTCTCTTCTTTTTATGATAATCTCATTGATTGCTCAGTTTTGTAAACATTCAATCTGCAAAGTAGAAGTGAACAATACAAAACACAACATACTCAAAAGAAAACAAGAGTGTGGTGGGCTTGTGGCTGGCTATATAGAGCATGTGTATGTAGCTATGAAAGATAAAATTCAAAGAGAGGCGAGAGAGAGAGGCCTAGAGAGAGAGCTAAAAGAGATGGTGAGCATGAATGGTGGAACTGAAGAAGAAGAAAGAATGGAATTGGGCAAGATGATGAGAGAAAACCTGCATGGCTTCAAGGACTACTTAGGGAGACATACTTTGTAGTTTATGGGTCTCATATGTTATCTATTCATGTAGAGCCATGGAGAAAATAAGTGGCATATGTTTGGAAACAAAAACTTTCAACAAATTTAAATGAAAACTAAGCTAAAGAACATAGAAGATGAGGAAGTTGGACATACTTAGGATGATGAATGGATCGATTCAATTAGATCTATCTTCATAGTTTCTGTACGAGGAATGTTATTTAGTAAATTTAAATATCTAACATTAATAACTCCACCATAGTAAAAACATCGTTCCACCAAAAAAGAAAAAAAAGGCTAATATTTTGTATATATGTGTTGTTTTCTCAAGTAGATGGGAAATCTTGTATTCATACCCCTCCCTAAATAGTTTTTTTACACTAACATGGTGAAAACCATTTTCACTTGCAATGAATCTTCTCTAATAATCAAGCTAACCTATAGTTTCTCATTAATTTAAAAAAAAACAATTAAGTGCACTTAAGAATATGTAGGTTCACATACATACTAGTGTGTACACAAGTATCAAGTGTACTATAACCATTTTGTTTGATAATATATATCAATCCAATAGATTATTGCAGCAGCAGACGATTAGGGGGTTGAAAATAAAAAAAATTTCATTACCTTTTCATGGCTGAATCTAGTAAAATACTTGGCTTCAACGTAATTTGGCTGATCTGATTGTGTGCTATTCAATCTCTTTTGCTCACACATCATCACACCAAGTGCACCACATATCTTTTTTGTCGCTTAAAAGGTTGTTGGTAGCAAGAAGTCAAGTGATTTACTTCCATAGGATGTGATCTATTTCAACAAGATACTAACTACATAAATTGTATGATTAATGATTAGTTAAAAACCAAGGTTGTAAAAAACCTACGGGAGTTCAATACGGACCATTGAGAGTACTCGATATGGATGAAACAGAAAACCAATGAGGAAACATTAATATTAAAAATAAAAAACTTATAATAAATGTATAAGTATGAAATATAATCCACTTTGTACATGATATTTGTATTTTGCTATTAATCCCTTAAAATTGTATATTCATATATTTTAAATTTCTCACATTCTTAAATGATAATAACTTTATAGATTTTATGATGAGTGATATAAGATAAGTTACATAAGAGAATTAAAGAAAAAGTCATGCTATTACCAAGTAAAGAAAAAGAACAAAAAATAGTAAGATAGAAGAGTTATTCATATGTTTGTAATTTTGCTCTCACAAATATTTAACTTATAGGTAATGGGTGGTGGTTTTATATTATCATTTTTTCTTAAGTAAAACTTAATATAAGGACAATTTTTTTTAGTTAAGGATTTAATAGAAAAAATTAGTCTTCTTTTTGCTTGTGTCTAAATCATTGTCTTCAATAGTTTATATTGTATTCTTTAAAAATACGGTAAATATGGAAACACACATTATTATACGGTCGTACGCCTATAGGACATGGTGTTCGGTGAGACGGATTTCATACGACCGTGTCAATACGTTTCTTTGTAATAATAGGCGATACACTGTATAAACAGTTGTACCGTTCCCTTTTTTACAACCATGTTTTAAACTAGTAACGAGTAGTACAACCTAATGAAGAAGAAAACAAAGTGATTAAGGAGATGACTAATTACTACATTAATTATATTAGGTTTATAAAATAGTAGTCTAAAACATGAGCGGTACAAGTGTTATGATAAGTAGCATCCAGTCATTGAAAAAGGACACAACACAGAGTTAGAAGATTTTTTTTGTTGAGAAAATCTCAAAGCTTGAAAATCAAACTCCCAAAAGCTGTAGAGTAAGTGGTCATAACTACAATATCAAGCAACCAATATCTATGTACCTCTTTCCTTACTAGTTAGTACTTCCTCTCTCTCCATAGATGATTTTTGGATCATTTCCCTATTTTCGTAATATAAGATGTTTTAGTTTTTTTTTTTTTAACTACTCCCCCGTTCTACCCTTATCTTTTATTTCACAACTCCACTTTTCAAATTATTTCAACTCTTAATGCAAAAAGTAAGGGGCAAAAAAGTCTTAACCTTTTTCAATCTTAATTCTTGTGCATATAGCTAGAAAATCAAGTATTGAAAACATGAGAGATTAATTTATTATAGCTTCTTATCAAGTGTTATCCTCTTAGTTAAGATGAATAAGGTTACCTAAGGCCATTACCCTTGGTGATTGCTAGTGGTCTAAACTATTAAACTTTGAAAAAGAAGGAGGAATAATGAGATATAAGCAGCCTTTCAGAGATGTCATTAAGGAACCAAGTTGATTGATTTAGGTTTCGAGAATCAACCACAATCACCAATGGGCAACTAGTTAGATGGCAACACTTTCATAGTAGATTGACATTGCATTTTGTTCTCCCGATGGTTTAACCCTTTTCCCTTCCATCTCAGTGAATATTTAAATAGATAAAAATCAGACAACAACCCTCCATTGACAAAGTTATTTAGTTTCATATAAAACTAGAAAGAAAATGTTCAAATTTGTCGCTTCTTGACAAAAAGTGTCTTAGATGGGACAAAAACCTAGGGGTATCACTATTTGTATTTGCACAAGAAATCCAAGATTGTGCTACAAAGTTGGGCAAATGGAAAGGGTGGTACAATACTAAAGTTAGGTGGTAGATTAAAAAGAAAAATGAGGATCCGATGTATTTCAATAAGGTGCATTAGTAGTGATACAAACATAAAGAGGATCACTATGAAATAGAGTTAGGTATTGTAGAGAAAAAAAGTGATTTGAAACAAAGAGACTAGATGAATTAGATGAAAAAGAGTGACAAGAACACTGTTTTTTATTTTCATTCAATTAAAGTTTCTCCTTGGATCTTATCCCACCCTGAATCCTATCACTCCAAATACAATGCAGAGGAAGTTGAATTAGAACTGCATTGTAAATTCATAACTAAACATATTTAATCTAAAACTATAATTAAATGCGTAAATAGATTATAGATGGTTAAATTAATAAATAATTATTAGTCAACAATTTCGTATGCATAGATTAAAAAAATACATATTTTTTTTGGAGAACAAAAGATAAAGTAAAATTATATCATAATTTTGAAAATATCAAGAATAAAAATAGAAAACTAAATACAATTTATTTAAAAAAATTATATTATAAATATAATTTTCAATTTTTAAACGACTAGTATTTTATATAAAATGAAGTATAAATTATAAGCCCATGTTGTCGACTGCAGTTAAATTCAGATATTGTTAACCACGATATTTAGGTCCCATTCTTTTGTCCAGCATTTAGCTGGTTTGTGGTTTATTAGCTGGATTGATCAGCTCAACCCATTCTTTTAAAACCAGTCATCAGTCAATATTAGCTATCAACTAGTAGCTACTTAGGGCATCCACAGTGGTGTGATTCTACCCAAAATTGTCAGTAAGAAATTAAAAAAAGTCTACAGTGGTGTGGAATCCACCCATTTTCTCTTTCTTCGTTTCTTATTTAAGCAATGTACATAAAATCAATTTGATTGGTTGTATTAATGACACTATCAATTTAATAATAAATATTTATTGTATTTGCTTTACTTCGTTTTATTTTCAAATTACAGGAGGAGAAAGGAAAAAAATAGTGGAAGGAGTGAGAAAGTTAAGAAACTCCCTTACTATAAATAAATTAATTATTAGTCAACAATTTCGTATGCATAGATTAAAAAAATACATATTTTTTTGGAGAACAAAAGATAAAGTAAAATTATATCATAATTTTGAAAATATCAAGAATAAAAATAGAAAACTAAATACAATTTATTTAAAATAAATTATATTATAAATATAATTTTCAATTTTTAAACGACTAGTATTTTATATAAAATGAAGTATAAATTATAAGCCCAATGTTGTCGACTGCAGTTAAATTCAGATATTGTTAACCACGATATTTAGGTCCCATTCTTTTGTCCAGCATTTAGCTGGTTTGTGGTTTATTAGCTGGATTGATCAGCTCAACCCATTCTTTTAAAACCAGTCATCAGTCAATATTAGCTATCAACTAGTAGCTACTTAGGGCATCCACAGTGGTGTGATTCTACCCAAAATTGTCAGTAAGAAATTAAAAAAAGTCTACAGTGGTGTGGAATCCACCCATTTTCTCTTTCTTCGTTTCTTATTTAAGCAATGTACATAAAATCAATTTGATTGGTTGTATTAATGACACTATCAATTTAATAATAAATATTTATTGTATTTGCTTTTACTTCGTTTTATTTTCAAATTACAGGAGGAGAAAGGAAAAAATGGTGGAAGGAGTGAGAAAGTTAAGAAACTCCCTTACTATAGGGATTAACAAATTAATGAAGTTCCTTACACATTAAAAAATTATATTATGATGATGTGGCACCTCGGAATACTTTTAGAACCTCATACTCATTGTGAATGTTTAAACTCAAATTGTCTCTCATGTTCAAGTTGGTTTAACATGTTTAACTGGATTGACCTGTTCATCTCATTATTTTAAAATCAGTCATCAATCAATATCAGCTAGTATCAACTAACAACTAAGACCCCATTCTTTTGCACCGGGTTTATTTGATCAGCTAGTTTATTGTCTCTGTATGTCACATACATCAATTGTCGTATCAACTATTTTTCTCCTCTACTTTTTCTAACTTTCAGCTGACAACTGACATCAGCTAGATTATCAGCCATGCAAAAGATTGGGGCGTAAAAGAATAGGACCTCATATTGACACGACGAGCTAATTAAAAATGCAGTCGCTTTATAGGAAAAAATGCATTCAATTACTGACTCTAGTAGAAAAGTGATTTAAAATAGTACTCCCTCCGTCCACTTTTGACTTAGTGGTATAGACTACAGAGTACACTATAGGCGCGTCTGATTTTTTTTTTTACTTTACCAGTGATAGTTCTCTACATAAGACATATATTGTGGGACAAAAAATTGAAGAAGACCGGAAGGTCAAAAGCGAACAGAGGGAGTACTTACTTTAGAAAGTATACTGTACAAAAGTGATAAGCGGAGCATGGTCGGTGAAGTGACTGATAAGCGGGAGCACTTTGGATTAATCAAGAGATCTGCTTCATTCACGTGTAGTAAAAGCGTAGAATAATAGGGAGTGTGGATGACGCGCGATAACCACGCAGCACACGACGCACGCGTGCTCGGTCAGTCAAAGGAAAACCAAAACGGCATTCTCGAGGACTTCTCTCCTCTTTTTAGCCACCGCGTTACTATGGCAGTACGGCCTCTTGACGTTTTGTTTTCATTCTTTATGTTACCTCGCAGCAGCAGCACACGACCTTCGAGTAATGACAAATATCACTACTACTATTCTACCTTTAAAAAAAATCATTTTAAGTTTAAATATTACTACTATTAATATGGTAGATCGATGAGATGGATGTAAAAATTATACTATCTCCGTCCTAGTTTGACTGTCTGTTTGCTTTTTGACACGTTTTTCCACTTCAATATTAAACATATTAAATAAAATAATTTTATAAATTTAATTTTATAATGTATAGTTTATCACCTAAGGAATCTACTACAAAACTTAGATTTAGAAAATTATATCATCTTATATGTTAAATATTGAAGTCAAACGATATATCCAAATAGTAAACAGGACAGTCAAGAAGGGACGGAGGGAGTATGTCATTATCTTGTTTAATCTAATACTCATTCTTGTTCTTCTTGATATTTGATAATTCTGTCCGATTTTCGGTCTAAATTTTATCATAAATGTTATTGACCTATTTAAAAGATAAATATCATCTTAAAAAAGGATTATTTTACTTTAAATTTTATATTATAAATTTAAATAATTTTAAAAAACAGAGTGATGAATTTTAAAAACAAATAATAAAAAAACACCAACATCTTTATTTTGAAAATTATAAAAAAAACTAAAAAATTATTTACTGAACACACGAGTAATTAAATAATCGGCGAGTCAAGTCAAAAGGAAACGGCATTGCCGAGGACTTTTGCTCTGTTAACACAACACTTCACACTGGCTTACTCAGCTGCGGCGTTTACTTGGGCTGTACGGCCTCTTGACTTTTTACTTTCTTAATTGAATAAAGAAATTAGAACAATTGTCAGCTTTTCTTTAGGTCTAACATCGATTAAAGTTTACACATGGTTCATGATTGGTTAAGTATATGGTGTAGTACTCCTCCGTCTGAATTGACCGTCATGTTTATTATTTGGACATGTCGTTTGACTTCAATTTTTAACATATAAGATAAATTAATTTTGAAAATTTAAATTTTGCATATGATTCCTTACATGATAAACTATATGTTACAAAATTTAGTTTTATAAAATTATTTTATTTTATATGCTTAATATTGAAGTGGAAAAACGTGTCATAAAGTAAACAGGACGGTCAATTCAGGACGGAGGGAGTATATTTGGTAGTAGGTTTACGCTGGCATATTTATAATATATTTATTGGTAGGTTTGTGATGATATATTTTTAGCTGTTTTGAAAATTGCTATTTGGCAGTGCGATATATATGCAACATATTTGATTAAGTTAATTATATGTGATGTGTTTACTGTTACTGTATTACAATTAAAATTTATTATATTACACTATGTAACTTTATTTTGTTAGTAAAAATAAATAGAAAAATTCACAAATAATATACTCCCTCCGTCCTGAATTGACTGTCATGTTTGCTTTATGACACGTTTTTCCACTTCAATATTAAGCATATAGGATAAAATAATTTTATAAAACTAAATTTTGTAACATATAGTTTATTATGTAAGGAATCATATGCAAAACTTAAATTTTAAATTATTTTATCTTATATGTTAAAAATTGAAGTCAATCGACATATCTAAATAGTAAACAGGACGGTCAAGTCAGGACGGAGGGAGTATTACTATGAGTATTTAATTGACAATAAAAAACTTGAGAAACCAAAGAAAATAAAAATATTTATATAACCAATAAAATTTTAATTTTTATTATTAAAGTAAAAATTGTAACTTCTAAAGAATATATTGTTATTTTCTAATTTTATAATTCTTACAAATATAAAAGCGTAAAAAAAGAGAACAAGCGTTTTAAATTTTCTGATAATCTTGTGTGAATTTATTTAGTGAAATTGTAACTTTTAATAATATATAATCTTTTTGTAACTTTGTATGTTAATAAATTATTTACATTCATATTTCTATACTTTTTTAATATTTTAATTCATATATCAACAAGTGTGTATATTTATTGATTTTTTAATCTATGATATTATAAATAATATATTGTAAATTAGTATTATTAATGTGTTTTTTTTTAATTTGACTAAAGAAGTAGTACTATTTTTTAAATTATTTGAAGCATTGTGTAATTTGTAACAAATAAAACAATTTGTAAAAAATGTCATAAGATAAGTAGTTTTTTTTAATCAATAATCACAATAATTGTGTTATGAAGAGAAAAAAGAAGCGGAAGTAAAAGCGCGGAAACGAAAAAGTAACATTTGTTACAGACATTTATGCTAACATTTATACTCTTTTAACTGAACAACAAAACAAATAAACGAAGGTAAAATAACATATGCTAAAATATATATGCTATATTTATGCTGAAAAAAAACCTTAGACAAACGCAACCATAGTAACATTAAATTATTCTCAGCCAGCTGTGTTTCAAGTTGATGAGCGAACACCGAAGCTCTACCTAAATAATGTACAAAGTATGTCTATTCCTTGCATGTTAATCAGAGTGACCTTTATTTGAACGGCTGGTTTTGCTCGCATGTGGTGAACATCATATTCGTGAAGGACATGATAGAGTACTTTGAACGGACTGGATTCCCTTTTTACTTTAGTATATACTACCTTTGTCCCATTTTGACCTTCCTGTTTGCTTTTTGACACATTTTTCCACTTCAACATTAAACATATAAGATAAACTAATTTTATAAAATAAATTTCCACAACATATAGTTTTTCACATAAAGATTCTATTGCAAAACTTATATTTGTAAAATTATATTATCTTATATGTTAAATATTGAAGTCAAACAACATGTCCAAATAGTAAATAAGAAGGTCAAACAGGGACGGAGGGAGTATATGTATTTAAATGATCTGTGGAGAACTGATGAAACATACAAATTTACCAGATACTATTAAGGTCTTGTTTGAAGTTAAAACTACTTTTTTAAAAAGTGACACGTATCAGGTGATAATTGGATAAAAGTTTAACTTATCACATATGTCAAATTCTGATAAGTTAACTATGGTTACATTGATTCAAACGCAGCCATAGCCGCGTTTCAAAGTTGTAGTCGAACGCATTATAAGTCTTTACATATACCACCTTTATGTGTCTTTATCAAATAATTACAAAATTACATATCTTTAAAGGATATATACTTTGCGAATTCTATCGTGGCGCTTGGTTGTAGTGTGGCGATGGGCAATTTGGTACTTTGCCATCTATTTTTTGTGCTTTATACTTTTATAAAACTTTAAATGTTGTAGTTTATTAGATATAAGTTCTAAATAACATAAATTTTATACCATTGTTCATCATAATTCAAGCTCTTCAAAATAAGACCAAACATGAGTATGTTTTGATAATTTTTTTGTATTGTATATATATTTAAGATTGTGAATCTTAAGTTTAAAAAAAGTGAATAAAAGGTTGTTAAAAAGTGAATCAGAGAGTTGCTTAAAAGTGAATAAGAGGTTTAAAAAAGTGAATCTCATAAACAGAGATTGTTTAACTTAAGTGATTCTGATTGTTTGACTAGTGTGAATTAGAGGTTTAAGAAAAGTGAATCAAAGGTTTTTTAAAGGTGAATCAAAGGTTTAAGAAAAGTGAATATTTGTTTAATACTAGTAAAAGTTAATCCTACCACAAACTTATGCGAGAATAGTATGAACCTTTCATTTATTGAAAGTGAATAATTCGTTTTAAAAAAGTGAATCTTATGTTTAAGAAAAGCGAACATTTCATATAAAACAATGTGAATCCTTTGTGTTTTTTAAAAGTAAACCTTAACCCTGCACTACAAACCCTAAAAATGCCTTTGCCGCTTTTAGCATTCCTAGGCTAGTTTTTAGGGTGTTTGGGGGGTAGGGTAATCTTTTGGCATTGTAACTACACTTTATATCGTTGTTTACACCCTAAACCCTAAACCACATACCCTAAAAAAGCCTTCGACATTTTTAGCATTCATATTGTGGTTTTTTGGGTGTTTGGGGGGGGGGGGGGGGTAGGGCAATCTTTTTCACATTGGTTCTACACTTTATATCGTCGTTACAGACTCGACAAGTTTTTAGGTTTTTTAGGGTTTGGTTTAGGTTCACTACAAACCCTAAAATTGCCTTCGACGTTTTTAGCTTTGCTAGGGTGGGTTTTAAGGTGTTTGAGGGGTAGGGTAATCTATTTGGTACTAGTTCTACACTTTATATTGTCGTTACTGAATTAACAGGTTTTAGGGTTTGTGGTTTAGGGTTTAAGGTCGTTAGACCCTAAACCCTGCACTACAAACCATAAAATGTCTTCGACGTTTTTAACTTTCCTAGGGGGGTTTTAGAGTGTTTGGGCTAAGATTCATTTTGTTAATGAATAAGGTTCATTTATTATTTAAGAAGATTCATTTTGCTAATAAATAAGATTCACTTTAAAAATACCGAATATATACTCATTCTAAAAATATATAGTTTTAAGTTACCAAAACATATTCATAATGCATCTTGTTTTGAAGAGCACAAAAAATGACGAACAATGGTATAATTTTTTTTATTTTTGCACTTATATTTGTGAATTATAACATTTTGAAAAAAAATTCTCTCTCCTCCTAGTCCAACTCCCCTTACAGGCCGCAGTACATATCTCTTTATTTTTTTCTTCTCTTAATTTTATTTGGGCTAGTAATGTAATGACATGTGACACTGAAACCATATTACATGGTAAAGTAACCTCCAGGGTCTCCATTCTGATATACTTAATCTTATACAAAGGCCCCATTCATTTAAGCTGCTAGTTGATAGATGATATCGACTGATGACTGATGACTTATTTTAAAAGAATGGGCTGAACTGGCCAACCCAATCAGGTTCCAAACCAATTGAAAACGAGATAAAAGACGAGTTTAAGTAACTACTTGTTGATAGCTGATATTAGCTGATGAATGATTTTAAAAGAATTGGCTGAACTGATCATAATTAATTTCAACAGCTATAGAACATTAAAAATATTACAAAATATAAAAATTATAAATATTTGTTTATAGAGTATTACAGTCATAGAAGTAATATTGTCATTATAAAAATTTGTCATAATAAAATGACTAAATTAATTTAAAAGTAAGAGTTTACAAAAAACACTAAAATTTATTGAGTAGCATTATAAGAAACTATCAAATAAGTGAACATTGTAAAAAAAAAAAAAAACAAAACGCATACAAATTATTTTTTTGAAAAATTCTTTTTTCCCCTCACACATAACCGCTCTTAGTCCTTTTTGTTCTTTACTAAGTATTACAAGTATTGGTGATGAGTGGTAAAAATATATACTTTTAAGGGTTATTCCCACCTACATTTCATATGGTTTATAACATATTTTCACCACTTTATATTAACTAGAGCAGCGGGTACTGTAGCGAAACTTATTGCGAAAGAGGGTAAAGCAGGAGTATTTTGTTAGTGTTAGTGAACTTATACATTTTGGTTACAATCTAGGTAAAATCTCATTTGAGCACAGTTCAAGGTCCAAAAATGGCTGTTTGGGCACATCAATGGATTCCTCATTACTCTAGCTTCGTAACGTAACAAACGGTGAGCAAATCCGAGCTATAACGAAGATTATAGAGCAAATACAGGTTTGACCTCCCCACGTGACCGCCCCATAGGGTCAGTCAGAAGTTTTTGAGCTATTCTGGAGGTCAAATAGGTTATATATGAAATACCCCGAAATTTAAAATAGTGATTAATTAGGCTAATGAGGATTTTTGAAGTTTAATTATGCCTAAATAAACACGTGGGAACAATTCCCGAAGAAAACGGACCCATAAAACGGATTAAAAATACAAACGAACCTTAAAGCGTGTTTTTCGAGGAAACCGGGAAAACAAGACTTTAAGGGGGGTAAATAGACTCGTAATAATTATATTCAATCAAATATCTATAATTAGAGATTAGTGAAGGTCTAGAGCCACTAAAATTAATTAAACAAGAAAATTCCGGAAAATGGGTTCCGATTAGTGAATAGTGCAAAAACGAGAACTTGTAAGGTGCAAATTGTAATAAGAGTAAAGTACTTCCCTTCTTTGTAAATAAAAATCTGAAATCTATGTGCGTGTGGGTCACGATTTCCCTCCCTCTCTTTATTGGCTATTAGTCACTAAAAGACAAATAAAATAAGTAAAAAGGTGATAAAAGTACAAAAGCTCACTTTTAGTCTCTCTCCTCCCACTCTTCTCTATTCTCACGTTTTCCCCTCCCTCCAGACCTTCTTCTTCCTCCTTGTGCTGGTAATGGTGATTTAGAGGAGCTCTCACAGCAGCCTCATTCTTCTTCATTTTTGAAAGCCAAAATCAAGTCCAAATGAAAAAAAAAAATTACACCACTAAACTCCTCTCTCTTTGGGCATCATTTTCCATCCTTCAAAATCTGAAAATAGTGAGGTTCATCTCCATGGCTGTAGCTTCCCTTGAATCTTAAAGGTGACCATTTGGAGCTCAATCATCTTCTTGTTGTTTTAAGGTAAGAAAAGAACCTTAAAACTCATTTTTCTAACTTCTCTTTCAACAAAAAAAATGTTCCAACGTTGAACCCCTTATTGCTCCTTGTCCAGCCGGTTTTGGTACTCCAAATAGGAGCTGGAGCCTTGCCATTTTACTACCCAAAACTTCATCTAGAAGTTCCAAGGTAATACCTCCTTAGAGCTTTAAGTACTCTCTTGTATATTAGATTTAATTCTTGAGCTAGAAGATTTATTAGCCTTGTTGTGTATCCCTTGGAATGTGGTTGTAGCTTGGCCGGTTTAAACAAGAAAACAAGAACAAAGAGGAAAGGAAGAACAAGAAAGGAAGAAAGAGAGAAAGGAAAGGAAACCAAGAAAACTAAAGGTAATGAGCTTACCTTGAATAGGTTTTTAAAAGCCATGGTTGTATGAGAATTATATTGTTTTAGTAGTAGTTAGGCTATTGTAAATGTAAACAAGAAATGGGGCTAAATTAGTGTTGTGTATATGATGAACAAAAGGCTTTAAAAGCCAAGTTGTTTAAGGTGTTGGAATTAATATAATGTGCTGGAACTAGAGGTGTTGTTAGTGCCTAAATTGATGTGGATATTGGAATTGAGTAGGTGAGCTGAATTATGTGTGGGCAATGTTAAAATTCTAGGGGAAACTCTGTCAAAATTGTCCTAGAAATTAGATGACTTAAGTGTGTTAGTGGAGAGGAAATAACCTAGGATTAACTAGGTGTGTTTTGGAGTTAATATGAGTAGTTAATTACTTTGGAAACTAAATTGGGAGAGTTAGGAAATGGAGTAGAATGTGGGATGGGATAATGCAAGTGTAGCTAGATGGCATAAGTTAAAGAACCATTAAGTTGGTGAAGGGAAAGAAAACAAAATCTGTAGCAAGAACTTAAGGAGGAAGGTTAAGAGTGAAATTGTGTAAACATTTACATAGAAATGAGTGATGAGTTGGTGAATGAATTAGGAGAGTTTAGAGTGTAAATTAGGGTTAAAACATGTTGGATTACATGTGTAAAGAGTGGGAAAATATTGGGCAAAGAAAAGAGTCAAGAACAACAATGAAAATGTAAAATCTGGTAAAATCTGTTGTGGTCCGGGACTTAGGTCCAGGACCAAGACCTGGACCAGTATGTAAAATGTAACCGAGAGTTAGAATCAGGGAGTGGTCCCAGACTTAAGTCCCATACAAGGACCCATACCACCCCATTAAAACACCCGAGATTTCCCTTATGAATTGGTTCGGGACTTGGTTCCTTGTCAAGGACCCAGACCACCCTAAGATTTAAACCGAGAGTTCCATCAAGTGCTGGTCCGGGACTTAAGTCCCATACAAGGACCCGGACCAAGTACAAAAACAAGCCGAGAATTCACCTAAGGTTGGGTCCGGGACGTGGGACCCGGACAAGGTCCCGGACCAACCTAAAAACACTCCAAAAAGTCTAAAAATGGGACTTTAAGATAGGGGCTTGTTTGGTAATGATGTTATAACATTGTTAGGAACTAAATAATGATATGTAATGGTCATTAGTGGTATAAACAAACTTGAAAAGTAATGAGGAGTAAGTAAACTTATGTGAAAGTGTATGAATTGTAAGGAGATAGTAACTATAAGTCGGGAAACATTAAAGATGAAACAAGTTAGGTTAATGATAGGAATTTAACCGCCCGATTCCATGTATGTCATAGGATTGGAATTGTTGGACTCCGAAGGAGAGTCGGTGATTGAACAACGACGGTGAACGGTATGATTTTCTCATGCCCTGTATGCTACCGAGGTTACCTCGATTTGTGTGTTTGTATGCTATCACCTAAACAAGATAAAATGCACTAATCGGGTTTATTGCACTTCCTTATGCTTGTAATGTATTATTCCTTGTTGGATTGTAATTGAACCTTGAAGTTTGTATAATTCATGAAATGTATGACTGTGGATGAAGTACTTGGATGTTGAATGTGCAAGGGTGCTACCCTTGACTTGTTGAATGTGGACTTCTCACTAACTCTCTAATTATCTAACATTGTTAACTTTGAGAACTTGAGTAATTTGGAGTATTTGAGAAGCCCGATATAGTTTCGGCCACGCGTGAGGATGAGGTAACAAGAGAGATTGCTAACCGAATCCTGGTCTAATCTTTTCCACGGTCCAAATCCCTTAAATGGGTAGCAACCTGGGGAAGTGAGCCAACCTTAAGCCCGGTGGTGGGATAGTCTTGTCCCTGCCCAGAGGTCACACCGACTTGACTTGAGTATTATTGTAAAGAGAAGTATTTGGTATTGTAAAGATCATGACTAGTGTAAGACATTGATCAAGAGTAAAAGAGTAAGAACATCCGATTAACCCGGATGGGAAATTGAGTAACAAAGTGATGAGGTGAGGACTTGAGGAGTGTATCTCAAGATCTCGGTAGACTTGTGAATTGTATTCCATCTGTATGTATTTACCTTGTGTATGAGTGTGTCGTCGTATCTAATGGACTGCATGTTGAATGTACTATTGTATGAATATAATATTGCTCATATAGCATGTATGCTTGTAATAAAAATGAACTCCATGTAGGCGACAAAGTAGTTGGCGTACCCCCGTTAGTACGCGGGGTATGCGAATTCATGCCAGCAATTTTTTGAGCCCGTTGGGTGTTGTGCAAAACAGTGTTGAAACTATCTTGCTTACTATGGGCAGTGAACCCAATCATTGTAGTACAACAAGGTCGTATCCACAGGGACTTCGTAACTATCTAGCTAATTATAAGCTTAGTAAATGTGCAAGAGGATATATACAAAAGTGCATAAATGTAAATTAGGGGTTTTGGGTTTAGGGTTGTAATTGGAGAAATAAAGAAAGCAATAAACACTAAACTAACTATCTAGGATAGGTGTAGCCCGGGATGGATATTTGCACCCGTCCTCCCCTTACTACCGATTGTCGAACCTCGAACTCATAGCTAAACCACGGGAACGCTTAATTAATTAGCAACCTAATCTAGGCCTACTAACCCTAACCAATTTAATCGAGACTTCTCATTCTGCTAAGCCCCGTGTCAATCGATAGCACTAAGCTCAAGTTCCACTAAGGTTGCAATGTAGTCTAATCTCAAAATTATCGAAATCAGAGTACACCGTTTTAGTCTCTGACAGTTTAGGTTTCTATCTCTGAATAACATTTTGATAGAATCCCACAATAATGCTAAACTAATCGGTAGGCCAAACCAACCAATTTAACACATAGAAGACAAATTGAGCAAAACCCTTAACAAATCCCCAAATCATGAGCAACAAGTTTAGAAGTTATAAACACTCAATAATCATCTTCATTAAGCTCAAAGACTAAAATAGAGCACAAAACAAGTTCAAGATTCAACAATGGAGTTTAGGGATTTTGGGACAAAATCCCCAATCCCTAGCTACAAATGATTCTACACAGCCATAGGAGAGAAAATAAAAGAGCAAGGGATAGAAGTAGCCATTAATGAAGCTTGGAAGGAGGTGAGCTTCTCTTCTCTTCTCCTCCCTTCTCTTCTCTTCTTCTTCTTCTCTTCTCTCTTCTTTTCTCCCTTGGAATCGCCTCTTTTCTCTGTTTTTGGGGCGGAACCGAGCTGAATGAAAAATGGGGAAGTTTTTCCCAAAATTCCCCGTTTTAAAACGCAGATCTGGGCAAATTTTCGACCCGTCCGACCCACCCTGGGTCGGACGCGTCCAGGAGGAATTTCGGGGCCGAAAACGCGTTTTCTAAAGTCCGTCCGACCCAGGGTCCGACCCAGACTATGGGTCGCGGACGATTCCAGTAGCTCGGGGACAAAAATCGCGTTCTTTTAAAAGTCCGTCCGCCCCACTTCCGACCCAGACCTATGGGTCGGACGGTTCTAGTAGGCTAACTTCGAAATGATGTATATCTTCGTTACAGCTCCGATTTTGAATCTGTTTGCGCCCACGCGTTCCTCTCTCATCTACTTTACTCCTATCTATGTTATTCCTCCTGTTTAAACAATAAATGTGTAAGACACCAATGAAACACAAAACTAGAGGAAAAACAAGCAGAGTGGAGAAATGAGCATGAAAAGTGTTGATAAACATATGAAAAACTCCCCTAAAACATGCTCATTTAGACACTCATCACACCCCCACACTTACCTTTTTGCTTGTCCTCAAGCAAAACCAGCCCCCAAGCAAGTAAGGAATGCCTCAATACTACAAATACTAACATGAATTGTAGGATAAGAGAAGAAGCAAAAAGTGATTAAAACCTTTGAGGAGTGTGAACCATCTCTTAGTGGTGGCAGGGTGAACTTAGGGGAAAAAAAACAAAAACTAGAGTTTCGGGGTATGATCTGGAGTGCTTCAAAGTTCTAAAGATTAGGTAACTTGGAGAGCTTTTACCATGGCCAACTTCTCTCAAGAATGAGCATTGAGAAGAAAACAAAAGGAAAAATAGATTTATGCATTTGTTTCACTTTTGCATAAGAGATGAGAGGATAACATTTGGCATTAAGCCTTTGCATTTAAGAACACTCAACTCTCATTGTTGGTTACCAATGGGTCTCACAAGTCCCTTAAAGGATTTTCAGAAGAAGCACCCCTTAGCAATCCCTAAGAAAGAAGACAGAAAGAAGGAACCCCAAAGCAATAAAAATCCAACCATATAAGATCACTTGGCACACCGCATGTAAAATTCTCCTCAAAAGCAATCAAAAAGAAAAAATTAAGCATTTATCCCATAACTCATAATAGTATTGTTCTTAATGAGAACAACTCACAACACAAGGGTTCAAGTTTTTATTTTGGACAATCACAAGATAAGCATGAAGTATTAAGCATTTAAGCACACAATTCACCGAAAAGGTCACTCCCCCACACTTAAATTGAACAATGTTCCCATTGTTCACCAATCAAAACCGGGGAAGGTTCCAGAAGACCTTTGCGGGAAGTAGACAAAAAGAAAAGCACACGGGACACAAACAAACAGTATAGCACAGAAGCTATCCCCAGATTTGCAGATTCTCAAAATTAGAGAAGAAGAGAATGAAACTAAAAGGAACTGGTACTCCCTGAGATTGCTATTGCTATCAGTTTGTAGAACTCCTCCACACTTGAGCTTCAGTCTCAAGTAGCGTAGCTTGGTTGCGGTGTGGAATTGCACCCGCATAAAACACTAGAAGCAACCAAACTACAACTGGAGTTAAGGGTTAGCAAAAAACAAAACCAAAGGAGAACGAAAAAAAAACTGGAAAATTAAAATAGTGGAGTCGTGTGGGCAAATATTAAAGGAAGGGGTGAAGAAGTACTCCCCGATAAGATGCGGAAGGAAGATAGGGTGCCCGCACAATTGCAAGTGGGAGGGGTCGTTGAGGTGCTACCTTCAATCGTTGGAGATGAAGGTCCTCTTGGAAAATTTCGCCAGAGGTTCCTTTGTAATTGTTCCTAATTCCATCCCTTTTTCAGAGGGGCTTACCTGTTTCCAAAATATTCACAACACAGACGCCACCAATTAGGCGTAAAAGGGTAAGTCCAAAGAATGCCCAAAATAGCCCATTATTGAAAACAATGCAAAATCAAAACTAACAGAATTTAAAAGACAGGACACAAAATGAAATCGGGTTGCCTCCCGGTAAGCGGCCCTTCTTTAAGGTCTTTGGCTAGACCATACCACCGTGAAGTCATCCGGGATCGAATATGAACGTTGAAGTCGGCTTCAAGGGTGGGTGGGCGGGCATCATCTAGCAATGGAGAACGACCCGGATCAAAAGGAAATGTGGCCTCAACACTTAGGATGTGAAAGTGTAAAACCTACCAATCGTTCATCAGGTGGAAGTGTTGAGGTGGGGTGATCCTTGGTACGAGGATCAAAACTGTGGTGGAGCCTCCTCTTCAAATTCAAGGATGTAAAACATCCTTATCTTAGTGAGCGGTGCAGGGTGAACTCGGGGCGGACTTTGTCTTCAATCTTTGGTCCCGGATCAAATGGGAAGGTGGCCTCCACACTTAGTGGGTGTACGTTGAGCTTCCACCCAACTTCATTAGTGCACGGGTGGGGGCCTTGATCCTTCAAGTAAAGATCAAAGTTTGATGGCTCCTCCTCCTCCTCAAATTCGAGGATGTAAATCTCCTCAACTTCTTGGTGAGGCTCATGGGAAGAGCCTTGATGAAAATCAACTTCAGAGGGAGGTGGCTCCTTGAAGTTGATTATAGCACTCTCCTCTGTTGTCTCGGAGGGAGGCGGCATCTCCTCCTCCTCAAGGTTGAGGATGTGTCCATCCTCATCTTCTGGGTGGAGACAGAGAAGGAGGGGAGGAAAATAAGGTTTAGTTGACTTCAGAGGGAGGGAGACTCCATGAAGTCAAGGTGGAAGCGGTCCTCTGATGGCTTGTCTTCGAACTCAGGCAGATGGTTTTGAAGTTGAATGACGTTTTCTCAGGTTTGAACGGGGAGGTGATAGAGAGCAACTCAAGTCCTCAGTAAGGTGATCCACTTATGAACCATTTCGCTCTCCGGTTGCTGCGATGCAAGGTTTAGTAGACCTTCCATCATCGCGTTCATCTCTACTAATTTGGAATAGAGTTCAGTTGGTTCATGTCGAGGTCTTTTCCTTAGTCTGATGCTCCACTTCATGGACCATTTCACTCTCTGGTTGTTGCTCCCTTCGAGCTAGTGTAATGAGCTGGTTCATGTCGATGATGTTCATTCTAGCACTAAGATCCTCCAGAGTGGGTGAATCTACCCTTGCCGTGATCTCAGAACAATAAGCACTCTTCTGGTCTCTTCCACTCTCTTGGCACCTTATCCATCGACTGATGTCTTGTTCAGTGGGTTTGGATGACAGATAAGAAACGGTTCTCCATGAGAGTCTTCGATCTTGAGATTAGATCCTCACAAGGAGGGCAAATATGAAAGGATCCACACCTTGACAATCAATGTATTAGTCGTAGGTTGCTCCAGAGGTGTAGCCGTAACAATCTTCTGCTTGATCATCAAGACCATCCATCAGAGATAGGTTCCTAAAAAAACACAAATTTATACACAAAAGGGGGAAATAAAGGAAATGAAAAATATGCACAGAAACTAAACAGATAATAAACAGATAGTTGGACCGAAGTCCCCGGCAACGGCGCCAAAAAACTGTTGTGCAAAACAGTGTTGAAACTATCTTGCTAACTATGGGCAGTGAACCCAATCATTGTAGTACAACAAGGTCGTATCCATAGGGACTTCGTAACTATCTAGCTAATTATAAGCTTAGTAAATGTGCAAGAGGATATATACAAAAGTGCATAAATGTAAATTAGGGGTTTTGGGTTATGGGTTGTAATTAGAGAAAATAAAGAAAAGCAATAAACACTAAACTAACTATCTAGGATAGGTGTAGCCCGGATGGATATTTGCACCCGTCCTCCCCTTACTACTGATTGTCGAACCTCGAACTCATAGCTAAACCACGAGAACGCTTAATTAATTAGCAACCTAATCTAGGCCTACTAACCCTAACCAATTTAATCAAGACTTCTCATTCTGCTAAGCCCCGGGTTAATCGATAGCACTAAGCTCAAGTTCACTAAGGTTGCAATGTAGTCTAATCTCAAAATTATCGAAATCAGAGTACACCGTTTTAGTCTCTGACAGTTTAGGTTTCTATCTCTGAATAACATTTGATAGAATCCCACAATAATGCTAAACTAATCGGTAGGCCAAACCAACCAATTTAACACATAGAATACAAATTGAGCAAACCCTTAACAAATCCCCAAATCATGAGCAACAAGTTTAGAAGTTATAAACACTCAATAAATCTTCATTAAGCTCAAAGACTAAAATAGAGCACAAACACAAGTTCAAGATTCAACAATGGAGTTTAGGGATTTTGGGACAAAATCCCCAATCCCTAGCTACAAATGATTCTACACAACCATAGGAGAGAAAATAAAAGAGCAAGGGATAGAAGTTGCCATTAATGGAGCTTGGAAGGAGGTGAGCTTCTCTTCTCTTCTCCTCACTTCTCTTCTCTTCTTCTTCTTCTCTTCTCCTCTTCTTTCTCCCTTGGAATCACCTCTTTCTCTTTTTTTGGGGCGGAACCGAGCTGATGAAGAATGGGGAAGTTTTCCCAAAATTCCATGTTTAAAACGTAGATCTGGGCAAATTTTCGACCGTCCGACCCACCCTGGGTCGGACGCGTCCAGGAGGAATTTCGGGGCCGAAAACGTGTTTTCTAAAGTCCGTCCGACCCAGGGTCCGACCCAGACTATGGGTCGGACGATTCCAGTAGCTCGGGGACAAAAATCGCGTTCTTTTAAAAGTCTGTCCGACCCACGTCCGACCCAGACCTATGGGTCAGACGGTTCCAGTAGGCTAACTTCGAAATGCTGTATCTTCTTCGTTACAGCTCCGATTTTGGATCCGTTTGCGCCCACGCGTTCCTCTCTTCATCTACTTTACTCCTATCTATGTTATTCCTCCTGTTTAAACAATAAATGTGTAAGACACCAATGAAACACAAAACTAGAGGAAAACAAGCCAGAGTGGGAGAAATGAGCATGAAAAGTGTTGATAAACATATGAAATACTCCCCTAAAACATGCTCATTTAGACATCATCATTGGGGCGCTGTGTTTTATTTTCCAGGTACCCGACAAGGTTAAATGGTCAAGAGTGAGATCGGGCTGCTATGCTCATTAGCTAAGAAATTGTTTGGGTAGTGTATTAATTTGTACACGGGCTTGTAGCCCCTTTGAATGGCCGGTGCGCCACATTGTATAAGTGGTAGTAGTTGACGTTAAGTAGATCTTGTCAGACTTGAGTGAGGTGTTGAACTCTTAGATGGTTGTATAACTTATGAGAATGGGATGTATTTTGAATTGTACAATAGTAGACTCGGTATATTGGATTGTAAAGTATTGAGCACTGTATTGATTGGAGATTGTATATCCTCGGTTTGGAATCGAGGTGTGGATTGTATTTTTTTAGTACTCAGATATTCCGGTCCATCAGACCGTTACTGTATTTGGAGTAGGCCTTGTTAGCCACGCGGGGTGGCTAACGACATTGTTTCACCGGCCGTTGGTTGGATTTCCCCTGCGAAAGTAAGGAGTACTAGGTAATTAGTAGAGAAAAGAATGTGGTTAGCGGTAGGGGTGTTACAAAAAGTGGTATCAGAGCGAAGCATCGCTCTGATGACGGAAATACCATGTTTAGGAAATACCGAGTTAGGAATTAGAGACTTAGGGCTAAGGGTGAGCGATAGCGTGAGAGACACACTAGTTAGGAACTTTCGGTGTGTACCAGAGATACCTACAATATTAAACCCGCCCTCCACATCCCCCGTTTATAACTTAGAAAGAATGCCAGAGAGATGGAAAGCTCTCTCATACTCAGGGAAACCGATCTGACAGTTATAAAAATATTCTTAAAAGAACCAGAACCTTTCATGCGGTAGATTCCAAGAACCAGAAATTCTGGAGACGTTCCCGGTGGAACGAAAATAGCCGCACTTAATGATGGGAGATGATAATCCTAACCACAGGAGACCAAAACTTGCAACAACATGGGGCGACATGCTTAGCAGTCGCGAGAACCCCACTTGATCAGCGAGAAGGAAAGCACCAGCGCGTGCAACGAGGTGGAAGGGGAGAAGTAACGAAACCTGAGACACATGTCTACGAGACTGTAGCAGTTGATAATACCACCATACACTAACCAACTAAGGATATAGTCGGGAGTGGTTAACTCCAAAACTACAACGCCAAGAGGTTCCAATACCTGACCGACATACTCAGACAACCATGAGAACACGTACGATATATACTTCAATAGGACTACATAAGTAGTGCCTAAACAAGTTAAGCCTCGATAACCACGGTATATGTGTGGAAACCGAGCAACAAGGAATGACGCAAAACTAAGCAAATAGGTCTCCAAGAATGGGGAAGCGCCTGATTAATGACTACTATGTCAAGAAAAATGAGAAGCAGCACAAAGGATTGACTATCAAGACTAAAGATCAAGGGAAGAGCCGATAAGGCTACCAAATACGGATGGAAACAATACCGTAACCGGTATATGTTAACCCGAAAACCACCTATACCACGCACTTGCCACGACAAGTGCAGTAAGGACGGGACTATTCAGAGGAGCTTTTAACAAGCAACAAGTACCTAGTGAAGTACCAAGATGACGAATGAAGTCAAACATGATCACAAATCCTAAGAATTTTAAAACGAAACTTGGAAGGGCCTGACGGCCTAACCATTGTAGTAAGAAAGATGCCAGTCAGAGAGAAGCTAGACTCGGTCAGAACCACCCGGCATTGAAATGCCATGAACGCTTTAAATTTAACTCAAATTTTTTTCTTTCTAAACGCAAAATATTTCTTTTAAAACCCCCAGATTTTTAAAACCAAACTAGCAGAACCACAACGAGTTATCAAATGACAATACAAGAGGAGTTGACAACAGAATACTTCACTTAGGCTTGTGACGAACACTACAAGTGTACAAAAACGAGATGTGGGACGACCGCACTCCGATAGGAGCTTGCGGGCCTGACAGACCTACTTATAGGTTAGTCCGGTAGGTAGTAATGTATCAGTATGGTACCCCACATATGTATACAAGTAGAGTACGGAATCCGGGAAGTAGTCAACTCCGTTCTACGGACAGTAAAGTAAGTTTAACCAGAACAGTTGGACACCTCGGACGATCGAAGAGAAGGAACACAGTTAAGCTAACGAGCCTAAAGGAACTCAGAGAATTCATCTAAGGATCATGAACAAGAATTAGAAGGTGCAAGGAGCACAAATTACTGAGTATAGACATTGGACATGTCTCAAGAATTCGGAACAAATGCGTGAAAGCTGGAATGAATACCCAGCCTAAGTACGGTAAGGCAATGCCTAGCATGGACACACCAATGTCCGACAAACGGGATAGAATTCCCAGAACAATCACTAAGACTAATGGGAAATATCATACTTCATTAAGAGGATGTTAAGCCCGGTCAAGGAACAAGGAGAAAGTACCGACGGTCTACCCAAGAACGGGAGACAATACAGCCCTAAGAACGAGAGACGTTATAACCCTAACAGGATAGTCCGGAATATGGTACTACAATGCGGTTAGTTAACTGGACATAATCATAAGTATTAGCCAGATGTAATGGCGTAACCTAACAACACCAGGAGAATCTGAGTCAACAATAGTTGAATGAAATATCGTGATAAGAACACAAGTGTTAAGCAAATACTCGGTTAGAACACCGAAGGGATTCCACTCGACAGGAAATACCCTAAATTGCTAAAAGGCACTAACTAATACCAGATCGCCTAAGGGGCCTCCCATGAACGGAAGCGTGATGCAGCGACCATGTCATGGAGCCCAGTACACCTTCAAACCATTTGACGGTATACGAAGAAGTAGAAATTTGTATAACAGATTGCAAGGAGCATAGCTCGAAGCAATGTGGCTTAAAAGCCATAAACCAACTACGTCAGGTAGATTCAAACGGTTGCTAAACCCGCATGGAATAATAAGAAGAATTGCCGAGAATGGCACCAGTAAGAGATAAGATAATATTCCATACAAACGAATAGAGTGGAAATCGAACCACCCGATTTGAACTCAATGTAATGAGCAGCTTAGAGTGGAGACTACTTTAGTGTCACTGTCACTAGAGCATCAACCTAGTATACAGTTGATAAAGCTTTTAGTTGCTTTCCTGCTCCCTGTAGTAACGGTAATACGGGACATAAAAATCTCGCTATCGTGAGGCCGCCGGAGTGGTGATTGTATGGACCCTCCAGTAGAAGGCTTTCACCTACTAATATATGAAGCTTGAGCATATGATTATTGCCAAGGAACAATTTGAAAGAAAAAAAAAGGGAAAATTCCAAGAATAGTATGAATGAGGAGACTTTGATAGTAGTGGTTGAAAACCGAAAGAGTAGTGGGGGTAGAAGCAAACACCGGATGAATACGCTTAAGAGAGTATAGAGACTTAAAAGAGTAGTGTACTCTATAGTCAACCAGGCAATGACGAACCATTGTATAAATGGTGGAGGTACACGAGCGGAAACCAACATGGTAAACCCTCGTGAGGCTTGTGAGTGGAAGTAATCCCCTTAATATGGGCTCTCACTTGTCAATGATGGTATACTCTTCTATTAGTGAATGGGACCAGAAAACTCTTGAAGTTTCCGTGGGATGTCCCGATGATGTACATAGAGAAGTAAAACTGCACAGCTAGACCCTATATCCATGCTCAGGACTTAGAAGACAAAAATGTCAAGAACAAGCAATGTGAGTGCGTAATATGATATCAAATGACCAACGCTCAAAGGAGTTTATGATCCAATGGATTACTTCTTCCCTGGTCAGCCAAGTTACTTGATAAACAATATCACAAGCGATGAAAGAATGTGAGGAAGACTAACCTACACCTGAACCCGAAATTGAAGTAACTCATCTTTACATTAAGGATAATGATCTTATGGTATGCTACGGCGACCGCGGTACACACGTACCTAAGAACTCCCGGTGTACTCACACCACGAAGGGATTGAATGCAAATGTGACGTTGTAGTGAACGGTTGAGGAGTTGTGCCAACAATGGGCAAACAATAAAGGCAAGCTACCACTGTAGCAGAGGCCATGAAAACAATACTTGTATAATGAATAAGAACATGGTGCGCAGCAAGCGACCATAGGTGAATATAGTTAGACACGGATATGGAAACAAAAGGACCAATGAGCTAGACTTAGTGTAGAGGAAGCAAGCGCTGGTTGATAGACTGGGCAATAAAGCCTACAGTCTGAACCATATGAAAGGATCTCACAGGGAACACATTGTGCATTCCTATTACAATTGCATAGGAAACGAAAGCGTGCTCCTAGGGGATCAACTGGATAGAGGAATAATAGCTTGGGGAAAGAGTACCCAACTGCCAAATAACCAACCATATTAAGTAAGGAAGACTTACAAACACAACAGCGAACATGGCACAAGCCAGTTTTAGTGTAAATCTAACAATAAACCATGCGGCCTTTCGGCTAAGGGTGCACGAAAAATGTCGGAGACGCCAACAACCACAACCTGTGAATTCTAGTAGAATAAAAGTAGAAACGAAATCATAAATGCTATGAGGATCGATGCTTATGAAATGCAAGATCATGCAATAAAAGAAAACTGGTATAACACTACATGAGTGAATAGCCAGAAACCAATGATCATAGGAAGCACTACATAGTAGGTAGTAGCTAGACCTCAACCGACAACAAGTCGGAAGAACTAAATGAATAAACACAGAAGTATGCAGCAGTATGCACAATAGATTTCCAAGAAACCGGATAGAAAACCTATAACACAATGAGTTGCGTGCGGTAAGAGATACCACGCACCGGTTGAGAAACCGTATATCCCAAGATAAAAGGGATAAAAAGTAGATGTGTAATACATTTAGAATAACAAAAAGGGGCGAATTAAGCTCTAAGTTATCAGGGTTGCGCAGAAGAAGCTAGTGGGCCCTAGCTCAGAGGTTTGATATACCCAGTGAGTATGAAAGAATGGCTAATCATCAATGCCTTGAATCCTAATAGGCTAGAACCGAACCGGTTATGAGTTAAATAAACTTCAATGAGAATTCTTGGTGCAGGGACTAAACCGTCAATATGGTTAAGACCCTTTGACCAGAAATACATTGTATAACAGACCGCATGGAAGCTAAAATGCTTCAGGACACCCGAAATTAGTGAACCAGTGTTCAATGATAACATATGTAGTAGATTACATGGGTGTAATCCCTTTTAAGGAAGGTAGAGCAAAAAACCGCTTAGTGTATGTTTCACGTATTAAGTACATAAACTACAGTGTGCATAACACTAATGAGAATGTTTTGATGACTGGTACATATGTTACATAAACATATGCACCCATTCATAGCCTAGTTATGGTTATTGCACACAAGAGATGTGAATGCCAAGTATATAAATATACCTATCTTGTTAACTTGGGTGGAGAAAGGAGTAGAGAAACTCCTGAGGAATAAGAATCCCTATAGTATATGTCTAATTGAGGTTAGACATGGCATTGCGATGCATGAGTCGGTATGAAACCGAAGTGGAACCTAGAGGAATTGAGTTCCCTAGGTGATTGTTTTGAGGCAAATTGAGAATGATTGGTGGACTGAGCTCCACAAGTATTGTATTCTTGAGATAAATTAATTGAGATGAATGAGAATAATGGATGAAAGGAGTAATAGTTGATGAAATGAGTCCCATAGGTAGTGAATTCCCAAGTAAATTAATTGGAAGTAAATTGAGGATAATTGATGGACGGAGTTCCATCCCTTGGAGATGTATTGATTTGTGATTATGACTAGTAAGAGTAAAAAGATAGAAAATGGAAATAATTGAATTATTTGATTGTGTGAAACTGAAGTGGGAAGTCGAACTTAATCCTGATCAGATCAAGGGAAACCGAACACAAATTGAGGTGGAAAGATAGTTCAACACTGATGTTGATCACATCAGGGTCAAATAATTCTTGAAGCTCCCTTCAAGTGGCCACAAGTAAACACGCTTAGGATGGATGTAACGAGTACAAATTGGATTTGACTTGACTGTGTTTTAAAAAAAAAGGATTTTTAACTATAATCTGCGAAAAGGATTTTCCTTCAATCTTGTGAATGAGAACCAGTTTTGAAACCACTGCACCGGACGAGCAACGGTCCTAAGCTGACCGGTAGGACGGTGGCAGTGTGCGTTGTGTATTTTTCCAAGGGCAGCGGGACATAGAGAAGTCATGTGTCTAGATGACCTGAGTGCCTGCGGGTTCATACGAAAGAGTATTTTTGCATTGCTTCGGGATAGCTTTGCATTGTATGTATGCATACATTTGTGTTGTAAGACCAGAAGGGTGGTTGTAATGCTGATTGTAGTGATTATAATGCTTGCATTGTATTGCTTGCAATTGTATTGTGGAGTGCTTGCACGGTTGGTGTTGTGCTTGCGTTGTATGCGAATACCTTGTGTGACAGAATTGAAATTCTGTAAGGTGTAGTGATGTGTGATCATTGACAATTGAGTTGTCAAATGAGTAGACATAATAATTCACCAACTTTGAACAACTTTGAGGGCAAAGTTTCTTAAGGGGGTAGATTGAAATACCCCGAAATGTAAAATAGTGATTAATAAGGCTAATGAGGATTTTTGAAGCTTAATTATGTCTAAATAAACACGTGGGAACAATTCCCGAAGAAAACGGACCCATAAAACAGATTAAAAACACAAACGAACCTTAAAGCACGTTTTTCGAGGAAACAGGGAAAACATGACTTTAAGCAGGTTAAATAGACTCGTAATAATTATAGTCAATCAAATAGCTATAATTAAACATTAGTGAAGGTCTAGAGCCATTAAAATTAATTAAACGAGAAAATTCCGGAAAACGGTTCCGGTTAGTGAATAGTGCAAAAACGAGAACTATGGGGTGCAAATCGTAATAAGAGTAAAGTACTTCCATTCTTCGTAAATAAAAATTTGAAATATATATGTGTGTGTGGGTCAAGATTTCCCTCCCTCTCTTTATTGGCTATTAGTCACTAAAAGACAAATAAAATAAGTAAAAAGGTGATAAAAGTACAAAAGCTCACTTTTAGTCTCTCTCCTCCCACTCTTCTCTATTCTCACGGTTTTCCCCTCCCTCCAGACCTTCTTCTTCCTCCTTGTGCTGGTAATGGTGATTTAGAGGAGCTCTCACAACAACCTCATTCTTCTTCATTTTTGAAAGCCAAAATCAAGTCCAAATGCAAAACAATTACACCACTAAACTCCTCTCTCTTTGGGCATCATTTTCCATCCTTCAAAATCTGAAAATAGTGAGGTCCATCTCCATGGCTGTAGCTTCCCTTGAAGCTTAAAGGTGACCATTTGGAGCTCAATCATCTTCTTGTTGTTTTAAGGTAAGAAAAGAGCCTTAAAACTCATTTTTCTAACTTCTCTTTCAACAAAAAAAAATGATCCAACGTTGAACCCCTTATTGCTCCTTGTCCAGCCGGTTTTGGTACTCCAAATAGGAGCTGGAGCCTTGCCATTTTACTACCCAAAACTTCATCTAGAAGTTCCAAGGTAATACCTCCTTAGAGCTTTAAGTACTCTCTTGTATATTAGGATTTAATTCTTGAGCTAGAAGATTTATTAGCCTTGTTGTGTATCCCTTGGAATGTGGTTGTAGCTTGGCCGGTTTAAACAAGAAAACAAGAACAAAGAGGAAAGGAAGAACAAGAAAGGAAGAAGGAGAGAAAGGAAAGGAAACCAAGAAAACTAAAGGTAATGAGCTTACCTTCAATAGGTTTTTAAAAGCCTTGGTTGTATGAGAATTATATTGTTTTAGTAGTAGTTAGGCTATTGTAAATGTAAACAAGAAATGGGGCTAAATTAGTGTTGTGTATATGATGAACAAAATGCTTTAAAAGCCAAATTGTTTAAGGTGTTGGAATTAATATAATGTGCTGGTACTAGAGGTGTTGTTAGTGCCTAAATTGATGTGGATATTGGAATTGAGTAGGTGAGCTGAATTGTGTGTGGGCAATGTTAAAATTCTAGGGGAAACTCTGTCAAAATTGTCCTAGAAATTAGATGACTTAAGTGTGTTAGTGGAGAGGAAATAACCTAGGATTAACTGGGTGTGTTTTGGAGTTAATATGAGTAGTTAATTACTTTGGAAACTAAATTGGGAGAGTTAGGAAATGGAGTAGAATGTGGGATGGGATAATGCAAGTGTAGCTAGATGGCATAAGTTAAAGAACCATCAAGTTGGTGAAGGGAAAGAAAACAAAATCCGTAGCAAGAACTTAAGGAGGAAGGTTAAGAGTGAAATTGTGTATAAATTTACATAGAAATGAGTGATGAGTTGGTGAATGAATTAGGAGAGTTTAGAGTGTAAATTAGGGTTAAAAACATGTTGGATTACATGTGTAAAGAATGGGAAAATATTAGGCAAAGAAAAGAGTCAAGAACAACAAAGAAAATGTAAAATCTGGTAAAAAATTTGTTGTGGTCCGGGACTTGGGTCTAGGACCAAGACCCTGACCAGTATGTAAAATGTAACCGAGAGTTAGAATCAGGGAGTGGTCCGGGACTTAAGTCCCATACAAGGACATGGACCACCCCATTAAAAACACCCGAGATTTCCCTCATGAATTGGTCTGGGACTTGGTTCCTTGTCAAGGACCCGGACCACCCTAAGATTTAAACCAAGAGTTCCATCAAGTGCTGGTCTGGGACTTAAGTCCCATACAAGGACCCGGACCAAGCACAGAAACAAGCCGAGAATTCACCTAAGGTTAGGTCCGGGACTTGGGACCCGGACAAGGTCCCGGACCAACCTAAAAACACTCCAAAAAGTTTAAAAATGGGACTTTAAGATAGGGGCTTGTTTGGTAATGATGTATAACATTGTTAGGAACTAAATAATGATATTTAATGGTCATTAGTGGTATAAACAAACTTGAAAAGTAATGAGGAGTAAGTAACTTATGTGAAAGTGTATGAATTGTAAGGAGATAGTAACTATAAGTCAGGAAAACGTTAAAGATGAAACGAGTTAGGTTAATGATATGAATTTAACCGCCCGATTCCATGTATGTCATAGGATTGTAATTGTTGGACTTCGAAGGAGAGTCGGTGATCGAACAACGACGGTGAACGGTATGATTTTCTCATGCCCTGTATGCTACCGAGGTTACCTCGATTTGTGTGTTTGTATGCTATCACCTAAACAAGATAAAATGCACGAATCGGGTTTATTGCACTTCCTTATGCTTGTAATGTATTATTCCTTGTTGGATTGTAATTGAACCTTAAAGTTTGTATAATTCATGAAATGTATGACTGTGGATGAAGTACTTGGATGTTGAATGTGCAAGGGTGCTACCCTTGACTTGTTGAATGTGGACTTCTCACTAACTCCCTAACTATCTAATATTTCTAACTTTGAGAAATTGAGTAATTTGGAGTATTTAAGAAGCTCAATATAGTTTTGGCCACGCGTGAGGATGAGGTAACAAGAGAGATTGTTAACCGAATCCTGGCCTAATCTTTTCCACGGCCCAAATCCCTTAAATGGTAGCAACCTGGGAAAGTGAGCCAACTTTAAGCCCGATAGTGGGATAGTCTTGTCCCTGCCCGGAGGTCACACCGACTTGACTTGAGTATTATTGTAAAGAGAAATATTTGGTATTGTAAAGATCATGGCTAGTGTAAGTCATTGATCAAGAGTAAAAGAGTAAGAACATCCGATTAACCCGGATGGGAAATTGACTAACAAAGTGATGAGGTGAGAACTTGAGGAGTGTATCTCAAGATCTCGGTTGACTTGTGAATTGTCTTCCATTTGTATGTATTGTACCTTGTGTATGAGTGTGTCGTCGTATGTAATGGACTTCATGTTGAATGTACTATTGTATGAAAATAATATTGCTCATATAGCATGTATGCTTGTAATAATAATGAACTCCATGTAGGCGAAAGTAGTCGGCGTACCCCCGTTAGTACGCGGGGTATGCGAATTTCATTTCAGCAATTTGCTGAGCCTTTGGGGTGCTGTTTTTATTTTCCAGGTACCCGACAAGGTTAAATGGTCTAGAGTGAGACCGGACTGCTATGCTCATATTAGCTAGGAAATTGTTTGGGTAGTGTATTAATTTGTACACGGGCTTGTAGCCCCTTTGAATGGCCGGTGCCACATTGTATAAGTGGTATTAGTTGACGTTAAGTAGATCTTGTGAGACTTGAGTGAGGTGTTGAACTCCTAGATGGTTGTATAACTTGTGAGAATGGGATGTATTTTGAATTGTACAATAGTAGACTCGGTATATTGGATTGTAAGTATAGAGCACTTTATTGATTGGAGAATTGTATATACTCGGTTTGGAATCGAGGTGTGGATTGTATTTGTTTAGTACTTGGATATTCCGGTCCATCAGACCGTTACTGTATTTGGAGTAGGCCTTGTTATCCACGCGGGTGGCTAACGGCATTGTTTCACCGCCGTTGGATTGGATTTTCCGCTGCGAAGGTAAGGATGCACTAGGTAATTAGTAGAGAAGTATGTGGTTAGCGGTGGGGGGGTTACAATATACCTCAAGGTGCCGCGCCTGGATTCCAACATCAGCAACATCAACCATCTTCGTCTTCTTCTAGTGGGAATTCAAAGTTAGAAAGTTTGATGGAGAACTTCATCTCTGTTGCTAAAAAAAACTTCGTAGAGCAAGATACCTTCAAAGCAACCCAGGAGGCCACTAATATAAGAGTTGAAGCCTAGTTAGAGCAATTGCTCAGCAACTTGCTCAAAGGCCGTCTGGCACCTTCCCTAGTCAACCAATGCCTAATATGAAAGAGCAACTCAAGGCTATCTTTGTAAGGGAAAGTGTTGAAGAAGAGGTTGAAGAGGTAAATATGATTGAAGCTTTTGAAATTCACCCTCTTCATCAAGAATGGGCTATGTTCATTGAAGCATCGAAAATAAAGATAGCCCAACTTGAAGCTTCTTCAAAAATTCAAGAGCATAGCCTCTAGTATGAGAGGGAGCACCTTGAGAGGCTTCTTGCTGATTATGCAAAGGAAATAGCCAAGTTGAAGAATGGAGAGAAAAGTGTAAAGGATATCATCTTGGGAAGTGGTAAAAAGACAAAAGAGATCCAAGGCCCACAAGAGTCAGGTGTACCCAAGGAGGATGATGAAGAGAGAGTTGAGGTGCCAGAAGAGAAAACTTCTTCAAATGCTCCCATAGACCCACCTACATGATAACCCTCTCCTTATGAACCACCCATGTCTTTCCCTAACCAAGCCAGAAAGCATAAGTTTGATGCTGATTATGGAAAATTCCTTGCATCGCTTAAACAATTAAGTGTCAACATCCCATTTGTGGAGCTAATTGCCACTATGCCGAATCATGCAAAATTTCTCAAGCATCTCATCTCCAGCAAAATGAAACTGGCTGAGGTCGATCGGAACTTGCTCTGCCATCCTTCAACACCATCTACCCTCAAAATGCAATGATTTGGGTAGTTTCACCATCCAGTCATGATTGGAAGCACCCATTTGAACGTGATTTATGTGATCTAGGCGCCTCCATCACCTTGATGTCTCTCTACCTTCAAAAGGCTGGGAATGGTGATGGATCATCTTGTTATTACATGATTGTATGATGATTGTTATTACACTTTCTTCTTATATATTGAAGTAAAATCAATCGCATGCCACTTGATCAATTAGTCGTGTTATCCGGTAGCTCATAGGTTGCATGTTATCATACTCAGCAAGTTGTGTTGAGCTCGTTGTGGCATAATGATGAGTGTCCAAATGAGCATGTTTTAGGGGTGCATTTCATATGTTAAATCAACACTTTTCATGCTCATTTCTTCACTCTAGCTAGTTTTCATCTAGTTTTGTGTTTCATTAATTTTTACACATTTATTGCTTAAATAGGAGGAATAGCATAGCTAGGAATAAAGTAGAGGAAGTGACAAACGTGTGGCATATAAATGAATCCAAAATCATAGCTAAAACGAGAAGAAGAAGAAACTAGAGCAAAAAAGTTGAAGTTGATTTATGGAAGTGTGGTCCGAGTTTGTGTCCGGGGGAAATAAACTTGGACCATGCCCAAAATGGACTTTTGCCTATTTTTTCACCCTGGTCTGGGTATATGTCCGGGAATATAACACGGACGGTCTCGGGTATTTATGTGTGGGATTGTCCTATAACCTTGGACCCCCCAAGCCCCAGCTTTGTAGTAGATAGGCATTTTAAACGCCAGAAAAATAGAGGGAAGTAAGGGGGTAGGCTCGAGAAGCTCAAGACGACAACCAGAAGAGAAAAAGAAGAGAAAGAAGAGAAGAGGAAGAGGAAGAAGAAGGATAAAGGAAGAGTTCCACCCCCATTGAAGCTTCCCACCTTATCCATGGCTATTTCTCTCCTTATCTCCTTTCTATTTCTACTATGCTTGAATAGTTTCCTTGTAGCTAGGGATTGAGATTTTGTCCCAAATCCCCCAAACTTCATTGTTGAATCTTGGATTGATGTTTATGCTATATTTTAGTCCTTTTTCTTAATTAAAGATGATTATTGAGTGATTATGGCCTTTAAGCTTGTCTTTGTTAATTTAGGTTTTGCTTACGGGTTCGCTCTAATTAATTGTCATTTTGTTAAACTGATTTGTTTGATACCATCGATTAGTTTAACATTAGTGTGGAATTCTATGGACGGGTTTCCGGAAGTAGAAATCTATACCGTTGGGGCTTAATCAATGTTAGCTGATTTTCAATGGATTCTGAGATGAGGTTCTCATTGCAACTTAGGGTAGCTTTATGCTTAATGCTTCCGGTTAAATTGGAGATTCAAACTAACATTAAGTTCCCATTTAAAATGGTTAGGATTAATAAACCTAGATTTGGCTATTAGTTATATTCCCGTCGTTTAGCTATTAATCAAAGATTCGTCAATTGGTAGTAGAGGGGTGTGGGTGCAATCTTCCATCCCGAGCTACACCTATCATAGATTAGTTAGTTTAGTTTTATTTCTTTCTCCTATCATAACCATAAACCCCCATTTACTTTTATGCACTTTTGTTATATTCATGCTCAAACACTAAGCTTATAATTGATTAGATAGTTACGAAGTCCCTAAGGATACGACCTTGTTGGACTACAATGACTGGGTTCACTGCTCATTAGTTTGCAAGATAGTTTAATCATTATTTTGCCCAACACCTAACCATTTTCAAGTACACAGCGGAAGATGTCGTTAGAGTGCGGGATTGGGTAGTTAGTTGTATACTACCCTTTGGTTGAGATTTTGGGATTCTACCTTTGATCAAACGATTGGGTATAACTTAGATTGCTCACATGTAATTTGGTTAAGAGTTGTATGATGTGGATTAGACAATCTCTTGGTCATCACAACGTTCATTTGTAAATGTAATTGGAAGCTTGTTACTCACATGGGTGAGTAAGACCGGAACACCTGAGACTAAGTTGGTTATATTCATTTCCGCTTCATTGGACAAGTTAGATATATTAATGATCGGACTGCGACATGATTAAGTAGTAGGGGTGTTAAAGATCATGTTGATATGCTGTTATTTTATGCAAATTTTACTGCTGAAACCCCTTGTCTTTATTACCATTTCCCTAGATTTTGTATTTAATTGAAGACCATTTCTATGTCTAAAAGAAATTGTTGAAAATAAGTTATTTGAAGTTTAAATGACTTAGGATGTATTTATGGGAATTTGGTATTTTGTGAAGGAGGTAAATAATTTAAATGCTTACAATAATTCCATATTTACGTGCAGGTAGCTCCAAAAGTTATTGATGAAGGGAGTTAGTTGAAGACAATAACTCTAGAGTCTTCCAAAATTTATTGATGACGGAAGTAAATTGAAGAGAGTAACTTAAATTCTGAATTAAATGAAGGGCCTCTATTTACTTCGTGAAACTAAAGGAAATTAAAATAAGTCATCCAGGAGCAAGCAAAGAGTCTTCAAAGACTTATAAATAAGGAAGACTTTGGCAGATAAATCCATCCCACAACATCAGTTCACTTCTATTTTTAGCTTTAGCTTTAGCTTTAGGTTTAGTTTTTATTTATTTTTCTCTCGCAAAGAAGAACACAAGCAGGCACAAGAGTTCTTCTCCCCCCACCATCATTTTCAACCTTCCATCCTACAGATTCAAGTCCTGGATAGACAAATATTTCAGGAGTTCTCTCTTCTCTATAGGATGAATTCCAGATTTGTTTTCTCTGTCAATTTCTTGAATATGTCTGGCTAAGAGGACTCGACCTTGGGGAATAGTTGTTGTAATCTGGATATGATTTAGTTTTATATTTTGCAGTTTAAATTCGAGAAGTATATGGATTGTTTTAGATTGAGAATTATTCTTTGCGCTATTCAATTAATATCATGAATTAGTTCAATACTCACTGATCAGTTTGTAAAAGGATTCGTAAAGCAATTATACTAACTCATGAGATTAATCGAATAGCATAAAGAATAATTTCAATCTAAAACAATCCATATACTTCTCGAATTTAACTGCAAAATATAAAACTAAATCATATCCAGATTAAAACAACTATTCCCCAAGGTCGAATCCTCTTAGCCAGACATATTCCAGAAATTGGCAGAGAAAACAAATCTAGATTTCATCCTATAGAGAAGAGAGAACTCCCGAAATATTTGTCTATCCAGAACTTGAATCTGCAGGATGGAAGGTTGAAAATGATGGCGGGGGGAGAAGAACTTCTGTGCCTGCTTGTGTTCTTCTTTGTGAGAGAAAAATAAATAAAAAAAGCTCTAAAGCTAAAAATAGAAGTGAACTGCTGTTGTGTGGATGGATTGATGAATGGATGAGTGGATGGATTTATCTGCCAAAGTCTTCCTTATTTATAAGTCTAATTAAAGACTCTTTGCTTGGATGACTTATTTTAATTTCCTTCAGTTTCGCGAAGTAAATGGAGGCCCTTCAGTTAATTCAGAATTTAAGTTACTCTCTTCAATTTACTTCCGTCATCAATAAATTTTGGAAGACTTTAGAGTTACCGTCTTCAACTAACTCCCTTCATCCATAACTTTTGGAGCTACCTGCACGTAAATATGGAATTATTTTAAGCATTTAAATTATTTACCTCCTTCACAAAATACCAAATTCCCATAAATACATCCTAAGTCATTTAAACTTCAAATAACTTATTTTTCAACCGTTTCTTTTTGACATAGAAATGGTCTTCAATTAAATACGAAATCCGGGGAAATGGTAATAAAGACAAGGGGTTTCAGCAGAAAATTTGCATAAAATAACAGCATATCAAATTCCCCTATACTTGTCTTTTGCTTGTTCTCAAGCAACGCCTTCATGCATACATTCAGGCAAAGGAAATGGGATACAACTAAAAGGGAGAGCAGAAAGGAAAATTCTGCAAGCTTTTCAGATCATAGGGTACTCAAGCTTTCAACTGTAAATCTTGAACACAAAAACCAGAAGTCATTCAAAAGCTTAAGAAAGAGAATCAAAACCATAAGAAGTTAGCCTTTAACTGAAATACCCCGAACGTTGACTACTTTACTTAATAAGGAATTAAATTACATATGGCTAGATGATCAACAATAAAACATTTAATGACCGCTACTCATCGTAAACAATAGTATATAAATACAAAGTCCAAAATGGACACCAAATTATACATGAAACCTCCAATTAAGGAGGGAACAAGAGAAAATAACTCCTAGAACTAATACTATACATAATATTCTAATACGTATATCAAGATCACAAATAAAGTGCTAAAATTATATGGGATGATTTACATAGTCAAACAAAATTTCAAGACAACAATCACTCATTTATATACATTAAAACAAGAAATATTATATATTATCATCCAACATATTAATGACACATTATGCACCATTAATGTGTGTTAGTAATGCACTAAAGACAAAAGGGAAAACATTTCCCAAGTGTACAGCCGTATACTAGTGTTACAAAAAGAAAAGAAAGTCTTGAAAAACAAGATTGAAAACAAAAGAAAATACAATACAAGTACACTTACCTAGATGAAAGGATAACTAGCTATTTTCCTTCCTTATTTCCCTCCAATCTCGGTTGACTCCATTCCCAACTATACAACATGTTTCTGTTACAGCCAAAAGAAAGAAAGAATAAAGCAACAAGGGAGACTAAACAAGGAAGCTAGCAACAAGTACAAGCTATATTGTAAATTAAAAGATGTCAACATCATCATACCTTTCCTCCCTTACCTTTCGGTTGTGGCATAATCCCAGCCCTCACCACTGTCTCGGGTACAGACAAGAAGAGAAGAGAACCAGCAAGTACAAGTCATGTTAATGAGACATGCTTTTACAACTATCAACTCACCTTGCTTCTCTTCTCCACTCCAGGCTGACAAAAAATTTCAGATCCCTGCATTGGCCTCGGTTAACCATGCTATAAGAAGAAAGAAATAAATATTCTAGGAAGGAAAGAGAACTAGCTAAGTACTCCTAGCAGCCTACTCTAAGTCCTTTTTCTTTCCACTTCTTAAACCCATTCCAGCAACTATTTTTCTCTGCCCATATTCCTTCTCGTGACTCTTCTCCTCTCAGCCAAGTAACACAGCATCATCACTCTCTTTTTCCCCTCAACTGGTAATAGATTACAGCTTCTTTCACTTTCTTTCCAACCGTGAACAACAACTTCAATTAACAGCAATTTCCAACCGTGAACAACAACAGCAAACAACACCCTTTCTTCCACCGTGAACAACAATTATTACCAGCAGCCAGTCCATCTTCTAGCATCTTCATTTTTCCTGAACCTTCTTCATTCTTTTCTTTCTCTGTCGACAACCTACACCCCTTTTATCTTCCCACCAGAAACGACAGGAAACACCTTCTTTTTCCAACAAAAACCACAGCAACACAGCACCATCTCTGCTACGTGAACAACAAACAGACCTTTCTTCATGATTTTAACTTCACACACTACACCAGAAAACTCCCCACAACCTTCCTGCATATCCAACCGTGAAACTCAAGAGCATGTCCATGTATCAGCAAACTGAAAGAAGGTAAACAGGTGCTGGAAACAGCCCATTTTCTTTTCAGTTTGTGCAGAAAATACTACCCTTAACATGTTCCTTTCTTCCTCACTTGGCTCCAGTTTTAAGAGGATTCCCAGCCTCCCTTGGACACAAGAACCGTCATGAAAACAGGGAACCACCACATGGAGCAATCTGGTAAGAAAAAAAAATATAACCGCAGGAACTGTTCTTCCTCGGTTTTCTTGTCCAGAAAATGATGCTTTAACACACCTTTAAATCTCCTTCTTATGTACGTTTACTGAAGAAACCCCAGCCTTCCTTGAGCAGAAGGAATCGCCATCTACCACCTGCAACACTCAGTAAGAAAGCAACAAACAAACATGGTAAGAAATGACATTAACTCCACGTTTTCTTTCTTTCTTTTCCTCTGTTTTATACCGAAAGAAACAGCTGCTTCCAACATCATTTTAAACCCCCTTCATGAACCTTTCCCTTGCGCCAGCTAAAGGAGCTTCCAGCCATACTTGAGCACAAGAAACTACCATGATCAACTCACGTCAATAAGGTGAAACAAGGTAAGAAGAAATGCTAGAAACATCACCTTTTCCCTTCTTTCTCACGTCCAAAAGAATAACACCTTCTGGAACTTCCTTGTGTGCTTGTTAAATATGGTTTCCAGCTTCTGTTGGGAGCCAAAACCATGGCCACAACTCACCATTGAGGAGCTCCAAGATAGAGGAGAGAACCGGTAATGTAGCTTCCCATTTTAGCCTTTCCTTAACCTTTTCCTCTGGTTTTCACGAGACTAAGACCACCTTCTTCCTCTGATAGGTGACTGAAACCAGGACTTAAAAACCTCTGCAAACTTATGGTAAGAATCCTCTCTTCTAACGCTCAAGAGTTAATGCCTTAAACTACCTAAACAAGCCATGAATAACCCATGAACTAAACAACTTTCCTCCTGTGCATGCTGCGGCTGGAATGGTTGTAGTAACCCATGAAAGTGCTGAGGAAGTGGAGTACATTTCAAGAGGGAAGTCAAGTTTTTTTTTTAAAAAAAGGTAAACATGCCTTACCTTGTTCCAGGAGTTCACGTAAGCTTTGGAAAAAAATATGTTATATGAAAACTAACCTAGACTATATCTCTGTATAGTGGCGAGAAGAGCTAGAGCAGGGGATAAGTTTTGGTGACCAAAAACAAGGTAAAATAATGTCAAGAATATACTTTAATGCTTTAGAGTTCATGATATTTTATAAGAATACCAAGGAAAATATGCGTATATTTTATCATTTGAACGCTAAATGTGTATAGAAGTTTATGTATACTGTTAGACTAATAAAAACTAAGTGGAAATGACTCACAAAAGTCAAAGTTATACCTTGTAAAATGGATGAGAAATGATTTATACAAAGCTAGGAAAAACAGAAACAAAACCGTAGGGTGTTAGTGAATTTTGAGAACATTTTAAGGTTATTTTCAAGCTAAGTTTAATTTATGTTTAGAGCCAATTGTCTAGGCCATGTTATGTTACTTATTTAGAGCTTTAAATTGTAATTATTGAATTTTGGGGTAGAAAAAGAATTATACAAACTTCTGGTGATAAATAAAATTATAATAAACATAATCACCTATGAACACCTTAGGAAAATATTAGTGAAAGTTATTAAGTCACAACATGATATAAGTAGATTATAAACCTTATAAACATTTAGATGAACAAAGGATTTATAAATGGGGTGAAACCAAAATTTAATAAAATATGGGGTGCAAAATTGAATTAAAAAGCCGTGAGGATTAACTTTGGAATTTAAAAACATAAAGTATGAATTTTATAAAGGTAAAAAGGGTTAAATGCAAAAAAAAATGGGAAATTAAATGGGTCTTCTCATAAATAATGATAAATGTAGGTAAAGAGAGGAATTTAATGGTCAACTTTGACTATGAAAGAGGTTTAACTAATTTAGGAAATTTAATTTAACTAAGTTGGTGATTTAATAAACACTAAGTTAAAAATAGAGTTTTTGAAACTATATGGGGCTAGAGTATAATTACAGAAAATATAAAGACTATAATGTGATTTTAAAGTCCCTAGGGGTTCGTTTGGGATAATTGGAAAATTCAGGGTATTTTCGGTAATATAACAAATCAAGTGTATAATATATAGTTTTGGGTGTTAAAATGTAACTATTATAAAACTATAGGGGTTAAGTTGTAAATTTACTGGAAGTTAGGGTGTAAACGGGAAATTAAATTAAGTTAGTGGGCCGCATGAAATTTGGAAGAAGATCTAGTTTGGAGATTGAAATTTAAATAGTTGATATGTGTAATGTAAGGTTTAAATGTTAAACTAGTAAGATTGTAAAATAAAGAGGGGAAGATTACAAATACAAGGAAAAAGGGGCTGGTAGAGATTTTCGAAAAATACATATGCATATATGAATGGGCGGGAGCGTAAATATATATAAGTGGTTGTATGTATATATATATTAAGATTGGTAAACCTTAGGTTACAATTAAATAGGAGTAGAAATGTGACGAGAATAATATTTGTTGATTTTGCAAATAATTAAAGAGGAATGGGAAGGAATGTAATTTATGAAACTATGTGGGCTGGTGGAGAATTTCATAAATATGGGCTGACAATAAGAATAAGGTTTACAATGATATGAGTGACATTATGTTAGGGTATAACGAGATATGTCATAAGGAAATTATATTATAGCATAAGCATACCTCATAAACATTTACATACATGACGAATATATTCATTACGGGAAATGTTACAATTCGTAGAACATGATTTCTAAGAAAAAGGGGAACATATAATACGACCGACAAGTCAAGTACGATGTCATATGGTTAGAAATAAAACCGAAACACGATTAAAATAAATATAGCAGCAACTATATACTAAACTCATGCATACGTAATTAACAACTATACACCCACGTGAGAACGGGAGCGAAACCGATAAATGTAATCAGAGAATTAAACTCCATGCAAACACGTATACAAAAAATGTATACATACACGTAAACGACCCGGTAATATGTAAGTTATCAAAGGATTTAATTCCCAATGGGAAAACATTGTCGAGTTACCGAATGATGCGTACTCGCAAGCAATAACGTACAATAATATATAAATCCCAAGAGTAACGAAAAATCAAGTCGAACGAATAACCGACTAAGAACTAATTGAGTGATAGGAGTTAGAAATTATCTTGGCACGATGAGGTAGGTTTGAGATGTGGATATTAATGTTAGATTACATTTCCAGTAGACCGGGTTGTGGGCGTCGAATTACTATGGATTAGAGGGTGAGCGTGGTTCCGCACGCTAGCATTACATCGGTGTACGGTACGTTCTATATGGTCTGAGTGTTCCTGAGGGCTTCCTCGGGTTCTGGTATGTGTGTATGCATGACAAGAGTGATATGTTTGCTATGTGTTGTGGTTGTGGATTTAAATGTTTATCGTTTCGCGATCTTTATTGTACGCGACATATTATAATTTGGAAATTGTATACAAAAACTCGGATCGGACTGTGGATGGTAATATGAGAATGGTAAAAGGAAAATAACTATGATCTTATTATATAAATCTGAGGATGAACGCAGCCTAGGCGACGTCTAGGCGAAGGTTAACGACCTTATAGGTCTTTACATTGAGAATACACTCTACATAACCTAAGCATAGATCTTAGGTAAAGGTCACAGACCGAATTATATGGTGGAATTAAGTAAACAATTAAGACAAGGAAAAAGCCAGGGTAGTCACGGACTACATGGTTGCACATGGGTGATCACCAAAGAGAGGGAACAACCGGATAGGGTTCTCTCGCCATGGAAACTCCAACGAGCCGGATACGATCGTTGGTCAGAGGGCACTGCTGTTGGTGCAATGGCTCCGGCCGTCAGGCCTCTGCGGACTCCTGACAAACCGCACTGTTAAAGTGCATCAGAGCGACTACTCCTGAAGAGGAAGTTTACACGGGTTGTCCTAACATGACGCCCACCTTAATTGAACAAATTAAGTAAATGTTACGAAATGACTTAAGGAATATTCTTAGCCCTGAACAACGAAACAAGAAGGCCTCAAGGCCGCATAACAGGATTGTTCAAGAGAGTATAACTATCGCACTATTAATTGATGTTGTTATACACTTGTGTATTGGTTGTTGTGAATGGTATGGTGATTGTATGAATTTGTTGTATGGATTTATACGTGTGATGATACTGTTATATTGTTGTTGTGAATGAAAACGGTACAACATGAAATTGGAACAGCATGTTGAAAATACCCCAAACCTAATTATGCTAAGTAAACATAAAATTATGATGTAGTAAGGCTAGAATATGCCTTAGAAAGATTGGTAGACAATTTAAACCAAGGAAAACACAAGGAAATGCCTTAAGGGCAATTAGGGCAAAAATGTGCTCTAAGCTTGGAGAGACTTGGGTGAGTACCCAAATATCATGATAAGACCTAGTAATATTCTAATGGTCATTTTAAATCAATTAGCAAAGAAAACCAAGCTTGAAAACAAGTTAAAACACAAAATGTGCTTTAAGAGGTCTTAAAGCACATTTTTGAGAAATGTCTTAGAATTGAGTTTTGAGTGGCCTAAATGTCCATCATTACTCTTTAATCAACATGTGTACTAATTAGTATCCCATTAGGAGGTCTAAATCAATGAGAAATCAAAAATTCCCGATTATGTGCCTGATTAGTGAATAGTGCCAAATAGTGACTAGTTTAAGTTTGAGTCAACATAAGTCAATAAGTTGGTCAACAAAAGACAATGACTAGCCTTATTTGATAAAGGGGCTGGTTTTAAGGGTGGTGAGTCACCACAACATGTTAGTTAAGAGGGGAAAAGAGAGGTAAATAAAGTAAGGTAACTATTCACCTTTTTGTAAAATATCTCTTATAAGCTATTCTTCTTCTTCTCTCTCTGCATTTCCCCCCTTCCACGATTCTTCTTCTTCTTCTCTCCATTCCAAAACCGAGAGTGCTGCTCTTCATGGTTCTCCATCTTAAATCACTTGCCAAATACAACTCCAAGCTCCAAATCCAAAACAAATTGCATATTTGTCTTAGTTAAGTCAAGACTATCTTTCTATCTTTTCAAATCTTTCAAGCTCCATTTGGTTGCCATGAGAAAACTCCATTGATGGAGGGAAAATCAAGTTTGAAGAGCTCATTGGCTTCTCCATCTCTTAAGGTAAAGAAAATGTAAGAAAAACCATGTTTCCATCATTTCTTGTACATGGCCGAAAATTCCTTCTCATGGGGCTATGTTGTTTATGCCTTGTTCTAGCTTGATTTATTCACCAAGGACTAGTGGAGGTCCTATTTCATTCAATGCCAAAGTCTACTTGAGACTTCAAAGGTAAATCATCCACTTTTATGCCTTAGAACACATTTCTAACCTAGTTTTCATTCCTTGAGGTTAGTGTATTGTTTAGTACATATGAGTCATTGTACATTGATTAGAACATTGGCAAGGGGAATTTAAGTGGTGGCCGAGATTCATGCAAGAAGAAGGTCTAAGGAGGAAGTTAAGATAAGCTTGAGAAAACAAGGTAAAATGCTTACCTAATGGTGGTTTAGTTTTAAGGGATGAGTTTAGGTGGATACCAATGGTGGCTTAGAGCTTACATTGTGTATTGGGTTATATAACCTAAGAAAAAGAACTTAAAAAGTTATGAACTTGTGACTAAGGAGCCAATGAGAATGAGTTAGTAATATAAGTTTAAGGTGGATTTTAAGAGCATTATAATTACTATGAGATTGATGGGTGTATTTGCAGGTGAAAGCTTTTATATGTGGGAAATTCAGTGTTTAAGTTTAAGTCATTTAAGGGCCTAAGAGCCATGTCATTTAAGAGCCTTAGTGCTATGCAATTTAAGATTATTGCAATATATTGAGTTGTTGTGAATGAGTTGGTTTTGGTGATGAGATATGATGAGAAGACTTGATGTGTGTGAGACGGTTGAATGAGGAAAAATAATGCATTTGGGCATGATAAGATACTAGGGAAGCTATGACGAATTTGAGTAGAAAACAAAGTGTTTAAGTGGTAGTGGTGAGTTAATATGCCCTAGGGTTCAATAGGGATCATTAAATGGAATTTGAGTGGAAATGAGTTAACTAAGGAGTTCTTGAGGATTAGAATGACCTAGGATGGTTTATGAGCAATTAGAGTTTAGATGAGTGTACTAAAAACACACCAAAATCATGATATGAGGAATGTAAGACTTGTGCATAAGTTTTTAAGGAAAGGTGTATAATGCCTTAAGGAGATTAGGTATGAACTAGAGAGTAAGACAATGAGAGTTTTGAGAACCTTGTGTAAGTGTGATGATGTTAGTGGTGGACTAGTAAGGTTTAGTTGAATGGTAATGTGCGGACTTGGGTGGTGGAAGTGAAAATGGTAGGAGAATGTTGTAAGTCGTCAAGGAAATGACTAGTAACGTATAAGAGGTTTTTATCATGAGAATGGTGAGTAAGTTGCATAAAAGAAGTGGGAATGTCTAAGGAGGGCGTTGCATGGTTAAGGTAAATGAAGAACAATGTCGAGGTATTAAGGTAATGGAAAGAAAGGTATAGGTATGCTTAAGAGTTTAAGAGTGATGAGTAACCAAAGAAAGAAGGGAAAAATTGTGCATTGGACATGCAAGATTACCTTGGAAGAGGTTAACAAGCAAGATGGAGTGCAATGATGTTAAGGAGGAGTTATATGGGTAGGAAAGAAGAAAACACTTTGGTTAGTTGAAGTTTTAGATAGAATGCACGTTAGAGAAATAAGGAATTAGTTAACAAGTGGTAGGAATTTCTTGCAAGAATGAGTAAATGTTTGAGGAGGATCTTGGAAGTTGTTTTAATGAGTTTGGTGGAGGTTATAAGGTGTTGTTTGATGTGCCAAATGAGTTAGAATACATTAGGAGGCTTGAGGAAAAATTTGGAGGAGTTTGACAATGTATGAGAAGTTTCTGCAGCCGACCTACCCAGGGGACCGACCCCAGTCTGGTCGGGGTCGGGCTGAAACTGTGAAGTTGGATGTTCTCTGCAGCCGACCTACCCAGGGGGTGGGTCGGTCGGTGGGTCGGTCGGACCATAAAAAAAAAAAAAGAGAAAGAAAGAAACCCTATGGAGTTTAGTGGGTATTAATGGTACCCCATTAAGGGGCAATGATGATTAGGGTATAAAGACCTAAGGGATTAAGTTAAGAATAAACTTAAAAGTTTAAGATTAAGTTTGCAAGATTAAGTTGTAAGACTTAAGAGGTGTTAGGTGGGGATCATTAAGGGTTAAGTAAGTTAAGTAAGTTGAATTAAGTAAGTGATTAACAACCTAAAACTGAATGAATGTTTTAGGACTTGGGAGTTTGGACTCCAGAAGAGAGTAAGCAGCTGAACGAACGAACGGTGAAAGGTACAGTTCTCTTGTGACTGCTGCTAACGAGGTGTCCCTCGGCTTGTGTGCTATTTGTTGTGTGTGCTCACTAAACAAGATAAAGCATGCAACGGAACATATTATATATATTGTATTGTTGTGTGATGTTTGAAAACTAACACAACATACTGTGAGAACTTACTAACAACGTTAGTAAGGAATGAGTGAGATAAGGAACGCTCCCTAATAAGGGACGATATGAACCGAAAGAGGTTAACCTACAAACATGGTCTTGAGATTACTGCTAACTGGAACTTGAGTGAGGAAACCCGGGACCGATCTCCGGTCATGCATGCTAAGGAAAAAGGGGGACGGTATCTGAATCAGATCCGCCCTCCGCTAAGGACTTGTCTTCGGACTTGTAGCCTAGGGCCGGTTGCCGGCTCAGCTGCGCTGGACTCCCGTCCAGAGTAGGTGGCATTAAGATGGTGCGTGGGATCACCTAAATCCCAGGTTCGAATTAAGCTACAACCATTCCCCTCCAGGAACGGTTTGTATACTGAGATTAAGTTAAGTTTGAGGTTAAGGTAAGGTTAAGATAAGTTGCAACCATTCCTTTTTAAGGATGGTTTGTATTATTAAGATTAAGATTAAGGTAAGGTTAAGATAAGTGTGCAACATTCCTTTTAAAGGATGGTTGTATTATTAGATTAAGATTAAGGTAAGGTTAAGATAAGTTGCAACCATTCCTTTTAAAGGATGGTTTGTATTGTTAAGTTTAAGATTAAGGTAAGGTTAAGAAGAATTACAACCATTCCTCTTTAAAGGATGGTTTGAATAATTAAGATTAAGATAAGCGACGTCTACTCCTTATTAAAGGATGGTTGTTTCTCAGATTAAGATAAGACTAAGATTAAGAGGGAACTTTACTTAAGGAGTTAAATAACTAACTCTCTAATTAAGGGAACGCATTTAAGTCGTTCATGTGTGTGAACTTGATTGTTCATATCTGAGTTGTTGTTTACTGCACTTACTATTATATTGGCATCTAATCAACCTCCATGCTATCGACAATTAGTCGTCGTAGCCACGTTAGCTTGGGGGCCATGAGGGGATCGTACCAGCATTCGTGCTGACCCTTTGGGGGCTGTTTTTACTAACAGGTACATCAGGAAGCGGCCGTCGCAAGAGTAAGAAGAGGATACAAGTGTTAAGGATTAAGTGTGACCTACGAGTTGTGCATGTAACTCGATGGCAATTGAGTTAGTAAGATGTAAGGTTGTGAGAGGATTGTAAGAAAGATATGTAAATGGTTAAGTTGTTGACTAATGTTCGGTATATTTGTAGTCAGACCGTGGCAAGGTCCTGGATTGTAAAGAATTTCCGCTGTGACACTTTGTTAATATATTACTGTTAAGTTGAGAGAGACACATTTGGATGAGTTGGGGTGTTAACATGTTAACAATTGGGCTAAATAATTGAGTAGTCTTAGGGTTCATGAAGGTTATATAGTTCGTGCACAGCGTTGGTGAGCCTATACGGCCCCCATGAAATACCCAAACCTTGGTATGTTGGTTAAACATTAAAACATGATTTATTAAGACTAAAAAGAGTCTTAGAAACCTTAGTAAACAAATTTAAGCAAAAGGAAACACAAATGTGCTTTAAAGTCAATAAGAGCCAAAATGTGCTCTAAGCTTGGGATAAACTTGAGTAAGACCTAATGAGCTTACCAAGACCTCATTTATATACTAATGAACATATTAAACCAAACCAAAGAAAACCAAGCTTGAAAACAAGTTAAAACACAAAATGTGCTTTAAGAAGTCTTAAAGCACGTTTTTGAAAAATTGTCTTGTAAATTGTTTGAATGAGCTTGATGCTAAATGTCCATCATTACTCTTAAATATATATGTGTACTATATAGTATCACATTTGGGTGGCTATATTTGTGGGAAATCAAAAATTCACTTCTAAGTGCCTTGTTTAGGTGAATAGTACTTTTTATAAGCTAGTTTATAACATATGTTGTATAAGTAATTAAATTGACAAACAAAGACTATAATACCCTCATATAATAAGGGGGCCGGTTTTCCTAAGTGTGGTGACTCACCACTCTCTATTAAGTATTAAGTAAGTAAAGATAAGTAAATAAACTTACTTACTTTATAAGTATAAAATCTCTCTTAAAAGCAAATTCTATCTTCACTCTCATTTCTTTCCTTCATTCACACGGTTCCCACCTCTCTTCTTCCTTCTTCCTTGTTCTCTCTCGGTAATACTACTACCACCATGGAAGTTCCAACTTTGACCACTTGCTAAATCTAGCTCACTTGTCCAAATCAAAAACAAAGACCACCAATCTCTTCCTCTCATCAAGCTCTTCATTCCTATCTTCTCAAAACTCCAAGAGCTCCATTTCGGTGCCAAGGTGTTCTACCATTGAAGGAGCTTGAGCTTGTATTTTTACATATTGTTACTCTCTTGGCTTCTAGGTAAGGAATCTCAAAGAAAAACTTCATTTCCTCCTGTTTTTGTCATGTCCGAAAATACACATTGATAGGAGCTTTTTGTGTGACTTTGTTCTAGCTTCATTTCAACTCTTCATGGACTAGGTGGAGTCCTCTCTTGTTATATATTCAAACTCTCTTCAAAGATCAAGGTAAAATAACTACATTAATGTTTTTGAAACAATGTCAAATTAGGGTTTACAATGAGATGAAGCTCAAAGCTTGAATACTCATTATGGTGTTTGTATATTGTCTAGAACTTGACAAGGAATCAAATTATCATACGGTTTTGTAAGGAATCAAGGAGGAAGTATTTTGGGAAAAGAGGTAAATCTACTAACTTAAATGTTGTTTAATGCCTTAGGAGAAATGAGCTTATAAATGCTTATTAAAACTACCTAAAGAGCAAATGGTGAATGACTTAGTAAAGTGTTCTCAAGAGACTAGTAAAGGGCAATATGTGTGTTGAGTGTATTTGCAGGTTAAAGGCATATATATTGTGGAAATTCAGTGTTTATGATTTAAGCACTTTAAGGGCCTAAGAGCCATGCATTTTAAGGGCCTAAGTGCCATGCAATTTAAATTATGCACTATATTGTAATGTGGTGTAAATTTGGTGAAATTGTGTATGAGAGTGTTCTTGGTGATTTTAGGTGTTCTTGTGTGTTTAAAGGAGAAGGCAAAGTGTTTAGGCTTAGTAATGATCTAGGGGAATCCATGTCAAAATTTAGGTAAGAAGCAAGAAGTTCTAAGTGTTACATAAGGTTGGTGAGTTAGAAAGTGTAGGAGATGAATAAGAAGTTCATGATGTTCTTAAGGAATTTTGATGTACTAGGAAGTACTCTAGGGTGTAAAAAGGACTTAGACATGATCTTAAGATTTAGTGAGTACCAAAGTCACTTTGGGACTTAGGTAAATATCTAGGCAAACTTTGGTAACAAGGAGAAAGTGTAAACTTGGAAAAGAATTTTTAAGATGGATATAAGGATTAGTTGTGAGAGATAATGCTTAAAAGATGATGTTAAGAGGAGGAGAAAGCATTTTGGGATAGTAGTCATCATAGGTATGAAACACCACTTGGAAACTAGGAGAAAACATTGTAAGTGTTAGGAATTTTGTAAGAAAGAAGTAAAGGCTTAAGGAATTAGAAAATGAGTTTTATGAGTGTTTAAGGATGTCTTAAGGTGTGTTTAAAGTGCCCAAATGAGGTTAGGGGGTACTAGGTTATATGGGGTGAAGTTTGGAGTTGAATGTGAAAAGGAAAACAAAGGTCTGGGGCAGACCGAACTTGCGACCGAACTTGCAAGTTCGGTCGAGCCCAGTTTACCCTGCGAGAATTGGCTTCTGGAAAGGCCGACTTGGGACCGGACTTGCAAGGTCGGTCGGGCCTGTATTTGAGTACGGATTGAGTTACTGGAAAAGACCGAACATAGGACCGGACTTGGTAAGTTCGGTCGGGCTAAATTTACAAAGGGGAGAAACTCTCGGGAAAAGGCCGAACATAGGACCGACTTGGTAAGTTCGGTCGGAGTAGAAAATTTGACGGAAATGTGTTCTGGAATCGACCGAACTTGGACAAGTTCGGTCGACAAGGTCGGTCGGACCTAAACTTGTAAAAAAAAAAAAACAGGAAGAATGTGACTTATGTAGTTAACCCTAGGGTGTATAATGAAGGTAACCTATGGTGAGGTAGACATTAAAACATGTCATACAATCATTAAATACTTAGTAAGTGTGAAGTTAAATAAATAATTAACCGATGTTACTAATGTGTATAGGGTCTCTCAAGGTGGAAACGAAACGAGGCAAAGGACCAAGGTATGGTTTTCTTGCAGTCTGTTGCCTAACGGTTTACACCGGCTTGGGTGGTTGCTTTTCTGCGTGTTACGACCTTATAAGACTAAGGCATGAAAAGAGTTTACAGTTGTTATACATTATGATGTTGTAAGGTTATGACTCCTTTCCCTTGGTTGTCTAACAAGACCTAAATGTTTGCTTGTATGTGACTTAACAAAATGTTGTGTGATCACTAACAAGTGCTAACCGGGGGAGTGAGGAGTCCGGTTGTTCCGGCCACGCGTGTGATGGATGGGGGTCGATATCATATCCGGTTCGGCTCTCTTGGTGTATGTATAGGTGGTATTCCAATTTGGTTTCTACCTTCCCTTAGCTTATCCAAAGCTAGTTACTGACTCACGTCGGGCCATAGGGGCATACGTATGTTATTTCGGTGTGCTTGGGATTACTATATCCGACACACCTTTGGTATAAGTTAACCGTTCTACATAACCGGACGGTAACGAGGATGGTAACGAGCTTAACATGGGATTGGTAAAAATCTCTAGGCTCACATGGTATACTAACTATGGTGGAAGGTTCCTTGTGAGGACCGAGCTTATGGTGTTATGTATTGATGTTGTGATGCTATGCAATTTCCCTTGCTATGCTATGGTATATATATATGTTGGATGTTCTAAAATGAATGCCATGTTATTATGACAATTGGTTGCGCGTATCCCGGTAGTCGATGGGCTGCGCGTTAGCCATACCAGCAAAGGTGCTGACCCCCTCGGGGGCCATATTTTATTGCAGGATGAGGATCGAAGAGGCAGAGTGGCTCTAGGTCCTAGGTTGTTGATATACTTTTGGATAAGTAGGTTGTTGAGCCCGGGATGCGCCTTGTGCTCCCGAGGCGTTACATTTTGATACCGTTGTTATACAGTGTTGGATGATTATGGTTTGGAGATGTGTTGTAAATTAAATACTCGGTATGGTTGGTTATGTTTATATATGGATGTTAGACACTTTGCTCGGGAGTCTGATCATCAGACCGATACTGTTGTATTTATTCTGCCTAGTTAACCACGTGGGTGGTTAACGGCGTTGTAACACCAAAGCGTTAGTTATTATTTGGCTGGTAATTTCCGCTGCGAATTCGGTAGATGATAGGAGCGTTGTAGGGTGTTACAAAAAGTGGTATCAGAGCGAAGTATCGCTCTGATGACTAGAATACCGAGCTTAGGGATATACCGAGTTAGGAAACCTAGCTACAGTTACCTAAGTGGACAGATTTGGAAAGGTTAACCACTAACTAAGTGTGGAATTACCTGGTTGTCGGGAAGATGCTATAACCATTGGACCGATAAGTGTGCAAGCATAATGCTAATGAAATGTTCATATGAATTCAGAGGCAGGTAGACCACGAGGGAGAGGCCGCGGGCGCGGTACTGGAGATTTGGGTAACCAGGGCGATGATACTGCGGCACAGACTATGGCTGAGGCAGTTGCAGCCGCCGTAGCCCAGTTGGTACCCGATTGGTTGCTGCTATTCAGCAAGGGCAACAGCCCGGAGTTCAGCCACCACACCACCGCCACGAGAGACCAATTGGGTCAAGGCGTTGGCTGATCTGAGACCGCCATCATTCAATGGGGAGACTGATCCTCGAAAACTGGAGGCGTACATCTCCGAACTGGAGACCACTACGAGACCTTGGCAGTACCTGCTGAAGCTAAGGTCCGTCTTGCCGCCTACTACTTGAAGGGTACGGCGCAGAGTTGGTGGAAGTTGGTGAAGGAGGACAGGATGGCTGATCCTGACTTTGGTTGGAGGGAGTACACGGCTCTACTGCGAGCCAAGTACTACCCGGTACACGTGCAGGAGGCAAGCGCCTCGAGCTGGACAGTCTGAAGCAGGGGGATAAGATGTCGGTTGATGACTACTATACCGCATTCACCGGCCTTATCCACCTGTTACCAGACCTTGGGTACTCGAACCGGGTGTTGGTGAACCGGTTCTACAATGGACTAAGCCACCGTCTCCGCTATGGGATGGGGCCAGCTGAGTATACCACCTTGCAGGTAATTAGAGTACCTTGTTGTGAATCAATTTATACCATGAGTGAATGTTAATGTGAGTTGGTAAGTTGTTTTTGCGGGGCATGACTGACATCCTAAAATACAGGAGTGCTATCATGCCGCTGCTAAGGTTGAAATTACCGTCCGTCTGAGGGACGAGGAGAATGCGCACAAGCGCAAGGCCACCAACGAGGGCCAGAATCAGCAAGGGTATGGGGGAGGAAAGAAAAGAAAAACCCTACCCTCAGCCCAGAAGGGCTAGTACCAGGGTGACAAGGGCCAAGCCCAGACCACCACAGCTGATGAGCCACTGAAGCTCACGTACGCGTATGCGGCGAAGCCTCTACGCTCCTACCCGCCTAAGGGTAATTACTTAACCATGTGTATCTAGTTGAGGTGTGAGTTGTTAAGATGGAAAGTGAGTATTGATGTGGTGTTATAGCAGCTAGCGCGGGTTCTGGACCGGAGCGCCACTTTTACTGTAAGTGGTGCAATGGAGACCACCCCGGCAAAGACTGCAAGGGGAATGATGTGAGGTGCCGTCACTGCCAGAAGATGGGGCACCGTGAGTTTGAGTGTTGGACGAACCCCAACGGCAGAAACTACAAGCCAAAGGGCAGTGGAAGGGTAATACTACCACGACCACTGAAGGCCCGAAGGCGATTACTCAGCAGACTTCTGACAAGAAGTACACTGAATCCCAGAAGGGGAAGGCTACGGGGTCCGGCAAGGCCACCTGAATGTGGTGGACCGGTCTGAGGCACCAGGATCCTCTTCGAGACCAGGTACCGCCTAAACCGTTAAATGAAAAAGTGATTGCTTACCGCATTTCATGCATGAGTGTTAGCAAGTCTAAGGGTATAAACATATAAGCAAAGAGTTAGAATGTAATGTGGAAGACACCTAAAATTAGGCAATTTGAAACTTAGGAACCTTCAATATCTGCTATCCAATCCCGCCCACACCAAACCCTGAAGAAACCGCCATCAACATCACCGACTTTCCATTGGAGCAATGTCAGGTTATCCAGCCAGGTATGATACTTTAAATGGATACCTGACACCGGAAGCACAAATCCATATCATCAGACGATGCGACGAACTCGGAGCAAAACCAGGAGGGTTCTACACACCCGAATACCCGAACGGAGCAAGGATGCAATTGAAGATGATGTGCATGGGTAAGGACTGGACCCTTACACCAAGTCATATCAAGAAGTACGAGCTGAAGATGGAGCAACAGTAGCAAGTATACCAGAGGAGTTCCACGCGGTCGTTAATCACGCCGTGGGAATTGCTCAGCAAGTTGAAACGGAATCAATTCCAAGTGTGAAAGCAGATCTATGCATTGTGAACTTCTACCAAAAAGGTGGACGGTTAGGTATACACCAAGACAAGGACGAGTCACCCGAGTCTCTAAGTAAGGGAGTACCCGTGGTGTCTTGGTCCATTGGTGATACCGCAGTCTTTGTATATGGCGAGCAGAAGCGTGCTGATCTCGCAAAGAAGCTACTGCTGAAATCGGGAGATGTACTAATCATGGGTGGGACAATCAAGGATGCTATACCATGGCATCAGAAAGATCAAACTGAATACCGCACCGTCGGCAGTAATTAATGCCACACACATGAAACCTGGACGTTTAAATTTGACTTTCAGGCAGTTTTGAGCCTTGTGTATCATGTAATGTATTAAGCCAGTGGTTTGACAAAGGAGCTATATCTAGCAATGTCTACAATGTAACCAATTTATGGTGTGTAAGACTGTGTTAATGAATAAAGGAATGTTGTTTTGGAGTGTATCAACGTGTTGTTACCCAATACTTATTAGTTTGCCAATGAATTAGGCTGTGCACTCGGAACGGGAGGTATACTGAGTGTCTGCAATAAGGCAGAAGCCGGCAAAAGAGCGGCACAATCCTCACCGGTACCTTCCAGTGAATGGCGTGGATGCATCGATCTTGTTCGACTCTGGAGCCTCACACACATTCATTTCGCTATCATTTGCGAAGAGGGGCGGGGTTAGATGGTGAAGAGATGCCAGACTTCGTGGTACTCTCCCGTCGAAAGAGCGGATCAATGTACCCGCTACTACCGAGATGCTGTTGTTCGAATCAGGGATGAGGAGTTTCCGATCGACTTGATAGAGTTCGACGGACTAGGTTTTGATGTGATTGTCGGGATGAACTGGTTGGAGCGGTACAAGGGTAGAATCCTATGTGCCGAGCATCGACTGCTTCTTAGGAGTCCATCTGGGGTTACTATATCATACCGCCAGAGGCCCAGGGAGCCTTCGACACAGATCATCACCGCCATGGCCATGTATCGTGAGTTACGACGGGGAAATGATGTATACCTCTGCTATGTCCAGGACATAGAGAGAGACCCTGAGTTTAGCCCAGATGTGCCGGTAGTGTCGGAGTTTCCTGATGTATTTCCTAAGGAACTGCCGGGCATGCCGCCAGCACGAGAGGTTGAGTTTGAGATTGATCTAATTCCGGGCACCGGACCCATTGCGAAGGCACCTTACCGTATGGCTCCAGCAGAAATGACAGAGCTCAAGGAGCAGCTGAGAGACCTACTCGACAAGGGCTTTATCCGCCCTAGTGTTTCACCATGGGGAGCGCCGGTTCTCTTTGTGAAGAAGAAGGACGGTAGCCTCCGCCTATGTATGATTATCGAGAGCTGAATGCTGTTACGGTGAAGAACCGTTACCCCTTACCACGCATCGACGATCTATTTGATCAGCTGAGGGGAGCATCAGTATTCTCCAAGATAGACCTGCGTTCCGGATACCACCAGATTGCCATCCGTGACAGTGATATCGAAAAGACAGCCTTCAGAACTAGGTATGGGCACTATGAGTTCACCGTTATGCCGTTTGGCTTGTCAAATGCACCAGCAAAGTTCATGGACTTAATGAACCGTTTGTTCCAAGATCAGTTGGACAAATCAGTGGTAGTCTTCATCGATGACATACTTGTGTATTCGAAATCGAGAGGTGAGCATGAAAGCCACCTGAGAGATGTATTGCAAACATTGAGAAAGAATCAGCTGTATGCTAAATTTTCTAAGTGTGAATTTTGGTTGAACCAAGTATCATTCCTTGGACATGTGATATCTGAGGCCGGAATCGCTGTTGATCCGGCGAAGATAGATGCAGTGCGCACCTGGCCTAGGCCGAAGACAGTTACCGACATCAGGAGCTTCCTCGGTCTGGCAGGTTATTATAGGAGATTTGTGAAGGACTTCTCCAGTGTCTCGAAGCCGATGACTTCCTTGATGAAAAAGGATGCACCATTCGAGTGGACAGTCGATTGTGAGAGAGCTTTCACGAGTCTCAAGGATGCTCTGACATCTGCACCGGTTCTGACATTACCAGACGGTCCAGATGGTTTTGAGGTCTATTGCGACGCATCAGGCAGGGGTATGGGTTGTGTGTTGATGCAACACGGGAAGGTCGTGGCTTACGCCTCCCGACAGCTGAAGAAGAAGCATGAGGAGAACTACCCTACCCACGACTTGGAATTGGGGGCCATTGTCTTCGCACTGAAGATATGGCGACATCACTTGTATGGGGTAAGCGTGACAATCTATTCCGACCAAAAGTTTGAAATACTTGTTCACTCAGAAAGAGTTGAACATGAGGCAGAGAAGGTGGGTTGAATTCTTGAATGATTATGACATCGATTTACAGTACAAGGAGGGTAAGGCAAACGTGGTAGCTGACGCATTGAGTCGCCGAGCACACTCTCTCCATTCGCTAGTCTCTCATACTGGCTTGGTTGAAGAGGTGCGGAGTGCTCAGATGACGGATCAGTATATGGTGGAAATTAGACAGAAGCTTATTGATGGCACATTCGAGGGTCAGAAGTACGACTTCAGACTCCACGATGATGACCTGATTAGGCTTAATGGCCGGTTGTGTATACCGAGGAGTAGCGCTGAGCTGAAGGAGCGCATACTGAGTGAATCCCATTGTTCTACGACATCGATTCACCCGGAGCTTCAAAGATGTATAGAATATGAAAACGTTATTTCTGGTGGGCTGGAATGAAAAAGGATGTGAATGACTATGTATTGAGGTGTCTCACTTGTCAGAAGGTCAAGTTTGAGCACCGACGGCCTGGTGGTATGGTGCAGCCAATGCCAGTGCCGGAGTGGAAGTTCCATGACATATCTATGGACTTCGTGGTAGGGCTTCCGCCTACAAGGGGAGGTCTAAATATGATTTGGGTTGTGGTAGACCGACTGACCAAGGTGTCTCGATTCATTCCGATGAAGGACACCTGGAAAGTGGCAAGGTTGGCAGAATTATTCGATAAAGAGATTGTAAGACATCATGGGTACCAAAGACGATAGTATCTGACAGAGATACCAGATTCTTATCCAGATATTGGAAGTCTACACGAGAGGCACTTGGTACTGAACTGAAATTGAGTACGGCGTTTCACCCACAGACCGATGGTCAGAGTGAGCGCACCATACAAACACTTGAGGATATGCTACGTGCATGTGCACTTGACTTTCAGACCAGCTGGATTGATAAGTTACATCTGATCGAGTTTAGTTACAACAACAGTTATCATGCATCGATCAAGATGTCTCCCTTCCAGGCATTGTACGGTAGACCATGCCGCACGCCATTATGCTGGGATGAGTCGAGTGAGACGGTCATTATAGGACCAGAGTATCTTGAGCAAGTTCAGGCAGAAGTTCGCCAGATCAGGGCTAATATGAAAGCAGCTCAGGATAGACAGAAGTCGTACGCAGATGTGCGCCGACGTGACTTGGAGTTCGCCGTGGGCGATCAGGTATTTTTAGGTATCCCCCATGAAGGGAGTATTTCGTTTTGGCCAGAAGGGCAAGTTGAGCCCGAAATATGTAGGTCCTTCATGTTGTGACGGAGCGATCGGCCCGGTAAGCTTATAGACTTGATTTACCCTCCGAGCTGGGCAATGTACATGATGTATTTCATGTGTCCCAGTTAAGAAGTATATGTCTCATCCGTCTCATGTGTTTCAGCCGGAAAGGCTAACCTTAGAGCCAACCATGCGATCAGTGGAGACTCCGGTACGGGTTCTGGATACTAAGACTCGAGACACCTCGCCATAAGTCCGTGAGACTGGTGAAGGTCCTCTGTCTAACCAGGACGTTGAGGAGGCCACTTGGGAGCTGGAAGAAAAGATGAAGGCGAAGCACCCGTCATTGTTTGCTTCTTAGTGTTCATATGTATAGGGTACGGGGCATACCCCTTTTAAGGGGGTAGAGCCGTTTCGGTTATGGTTGTATACGACATGTATATGTATACATTGTCTATGTTATGTTACAGACCGTTTGTCTGAATGGTATTATGTGGTTTGGACCTTGAGTCCGTTGTGGTATTATGGGTTGGACCTCGAGTCCGTTGTGGTGTAAGAATGATGGAAAGGTTGGTAATGATGTTTTGGAAGTGTGGTGTTATAAGATTTTTCCGTGTTCTAATAGTAAGATATGTGGGAAGTATGAACTTTGGGGACAAAGTTCTTTTAGGGGGGTAGATTGAAATACCCCAAACCTTGGTATGTTGGGTTAAACATTAAAACATGATTTATTAAGACTAAAAAGAGTCTTAGAAACCTTAGTAAACAATTTAAGCAAAAGGAAACACAAATGTGCTTTAAAGTCAATAAGAGCCAAATGTGCTCTAAGCTTGGATAAACTTGAGTAAGACCTATGAGCTTACCAAGACCTCATTTATATACTAATGAACATATTAAACCAAATACCAAAAAAACCAAGCCTGAAAACAAGTTAAAAATAAAATGTGCTTTAAGAAGTCTTAAAGCACGTTTTTGAAAATTGTCTTGTAAATGAGTTTTGAATGGCTAAATGTCCATCATTACTCTTAAATATATATGTGTACTATATAGTATCACATTTGGGTGGCTATATTTGTGGGAAATCAAAAATTTCACTTCTAAGTGCCTTGTTTAGTGAATAGTACTTTTTATAGCTAGTTTTATAACATATTTTTATTAAGTAATTAAATTGACAACAAAGACTATAATACCCTCATAATAATAAGGGGGCCGTTTTCCTTAAGTGTGGTGACTCACCACTCTCTTATTAATGTATTAGTAAGTAAAGATAAGTAAATAAACTTACTTTTTACTTTATAAGTTATAATATCTCTTAAAAGCAATTCTATCTTCACTCTCATTTCTTTCCTTCATTCACACGGTTTCCCCACCTCTCTTCTTCCTTCTTCCTTGTTCTCTCTCGGTAATATACTACCACCACCATGGAAGTTCCAACTTTGACCACTTGCTAAATCTAGCTCACTTGTCCAAATCAAAAACAAAGACCACCAATCTCTTCCTCTCATCAGCTCTTCATTCCTATCTTCTCAAAACTCCAAGAGCTCCATTTCGGTGCCAAGGTGTTCTACCATTGAAGGAGCTTGAGCTTGTATTTTTACATATTGTTACTCTCCTTGGCTTCTAGGTAAGGATCTCAAATAAAAACTTCATTTCCTCCTTGTTTTTGTCATGTCCGAAAATACACATTGAAGGAGCTTTTTTGTTGACTTTGTTCTAGCTTCATTCCAACCCTTCATGGACTAGGTGGAGTCCTCTCTTGCTAGATATTCAAACTCTCTTCAAAGAGCAAGGTAAAATAACTACATTAATGTTTTTGAAACAATGTCAAATTAGGGTTTACAATGAGATGAAGCTCAAAGCTTGAATACTCATTATGGTGTTTGTATATTGTCTAGAACTTGACAAGGAATCAAATTATCATACGGTTTTGTAAGGAATCAAGGAGGAAGTATTTTGGGAAAAGAGGTAAATCTACTAACTAAATGTTGTTTAATGCCTTAGGAGAAATGAGCTTATAAATGCTTATTAAAACTACCTAAAGAGCAAATGGTGAATGACTTAGTAAAGTGTTTCTCAAGAGACTAGTAAAGGGCATATATGAGTGTTGAGTGTATTTGCAGGTTAAAGGCATATATATTGTGGAAATTCAGTGTTTATGATTTAAGCACTTTAAGGGCCTAAGAGCCATGCATTTTAAGGGCCTAAGTGCCATGCAATTTAAATTATGCACTATATTGTAATGTGGTGTAAATTTGGTGAAATTGTGTATGAGAGTGTTCTTGGTGATTTTAGGTGTTCTTGTGTTTTAAAGGAGAAGGCAAAGTGTTTAGGCTTAGTAATGATCTAGGGGAATCCATGTCAAAATTTAGGTAAGAAGCAAGAAGTTCTAAGTGTTACATAAGGCTTGGTGAGTTAGAAAGTGTAGGAGATGAATAAGAAGTTCATGATGTTCTTAAGGAATTATTGATGTACTAGGAAGTACTCTAGGTGTAAAAGGACTAGACATGATCTTAAGATTTAGTGAGTACCAAAGTCACTTTGGGACTTAGGTAAATATCTAGGCAAACTTTGGTAACAAGGAGAAAGTGTAAACTTGGAAAAGAATTGTTAAGATGGATATAAAGGAATTAGTTGTGAGAGATATGGCTTAAAAATGATGTTAAGAGGAGGAGAAAGCATTTTGGGATAGTAGTCCTCATAGGTATGAAACACCACTTGGAAACTAGGAGAAAACATTGTAAGTGTTAGGAATTTGTAAGAAAGAAGTAAAGGCTTAAGGAATTAGAAAGTGAGTTTTATGAGTGTTAAGGATGTCTTAAGGTGTGTTTAAAGGCCCAATGAGGTTAGGGGGTACTAGGTTATATGGGGTTAAGTTTTGGAGTTGAATGTGAAAGGAAAACAAAGGTCTGGGGCAGACCGAACTTGCGACCGAACTTGCAAGTTCGGTCGAGCCCAGTTTACCTGCGAGAATTGGCTTCTGGAAAGGCCGACCTTGGGGACCGGACTTGCAAGGTCGGTCGGGCCTGTATTTTGAGTACGGATTGAGTTACTGGAAAAGACCGAACATAGGACCGGACTTGGTAAGTTCGGTCGGGCTAAATTTACAAAGGGGAGAAACTCTCGGGAAAAGGCCGAACATAGGACCGGACTTGGTAAGTTCGGTCGGAGTAGAAAATTTTGACGGAAATGTGTTCTGGAATCGACCGAACTTGGACAAGTTCGGTCGACAAGTCGGTCGGACCTAAACTTGTAAAAAAAAAAAAAACAGGAAAGAATGTGACTTATGTAGTTAACCCTAGGGTGTATAATGAAGGTAACCTAGGGTGAGGTAGACATTAAACATGTCATACAATCATGTTAAATACTTAGTAAGTGTGAAGTTAAATAAATAATTAACCGACGTTACTAATGTGTATAGGGTCTCTCAAGTGGAAACGAAACGAGGCAAGGACCAAGGTATGGTTTTCTTGCAGTCTGTTGCCTAACGTTTACACCGGCTTGGTGTTGTTTGCTTTTCTGCGTGTTACGACCTTATAAGACTAAGGCATGAAAAGAGTTTACAGTTGTTATACATTATGATGTTGTAAGGTTATGACTCCTTTCCCTTGGTTGTCTAACAAGACCTAAATGTTTGCTTGTATGTGACTTAACAAAATGTTGTGTGATCACTAACAAGTGCTAACCGGGGGAGTGAGGAGTCCGGTTGTTCCGGCCACGCGTGTGATGGTGGGGGTCGATATCATATCCGGTTCGGCTCTCTTGGTGTATGTATAGGTGGTATTCCAATTTGGTTTCTACCTTCCCTTAGCTTATCCAGCTAGTTACTGACTCACGTCGGGCCATAGGGGCATACGTATGTTATTTCGGTGTGCTTGGGATTACTATATCCGACACACCTTTGGTATAAGTTAACCGTTCTACATAACCGGACGGTAACGAGGATGGTAACGAGCTTAACATGGGATTGGTAAAAATCTCTAGGCTCACATGGTATACTAACTATGGTGGAAGGTTCCTTGTGAGGACCGAGCTTATGGTTATGTATTGATGTTGCGATGCTATGCAATTTCCCTTGCTATGCTATGGTATATATATATGTTGGATGTTCTAAAATGAATGCCATGTTATTATGACAATTGGTTGCGCGTATCCCGGTAGTCGATGGGCTGCGCGTTAGCCATACCAGCAAAGGTGCTGACCCCCTCGGGGCTCCATATTTTTATTGCAGGATGAGGATCGAAGAGGCAGAGTGGCTCTAGGTCCTAGGTTGTTGACATACTTTTGGATAAGTAGGTTGTTGAGCCCGGATGCGCTTGTGCTCCTGAGGCGTTACATTTTGATACCGTTGTTATACAGTGTTGGATGATTATGGTTTGGAGATGTGTTGTAAATTAAATACTCGGTATGGTTGGTTATGTTTATATATGGATGTTAGACACTTTGCTCGGGAGTCTGATCATCAGACCGATACTGTTGTATTTATTCTGCCTAGTTAACCACGTGGGTGGTTAACGGCGTTGTAGCACCAAAGCGTTAGTTATTATTTGGCTGGTAATTTCCGCTGCGAATTCGGTAGATGATAGGAGCGTTTGTAGGGTGTTTACACCCACTTTCAGGATTGAAGCGGACGAGACCAAACGCGAGCGTGGGATTCTTGGGATAGCTAACAGTTTACTTATGTATTCCGACACGGTTGTTTACGTTATTGTTTACGAACATTGTGGTATTGGGATAGATAGATGGCTCACTGTTCTTTCGGAATTTATTCGGTTTGTAATTTTAGTTGTATTAAATCTCTGTCATCACAGCGGTAGTGTAGATTGGATAGTTGGTAAACGCTTCGTTACTCGCATGGGCGGGTAACGGCGGGTAACACCCGGTTTATTTGTAGGTGACTTTTAATTACCGTTGCGAATCGACTGATATTTATGTTAGGCACGCTAGTTTAACCGGAATTTGGTGTAGGGGTGTTACATTAACCTTGAGCTAAACCACCATTTTCCTTCACATTCCTTCGAATGACAAGGCGCATGAAGTAAATCATATTCCATTATACCCTTCAATGCCACGTACTCATGATCCATTTGATAAAGGTTAATATTAACATTTCAGCTCAGAAAATGCATACATACTTCTATTGAAGTTCATTGTTTTCCTTTTTCTTTCACCACAAACTTTTCTCTCCACCTTTGTAGTGGCTTAGGGTCAACTATCCCAGATTCAAACAAACTTAGGTAGCTAGGTGATAAAGCACCCCGAAAGGACTTAATACCGAGTGGATGAGGCCTGTTTAGGATCAGAGTTTGCCTTTATGGATCAGCGGAGTACCTTGCTTTTGTTCTTTTCCACCATACATTCCAATTCATTCCAAGGCTCAAAGTTAAAAACAAAATTCAGATGGTAAATACTCTCAAAATCATTAGCATAAGTGAAAAAAACTTCAATAAAAATAATTAAGCACCACAAACAGTTGAAAATTTTTGTACCCCAATTCTGTCAACCTGCAAAACTTCCTCTATGGCTCCGAACCTGGTTACCACCACTTATAACACTCAAACAAATGCAAGAAAAACAAGCTTAAAAACAAGCTGCGAATGAGCGAATCCTCCCCCACACTTAGACTGGAGCAATGCCCTCATTGCTTAGATAGAAGTAATTCAGAGAAGCATGCAATCCAAAGGAGCAAATCACATAGTGCAGAACAAAGGAAGTATTAAAAAAATTTGCATAAGCATAGCATAAAAAGTACTCCCCAGAGTTCGTAGAGTAGCAGTAGGAGCTCCCCCACACTGGAGTTTAGCTATGGGTTGAATAAAGATATTTCCTGAAAGAATAAACTACATAGCCAGAAGAACTCAAGCGGAAATCACATGAAGACATAAGCAGAAAAAGAACGATAACTCAAATAGAAAATATAAGTAAAACAAAATGGAAAGAAAGAAATAAAAAAATTGAAAAGGGAAAAAAGAACCAAAGGGTTGTCTCCCATTAAGCTGCCCAGATTTAGAGTCTTTGGCTAGACTCTCACTTTGTTATCCCGGGTCAAACATAAAAGTTGACAATGGCGTCAACGGGAGTAAGAAGTGGACAATAATCAGTAGTAGACCACCTGGATCAAAACAAAACGTTACCTCGGCAGATAAAATAGTAAAATAACACCACAAAACCTGGTCTTTGAGGAGGTATTGACGGTAATGGGTCTCAAGTAGAAGACCAGGTGCTGATCGTTGTTCTTCCTCAAATTGAAGGATGTAAACATCCTCCTTCTGTGGCTGAGGCTCAAAGAGACCATGATAATGGCAAAGTGGTGGTGGCCTCTCCCTTTCAAAGTATAGGATGTGGACATCCTCTTCGTCTTGGATCAAGGGTGAAGAGGAGGGTAATTTGAATCTTCAATAAGTAGCTCCTCCTCGGACTCATAACAACCCTCCACATTTACAGCATCTGGAACAGTCACATCCACTAGTACAAAACAGGCTTACCGCAGCGCCCCATATTGCAGCGGTTGTAAGAGGAACCGCTGAAATAGGATGTTTTAAAATTTCCGCGTCACCTACCGCAGCGGTTCCTAGCTAACAACCGCTGCGGTAGGTGACGCGAAATTTTAAAACGTCCTATTTCAGCGGTTCCTTTTACAATCGCTGCAATAGGGGCACCGCGGTAGGTAGGTCAATTTTTTCAAAAAACAATCAGGCTTATTCTTTTAAAAAATTTCACTATCCCTGTTTTTTAAGTCTATTGCACCGGTTGTTAGCTAGGAACTGCTACAGTAGGTAGGTCGATTTTTTTTTAAAAAAAATCCCGCTTATTCTTTTAAAAATTTCACTATCCCGCTTTTTTTAAAGCCTATTGCAGCGGCTAACAACCGCTGCAGTAGGTAGGTCGATTTTAAAAAAAAATCCCGCTTATTCTTTTAAAAATTTCACTATCTCGCTTTTTTTAAAGCCTATTGCAGCGGTTGTTAGCTAGGAACCGCTGCAGTAGGTCGGTCGATTTTTTCAAAAAAAAAATCCCGCTTATTCTTTTAAAAATTTCACTATCCCGCTTTTTTTAAAACCTATTGCAGCGGTTGTTAACTAGGAACCGCTGCAGTAGGTAGGTCGATTTTTTTTTTTAAAAAAAAATCCCGCTTATTCTTTTAAAAATTTCACTATCCCGCTTTTTTTAAAGCCTATTGCAGCGGTTGTTAACTAGGAACCGCTATAGTAGGTAGGTCAATTTTTTAAAAAAAACCCACTTATTCTTTTAAAAATTTCACTATCCCGCTTTTTTAAGCCTATTGCAGCGGTTGTAGCTAGGAACCGCTGAAATAGATAGGCCGATTTTTTCAAAAAAAAAAATCCCGCTTATACTTTTAATAAATTTCACTATCCCGCTTTTTTTAAGCCTATTGCAGCGGTTGTTAGCTAGGAACCGTTGCAATAGACTTTTTGTTTTATTATAAAAGTTTATTCTCTTCGTTCGACGCTCTACACTCTCTTCTTCTGGCGACGCTCTGCGCTCTCTTCTTCTGGCGAACAAGAAAATGCTTTGCGCTCTTCTCTTCACTCACGGTCAATGGCGAACAAGGTATGCATGCTCTGCGCTCTCTTCTTTTTTTCACTCATTTATTCTTCTTCTCTTCCCTCATGGTAATATACTCGAACTTATCTCTGTACTTCGGTAATTTTGCAAGCCTAACTGGTGAACAAGAACATATATGTTTTGTGCCTTTTTCTCTTCTCATATTTGCGCCTCTTTCACTGTAATTTTGCAACTCTGATTGGTGAACAAGGAACAAAGGTTGTGCCTATGTATTCTCTTCTTACGGTAATTTTGCAACAGGTTTGGTGAACAAGAAACATGTTGTGCGCCTCTTCCACTATATATATGCACGGTAATTTTGCAACTTGATCAGGCGAACAAGGAACACGTTTTGCGCCATCTGAGAAGAGAAATCGTGAACTGGCGGAGCAGCTGCGCGAGGAAGAAGATGAAGCAGCTAATTTTTTTTTAAAAAAAGAATACCTATTGCACCGGTTCCTAGCTAACAACCGCTGCAATAGGTGTGTTTTTTTGTCCTAACGCCCACCTATGGCAGCGGTTCCTAGCTAACAACCGCTGCAATAGGTTTGTTTTTTTTTTGTCCTGAAGCCCACCTATGGCAGCGGTTGTTAGCTAGGAACCGCTGTCATAGGTAACCTACTGCAGCGGTTCAACAACCGCTGAGGTAGGGTCAAGACCCTATCGCAGCGCACCTCGTTACAGCGGTTATAGAACCGCTGAGATAGACCCAAAACAACCGCTGCGATAGGTCTGTTTTGTACTAGTGATCCTTCAATTGTTCTTCATGATTCTGATATGGTTGAGAATGAAGTGAACCAGGAGAAGTTTGCTGCAATAACAATTGAGTCATCTGACTTAGCTGTTCCTACATGTTCACAAGGGCTTGCTCTAATTTCTGCTGGCCCAAGTCAGGTTCTGATTAATCATTTGCTGCTCAACTTGACTCTACTGAGTGGCCATGAACTTTTTCATCAACTCCTGCAGGTTATCAATATTAGAGGCCCAAGTCTGCGGCTGTGAAGGAGGTTGCTGCAGATAGTCTGGCTGATCCTCTAACCACAACTACTATTGTACTTTGAGACAGTCATCAAACTCATGAGGTCCCCCACAATTCGAGCAATATATACCCTGAAAAGGATGATTCCCCTTCGAATTGCTCCTCAATCTGCCTCATCTCTTCAATTTTGGGGCAATCTTCAAACTCGTGATTTCCCCCACACCGCCAGCAGCACACATCGGAGGAAAACGGATCAAAAGAACCAGAAGACACCTGCTCCACAGCCCAAACAGGAGTATGTCCCATATTGAACCACCTCTTTAGATTGACTGATGGACCTTGAATTTCAGACAAGGAACAGTTACTGGCCATCAAAACAGAATTTAGATTAGAACTAAAATTAAAAGAAAAACTATCAAAAATAAAGAAATAACTAAAAATAGTATGAGCTAAAAAAACAAAATAAACCAAATACAATGAATAAAAGACAAATATTTTTACTAAGTAACGAAATAAGTGAAAACAAAATTAACTAAGAATATAATAAAATAAAATAAGGGAAAATTACATCGCCCACCCATGACGTTTGGCGAAATTACACAGCCCACCCACGAGGTTTCAAAAATTATTTTGCCCACCCATGTGGTTTCCACAATTTTACATCCAGCAACTTTTCTAATATTTGATTAACTTAAAAGATGGTTAAATGATATCCAAATTTGATGAAACTTTACATGGACGATATTAAAGTGTTATATTTTGGTAAAACGTGAAATCCAACGTTTTTTAAGCTCATATATGATCCGTGGGACCCGATGAACGTGTCTCATGTTTCATTGGGTCCCATAGGTCATATATGACCTTAAAAACTTTGGATTTGGCATTGAACAAAAATATAACACCTTAGCATCGTCCATGTAAAGTTTCATCAAATTTGGATATCATTTAACCATCTTTTAAGTTGATCAAATATTAGAAAAGTTGTTGGATGTAAAATTGTGGAACCACATGGGTGGGCAAAGTAATTTTTGAAACCTCGTGGGTGGGCTGTGTAATTTCGCCAAACGTCATGGGTGGGCGATGTAATTTTCCGTAAAATAAATTAAGAAAAAACCTAAAACAAAACAAGTTAAACAAATTAAATATAAACAAACACAAATTAAAGTTATAACTAAATTAAAACAAGAAAGAAGTAAATTACAAAAAAAAAGTTAAATTGTTAAAAACAAATAAACTAAAATAAATAAAGTAAAAATATGAAAACGAAATAAGTTAGAGAAAACTAAAAATAAAATTAAACTAAGAGATAAAATAAAATAAACTAAAAACAAATAGAAATAAAACAAAACAAAAACAGTTGACCACCAAAGTTAAGGACTAGACAAATGTCAAGTCCCCGACAACGGCGCCATTTTGCAAATAAGGATTTTTGATAACTAAAAAAATAAGAAAATAAACCTAGAAATTAATTAATCAAAAGCCCACAGGTTGCAAATACCCGGTTGAAATAGTAAAGCAAATTAAGTAAGTTACCGGGGTAGATTCATGGGGACTTAGTACTTAAATCTAATCCTAGACAAAAACTGGAAATTAGAGGGGGTTGTTCTTGTTGTTTAGAAAATCAAACTAATGTGAAAAATAAGTGAATAACAATTAAATAAAAGAGATTAAATCAGATAATTAAAGCGGAACCCTGGGTTCAAGTTATTTTCTCCCTGGATAGATTTAGTAAATTTTACAGTTTTAACTCGAGATATGGATTGGCGAATTCTTTAATTTTCTTTTCAAGACTAAATCCTAGCCACAAAAAGCACACCTAACAGAACTTGCGTGTTCTAATCTAGAAACAAGCAAAACACGAGTAGGTGGATTACGCCCAAAGAATTTTTAGCATCTGAAGGAAAACCTAATCTATCCGATTTAATTCTCCACAGATTTAATACTCACCAATCAGTTTGCAAAAGGGTTCGCAAGGTAATTCAACTAATTCATGAGATTAATCGAATAATGCAAAGAATAATTCTTAATCTAAAACAATCCATATAATTCTCAAATTTAAACTGCAAAATATAAAACTAAATCATATCCAGATTACAACAACTATTCCCCAGGGTTGAATCCTTTTAGCCAGACAAGTTCGAGAAATTGATAGAGAAAACAATTCTAGAATTCATCCTACAAAGAAGAGAGAACTCCTGAATTATTTGTCTATCCAGAACTCGAATCTGTAGGATGGAAGGTTGAACAGAGATGAATCCGGTGTTGAAGATGACCTTGCTAGGGTTGCAACTTCACCAGGTGAAAAGAACATGAGCGCGGTGTTGTATTCTTGTCGAGTGTCTGATTGTGAATGGATCGTTGTGAATGAGTCGTTGTGAATGGATGTCTTTCTCTTCCAAAGTCTTCCTTATTTATAGTTGAAATCAAGACTATTCGCCTGTCCATTGATGGTCTTCTTTTCAATTTTCTTCAGTTTTGTGTAATAAATAAAGACCTACCAATTCCTTTAACTTCCTTTATTCAATATCTTCAACCATCAATAACTCATGGAAGGAATATGGAGTTTCTTTATTCAATTAACTTCATCCAACAATAGCTATTGGAAGACTCTAGAGTTACCTGCGCGTCTCTATCCCTTTCTACTTCCCATTTTGTCTATCTTCTTTTTTTCTGCTCTTGCGGCAATATCATAAAAATATATATAATAAATGTTGTATCGGACCCTACTTCGATAGAGTCTAGATTCTTCATTTGAGCTCCGATTTGTTCCCCGTTTGTGGCGTTAGAAAGATCGTGAGAAGATCTATGCATTCCAATAGTCATTTACTACTTTTGATATACAAATTGGCATCAGTTATTGCCCAAAGTAAGGACCATGAAAACATAGGTTAAGTGTGAGAAAGTGCATAAAAAGTTGCATAAAATAAGAATTCAGCACCTATAAAATCATATCAATTTCACACTTATCACATGTCTAATTTCTGGCCCAAATGCTCAACAAGAATTCAAATGAATCTTGGACTTCAAAGTTTCTCTTTCGGCCCAGTGGCACATTCACATTCCATACAGTTTCCTTCGGCTTGTATGCCTCACTTCAGGAATAAGGGTATTCAGGTCCACACATCTAATGCGGTTCAAAAATCATTCCGGCCCATGTGCCTTATTTCTAGCCCAAACACTTTCTGGCCCAAGTGCCACATTCTCAAAACATTCTGGCCCAGGCACCACATTCTCAAAATATTCTGGTCCAAGCGCCACATTCTCAAAACATTCCGGCCCAAGAGCCGTATTCTTAAAACATTTTGGCCCAAGTGCCCCACTCACAACTCAGTGCATTCCGACCCCAAGGACCCATTCACATCTAAAAAAACATTCAAGTCCAAGTGCCTACCCACTTCTATGAAACCATTCCGGCCCAAGTGCCTATCCATGTTCATGAAACCATCTCCGGCCCAAGAGCCTCATTTCTAGCCAAGAGACATTCCTAGCCTACCAAGAATTCATGGACGAGGAGAAGGAGAAAATGATCACGGTCATCTCAATGACACCCGACGATTGATAGCTCGAGTCTTCAACATGTTGGTGTTAAACGGTTTGGCAGCGTTCGAATTTAACAAAAAGTCTAGAGTTCACATGCATAACCTGCCATAACATTCATCTTTCAAATGCATCACCCAGAGTTTTCAAAGAATGTCTGTTTTCAAATTACTAATAGAAAGCAATGGTTTTACTAAATCATCTTCTTCACAAGCAAACAAAATTTTCAAGTCCAATTTCAAACGTCTTTTAAGATGAGGTTACATTTCCTGACAATGGAACACAAAGACTTGTCTTTTGTTCCAAAAAGTTGATCATGCTTGAAATACCCCGACTTAAATATAGGGTTAAGATTATCTAATACGTAATTAACGGCCTAATGACGCCTAAGTAATATTGGTAAGGAAAATAAATCCAAAAGAAATGAAGAAATGCTTAAAAAGCGAAAAACGCTAAATAAGCGTTAAATAACCATAGGAGGTATGAGACCTCGGTTAGCGTATTATAAGGATTCTAAAGCTTAATTAAGTCTAAATAAATAATGAGGGAACAAATCCCGAAGAAAACGGATCCTTAAAATGGATTAAAAGCACTAACGAACCTTAAAGCACGTTTTTCGTGGTAACCGGGAAAACGTGTCTTTAGCGGGTCAAATAGACTCGTAACAATTTTGGTCAACTAAATGATCATTAATAAATATTAGTGAAGCTTTAGAACCGATAAAATCAATAAAACGAGAGGTTAGTAAAAACGGTCAAAAACGGGAAGTTGTGGGGTAGAAACATAAATAACACAAACTTATGTGTCCAATACTGTAAATAAAATTCTAAACCCACATGCTCTGTTTGTGTGTCCGATTTTACCTCTCCCTCACACACAATCTCTATTCTCTTTTTATTCACAAGAGACAAAAACATTAAAAAGCAAAAAGTAACATATTTACTCTCACACTCTCACATTTCTCTCTCTCCTATCCCCATTCTCTATTCTCTCTCACGTAAACCAGCACCCCCTCACTCTCTCTTTTTCTCCTTTTCTTCTTCCCATGCGATTCCCATGGTGATTTGAGAGAAACCACACAAAACTCAACTTCTCTCCTTTGTAACTCCCTCAAACCTCTTCCAAAAATTATAAAAAGTATCCATTGGAATCCTCTCATCAAGAGCTACATTCCTATCTTTCCAAAATCCAAAAACAACAACTTTCGTTTTTATGGGTATACCCCATTTGGAGGTTCAAGACCACCATTAGAGCCACCTTGTTCTCCTTGTTCTTTTGAGGTAAAAATCTCTTTAAAACTCCAATGTTTTTCTACTAGCCTTAGAGGCAAAACGAATTGAACTAAACCCTTGTTGGTTCCCTTGTATTCTAGCCAATTTTGGCTTTGTTGAAGAGAGGAAACCTTGTTCTTGAGCTATCCCAAACAGCTCTGTACTCCTGGAAGGTAAAATAATTTCTAAACCCTAAAACCTATATTAGAACTTAATAATGGTTAGGGTTAAATTGTGTATTAGAATGGTGTATTGAAATGTGTATATCAATGGGTTGTAGTGTTAGAATGGTCTACAAACCGGTGAGAAAGAAGAAGGAAAGAAGGAGGAGAAGAAAGGGAGAAGCTTGTGAAATAACAAGTAAATGTACTGCCTTTGTGTAGCTTGTAAATGAATGTGTAACAGAGTTTGAGGAATTAAAATATGTATTGTAGGTAGTAATGCATTGATAGTGTAATGTGTAGGAAGAAACAAGATTTTAAACCCTTAAAAGACATTTTAAAAACTGTTACAAAAAGTTTGGGAATGAGATGTTGTGCAGGAATTTTAAGAGCATTTTTGTGGCTAGTATTGGTGTATGGGAATTGTATATGATGACTATTGAAAACTGGTGAGATGATGGTAATGTGTGAGAAAACAATGTGGTGAGAGGGTAGGGTAAAAATATAGGGGAGACTATGGCAAAATTACATAGGAATAAAACACTTAGTGAATTAGAAGAAACTAGGTAGAAAATGAATGTTGTAACAGATTTTGTTTGGGGAGGATGGATTGGCAAGTGGAGAATGAGGAGGAAACATGTAAGGATTTTGTAGCAAGAGGTAGTGGATTGCATTGGAGGAGTTAGGAGGAATTAAAGTACAAGGGGTTAGTAAAATGAGTATTGGACTTGGGTATAGATATGGTGTGTTTGGAGATGAATTGGGATGGTAATTTAGCATTAGAAGGGAACTAGACATGGAGGAAATAAGAACCCAAATCTGTAGCAAAACCACTTGGTGAAGTAATGTAAGTGCTGGAATGAAAATGTGGAGAATTGGTGTGGTGTGAATTAGTATGGAAAGGAGTAATGAGTTTGGTAAGGGATTTGAGCATGTTTAGGAGCTTAATTAGGTGCTTAAAACATGCTAGATTATATGTAGGAATAATGGGGAAGAGATTGGCAAAAGATTGAAGTTGAAACAAGCTTAAAAAATGTAAATTTGCAACAGGCTGGATGGATTTGTCCTGGTTTCAAACCAGTACGCAAACCAGGACAATCTCTTAAACTTGGCAGAATGCCTTCTCACTGGAATGGTCTGGTTTTCAACCAGTACGCAAACCAGGACCCCCCAAAAATACACCCGTAAGTTACTAAAACAAATTTGTCCGGTTGCAAAGTAGCACACAAACCCGGACGATGTCAAAAACTTACCCGTAGCATTTCAGAACATAAGCCGGGTGTAAACCAGAGTGTAACCCGGACCAAGCCTTATTTTCACCCGAGAGTTTTTCCAGTGAGTTGGTCGGGTTTAAAACCAGAACACAAACCAGGACCCACCCCAAATCTGTCCAGAATGTATTTTAAAGCAAAACTAAGGATGGGTAAGGATGGGTAATGATAATATAAGATGATTAAGACATAATTAATGATGTTTAAAGGTCATTAAGACTATAAACAAGCTTAGGAATAATTTTAAGTAGTAACATAAGTAAAGGTATTTGAACAATGAAGAATTAGTAAGTATAAATAGGAAACTTTAGGAAAGTAATCAGTAAGGTTAATTATGGATAATTAACCCTCCAACTGTATGTATGTGGTAGGATTCAATAGTTGAACACCGAAGGGAGTCGGGTGGTGAGTCCAAAGTCACGGTGAAAGGTATGATTTCTTCATGCCCTGTATCCTAATTGGTTACCCCGATTTGTGTTGCTTATTTGACCACCTAAATAAGATAAATGCATGAATCGGACTATATTGCACTTACCTGTGCTGACTTATGTTGTGCTTGATATTTATTGTCTTGAGCACTAGTTTGTATAATTCATGAAATATATGAATGATGATGAATGGTATTCGAACCTCGTATTGTACTTGTGTAATGTATTGTACCTCGTATGTATGTGTATATGTGTATTGTATTATTGTGGCTTGGATGTTGACTTGTGCTAATTCCTAACTATCTAACTCCTAACTTAAGTGAGTAAATTGGAAGAGTACAAGTCCGATATAGCTTCGGCCACGCGTGAGGATGCGGAGTCACACAGAGGTTGGCTGCAATCCTGACTCTTAAACTGGTCCGCGGCCCAAATCCCTTAATGGGTAGCATCCCGGATTGGTGAGTCAAGTAAATCCCGGTGGTGGGACGGAGTAGTCCCCGGGCCGGAGGTCCCGACGACTTAACATGAGTAAGAGTAAGAGTAAGTAAGATGGATCCGTAAGAAGTATGAGTATGAGTATGTATGTGTATGAAGTAACGAGTAAAAGAGTAATCTCCACCCGATTAACCGGGTGGACCAATGAAGCTAACAAGAATTGTATATTGTGTATGTAATGAGTATGTGTATTTCGGAAGAAGGTAAGTATGTTGGATGGTTTATTGTATTCCTTGTATGTAATGTAGTGTATGTATGTATGCTTGCGTAAGTATTGTTGCATTGTGTATAAGAGCATGTATGCATGTATGATGAATGAAATCAAACCGCATGTATTCGACCAAGTGGTCGGCGTACCCTCACTAGTACGCGGGGTATGCGGTTATCATGCTCGGCGAAAGCTGACCCCTTCGGGGGACATTTTTAGTGTGCAGGTACCCGAAGCGAATGTGGTCAAGGCACGAGACCGGCGACACATTGGATAGTAGTAGTAGAATGTAGAGGTGCTAAACTAGCACACCTGGTATTTAGTAGTAAGTAGCGTGTGAGGAAGGGTAGTAAGTAGCCTCTTAGTGAGTATGTATGAACTTGGAAGAAGCATTGTAATTGTATTGGGAACCTAGTAAACTCGGTTATGTATTTTGTTTGTATGATTAATGAAGGAGTAAAGTATCGAATGGAACCTTGTAGTATTCGTTTGATGAACGGAGTATGTATCGTGGAAGTGTTAGTACTCGGGATTCCGGTCCATCAGACCGATGCTGTATGTAGAAGTAGTAGCCTTGTTAGTCACGGGGTGACTAACGGCATTGTATCACCCTCTGTATGTACTTAAGTATCCGCTGCGTGAGTCTAATTGTATAAGGAGATTGGACGGTAATGACAGTATTAGCAGTAGGTGGGGTGTTACAATGCTTCACCCAATACCACAACTTATCCCACACGGCCCATAAAGCGGTTCAAAGCCCACATATGTTAAATTGTTATCATAAACCCCAAATCGATACTGAGGACAATATGAGTTTAGGTTTGTTGTCTTAAAAAACTTCCATTTAAATGTGTGAACAAGTCTTCAAGTGAAAATTCGCAAGAGCGGCTTGAGAGGGAAAACCATGAGAGAATGAGTGTGTCATCTTTACATGACTCCGGTGAGACCACACACAAAGGTGAGGTAAACAGCATAACTTTGACCGAAGAAGATAATTTGTAAATTTACTCTTAGACCTGTGAAAAGTAGCAAAGAGAGGATGCACACACTATTAAGATTGACGAAGCACCTAGGTATAAACACCACATAGCCAAAAATCTGTTAAACCCTAGGCACCCCATTGAGCTTTTCATATACCTCCCTTTTTGATATGTTAAGCTCCACAAAACAAGCCAGCCCGTGATGAATATCCGACCCGGTGACCAAAGGAAGAGCAAGGAGCCTAACTCTTGGGTGGCGTCTTCATCGATCCGAAAGAAGCAATACCACTACTAGCATGATGAAGCGATCCGTAAATGTTCCCAAAGTGACAATGATTCAAAGAGCTCACATCAAAACATTCAAAACTAGGAGGCACAAGAACTCCGGAGGAAAGTCAAGAAAGGATAAAAAGGACAAATCTGAAATGCCTCAAAGAAATCCGAATAACAAAAAAGAAGAGAAACAATGTAAAGAAAAACTTCGAAAGTTCAAAGTCTAAAACTCGAAAGCAAAGTCAGCACAAAGTAGCAGAACAACTTCAAGACGAAAAAGATGAATCTGAGAGAAGGCGCAAGTTGCAGCTTCGGTCACCCCTAAGCTCCACATATCCCAAAAAATATCCCTCCATGGCCCCACTACGTTTCATTACACCCATGGCTTTAAAGACTTCCGACTTGGTAGTTGTGTATCTAATCATGTGAAAGTAACGAATCGAATGCGTAAATCCAACAAATGTCGAATTCAATGGTCTAGAAGTTTGTGTAATAAGAAATGAGTGCAAAACACCAAACACGCTGAGTGTAGGTGAGAAAGCACCACATTGAAAATACAAACCTTGACAATGTGAGGACGAGATTTGATCACATATTTAATCGAAACAAATGCTGGGGGCAATCTGTAACACCCCAACTACAAATAACACACTTAACAACTCTTTGCAGCGGAAATCACAACTCACATCATAACTCAACTCTTGGTGTTACACGCCGTTAGCCACCCACGTGGCTAACAAGGTTAACATACATACATCGTACCGGTCTGATGGACTAAACTCCCGAGCAAACTACACATTAATCCCGTTCCATGTCCAACATTCATTATACACTTACATTACAACTGTACCGAGTAATTACCAACTAGCGTCGATACAATTTCGGTCTTACTACACCTATAATATATCCACAATTCTCATGACTACCACATACAAACAACTACCCGTCCTACTCTCGAACGGCTTCCAGTTCCTTGTACCTGAAAAGTATGGGAGCCCCCAAAGGGGGTCAGCACCTTTGCTGGTATGGTAATCCCGCAGCCCACATGCTACCGGCCACGCACAACTATTTGTCGTCTTAGCATGTGGTTGATTTATTTCAAACATGCACAACTCACACACATATCATGCTTATAAGCAACATCCATTAATAGAATACATACACAAGGTTAGCACACTCAACATAACAACACACTTCACTTATAACATACACACTTAATTTCACTCTTCTTAGAGTACATGAACTTCATTTAGGGAGTGCCGGGGTGATATAAGCCCGAGCACAACATACATACATTTTCTTTACTTGAGTGGCGGCCTCATATAGGACCGTACACAACATACACAATTTCCCCCTAGCTCCAATAGTGATGAGGTAGGTAAGCCTTGGTTAAGCTTGTGGGTGGTTGTAATTCAAGGAGGAAGAACAACCGTAACATAACAAAGAGGGAGTCGAAGCGAACTTAGGCTTCAACACCCTACCAACATTGTACATAATTTCCCTCCTAGCCCGATGTGGAGGTCGGGTAGGTAAGCTTTGGCTAAGCTAGTGGGAGGTCGAAATCCAATGAAGGAAAACAAACCCTAACATAACAGGATGGGAGTTAATTCACATATATATATATATATATTAACTCCCAAACAATACGCGCGACCGGAACAACCGGATTCCTCTCCATACATACATATACTTATTAGTTAGAGGTTCCCTTATGGAACTTATCACATACATACATCACATAGTGTTACTAACTCGGTTAGACACATAAGGGAAATCATATCCCATTTCAACAACGCGGATAACAGTATCCAACATCAACAACATATAAACAAGTCACATACATCACGCATTGTCACAACATACAATAACGCACGGATAGCCGTAGTTAGAACGTTCCCATGGGTTGGACGTTTATTCCGAATACCGATCACTTATATGAACCTAAGGTCGGTTAACTATTATTTAACACATAAACTAGGGTTAAGCGGTATCGGAATTAATTACGCCACAATAATGAATTACTGTAAACTCATTTCATGCTTTATCTTGCAAGGTGGCAAACACACAGAAAAACACATTGGCATACAAGCCGGTGTAATCCGGTAGGACACAGGTTGCAAGAAAACCATACCTGTCACCGTGGGGAATTACTTTACCGGTGTTCTCACGTTCCTCGGTTCACACTTGTTCCTCGTGTCTTACTCTTGAACCACTATTTAACATGTCAAATGGTTCAATAATATTAAGGTGTTACGGTAGGTACATAATTGCTACTCCCGTACTTACCCCGTTATCCCGTTATTTCGGTTTAACTTTGTGTACTTAAACTCACAACTTTCTCAATCATTTCCAACACTTGTTTATACTTTCTATGGCCTTTAAAACTCACCAAACAAGGCCTAATCAAACATCTAAAACCATTAACCATTCACTTCCCCTCATAACAACATTTAAAACACATTCTGGTAAGTTTTTACATGGTCCCGGGTTTGTGCCGGGGTTACAAACCCGGACCAACCCGGGAAAACACACTTTCTGGACATTTTTCTATGTGGTCCGGGTTTGTGTCCGGGTTCACAAACCCGGACCCCCCCCCCTGGGATGATCTTCTGTCGTGTTTTTTTTGTATGGTCCGGGTTTGCGTACCGATTTGCAACCCGGACCACCCCTTGAACTGTCAAAATTTTACATTTTTGATCATTTTTTTACAACCCATAATTCACCTCTAATCATTTCCTAAACTTTCCCATGTTTTCTACATGTTTAACACACTAAAATACTCACTAAATCTCCTTAAAACATGGTCCAAACTTTGCTCCAATTCTACAATTTCAATTCCACATTTTCTTCACTCACTGCACAAGTTGCACATCAGTGCACTCTCAAATATTCTCATGACAACACTTAGCCTTCTCCTTGCCATTTGACCATACCACATTCATTCCTAGCACATTCATCTCCATTTCCCAATCTCATTCATTGTTTCCCAAGTCTCACACCTTAGTTCCTCTCTAGCAAATCCAACTCTTAAACATCATCCTTGCTACAGATTTTTGTCTAGCTCCATCCATTCTTCAATCAACACCTCAATGTGGTTTGCCACCCAACCATTCCTAACAACACCTAATTAACACTTAACCTCTTCCAGCTCACATCACCATCTAAACTACTATATTTCTACCGAAATTTCGCCATGACCTCGTTACAAACCTTACATATATCCCCAAAACTCATTTCTTCACATAATTCACCCTACAACTAGCCAAACCCCAAGGGTTCTACCAGCACATAACAAAATCCTCAAATTCACCAACAACAACAACACAATCACAAAATCTCCAAATCTCAATAACCACATTATCCATCACTTTGGGTTCATTACTTTGTTTACCCATCCCAAACACTTAACAATTATAAATAAGGTTCAAGGTAGTTTTTCTTACCTTAATTTCACAAGCCTCCTTAATTCATCTCTTGCTCCTCATCTTCTCCAAAATTGGTTAGAGGGTATGGAGTTTCCCAAACTCCTTCCCAACATCCAAGAAACATAACATACCCAATTAATTATCTAAACCCTAATATCTTAGTTCAATCAAAGGCTAGAACACAAAGTTAGGGTTTACCTTTTTGAAGCTTTTAAGAGGATTCTCACCCTTGAATCAAGAGGGAAACTACTCCACCATGAAGGGTCAATTTGGAGCTCAAACAAGAAGAAAAAATAAGGTATGAGGTGGGCAAAATCGGCCAACAAAGAAAGATGGAGAAAATGAGTTTTTCTTGGAACCTTTTTACCTTGTTTGAAAGAGGAGACTCCAAGCTTCCTTTGATGTCAATTTCTCTTCAAATGGGGAAAACCCATGTGGATGAAGTTCATCCTTTTTGAATTTTGAAAAGAGAGATTGATAGAGAACGATGAGAGGATGAAGAATATGTAGTTATTTTTGTGATTGGAGCTTTAATGAAGCTTGGGCATGAGCTAGAAGATGGAGTAGCCATGAGAGGGGGGAAAGAAATCGCTGGCACCAGAGGGGAGGAGAAGAACGATGGAGGAAGGAGAACGAGAGGAAGAGAAAAGGAAAAGAGAAAGTGAGGGAGGAAGAGAGGGTGGGGCACCTTTTATTTTTTTTTTTTTTTTGCTTTTTGACTTATTTAATTAGTTAACTAGTCATGTGTGAGGGGCTATCTACATTAATAAAACCGGCCCATATAACTGTTACAGGCTGGAGCGTTTTTCCGTCGTTTACAGAAAACGCTCGTTAATTTAACCCGGTTTAGCACTATTCACTAACCGGGCCCGTTTTCCGGAATTTTCTCGTTTATTTTTATTTTTAATGGTTATTATACCCCCATTAATGTTTATTTATAGTTATATGATAACTATAATTTTTACGGGGTCATTTGACTGTTTAAAGTCACGTTTTCGGGTTTTCTCGAACAAACGCGCTTTAGACTCCGTTAGCGCTTTAACGCATTATTTGGATCCGTTTTCTTCCGGAATTTTTTCCACATATTCTTAGTATGTAATTAGGGTATAAAAATATATTTATAACCCTAGTGAAAGTTATATACCTCCTAAATAATTAAATATGTATTTTCACGTTTTGTGACTTTCACGCATTTTCTTTTTCTTTTTGGTTTTCATTTCTTCACCAATGATCTTAAGGACTTATTTAGCCTTAAAAATTATAATTACATAATTAATTAACACATTAAGGTTTGGGGTATTTCACAATCGATCGATTTCCATGAACTCTTGCTCAGATTGTCCTAGGAAATACTGGAGGCAATTGTTGTTTCAACAATTATAATAACAACACAACCGAAACTTGAAGCTTAAGCCTGTCATAAGTCTTGAGCACCACACACCACACAAAAACCAATTCACCGTAGTCTTGTAATAAGCCCTAACCTGCACAAAATTCTCAAGCATGTCATAAGCCATAACCACCACTCAAAACCTTAAACCCACACAACAAACACCACACACTTCCATCGGCGACATGTTCTTGTAGGAAACAAAGCGCATATATAAAATCTTTAGTCAGGAAATTATAATTTCACTTTCCTTTTTCAATAGACAGAATTTTCCTCAAACATTGCCACGTTTGACACCTTTTTCAACAGTTTATTATTGTGGACAAGCTTTCTACAAACACTTTGATTACATTTTATAATTTCTGTGTACACCTCATCATTGCCACGTTTGGCACTTCCACAATCGGTTTTCATCACAATCATTTTCATGAGACCATTATCATTGCTACATAGCATCTTTCAATACAAGACTCCTTATTGTAAAACATGAAGATACAGATTCTCACCCGAGTAGTAGAACTCACCCGAGATACAGATTCTCACCCGAGTAGTAGAGCTAACCCAAGTAGTAGAACTCATCTGAGTAGCAGAACTCACCCGAGTAGCAGAACTCAATCTCACTCACTCGTAATAAGTCCTGACATCACCACTTCACCTCAGGCTCATCATAAGCCCTATCAACCACACATCATTTACAAGAGTATTCTCATCCAGTGTGAGACTTTAGTGCGAGACCAGTACCAGTACAAGATCAGTGCAAGACAAGTATGAGACCAGTGTGTGATTCAAGTTGGCGGGGCACTGGCAATATGTCCCCTTCATTATGTCAACTTTTTAAGGAGTAACAACTAGTAGGCAGTGGAAATAATCCCCTTGGCAAACTAGAAATTATTCCAGCACCTTAGTTGGTGGGCAAAGGCAATAAGTCCCCGTAGTTGACCAATCAGGAGCATTAGCAAGGGTTTTCGGTCCCCAAATGTACCGAACATGCATCATTTGCATATCATCCCCATTTCATCTTCATCTGCATATCATTCACATATCATCTACATTTCACTCTATTCATTTACAGGTTCCCCACACCTTAGGTGCCCGACATAGTTTATTCATTCACAGGTTCCCGACACCTCAGATGCTCGACATAGTTTATTCATTTACAGGTTCCCGACACCTTAGATGCTCGGCATAGTTTAGTCATTTTTCAGGTTCCCGACACCTTGGATGCACGGCTTAGTTTATTCATTTACAGGTTCCTGACACTTTAGATGCTTGCCATAGTTTATTCATTTACATGTTCCCAACACCTTAGATGTCCGGCATAGTTTAGTCATTTTCAGGTTCCGACACCTTAGATGCTCGACATAGTTTAGTCATTTACAGGTTCTCGATACCTTGGATGCTCGGTATAGTTTAGTCATTTACAGGTTCCCGACACCTTAGATGCTCGATATAGTTTATCCATTTTTAGGTTTCCGACACCGTAGATGCTTGGTATTGTTTATCCATTTTCAGGTTCCTGACACCTTAGATGCTCGTGTAGTGTGTTCTTTCTTAGTTCAGCTCACATTTCTCATTTTAGGTAGTTGGCGCCTCAAAATAGCCACAATGAATCTAGACTTCTCATTTAAGTAGTTGGTGCCTCAAATAGCCCAACAAATTCAAACTTCTCTTTTAGGTAGCCAGTGCCTCAAAATAGCTCTGCACGACCAACAGATTTTCGGCAGAAACACTATACAGAGAGCAAATTCTCTAAGGCTGGTCAAAATTTTGGGGTATCACTCAATCATAAAATAGTCTTTTCATTCTTCATTACAAAGTCTAGTTGACGGGAGGCAATCTGTTATACCCAAATTTTGGCCCCCAAGAAAAGGATATACTAGGACACATGCGCTACAAAGGGTAATACGGTCAAAGGACGTGATATCCCGAGCTGATTGGAACTTCGCAGGACAATTGTGACAGCTTAATCACCATGAGGGGCATTTTTGTAATTTGTAGGGCTTCCAAACCATCTCGTAAGCTTTCTCTCTCTCCTTCGAAAATGACCCAAACCAACTCGAAATGCTTTGATATTTTAACACATGATAAAGGATGACATTTAGAGCATAATAGATTTGGAATTTTGAATTTCCAATAATTTCCTATAAATTTCTGAACAGATCTAATGAAAAATGGATTTTAAATATTTCTTTGTCCAAAATTTCCAATTCTTTATTAGAAAAAAAGAGAAAGAAATATATTCCTTTACATGGTGGCAAAATTTCATAGTCATATTCCTTTTGGAAGTTACTCGACCAAATCCCGGTAAACTTCGCTCCTTTACCGAGTTTACTCTATCTTTTGTGATGTCTATATATGGGATTTTTTTCTTTGACTTAAGCAGATAAGCTAGAACCCTAACTCCCACCCGTCACCAATTCCTCACATTTGAACTTCCGAGCCCCAATTCAAAACTAAAATTCCACAAAAATCATCACGGAAACTAGTTTTAGAACTCCCATTGCCACCCCATTCATCGAACACTCATCAAAGCACCACCAAAATGTGATAACATCATCAACAATCAAGGATCAGAAGCGCGGGTCGAACTCAATTTGGGACTGCCGCTAAGGAAGCTTCCGAGGATTTCCGACATGAAGGAGCTCCCTAACCCCGAAGGTAAAACATGTTAGAATTCAGGTTTTCTAACTCCCTTCGACTTAATATACTCCCTGTCTAAATTTGGGATCAAACTGACTTTTTCCGGCTCTTGAATTAACGTTTGTTTTCGTTTCTACCTAACTTGTTTATTAAGTATTTGAAGTAAAATTGAGTTCGTTTAATTACTAACGTGTTTTGAAACTTTCAGGCTACATATTTTTCAGTCCGCACCTTATCTGGGGAGTACTAGTTTCACTCTTCTTTTTAATTTTGCACAATACAAATCATACACACTTTTTGTTAACTATATGCTAGTGCTTTAAACAGGTCTTTTGTTCTTCCTTAGTTATTCCTTGAACAATGAGGACATTGTCTCAGTTAAGTGTGACGGAGATGACCTTTTCTTTTTACGCACTACTCAATTTCCTTATGCTTATCTATTGCTTCCACCTATGAGTTACATTTAAAGTAAGCAAGTTTTTCTCTTGAATTCTTGGGACTTTTCATCAAAATTTTCAAAATTCTCTCTCGTGGAGCATGTATATGCGGTGCAACCATATAACCTTATCTTGGTGAATTTTTATTGCTTAGGGGTTCTTTCTATCTTATCTCTTAGGGATTGCTAAGGGGTGCTTCTTTGAGAAAATCTAAAAAGGACTTGTGAGAAACCATTGGTAACCAACAAAATGAGAGTTGATTGTTCTTTAATGCAAAGGCTAAAATGCCTAAATACATCTTCTCATCACTTATGCAAAAGTAAAACAAATGCATACATCTATTTTTCCTTTTGTTTCTCCTCAATGCCCATTCTTGAGAGAAGTTGGCCATGGTAAAAGTTCTCCTAGTTTCATAATATATTAAGCTTTGAAGCACTCTAGATAATACCTCGAAACTCTATCTTTTTATTATGCCCTAAGCACCACCATGTCACCATGATTAGGTTGGTTTGCGTTCCTCATGAGTTTTCCTCCATTTTGTTCAATAAAACCAAAGAATTCATTTAAACACTTGCTTGTTTTACATATTCCTCCTCTTACAGGTTCTTAGTTTTGCTTGAGAACAAGCAGAAAACACCACCAAAAACCGCCTAAACACCACCGTCTGAGGGTGGTCCGTAACCACGGATGCCTCATCCAGTGTCCCAGATGCCCTGTCCGAAACCATGGATACCCCCGGGCGGTGGCGGGATTTAGTTTTTCAAATTTTTAAGTTTTTCCTAACACATGTCCGGGCCCACAGACGCCCTATACGTGGCCCCAGACTTTTTAAAATTTTGTTTTATTTCAAATTTGACTTTTTTGTATAACTAGCTTAATTAGGGTTCGTAGGTTCAGACATTAGGTCCGTGGCCATGCACGTAATTGAAATTTTACTTAATTTGGCTTCCAAAATCCTAGTTTAGGTAATTTCGATTTCTACCTTAATTTTTAGTAAAAAATAAAAATAAAAAAAAATCAGAAACTCGCGCACTTAGAATAAATCGACTTCGTAATAAGCCGTAAAAACATAAGTAGAGGAAAAACTACTTAGAAGGGTAGCAAAAGTAATTTGATCCCAGAAAAAACGTATACCATGCCCCCCGAACTCGAACTCTTACATTTCCAAGTTTACTTATGTTAGAACTTAGGTGGCGACTCGTAATAGGTTCCAGTGAGCTAACATAGGTTTTTAATAATTAATGTTTTATAACATAGTTATTAAAGCTTAGGTTATAAGTGGACCTAGCACTCGATCAAATGCTAATCACCCGAATCAACATAGGATAGAAGTTCAAGAATTGAGGCTCACAGGTCCCCTAGAGAGGCCGGCTCCAAAATGTCTCTATTTTCACCGAAATCGTCCTGAAACTTCTCGTTGAACTTGACACACTTCCCAATTAAATCTTTGCCATGACCTCTCTTTGATTCTCCCAAACATGCTCAAATGAGATTTTACCTATTAAATTATGCAAAATGCATAAGTTCACCAATAATCACAAAATGCTATATAAAGTGGTGAAATATGTCACCAACCAATAAAATGAAGGTGAATAAATGAATACCTCAAACATTAATTACCTTAATAAATAAGGAATTAAATCAAATGAAGGTTATAATTACCAAATATTCATCTAATGAGTAATACTCATTATAAACATTAGTGTATAAACATCTAGCCCAAAATGGACACCAAACTATACATTAAATCTCTAATCAAAGAGAGAACATTATTTAGGAGAAATCAACTCCTAAAATTAATGCTACATGTAACACACTAGTACATGTATTAAATATCACAAATATTACCCATTAGACTATATAAAACATTTTATATAGTCAAACAATTATTAAACACAACAACCACTTATATACACACCTTAAGTCAAAATAACACATGTTACCACCTAACACCTAAATAATGTCACAAGTGTACAAATTAATGTCTTAATATTAAGTCTAACAATTCAAAATTCAAAATGCCCCCCCCCCCCCCCCCCACCTTATGGCCGGCTGCAAGTGTAAGTAAAAGAGAGATAAATGCATAAGACAAATACAAGTGAGACAAGAATGTCCCAAAGAGGAAAAAAAAAAAGTGACTTTCCATGCTCTTCCTCTCATTCCTTCTCACACAAGAGAAATATCTCTCAATTTGTTCCAGCTGGTTACGACATGTATAACTATAGGAGGGAACACAAAATCAGATATTACACATTATAAGACAAATTCAACACTAAAGAAACCAACTAAAGACAAATTAGCTCTTACACACCTAAACCCACCTAGGAAAGTTTTTTCTCTTCTAATACCCCAATCAGCCGATGCCTCACTCCTTGCCCATACTCTCACTCTCTTCTCCCTCTCTCAGCCGTCACCAACCCATCTCTCCACCACCTTCATCTTCCATTTTTTATACCTTAAGCTCTAATGGAGTCTTAAGGCTCATTTCACCTCCAAACTTCAATTTTCTTGCATCAAAATCATCAACCACTATTCCTCTATCATTATAACTGATTTTCTAAGAGAGTATGGCCATTGAAGAACTGAAACTCAAGAGGAACAAGCTTGGTAAGTTAAGGTAAGAATGTGCTTTAAGACACTCATCTTCCTTTCTTTTTGTATATGTCCGAATCTGAACCTTACCACTTCATCCAAGGTACAAATATTCATGTTGAAGACCCTAATCTAGGCCTAAACCAACCCAGGGCTAGAGGAACCTCTTGAGAACCTTAAGGTAAGGAAAAATGCCTTAAAACACACTTTTTCCTCTCTTCAATATTTAGTCCGAAAATAAACTATTACTTAACTATTTTTCTACACCTTTTGACACACATATGAAGATTGTTTCCAGCCCTCTTCATTGAGCCAAAGAGCTGCTTCAAAACCCACCTAAAAGGGCTCTAAATGAAGGTAAAATCATGGGTTTCCATGGCTATTCAAGCCCTTAATATCTCTTATCTTTTTCTTTCAAAAACTAAGGCTCTTACTCTTACTATAGGTGGCCGAGAACCACACTTAACCTCCCAAAACATCAAGGTAAAATCTCTCTTTAATCATGCCTTAAAACTCCTTAACTAAATCTCTTGTCAAAGTTATTAACTAAACTTTTGTTCATTGTTAATATGATGTCCGAATGGGTCTTGGAACCACCCATGGAGTGTGGAGGCAGTAGAAAGATCATCCCAAGGAGGAAACCATCTTTAAGAAGGTAAAACACCCATTTAAAGCCTTAAGGATTATAATAGTGCTACACTTAATTTTATGAATCAAAAACCTAACTTAGGGATGTGTTATTTAGTGCCGTGAAGGATGAGAGTGGCTGTGTGGACTGCCTTGTGATTAGAACAAGTAATGATGCTTAAAACCCTTATTTATATACATTAAGGTTATTAATGTTATAAAATAAATAGGGCCGAAAATGTACATGTGTATATGTGCTGTTTGAACCATAAAAATGTGTAGAAATTATGGTTACATGGTTGGTTGGTGAACCTAGGTGCTAATGACTTATTAAAGTCAAGTTTATAAGTTAAAATAAAAGAAAATGATTTTTATAAGTTAGATGAAAAATCTGTAGCAAGCCGTGTATAACCTATAGTTTATGGACATTTTAATGTCATTTTATGGTTAGGTTTATGTTATGTTTAAGGCCATTTTTATTTTGGTTATTTAGAGCATTAATACTATTTATTAAGTTTTGGGTGATTAAATGAGTTATATAAGTTTCTGGTGCAAAGATGTAATGTTAGTGAACATATTCACCTAGGAACATTTTGGATGAATAATGATGGATTTAGGTGTAGCATAAATTGAATATAAAGTTATAATATGATTTATAAACTTTAAAAGTGTTAAAATGAACTTAAGACTTGCCAAGGGAGTCAAACCATAAATAAACAAAGTTTAGGGTGCTAAAAGATAAATAAAACCGAATGGGGTTCTTTAGGAATTTTGAAAACATAAAATGTAATTTTTATAAAGGTTAAACACTTAAATGTAAAACTAGAGAGATAAGAGGGGTATTTTCATAATTAATGATAAATGCTGGTCAAAGGAGTGTTTGGGTGGTCAACCTTGACCACATATGATGTTTGACCAAGTTAAAAAAAATAAATAAATAAATTTGGTAATTTAAATAAAGTATTAAGTTAAAAATGAAAATTATAAAACTATTTGCGGTGTTTATGTAATTTTCAAAAGTTATGGGCTGGAATGAGGTTAATATGACCAGTAGGGGCTGTACATAAATTTGGTGAATTTTGGGTTGATTTTGGTAATTTAATAAACTAAGGATTATAAAATATAGTTTTAAGTATTAAAATGTGATATTTATAAAACTTATGGGATTATGTAAATAACCGAAACGTAGGAGTGGAAAATAATATTGGAACAGTCTAGGGGGCTGTTCGAAAATTTATAAATCAATTTTGGGAATTTTTGGAATTAAATAAGTTAATATGTATAATATAAAGTTCTAGGCATTAAATTGTAAGTTTACAAAATAAAGAGGGGTAATATGTAATAATAAGAAAGTTGTGGGTAATATATAGCTGGAAAAGAGGGGGGCTGCTGTTCGAATTAGTCATATATATATATATCTATATATATATATATATATATATATATATATATATGTATATATGTTTATATATTATAATGTTTTGGAATCTTAGATTATAAATCAAATAATGAAAGGAAAAAAATAACAACAAATAATATTTGGGGTGTTTGTAAATAATCAAAAATGAAGGGAAAAGAATTAGAATACTGAAAGTATTATGGTTGGTTTGGAATTTTGAGAAGCAATGAATGATATATTATAAATTTTAAGATGATATAATGTGACCTTATGTTAAAGTATAAGAGGAAAATATTATAATTACCGAGAAGGTTATGGGTAAGTGTGGAATTAATAAACTATAGGCTGATTATATTATAAAGTTTAAAATAATATGATGTGTCATTATACTAAAATATAAGGGAGTATATTATAAAGGAATTTCCATGGCATAAATATGCCTTATAAACATCACATAAATTGATGAGATTAAAGTGGGAAATTGGGAAGTATAACATATGGTTGGAAACCTTATAATATAAGGAATGGGATAATGTATAAAATACTTGTATAATATTAAGGTGAATTATTAATGGGAGATTTATGTATAAAGATCACAAATAAATAAATGTACCCTCCACATGAAATAATGAATTAATGCATTATGGGAAACCTTATAATTCACATGACATGAATTTATGATATAAGGTGAAAAATATAATATGATTGATAAATCATATAAGGTTAATGTGGAGGAATCATGGATTTGGAAATATAAGTATAAGTGTTATATTATGATGTAGTATGAGTTGGTAAATAAATATTGGATATAATGAAACATTGATTTGTAACATTGCCAAGTCAAACTAGATTGACCAAATCACCACAAATTGACCAAGTGGTTAAGTTGACCGATACATAAATAATATGTAATTAAAAGTTAGCATATAACTTAGTCAAGTAAAGTATAACAGTGGACTATGTTGTATGGATATAAATATATATATCAATACATATGTATATGGGTATATAATTATACAAGTGGGACATAACTTGGTCGAACAAGTATAACAATGAACTATGCATATATATATATATATATATATATATGTATATATATATGATATGAATGTGTGTGTATGCAAATATACAAGGGTCAAATAACCTTGATAAATAGTATAGGTTACTAGGAATTTAATCCTTAAGTAATGAATATCATTGCGCTATGAAATATTATACTCTTATAACTATGGAGTATAGTTAAAATTAAATCCCGAGACTTAATGCAAATCCGAACCAAGCAGTAACCGGTTAAGGGGTTAACTACGGGGTAAAGATTAGAACTTATCTGTAATGGTTAAGCAGACCCGTAATATAGACACTGATATTAGAGTGATGTATTCCAGAGGTACGAACGGTTAGATACGAGCTACGAGACTGCTAGAGGATAGGCGTGAATCATCACGCTAGCATTGTTCAACGGTGAACGGTATGTGAACTGTGTGGTCTGAAAACTCTAAGGGTTTCCTTGGGTCCTGGGCGTAACCGTGTGCTTGCATGTCAGATAAATAATGTTATGAATGTGTTTGTATGTGTTTACGTCTTCCAATCGCCAAAGCGTTTATTAATTGTGCACGTACGTCGTTCGGACTTGTGATACCAATTATCACCTAACTGTTATGTACTATTAGGAGAGACTCCAATTATCATCTTGTGAGAGTGAAATACTCCTAACAGCACTAAGTGAGGAACTTAGTTTAGAGACCAGGTATTAACCGTCTCTAGAGCGATGACTCGACCTTTGAACATCACCTAGCAGACTTCTAATAGGCATGTGTAAGACCCTATGAGCATCCAATAAAACATGTTCTCCAATAACGAGATTAAATCTCCAGGAGATTATTAAAATACACTAAAAAATGAGAGTGTGTTAATTATGAAACATTGTTTAGTAAATCCTGGTCTGCATTCATTCCAGCAGGTTGCGCATAGTGATCACTAGAGTTTCGTACCCGGTTAGGGTCTACTCTTGTTAATCTAACGAGCCGGATACGATCGTTAGTCAGAGTGTGCTGCTGTTGACACCAAGGCTTCGGGCCTAATGGACATCTACCACTGTAGATAAGTAAGTCCATCTACCCACTATAGATGGCACGGGACTACTGTCCAAACTATAAATGTGAGGCTCAACGGGAATTTGCCTTTAACATGACACCCGTATGATTATGTGAGATTGTTGGAAGCGGGGCTTCATGTGATGGAAATAAACAAGTGAGACTAACTGGACTTCAGCTGACTCTTACCTTACGTTGATTCGAAGTTAATTTTTTCAATTATAAATGTCGTAATAGCATGTCTTGATGTGTGGATGTTTGAATACCTGTTGTATGTTTAAATTCCGCATTTACAGTTATGTTATAAGCATGTAAACGGTACAACATGAAACGAACCCCATGTTAATCAAGATGGCTAAAACGACCTAAGTGGCCTAAAGGTCTAGGATCACATACTAGTATGCTCAACGTTTTGCTGAGCCTATACGACACCACATTACAGGAATTGATCGAGACTTGAAGCCGGAGTGCGGGACCGTTGGGTAGATGATGACGCCTTCTAGTTTCTGCATGTTTCAGAGTTGATATGTATCATACACTACGATGTAATTATTGGGAACGTTTTTAGATGCTCACTGATCTTCATTACCGTCGTATGTAATTAGTATGAGTAGGTTAGTAGTATGATATCTCGGTTCATCATAGCGGTTATCGATTCTAGTATTGTGATAATTATTTGCTTCGTTACTCACATGGGTGAGTAATGGCGTGTGACACCTAAGTGAGAATTATTAGTGTTTAACTTCCGTTGTGAGACGTCTTTAATTATGCTACAAGAGTGATTATTACGAGTTTAATGTGAGGGGTGTTACAATAAACCCTAATATAACATTATTTCACCACATGTCAACACTCCATCACCACATCGATCCCGACACCAAAGAAACAATCATGATTCAGTATGTGTGGCCCTGACATTTATCCTATCAATTCCATCGGCCAACCCTTTCATTACCAACTCAGACCACCGTGGTTACCAACTCTCACACCTCCCTGACACATGATTAATACCGCGAGATTGCGTGTGCCCTTTCCATGATTAAGGGGCAACCAAGCAAGGTGAGGAAGCTTCCTCCTCTGATAGAGGTCATCTCTCGGGTAACATCAACCTTATCCTATGTGGAGGTGAACTACGTTACCACCCGACCATGAGACAGACAGTAAGCCGAGAAGGCAAGCCGACCGACCTGCCTACTTCTCTATAAGTAGCAATCAATGACTTATTTATTAGACACATTAAGATCTAAACTCTATCTCTTCACTTGTACTCTTCTAATTCTACTAAGAACCTCTATCAACCCCATGGACTAGATCATTCAAGATCAAACCACGTAAACCCTTGTGTCTTACTAATGACTATTAATTATAACGCTTAAACCACCAATCACCATACTACAAAAGAGAACCTAAAACAAATCCGCGGATTACACTCTAGTCCGTAGATTACCCTCTAACAAAGGGCAAAGGTTTTAAGTGAAAACAATGCAAGGAAAGCATTGTTAGTAAAGAGAGATTTAGAAAGTTTGAAAGTGTAAAGAAGGGAATGGAAGAAAAAAAATCCCTTTATAACTTAACGGGAATGGTAATCAAGGGACTATAAAGGTAACTAGGTGATAACGATAAAAAAAATCATTCGAATTCTTTTGGAGAAAAACACATAAGATAGGGAAATCAACAAAAACAAGAAAAATATAGGAGGAAGACAACAAGAATTGTAAACTTCAAAAATTGGAGGCACTATTCAACAAAAATCAGGATTTTTGTTGCAAAGCAGTTAGGAAGTGTTGTTGCAGAATAGTATCATGGAGACTATAATGGGCTGTAATCCGGAACTAGAAGAAGAAAGAAATTGACAATGGGAAAGCATAGAAGTGGAGCAATATTGAGAAGTTCATTTTTCTTAAATGCATAGAAAAATAACTTATGGGACTAAGATAAGAGAAGTGTAAAGAAAAAGGAAAAGAACAGAGGATGAACAAATTTCATTTTTGAGCAAATTTTGCTTTTGGAAGCCAAAAGTGGAGCTTATGAGGCTGATGTGTGAATATGAATCCAACCAAAAGGAAAACAAGGCAAGACCATAAAAGTGTTCAGGAGTAGGGTACAACATGATGAAAGTCTCCATGGAAGAAAATATCGCTCTGGAAGAATGATGGGCTTTGGAAGAATGTTGCTCCGAAAGAAAAGGGTCTCTCTAGAAGGAACATCTGCAACAAACAGTCATGACAAGTTGGTAAGATGATGACCCAATAGAGATTGACAAATGATGAAGAGACACGTGGATAAGTGACATCACATGTAACTCGTCTCAAACCCTATTAATAGGGGTAGTAATCACATTAGGCAATGGGTTAGATGGTATCAAATTAACTATATCAGATTGGAGTTATTGACCTTGTATCCCTACACCTGATTGTAAACTAACATTTAAGAGATCTGGAAGAAAGTAGTAAAATCGTCATCACCAGCATGACACAGACCAAATTAGCTTATCCACTATAAATATGATACCCAATTCTACTATGGCATTCAATGAACTAACTAGAAGACATAAGCATCGCAAGAATCAACATTCAATATGGAACATAACAAAGACAATAGCATCCTTGGATGCAACATGGGCTAAATTTATGATCATGCTACCACAATGAGCCTAGAAATATATATATTCATCCTAAAAAAAATGCAATACGGACTTAGAGCTATTTTATGGAACTCATGGAACTCTACATGTGCAAAATATACTCTTACAATCTACACCTTGATTATCATCCCACCCCATAAATGTAATCAGTACTTTTGACATAATTCTATTATTATACAAGACTTTGATTTCACAAGTTAAAGATATGGTCTTTAAAATAATTAAGACCGTCCAACTAAAACTGATAATATATGTAGAATGAAACTCTGTTTTGCGTCACACTCAACAATAATAGCTAATACAATACAATACAAGCTCGCTTTCAATGATATGAAAAATGAAAAAAATGGTGATTGTGATCATTTTCTTCTTTCTTGCCAATGGTCGGCTACGTAAACGCATGGGACAAGCCTTTCTTACACATACTACACTACTTCTACTTCTCTTCTTTCAACTTGACCTCAAAATAAGGTCTTACGGCTAAATCATTTGATTAGAGGTACGGTACGTACAATATGGAAATGAAATGGACAGAAAGAAAATGACGAATGATGCATGTTTTGAAAATGATATGACTATTGTTCAAAAAAACTGATACTATGACTGAAGACATTTAACTATATATGGATGATTTTCTATGATACGTTTTGTTTTTTTTTTAAGAAAAACTATGGATGATTTTCTATGATATATAATACAAATAATCGCGTGTGATTTTGACAGCTACACGCGATAGCATCATAAACTCTAATAAGTCTCGCTCATATAATACTCACTGGAATAATATACGTGGGTGTAGGATGCGTATCTTGTTAAAAAATATGTCATTTTAATTTTTTAATAATTTTTTTCTCATTTTTAATTTTATTATTCAACATAAAATGTTAGAAAAAAAATATATCACACTGAAAAATTATATAACTAATAAGTAGTTTATATAGTTTAAGAGCTATTCCACCTAATACTGATTTTTGTTAAGATGGAGCCTCATGGATGATTAGGCCTTACTACTCTATACAATTTTTCCTTCTTTTGTAAATTTGAAAAAACAATTAATAGTTCAGCCTATTCAAGTGAGGTGGTCATTATAGAACCCGAATATCTGGAGCAAGTGCAAGCAGAAGTACGCCAGATACGAGCTAACATGAAGGCAGCTCCAGATAGGTAGAAATCATATGCCGATGTGCGCCGACGTGACCTGGAGTTCGCCGTGGGCGACCAGGTATTTCTTAGAGTTTCCCCCATGAAGGGTGTGTTTCGTTTTGGCCAGAAAGGCAAGTTGAGCCCAAAATATGTGGGGCCTTATTTGTGATGGAGCGGATAGACATAGTAGCTTACAGGCTTGATCTGCTTGCTGAGCTGGGCAAGGTACATGATGTATTTCATGTATCGCAGCTGAAGAAATATATGTCTCATCCGTCTCATGTACTTCAGCCCGAAAGGCTAACGTTAGAGCCAACCATGCGATCAATGGAGACTCCTGTACGGATTCTGGACACTAAGACTCGAGACACTCACCATAAGTCTGTCGACAGGTAAAGGTCCTCTGGTCTAACCAGGAAGTCGAGGAGGCCACTTGGGAGATGGAAGATAGAATGAGGGTGAAGTACCCGTCATTGTTTACTCACTAGTTTTCGTATGTATAGGGTACGGGCCGTACCCCTTTTTAAGGAGGGTAGAGCCGTTTCGGTTATGTATGTACGGCATGTATCGAAATACATTGTCTATGTTATTATGTTACAGACCTTGAGTCTAAATGTTGTTATGTTACCCGGACCTCGAGTCCGAGGGATGATATGTAAAGTATGTATGTTATGGAAGTTTTATTTTATCTTGCAAGTAATCCCCGTGTTCTAAATTAAATGATGCGTGGGAAGTGTGAACCTTGGGGACAAATTTCTTTTAAGGGGGTAGATTGAAATACCCCAAACCTTAATATGGTTTAAATATTAAACTATGGTATCTTAAGCTAAAAAGTGTCTCAGAAACAATTAGTGAACAATTTAAACCAAAGAAAACACAATAAAGTACCATAAAGACAATTTGAGCAAAAACATGCTCTAAGCTTGGGATAACCTTTGTTAAGACTAAAAGAGATTACCAAGAATTTATTAACATGCTAATGGACATGTTAAACCAATTACTAAAGAAAACCAAGCTTGAAAACAAGTTAAATGTGCTTTAAGGAGTCTTAAAGCACATTTTGAAAAATTGTCTTGGAAATGGGTTTGAGTGGCTAAATGCCCATCATTACTCCTTAATCAACATGTGTACTATTTAGTATCACATTAGGAAAGTTTAAATCGATGGGAAATCAAAAATTTCACAATTTGTGCACTAATTTGTGAAGTATGCTCAATAGTGCTAGTTTAAGACATAAGTCAACATAAGTTAATTAAATGGTCAATAAAGCCATAAAATACCCTATATACTAAAGTGGGGGGCGGTTTTTTTAAGTGTGATTCATCACACTTAGCTAGTTAAATCAGGAAGGAAGAAATAAAGTGTAAGTTAACTATTTGCTTTTAGCTTAAAATATCTTACAAAACTAATACCGCTCACCTCATTCTCTTCATTCCTCTCATCCCCACCGTCTTCATCCTTCTTCCTCCCTTATCAAAACGGTAATGCTACAGCATCACACCATTCTTCATCTTCAAATCCTTGTAACTTCCCAACTCCATGCTCCAAATTCAATTTCAAGACCACCATTCTTCTAGTTAGAGCAAGCTCTACAATCTTGTCCTTTCAAATCTCAATCTCCAAGAACTCCATTTTGGTTCCATGAAGAATCACCATTGAAGGAGCAAGAACTCATCTTTTTATACCTTGTTATTCTCCTTTGCTTCAAGGTAAGGAAAACCAAAGAAAATCTACTTTTCCTCTTGTTTTTGTTCATGACCGAGAATCACCTCTTAATGGTGCTTTCTCTTGCTCTTTTTCTTAGCATGATTCAAACTTAAAAGGACTAGGAGGAGTCTTCTCTTGCTATTTAATCAAATTCTCATTCAATTCCAAGGTAAACATCCATTTTAGTATTTTAAAACACTTATGTTAGCCTAGGGTTTATTCATGAGTTTGAGTATAAAACTTAATGCTCATTACCCTTATATGTGTGTTGGTTAGAAGATTGAAAAGTGATCAAAGTTCCTTGCTGATTTTCAATCCAAGAAAACAAGAAAGAAATCTTGAAGAAAAGAGGTAAATAACCTAACTTAATGTAGTTTTTGTGCCTTAGGAAATTGAGCTATATTTGCTTAATAAATTACCTAAAGAGCCAATTGGAAATGAGTTAGAAAACTATCCACAAGGAGGTTATTAAGGGCATATGTGATGTTGTGTGTATTTACAGGTCAAAGGCATTTATTATGTAGGAAATTCAGTGTTTAAGATTAATGTTATTTAAGGGCCTAAGTGTCAAGCAATTTAAGTTTATGCACTATATTATGATGTAGTGTAGTTTAGGCTTAGTTTGTGTAAAGAACATTCCTTGTGTGGATGAATGTCCTTGATTTTTTAAAGATGAAAAAGTTATGTGTTTTGGTGTAAGAAAGTGTTAGTGACACTATGTCAAAATTTGGTGAATAAATAAGAAATTTTTAGGTGTTTAAATAAAGTTTGGTGACCTAGGTTGTACTAGGAATTGTTAAGGGTTGATTTGGTGAAAGAAAGGGGAATTAAAGTGTTCATAAGTATTAGAATGACTTAGGCATTGTTCATGGAAGTTTAGAGATTAATTGGGTGATTTGAGAGACACCAAAGTCATGGTGAGAGTGTGGTTAAGACTTGTGCAAATTTTGGTAAACAAGAGAGGTATAATGCCTTATGAAGGCTTAAGCATGAACTTGTGGGAAGGACTTGAGGAGCTTGTGTAAAGGGGGTGATTGGGATGCAAAATAATGCTTTGAGAGTGGTCATCATGTTGTGAAAGAATACTTTGGTTAGTTGAAGTCTTAGGCAAATTTTCAAGTTGATTGTGTAAGGAAAAATGTTCTAAGTGTTAAGGATTTAGTAAGGATTTGAGTAATGGCTAAGAAGTTTGGTGGTGGGTGAATTAATGAGTTTGGTGGATGCTTTAAGGTGTGGTTAAAGTGCCAAAATGATGTTAGAACATACTAGGACATGTATGGTGAGGTTTGGAGTGAAATAAGCAAGTTAAAACAAGTTTCTAGTTCCGACCTACCTTAGGACCGACCTTAGCAAGGTCGGTCAGGCCTAAATTACACGCCCAGGAAACCTTCAGGAGTAGACCGACCATAGGACCAACCTTAGCAAGGTCGGTCGGGCTTAAATCTTGTAGACGAAAATGTTTATGGAATGGACCGACCTTGGGACCGAACTTATCAAGGTTGGTTGGTGTAAATTTTTCAAACGGGAAAGTGTTCTGGTTCCGACCGACCTTGGGACCTACCTTGCAAGGTCGGTTGGCCTTGTTAAAAAAAAACAGAAAAGGAAATGTGGCTTAAGTAGTAAACCCTAGTGGGTATAATGAGGATAATCAAGTGTAAGTTTAAGTATAAAAACATGCCATGTAAGTATGTAAAACACTTAGTAAATTGGAAGTTAAATAAGGTAATTAACTGACGTTATTAATTATGTATAGGAGTTGCATTCGGTGGAACTCAAATGTAGCAGGGACCAAGGTATGGTTTTCTTACAGTCTGTTTGCTACCTGGGCTTACACCGGCTTGCGTGTTTGTGTGTTTTCTGAATGTTTATGACTTTGTAAGACTTAAATCATGAAATGAGTTTACAGTCATTGTTATTATTGTGTGTGTGTACCGGTACCGTTAACCTCGAATACGTGCTAACCCGTTAGATGACCAAACTAGGAAACGTAAGAGAGCGGTACTCGGTTTTAACGTTCAACTTAAGGAACGTTTTAACTACGGCTATATATGAGTTAGTTGTGGTTTATGTTGCTTAAGGTGTATCCCATCTCCCTTGTGTGCCTAACTGGACTTAAACACCTATGGTGTGAATTGATGTGTTAAGTTCCAACAATGGAACTGCTAACAAGTGAATAACCGGGGGTGAGGAATCCGGTCGTTCCGGTCACGCGTGTATGTACGAAAGTTGATATCTGAATCAGATTCGACCCTCTTTATGTTATGGTTGTTCTCCTTCTTGGATTACAATCACCCACAAGCTTAACCAAGGCTTACCTATTGACTATTGATCGGACTAGGGGGATTATATATACGGTGTGCTTGGATCACTATATCCGACACATCTTTGGGTTAAGTTATTCGTTCGACAAACAGAACGGTAACGAACTATGTAATAAGCTTAACATGAGAGTGAGATCATTCTCTAGGCTTACCAAGTTGACTACTAATGTTCGGTTCGTTTCCTAAAGTGAAACGTTCCTGTTAAGTTATGTGTTATTGTTGATGTGCAATGTTTCATGCTATGCTTAAGTATGATGTTTGTAAAATGAATGCCATGTTATCATGTCAATTAGTTGCGTGTATCCCGGTAGCTGATGGGCTGCACGTTAATCATACCAACCATGGGTTGCTGAGCCCCTTTGGGGCACCATATTTTATTTTGCAGGATGAGGATCGAGGAAGCGGAGTGGCTTTAGATCCTAGATGTAATGAAATACTTTTGTTAATTTTGGATGTTGGACCCGGGATGCGCTTGTGCTCCCGTGGTGGTATATTTTGGTAGTAACGGATTTACAGTGATGGTTTGTATATATATACACTCGGTATTGTTGGTTTATATGTATGTATGTGTTAGAAACTAATGCTCAGGAGTCTGTGTCCATCGGATCGATACATATGTACGTATTCAGCCTTGTTAGTCACGTGGGTGGCTAACGGCGTGTAACACCGACCCGTTTTAGTTAATGTTTACGTTGTGAATTTCCGCTGCAGTATCGTTTGTTGTTAAGTTTACAGTTGGGGTGTTACAAATAGGCATGGACTGCACTAATCCGCCGGGTCTCCTGTGCTTAAACTTAACCTTCTAATAGGTCAAGCATCTAGTCACGTAGTCGGCTACGTCCTTCTTCATCCCGCTCCACCAGAAATGGACCTTCAAGTCCTTGTACATCTTCGAAGAACCGGGGTGGATGGATTAGGATGAGCAATGAGCCTCCTGGAGTATGTTCTCCTTCAGATCTGGAGAAGACAACTCTGAATACATACCGCCATTCAATCGAATCATCCACAGGGCTCTGTTCGTAAGTCGTACTTCTGACGCCTCAAAACAACCCTCTGCCATTTTCTGCCTGACACTCTACATGTACTGATCGTTCTCCCTGTGATTCGTATCTCATCAACCAGACTGCTGCCCACTAAAAGGGTGAACATGAATGTGCTCGACGGCTCAGGGCGTCGGCTATAACGTTCGCCTTGCCATCCTTGTACCTCAGGTCTATGTCGTAGTCCTTCAAGAACTCGACCCATCTTCTCTGTCACATGTTCACTCCTTCTGAGTGAAGAGATGCTGTAAACTCTTGTGATCAGAGTAGATGGTGACTTTCACACCATAAAGATAGTGGCGCTAGATCTTCAAAGTGAAGACTACTGCGCCCAATTCAAGGTCGTGTGTGGGGTAATTCACCTCGTGCTTCTTCAGCTGTCGGGATGCGTAGGCAACAACCTTCCCTTGCTGCATAAGCACCACACCTAGACCGGTTCCAGAGGCATCACAATATATCTCAAACCCATCGGTGCCCTTAGGGATAGTAAGGACGGGCGCCGATCTCAGGATATCCTTCAGCGTCTGAAAGGACTGCTCGCACTTGGCAGACCATAAGAACTGGGACTCCTTCTTCATGAGATTCGTCATTGGTTTTGCCACCTTGGAGAAGTCCTTCACGAACCTTCGATAGTAACCGGCCAAACCCAGAAAGCTGTGGATGTCTATTACTGTCTTCGGCCTCGGCCAATTCTTTACTGCCTCAATCTTGGCAGGGTCTTCAGATCCCGCTCACTGATATAATGTGTCCAAGGAATGACACGCTGTCCAACCAAAATTCACACTTTGAGAGTTTGGCATACAGCTGGTTCTCTCTCATGATACTCAAAACCTGCCTCAAGTGTAACTCATGCTCCTCCTAGGTCTTAGAATAGACCAGGATATCATCGATGAAGACCACAAATGAACTGTCAAGCTGCTCTATGAAGAGACGGTAGATAGCTGGCGCATTCGACAACCCGAATGACATAACGGTGAACTCGTAGTGCCCATACCGAGTTCTGAAAGCTGTATTCTCCATATCACCCTCTGCAATCCTGATCTGATGGTAGCCAAATCTGAGATCTATCTTCAAGAACACACTGGTTCCTCTCAACTGGTCAAACAGTTGTTAATCCGTGGTAGCGGGTACTTGTTCTTGATCGTGACCGCATTAAGCTCACGGTAGTCGATGCAGAGTCGCATATTGTCATCCTTCTTCTTGACGAACAGCATTGGAGCACCCCAAGGAGAAACACTAGGTCATATGAATCCCTTGTCGAGGAGGTCCTCCAGCTGTAGCTTCAGCTCCCTCATCTCAGCCGGCGCCAGACAGTGGGGTGCCTTAGCAATAGGGCCCGTACCCGGCAACAAGTCGACGGCGAACTCAACCTCGCGCACAGGCGGCATGCCTGGCAGCAGCTCATCAGAAACAAGTCGGGGAAGTCTACCACGACTAGAATGTCTGAGTCCATCTCATCGCTCTGTCTCGTGTCCTGAACATAACAGAGGAAGGCCTGTCTGCCCTTCCTAACGTCATTCATCAGGGATAGCGCTGACACGATCTTGACAGTCGGCTCTTTCTTCACACTGTGGTATGACACTATCTTGTCGCTCGGCCCCTTCAGCAGTAGTCGATGCTCTGCACAATGTAGGTGGCCCTTATGCTTCTGCAGCCAGTCCATACCCACTATAACATCGAAGCCCAAGTTCTTGAACTCGATCAAGTCGATGGGAAAGGTCTCAGTCATGATGCTGATCTCTAGTCCCGTGTACTGTCTAGTGCATCCAACTCTCTCCTTAGAAGAAAGAGTGACTGAAAAGTTAGAGAGCTGCTCGGGGGCTGTGAAATACCCCTAACTAATAAAACATTGATTAAAAATCTAATAAAATGAATTAAGGCCTAAACATGCCTTAAATATCAATTGAAAACAACAATGGTCATCATAAAGCAAGAATTACCCCTTGTGACCATTTAGGGCAAATATGTGCCCAAATGAACTCTTTAGGATCCAAATTTAATTCCTAAGTACACTAACTCATAAATGAACATAATAAAACCATTCTCAAAGAAAACCAAGCTCTAATACATGTTAAGACACAAAATGTGCTTCAAAACTCCTAAAGCATGTTTTGTGAGATTGTCTTCAAAATGAGTTTTGATTGGTTTTAGGGCCTTCATTACCCTAAATATACTAATGTGACATAATGTACCATATTAGAATGTCTAATTCAAAGTTTTTCAAAAAATCAAAAATATGTGCATTGGTTTGTGAATAGTACTCAAATAGTGCTAAAATGAACAACATTGTCTAATATAGTCAATGGGTCAACATTGACCTTCCTTGCTGACCTTATGGAGGTGGAAATAAGTTAGAACATATCCATTAAGCAACATAAATATCTAGCCAATCTAATGACTCACCATTAAGTATTCCTTACTTTAACATATATTCCTTTATAAGCTAAATTAGTCATCCTCTCTCACTTACCTCCTTCCCAACCGACTCCAGCAAGCTCCAGCACTCTCTTTTCTCCTCCATGGTCGTCCTCAAGCAGCCATATTCAAAGGAGAACACAATCTAGCTAAGGTAACCATTTAAGGTGTATAATACTCCAAATTCTTCACCTTTCATTCCTCTTTTCCATTGAACTAAGCTTCAATCATTTCCGTCCATGAATGTAGAGTGTATTGGTGATTAAATAATGGGTTTGCTTGGCTTAAAAAAGGGAAGAAGGAGGGAAGTTCAAGGTTTGATCATTTAAGGTAAAAATGTGCTTTAAGTAGAGCTGATCATTCAGGCGGGCGGGCCGGGTTCGGGCCGGGCCGAAGGAAAATTTTAGACCCGTCATAAAAAACCAAACCCGGATTTTTACATGCTCGGGCCGGGCCGGGCTAGGCCCGGTTTTTTCTAAGTTTTGCCGAAGCCCAGCCAGCCCAGCCCAGTCGGTTTTTAATTTTTTTTAATATAAATTAATAACAAAATTTAAATTAATATATTTTAATATAGATTCATATATTATATATATAACTTAATTAAAATTATATATTATATTAATTTTTGTATATATTATATAAAATTAAAATATGTATATATTACATTTTAAAAAATAATAATAAAAAATATAAATCGGGCTGGGCCGGGCTTGCCCACGGGTTCAAAAAATGTGCCGCGGCCCGGCCCGGTTTTTTATTCGGGCCTGGTTTTATGTCTAGCCCCCCCCCCCCCCCCGAAGCCCAATCGGGCTTGGGCCTGTCGGGCTTTTTTACGGGCCGGGTCGGACCGGGCTGCCGGGCGGACACATTATGATCACCTCTAGCTTTAAGCACTTAACTCCCTCTCTACTTCAATTCCGGTTGACTTATGTTTTTACCTTGGCTTATAATCTTTCATTAATCATGCTTGATCAGTAGCAATTGCAACCACATCATTTGGTGGCTGATTTCAAGCTTAAACTCCATTTTAAGCCATTTTCACAAGGTAAACCTTAGCAAATTCCTACCTTGTTACTACCGGTTTTATTCCTTAGGTTGTATGGTGTGGTTAACACTTTCTTTGGCTTCAAAAATCCAGAGGAGATCACCTTGGAACAAGCCTACAATATCAAGGTATAATCATGTTTTTTATAAGCTTGATTTGATCCTTTAATGATCCTTAATTCATGAACTAAATTATACCTTTCTTTCCCTTGCAAAATATGGCCGAATGGTGCCTTGGAACATGGGTAACTTTCTGTTCAAAGAGGAGGAATCAACCTTGAGTTCAAACTTATCAAAGTAAGTTAAAAATACCACCTTAATCATATACAATTAAGGTTATATGTGAGGTTATGTATAAAAACTAACTTAGGTCTGTTCTAATATTAGGTCGTGAGCTAAAGGGTGTGTTTGGTTGATCTTGCTACATTAAACATAAGTAAAAACCTTATATCATGATAAATTAAAGTTTTATATCATTTTATTACACATATTATAAAGTCGTGAGTTAGTAATGGTCAAAATGACTTATTTAGGTATCAAAATGTTATATAACATTTTTGGTTAGCTTACTTAATATTTTGGTGACTTATAATGTCATAGGAGTTATTTAAATGGCTAAAATGTAATTTTGGGAAACATTAGGAAAATTATATTATAAGTCGTGGACCATTTATGTTATTTGTGACTTTTATGTGTAATTTGATGTTACAAATTCAAGGCTGTAATAAGGCCATTTCATTAGGCCATTTTATTAAGTTATTTAATGTTTTATTTACATTTAAATTAATTATTAAAGTTATTATAAACTTAGGGTATAAACCGTAAATAAATAAATACTACGGGGTTGTAGAAGATTATAGCCGAAAACTATAGGTTAATTGGAGTTTAAATAAAAAATTATAAGATTTATAAAGTTTTGGGGTTAAATTGTAATTTCTGGAAAAATATGGGTAGAAACTGTAAATAAGGAAAATACTGGTCAAGGCAGCATTAAGGAGGTCAGCCTTGACCATATGGTGGGAGTTGACCAAATTAGACAAGTTAAATAATTTATTTATGGTTATATAATAAGTTATGTATTTAATTGTCGGTTCCTTTCTAAATGTGTTTACCAAATTCTAGATTAAAATCCCAGATCATATTATTTCACGTTCGGTCTCCCGCTCGGTGAAATCTAATTAACAATTACCAAACCCTAACTCTCGTTATGAATTTCCTAATTTCTAACAATTTTAAGCACGATCTAGTTAGATAATCAGTTAATATTTTAGAGGAATTTCCGTCTCTAAATTAACTGGTATTGTTCCTATAGTCTATTGAATGTTGCAGTTCTCACTTGTAAGCAAACAAACTAAAAACTCCAATAATTGGCCAGATCATTAGAAAATAAATATAACAAAGAACAAAACTTTAATCTTATTAAAACTGGTAAATTCACAAAGATAATGGAAACTCGAATTTGGATTACATAGCAAACCGGAATTTAAAAGTACTACTCAACCATTGACATGATAACAATGCACAAATCTATAGAGAATAGTCTTGAAAAGGTAGAACAAGAAACTCTAATTTGGAACTCCGTAGCGAAGTCTCTGTCTTGAATCTTCAATCTACTATGCTAAATCTCTTAGAAAAATTGTCGAAAACTATCAACTCCCTCTCTCTAAAGTAAAAAATAGCAAACAGAAGATAGTCAAACCCTCTATTCTCCTCTATATAGTCAGTGGTGCCTTCGTTCTCCTCTCCTTTTTTTATATTTTTTATCTTTTATTTTTATATTGACTGAAGATCTTCCGGACCTTCTCTGGTGTTGGTCCGGGTTTATAAACCTGCATATAAACCCGGACCATGTCTTAAACGCGGCATAAGAGTACACGGAAATGCTGGTACGGGTTTATAACTAAGTAACCAAACTCGGACCATGTCTAAAATTAGGCAGAGAGGTAACCGAAGAGCTATTCCGGGTTTATGAACAAGTACCCAAACCCGGACCAGTTGTAAACTTGCAATTTTTCTTCAAAATCATCATTTGACTCTCGATTTGACTTTCATTGGTTGGCTCAAGTTCTAAAGACATCATTTAAGCATTTTCTTAAGCTTTTTACCCTGAAAAATCAACAAACCATTAAGAGGACACAATTATAACAATAAAGCATAATTAAGAAAATAAGGAGGGAATTTAAAGTCAAAACATAGATAATTAAGCATGAATTAGCCTCGTAAACTTAGGAAAATTCCCGACTTATCAAACAGGCGGGCTACATCGCCCCTCACTCTCAGAGCTTGACTCATTAGTGTCCACCAATCGATAAGTATTATCCATCCCACTCGGCGCCACTAGGGCCAAGAAGGGCTATCGGTTTGTACCATAACCGTGCCAGCTCCGACCACTGAGTCAGCAACCTGACTGCGGGAGTCCGCCTGCGGTGTCACCAACATCCGTTGTTGCTGCTGCTCTGCCCTCCAACACCTCTGCTCCTTCATCTCTCTCTCGCGCGCGCTCAGCTACACGCCTCTAGGCTGAGGCGTTGGGGTACTGTGTACACCTCTTCTCTCAAACTACTACCGGTCTCGTACAATGTAATACCCCTACTTAATCGGCTCCTAATTGTTATCCAAAACTCATACTCAACTTATAATCGCAGCGGTAATCTAATCACAATCGAACTATTGGTGTTACCGTTCTCACTCGCCCCATACGAGTAATAACGCATTTACTGAAATATTCATGATACGAAACAATTTTCCACAGTGACAACAAGAGATATCTTACTTTCCTTTTCAATCCAAAATACATTTATTAGTGAGCATTCTAAGTATTCAAGTCGTATACACATTTCTACGTTTGTACATTAATACAACAATTCATATTAAATAACTGTGTCTAGCTACCCAGCGCGTCCCGCTCCTTTCGACACCGGAAGCTGCATACCTGAAATTGTTTGTTTATGGTATGGAATCAGCCCCTACTGAGTATGCTACTACATGACTATCGATCATCATGCCCCCTCAGACCCCCAGTTAATTGGTTGAGAGCATGCAGTTCATTTTTCATACAATATCGGTTTAAATATAAATTGTAAAGCAATAATAATATTGCAGTAACTTCAAATAACAATCAAGCCTCTGGCTTCACTTAGCACACCGACAATCAACCAACTAATTACATAACAATGCATATACTAGTACAACGACTCAGCTCAACAAAAATACATAATGATTCATATACGAGTACAACGACTCAGCTCAACCAAATACATAATAATTCAAATATGAGTACAGCGACTCAACTCAACCAATCCACAAACATACCACACAAACCGTGTTGTTCACATAACATACAACAGTATATTATAAGCATACTAAACAACGAGCGAGATAGTACGAGAGTTATAAATGTTCGGTTTATTCTCGTATTGGCCTTAAGGCCCCAAATGATTCTCGCATATAATACGAGCTATCTAGCTGTTCGTATATTGTTTAGTCTCATGTTTATAATGGTGTCTCGTTAAAACGACTCTTCTCTATCCATACCCATATCTTATGGCGGGTCACCCACGACAATAGCCACTCCAGCGGTAGAGTCTTCGACCGATGAACCATCTGTAGTCTGTTGGAATTTCCCTTCATACTTACGGCTACACACATGGCATCCTAGTATCGTTAGTTGATCAAATCCACACCAAGAGCCACATCCTCCTGGTTTATTTATACCATCGCATCGCATTACCATCTCCATAACACTGCAAATCCAATCCTAAGTATATCTACTCGGATCCAGTGTAAGCTACGAGAGCGGCATTAAATAGGCCAATGCCCCGTATATAAGTCCCAATAATATTTATATAATATATATATATATATATATATATATATATCTTATTATCCTATTCTACAACGTTATTCTTACGTTCCTTATATTACACATATAAGATAGCATCATTGCCGCTAGTTCGTTTTATATATATGTTCATATATACGAACAATACTGTTATCGCATAACGGTAATAATAAAGCAGCATTAATATATAGTTCATGCATATTAATTCACACAAGCGGGCATTCAATCTTATCACAAATTTTCACACAATGTCTGAACTGAGGAAATCCTCATAGACAATCAAGCCACATAATAACATATCTTACACCGTAATATACGCTAGCGTGATATTTCACACGCTTAGTCAACTCTTCTCGAGAATGCCTCTAACAATCAGATAACACGTATCACACTATGTATTAGCATCTCATGTAAAACAATACTATACGCTACCCCGTACTGTAGCTAATCCCTCCCGGTTATTCCCCGTTGTTTATCTTATAACATCTCTCGGGTTTTCGGGTTCACTCGGGATTAGTTTACGTAAGCGTTATTTCATGCATGTCTTTGCATGTTATTGCACATTTCCAACTTAGGAGTTATTTCCTAATGACCTACTCTCTTTCATGGTATGTTCATTATATATATAACTTGTATATTCATCATCGCATGTGCATTATTATACACTTGTATATTTAAATAGTTGTCATTATATTGTATGTATAACTTGATCATATTATACATCTTTCCTTAGTATTTTATTACTTAGAGGTTAGTCAAATAGGTTTGACCAAGTCAAGGTAATTGTCTTGACTTATTTATATTGTCTTGGTTAACTTTATCCAAGTATCCAATATCATACAATTCACATTAAATACTTTTGAATTATATACCCATCATTATTTTATGTACTCACCTTCACATTGGAATTTCCTTAACTAATGTTTATAATTCTTTCTCCTCATCTCATATCATCTTACTTATGATACTATATGGTTATTGAACCATATTATATTTCTCACTCCATAAAACATATTTATATTTATATATATGTATATATTATGGAACCATTTATTATGTGGTATGTCCTTACAATATATTCATTCTTCCTTAATGAATATTCTTATATTATAAGTGTTACAACCCTTATAACATTATAAACCATATTATAAAAATCCATTTCTAAATACTCCATATTTCCGAACAGCCCCTTTCTTTTCCTTTTAATTACAAAGCCACCACATTATTTATTTAATGTAACATTATAGTCATAAACTATACTTTATACATTTATACCAATTCACCATTTATAACCTATAGTTTAATATGCCATAAAATACCAAACAGGCCCTAGACCTTTCTGTTTTCATCATTTTCACCCAAACTTTTGGAAATTATCAAATAACCCCAAATATTATTACATTGTTACATTTATATCATATATCTTATATTATGATATTTATATCCAATATTTGTATAACCTATGGTTATAAATACTTAAAATTCCGAACAGACCACATGCTGTTCCAGAATTATTTTCCAGCCCCGACAACTTTCTTAAATTACCATTTGACCCCTTTTATTATTCAAATCAAAATAATGATATAATAAACTATATATTATACACCTAATTCATTTTAACTCCAAAATCAACCTAATAAAATTCTAAAAATTCCCAACAGACCAAGGTGTTATAAACAAACATTTTACACCAGAATTTTCGGTAATTACATTCTTACCCCGTATGTTATGTAATTTTTACAATTTAATACATAACTTAATATAAGTTGGTATTTAACTCAATAATTCACCAAAGTTGGTCAAAGTCTCCCATATGGTCAACCTTTGACTTCTAACACAGTTTGACCCTTATTTCTTGGTAGTTACTAGAATTACCCTAAACTATCCATATTTACAATTTAACCCCAAAACTTTATAAAATCTTATATTTTCATTTAAACTCCATTTAACCTCTAGTTTTTGGCTTTATTACACTACAGCCCTCTATATTTTTATTTATTTCCGTTTTCACCCCAAACCTTATGCTAAGTGCATAAAATAATTTAGAAGTACTTTAAACTTAAATAAAATGGCCTAATGACATGGCCTTATTACATCCTTGAACTTGTAATATAACTTACATTTAAATATCATCAAATACTTTATAATTCTCAGCCTCACATAGCTTTTCTCCATTATTTACCAAACTTCCACATAATGTCTTAAATTTAACAATTATATTAAGTAACCTCTTAATTAATTTATCCAAAGTTTCTATAACACTTCCTAGTCATTTTTGAAGTAAAAAAATGACCAAATATCACAGTCCACTCACGGCACAATATTATCATAAGCTCCCGAGGCATTAAAACATAACATTAAGATGTTATACCTTTGGTTTAATGAGCTTTATGTCCTAGTTTGGCCACGGCAAGATGGGGGAAAATTTTAGACAGCTCCATAACATGTTCAAAAGCAAGAATAAGATATGGTTAAGTTACAAAAATTGAACTAACCATAAGAACAACTTTAAGCCATTAATAAGCTAGATTTTTACCTTGAAATCTTAAGGTAATCAAGGGTGCTCTTGGCCCTATTTTCCAGAGATGAAAGGGTATCAAAATCACCATAAAACCATGGTAATAATCAAGACTACAACAAGGTATAAAGGTCTTGGAATTTACCTAGACAAAATGACTTAAGAAGTGGATTTTGTCTTTGATTTCGGCCAACCTTGGAACAATGGCTTAGCTACTGCTTCTACATAATATTGATGAGTAAATGAGCACAATAAATCAGGGGAATCAGCCTTATAAAAATTTACCTTAAATGAAGATTTTACCTTAAATAAATCAAGAAGAAGAGTTTAAGGTAAATTTTTACCTTAAATGAAGATTTTAGCTAACCTTGGTCCCTGTTATATTCACAACCGAATTCCTCCCCTTAATACAAGATAAATGCTGGGAAGAAGCCATGGAAAGTGCTAGATGTTCAGATCATGAGATAGATTGAAAAGAAATGAAGAAAATGAGCTAAATTAAGCTTTAAGGCATTACCTTATACCAAGGATGTTAATGGCTTTTTTCTTGCTTAAGAGCTCAGGTTGGGAGAGCTAAGGGAGTGAATAACTTGGCTGGAACCAGGATAAGAGGAAAGAGAGTTCTAGGTAATGACTTAAGTATGGGATAAAGTAGAAAAGGAATAGTCAAGTGATGACTCACCAACTTTGGAAGATATTTTGATCAAGCTTAGTGAGCTGTCCTCCACCCCATTAATCTTCTGCCCATACATGGTCTAACATGGGTCAAGTTTTGACCATTGACCTTGCTTAGTCAATATTACTTAAATTGACACTATTTGGGTACTATTCACATTTTAGTGCCAAAGTTTGGATTTTTTTTGTAAATTTTGTATTAGGAGTTACTAATGTGATATTAAGTATCACACATGTTAATTAGGGTATATACAAGGCCATTTGACCAACAAAAGTCAAGTTTTGAACACTTTGACAAAAATGTGTCTTAAGGAGTTTTAGTGCTCCTTTTTGTGTTAAAACTCATTCTAGAGCTTGGTTTGCTATGGTAATTATCTTACTATGTTCATACCCTAATTATAAGGTTTAGGAATCCACTTCGGATCCTAGTTGAGGTCATACAATCTCTTAGAGTTCTTAAAGCACATTTTTGGCTTTAAGTGATTTTATGGCATGTTTTTGCTTTATAAGATTGTAGATTGTTCCTCTATGGTCTTAAGATGATTTTAGATCTTATTAAACCATTATTATATCATTTAATCATGTTTTAGTAGTTAGGGGTATTTCACACAGGCGTAGGGGCCTATGATGACCCCTGACCATGCTCAGATGAGCTGCTCCCTCTATTCGTTATATGCTATATTGGGTTCAACATTAGTTAAAATGTGTTGAAAGTTAGTCAGATCGGTCAAGGTTCGTCAATACCGGTCAAATGAATATGAATGTAGTTCAATGTTGGTCACACACAAACAATCACAAAAACATTTAAACTAATTAAAACGAGCATAATAGGTCAAATACATGTGAATAGACCTCTAAAACGTCTAAAACAGGTTCAAACGTCAAAAAAACGTAAAAACGCTTCCTCCCGCAGAAAGAGCAGGCGTCAACGCCTAGAAGAAAGACCGGCCACTGACATCTGCAACAAAACGCTGCCGCCGCCCGATTTGAAACTCTACCGCGCTGCCGACTGGAAAACGCTCGCGCCGCCGCCCGTTTTGAATCACCTGCGCCGACGCCTACTTGAAATCGCGTCAGCCGAAGCCCGCTACGAAGAGCCTGCGTCGTCGCCTGGTATAAAGGGTGGGCTTCGTTGCCCATTGTGTCGACGCCTACTTCTCTTTGCCGACGTCGCCGCCGGGTCCCGTTACCGATTTTTCATTTTATTTTGCTACTTTAGGTCCTATTATGAGTCTAATTCTATTAAAAAACTGTAAATTATGTTAGAAAAAACCCTGAATAAGTAGATCTGAACTACGTCTTCAAACTCTGCCCTCGCTCCTGCTCCCGCTCCTAGAGAGATGTTAGAGAGAATTCTAGAGAGATAAAAAATGTGAATTTGAAATGAGGTGGAGAGATAGTGGAGGATAAAGGTGTATATATAGAAGATTTTGGGGAAAGACAATTTCATAAATATTTTTTTAAATTCCGAAAACTCAACCGAACCTACGAGATCATCTTTTTAATCAAGAGGGAGTGTCCTTTGCTATACTATAGAAGTGCGAAATGTAATTCCCTTTTTATTTTGGACAAATTGGCCCCGCAGCATCACTTTTTACTTGTACACCACCGATACAAACAATTTTGTTGGTAAAAAAGAAGAGATCGTCCAATCTGTACCTTCTTTAATCAATCTAAAGAATACCCGTGTCTAGATGTGCATCATTCCAACAGAAACTGCTTTACAAAATCTCAGAGAGCAACCAACACGTGAGCAACAGCACAAGCTCCTTGTAATGCCAACAACTCAAACTCGAATAACCAGAATTCATCGAAGAAGGGACGGACCAGGCGACAATAAAATTGGTGTTGTTTCCTTTGAACAAGCAAATTTACACCGGCTTGGAGCAACAATCCTGTAAACCCCACTGCTTGCCATAATGAAAACATCTTTGTTGTTATCCTGCCCGAACGAGAAAACATATCGAAGAGCAGGGGTTGTACTTCCGGGGTAACCCAGGTGCATGCGATTGGAGAATCGGCAGCACAGGTGAAGGGTATAGAAACAATGCTGAAATTCCCACTACCTTCTGGGGATTCGATTCCTCCCCATATAGCATATCCGTATAAATCAGCGAACAAGTACCTAACAGGAATGCGATAATGCAAGGAAGGTTTTCTCTTATGAACATCAGTAAGTACTATGTGCAATGCTATATAAGAGTTTAGATGCTCAAACGACTCACGCACCTTCCGTACATACAAGGGTCAGTTAGGGATCGATAAAAGAAACCACCAATGATCGAAGCCGAGCCTTCTGTTATGTGCGGATCAGAATGGTTGTATCCCATCACTGGGAAGATAGGGCTAATGGAGTCGGCAGAAGTATTTCCACCAGGAGACATTGGTGGATTGTAGAGCCCTTGCCCTCGTAAACTCTCCAGCCGTAGTTGCCGCCCCTTGTGATTATATTGACTTCTTCATAAGTGTCCTAATTGAAGTACCAGTTGATGAAAAGTTGTAGCGGTTGATCAGATGATGAGAGGAAAAGACAAATTCCAAACCAAAAGCAATACATAGATGCTTCTGAACAAATCAGATATCTTGAAATTGTCAAGAGATGTACATACACATACAGACCTGTCCAACATCAGAACACAGAAGTAAGAAGGTCTTTCTGCATCGAAACTGCAACGCCAGGATTTCTGAGTCCTAATGCCCATATTTCAGGTTGCAGCTCTTTGTCTTGAATATAAGGATTATCTTCTGGTATTGAGTAGTTTCCCCATAAATCATGGTGATTTTCTTCTGGTGAATCAAAATAACACAAGTTACTATAATGTGACATCAATTCATTAAGTTGCTGATTCCCAGCTACTTTTTGGGCTGTAATTATAGAATATAAGGCTATTGGCCGATATTTACCAAGAAAAAAAAAGCTAAAGAGGTACTATACACTGCAGACCGATGCTCACTTGGGTAGTGGTCGACGTCAAGCCTCATAATCTTCCCAAGCAACGATTTCTTGTTTTGAGCAAAATTATATGGATCACCAGCATCAGCTAGGCCTCCGCCATCTCCCATCATGATGTATAAATACCCATCTTCTGGACCAAACAGGATTTGTCCTGCGTGGTGAGATGTAAACGGCAACCCCATTGTGAATATTCTCCTCACTTCTCTTGGTTTAGCTTTTGTTCCCTGCATACAATAAACAAATGTCTATGTTGTGTACGGACAACCCAAATTCGAATGATGATAATGAAGAGTCTTGTGAAACTTTACTAAGGAAGTTTTGGTTGAAGCATCATCAACCGTATATTCTGATACTACACTCGAATAGCGGCAAGGTTGGGCACCATTATCAGATGGTAGTTTCGAGGGATCACAACCAACATCTGAATTACATGAACATCTACCTGAGCAACCAGGCCACTCACTCCTATCACAGTTGAATGAAACAAAGAATCGACCATTCTCATTGAACTTCGGATGTAAAGCAACACCCATGAGTCCCAACTCGGAATCATAGTGCACTTCATCACTTAAATCCAGAAAAGGGTTGGATTCATCAAGCTCAATGACCTCCCCAGATCCCTGTTTAGGAATCCTACCTAGAAATATCTTCCCAGATTGGCTAACAAAGAATGCTCGGTCGGAACCATCTGGATGATGTGCCATATCAAGATAAGACCCATTTCCTATCTTCTCAATGCACAAACCGGATGGTATGAGAGGGGTAGTCTCAGTGCTGTTCAGTGTAACGGGTTCGCCAGGAAAGCATAAGGATCCACTCGTGGCAGGGCCACCAAAGGTGTTGCAGAAATCTGTTTCGGAACCGAATACGTCATTGATCTTGGAGAAGTTGGATTTTGTGGACTGCCCTTGTGATGCGGTTGTGAAAGGGAATTCAACATTGATACGTTCTGACATGTGTGCCACACTTTGGAGCAGAAGTTGTCATGTGCTTGATCAGATTGTGAAGAACTGGCGGAGACGGTTGAGTTACAGAGAACAGGAATTTGCCGCAATGAGGAATCCGATGTAAATAACTCCGACGAAAATGGATCGCATCTCTGTAGTATATAAGTTCGGACATGTGAAACGTTTCGGAAGATTGCTTTTCAACAAATAAGGAAGCAACTCCTAGAAGCATAAAAAAGACTGGATTTTCTTTCAGCTGATAGTTTCAATTGGGTCTTACCGAACAAAGGATTGATTTCATAACCGAAGCACAACCAGATGAGTTAGATATATTCATCGCCTGAAACTGCTTCTGAAATTGAGCATCCTGGGAGGTGTTACAGCAAGCAGTGACTCCATAATGGGAACAAAACTCCAGAGGACTATTCAAGGTCAATGGAGTCCCTGATTAAGGCAAAAAGACGAACGTGTAGTGGTCAAACCCATCGGAGATTTCAGTTGAAGATTAAAGAAAGAGAAGAAAGAGAGAAGAGAACCCACTTGAGTCAGCACACAGGGGATAAGCAAACACATATCCAGGCACAAGCAGAAGGAAGACGATGGTGGTGGTCAGAGCAAATTCCATCAGGCACTTTGCAAAGTCAAATAAGTTGACTACGAAACTTGTCTGTTATTGCTTTGAGACTTGGTAGAGCCAGGTACTTCTATTAAGTATGCCAGGGTGCAAAATACAGCCATGGATTGACAATGATGGAACTGGCAGATGAGAAGACGGAAAGAACCAGAGGCAGTTGTTGATCACGTAGAAAAGAATACCTTTCTGGCTGACGTTGACCTTCTTTTGTCTTACTTCCCAATGAAATCCGCAGTGTCTTTCGTTCAACAGTTTAGCCTCTTTTTGTATTTGAACGTGGATATGGTGACACATTACAAGGTGAAACTATCTACTTGTCAACAAGTGATTGGAAGAAAAATATTGAGAGAAAGAAAAGTTAAAAAAATAAAAAATAAAATAATGTATGCGCGCGCGACCACGGAGGAAAGAATTGGGGGCTGAATATGATTGTTGTTATTAGAAGAGAGAAAAAAATATTTTATTTTTTCAAAATGTCATAACTTACAAAATATAAGTGCAAAAATAAAAAACATTATATCATTGTTCATCATTTTTCGTGCTCTTCAAAACAAGATGCATCATGGATATGTTTTGGTAAACTTAAAATTTCATGTTTTTAAGGAGTATATATTGCATATTTTTAAAATGAATCTTATTCATTAACAAAATGAATCTTCTTTAACAATAAAATGAACCTTATTCATTAACTAAATGAATCTTATCCTAAACACTCTAAAAACTTCCCTATGAAAGTTAAAACGTCAAAGACATTTTTATGATTTGTAGTACAGGGTTTAGGTTCACTTTCAATAAATGAAAGGTTCATACTGTTCTCGCATAAGTTTGTGGTAGAATTAACTTTTACTAGTGAAATACCCCAAACCTTGATATGTGGTTTAAATATCAAACTATGTTATATAAAGGCTAAAAAGTGCCTTAGAAACATCAGTGAACAATTTAAACCATAGTAAATGCAATAAAACGCTAAGATACAGTTTGAGCAAAAACATGCTCTAAGCTATGAGTGAACTTGGTTAGGACCCAAAGAGCCTACCAAGACTTAATAATATTCAATTATGAGTTTATAAGGCAAATTAAGTCCTTAGGAAACTTTGGTGGACAATGAAACCAAACAAAACACAAATAAATACCTTAAAGTCAATAAGAGCAAAAATGTGCTCTAAGCTTGGGATAAATTTGTATAAGACCTAATGGTCATACCTATACCTTATAAATGTGTTAATGAACATATTAAATCAATTACTAAAGAAAACCAAGCTTGAAAACAAGTTAAAACACAAAATGTGCTTTAAGGAGTCTTAAAGCACGTTTTTGAAAAATTGTCTTGTAAATGAGTTTTGAATGGCTAAATGTCCATCATTACTCTTTAATTAACATGTGTACTATATAGTCACATTTGGAAGTCTATATCAATGGGAAATCAAAAATTTCACATCTATGTGCCTTGTTTTAGTGAATAGTAACTTTAATAAGCTAGTTTGTAACATATGTTATTATAAGTAATTAAATTGGTCAACAAAGACTATTATACCCTTCTTACTAAATGGTGGCCGGTTTTATCAAGGTGAGTCACCAACATGTAAAAGAAATCAATTTAGGAAAGGAAGGAAAAGTAAGTAAAGGAAGAAAGTTACTTTATAACATAAATATCTTCCAAAAAGCAAAACCTATCTTCATTTCTCCTTTCCTCCTTTACTTCACACGTCTTCAAGCTCCCTTCCTCCCTTTCATTTACGATTAGCTAAGTTCCACACAAGAACTCCATCTTTGGATGCTTGTAACTCCTAGCTCCATGGTCCAAATTCAATTTCAAGACCACCATTCTTCTAGTTGGAGCAAGCTCTACACTCCTATCTTTTCAAATCTTCAAAAGCCACATTTCGGTGCCATGGAGATTCACCATTGAAGGAGCTTGAGCTCATATTTTCACATATTATTGTTCTCCTTTGCTTCAAGGTAAGGAAACTCAAAGAAAATCCATGTTTCCTCCATGTTTATATGATGTCCGAAAATCCACCTCACAATGGTGTTTCACCTTGCTTGTTTTAGCTTCGTTGGAATCTTCCAAGGGCTAGGAGGAGTCCTCTCTTGATACTTATTAAGTTCTCTTCCAATTCCAAGGTAAAACAAATACCTTAATGTGTTAAAACAATATGTGTAACTAGGGTTTACAATGAGATGAAGCATAATGCTTGAATACTCATTCTATTATTTGTACATTGTTTAGTAGTTGACAAGGAAAGAAATGCCTTACCGGTTTTAAGAGGAAACAAGAAAGAAGTTTGAGTGTAAAAGAGGTAATATACTAACCTAATGTTGTTTAATGCCTTAGGAGAAATGAGCTTATGATGCTTGTTAAAACTACCTAAAGAGCAAATGGTGAATGACTAGTAAGGTGTTCTCAAGGAGACTAGTAAAAGAACATATGTCTTGGTGTATGTAATTGCAAAAGGTCAAAGGCTTATAGATTATGGAAATTAAATGTTTAAGGGTTTATGCAATTTAAGGGCCTAAGAGCCATGTTATTTAAGGGCCTAAGTGCCAAGCAAATTTAAGTTATGCACTATATTGTGGTGTAGTGCTTAATGTGTGAAGTTTGTGTATAAAAATGTGTTTGATGGATTTTAGGTGTTCTTGAATGAAATAAGGTAAAAAACCTAAGTGTTTGGATGTAAGATATACAAGAGAAGCTATGGCAAAATTTGGAAAATGTGTAAGAAAATCTAAGTGTTTTAAGTAAGTTTTGGTGAACTAGGAAGTATTAAAGGTGAACAAATGTTTTACTTGGGAAGAAAACATTGTATTAGGTGATTTAGAGTGATGCAAGGATTTAGGTGTTACCTTGAAGTTCTAGGAATTCAAGGTGTGTTTTGAGAATGTATTTAGTCTTGGAGAAGTTCGTTTAAGGTTTAGGTAACGTCGATGAATAAGGAGGGATGAATATGTTTAGGCAAGGGTTTTGAGAAAGGAATTCAAGAAGTTGTGAAAAGGGATTTGGTTAGTAAGAGAGGAGATGCTTGGGAGATGATGTTATGAAGGTTGAGGAAGCATTTTAGTGTAGTGGTCATTTAGGGTGAAACACCACTTGGAAAACAAAAAGAAATGTTACAAGTGTTAAGAGATTTGATAAGAAGATTGAGTAACAAGTTGGACAATGTTTTAAGGTGAATCAAAGTGATATTCTAGTATTAGATATGCCTAAGTTCATGTATGAAGCTTGGGTAGTCAATGGATGAAGAGAATAGATGAAACAAAACTTGGAAAGTGAAGTTCTTGGATGTCCGAACTACCGTCCGAATGTGATGTTCGGACGTGCCTGGTGTGCGCGTGAATATTCTGATCTTCGAACAGCGTCCGAACTACCGTCCGAAACATGGGAGTTCGGACACACCTATTTATTTCTCTGGTTTGGCCTCGAACAGCGTCCGAACTTGGGAAGTCCGGACGCAAGTTCGGACATTCACCAATTTGCAACCATAGAGTCTCGAACGGTGTCCGAACTTGGGAAGTCCGGACACAAGTTCGGACAAGGCGTGTATGGACCAAAAACATTGTTTAAGGTATGGAAATGATGTGTAATGATGGGGATTGATGGTTAATGATGTTATGAGGTTGTTAAGGACTTGTTAGGTGAGTTTTAATGACAATTAAGTGGGTGAAAAGTTGTAATAAAATGTGTGAAAGTAAACAAGTTAAAAAAAAATGAAGTTATGTAACTAAGTTAACGGGGGGAAAGTTATAAGCATTAGACATTAAACAATCATGTTACCCCGAAGTTAATAAAAGTATATGTAATGTTATCAGTTGTTCGAGAATTGCTCGAGGAACATAAGTGGACGTGATAAAGTGGACTCCGGTGACAGGTATGGTTTTCTTGCAACCTGTTGTCCTACCGGATTACACCGGCTTGTATGCCAATGTGTTTTTCTGTGTGTTTCCACGTTATAAGAAATCATGAAACGAGTTTACCGTCGTTATTGTTGTTGTATGTTTACGTGCCGATACCGGTAACCTCAAGTGCGTTGAAGGGCTAGGTAACCACTATTAGGTAAACGTAATGAGAACGGTATCCGGTAATAACGTTTCCGACCTAAGGAACGTTCTAACCACGGCTATGCGTGAGTTAGTTGTGTGATGGTTTGTGTGTGATGTTTGTGCGTGATTGTATGACTCTCCCTTCCCATGTGTGTGTCTAACAAGACTTAACCTAATGTTGTGATTGTTTAACTAAGTTCAATGATGAACTTCTGACAAGTGCTAACGGGGGAAGTGAGGAGTCCGGTCTGTTCCGGCCACGCGTGTGAGTATGGGGGTCGTTGTCATAGCAGGTTCGATCCTCTCCGTATGTTATGGTTTTTTTCCAATTTGGTTCCCAACCTTCCCTTTAGCTTAACCAAGGCTATTACTGAATCACGTCGGCCACAGGGGCATACTATGTTATGTTTGTTCGGTGTGCTTGGATCACTATATCCGAGACACCTTGTGTTAAGTTATCCGTTCATTTAACGAGACGGTAACGAGTTATGTAACGAGCTTATCATGAGACTGACAACATTCTCTAGGCTCACCAGTGTATTAACAATGTTTGGGTCGGTTCTAAGAGAACCATTCCCGTTATGTTATGTATTTTTGTTTGGGTTGCAATATCTATTGTGATGTTATGATGTACATGTTGAAACGTGCAAAGTGTTGTTATGATTTGTTATGTGAGGAATGTTATATGTCGTAAGATATGGAGTGTTGTGGGTCATGGAAATGAATCCCAGTGTGTGATAAGAGGCGTTTAAGGGTACCCGATTTAAGGGTAGTGTCGTCTATTAAGGAAGTAGCTCCATTAGAGGAGAAGCACTCTAGGGATAATGAATATCATGAGTGACTTATTCAAATAAGGATGTATTATCCATTTATTGAGCCCATTGTGGCGAAATGTTGGGTGTGTGTGTTTACAGTTGCATGCACGATTTAAATATAATCAACCGCATGTTAAGACGACAATTAGTTGTGCGTGGGCCGGTAGCATGTGGGCTGCGGGATTACCATACCAGCAAAGGTGCTGAGCCCCTTGGGGTCACCCTTTCTCTTCTTTTCCTATTTCAGGTACAGAGAGCTGGAAGCCGTTCGAGAGTAGGACGGGTTGTCGTTGTACATGGGTAATCATGTAAGTTGTATATATACAGTAGGTGTAGTAAGACCGAAGTTGTTATCGGCATCAGTTTGTAAATACTCGGTACAGTGGTGGAGGTATGTGCATGTTTGTTGTTAATGGAAAGGGATAATAATGTGTAGTCGCTCGGGAATCTAGTCCATCAGACCGGTACAATGTTTATGTAATAGCCTTGTTAGCCACGTGGGTGGTTAACGGCGTGTAACACCAACAAGTTAAGTAATGTGTAGTAGTTAACTTTCCGCTGCAGGATGTTGTTACGTGAGTTGTTGGGATGGGGTGTTTACAAAAAGTGGTATCAGAGCGAGTATCGCTCTGATGACTGAATTACCGAGCTTAGGAAGTACCGAGTTAGGATTTAAGTACTTTGTGGTAGGGTTGAGTGATAGCGTGAGAAATACGTCAGTTAGGTATTACCAGTGTGTACTGGAAACCTACAATAATCCATCCGCCCTCCAAATCCCTGTATATAACTTGGGAAAGAACGCCAGAGAGATGGAAGTCCACTCTTACTCGGAAATACCGATCTGGCTGTCATTAATCACCTCTAAAGGTATGGAGAACCTGTCATACGGTAGATCCCGAAACTGGAATCCCGGAGACGGTTCCCATCTAGACAATGTTAACCGCATTTCATAGCAAGGGATGAAGGATCTTGTGTAAAGGAGAAAGAATTTCCGGCAACTTGGGTCGACATGCTGAGCAGTCGAGAACAACCACTTGCAATGCACCAACGTGCAACAGGCAGAAGTGGATTAATACACCCGAGAGAGTGTCTACGGGACCACAGTTGATAAATAATACACCAACGGTATACCAACCGACAAGGGAACTACAACGTAGTGCCCAAATACGTGGAACGGCTACAAAGAGATACAATACTAAGAAAAAGGGACTCCCAGAAGGGAAACACCCTAGTTGATGATCGTCATGTGAAGGCAGTGAGACGACATCTGAGGAATTATTGTCAAGACTGTAAGATTCAAGTGAGGGCCAACAAGGCCACTGATGATAGAGCGGGTAAGAACAATACCACAACCAGTATGTGTTGAACCGATAGCCAGTTAGCATGGCGCACTTGCCATAGCAAGTGCTGCTATAACAGGCCTATTCGGGAAATTTATAACACTACAAAGTACTTATAAAATACTAGAAAGTTAAATGTGATCGCATAACAGTGGAAGGGCCTGCTAGCCTAACCTCTGTAGTTGTAAGTACACCAGTCAGCAAGAAGCTAGACTTGGTTAAGGTAAGAAGATGTTGTGAATCCATGAAATTTTCTTTCAAACTCAGATTTGATTTCAAACTCTTTCCTTCGAAACCAGATTTTCTTTCAAACCAACACTTCTTTCTAACCTTCTTCTAAACCAAACCAGTAAACCAAGGCAGTTGAAAAGATACAACAGTGGATAAACCTTCCCTTGATTAAGTTCGGGAAGCAGGGAATGCATATTGTCACAGGACAATATAAGGGAGTTGACAACAGAATACTTCACCTAGGCGTGTGACGGACACTACAAGTGTACCAACTGAATTGTGGGACGACCGCACTCCGATAGGAGCTTGTGGGCCTGACAGACCTACTTATGGTTTAGTTGGGTAAGTAGTAATGTATCAGTATGGTACCCCACATGTGTATACGAGTGGAGTCCGAAACACGGGAGGTAGTTGACTCCGTCTACGGTCAGCAGTATAAGTCAAACAACAGCTAAGGATTACCATGAATGGTTGAAGTTAAGGAACTCATTAAGTTAACGAGACTAAAAGGATTAGTGAATTCATTTCAAGGAAATGTTTAAGAGTCAGGAGGTGCGAAGTGCACTAACTGTAATGTAAAGACATCGATACGTCTTAAGGATCCTCAGGGATACATGTTAGCTGGAACGGTGACCCAGCCTGTACATGGCAAGCAGATGCCTAATGTGGACACATTAATGTGCAATGAACGGGATGAAACTCCCAGAATGAGTACCTACACTACTAGGAAATGCTGATCTTCACAGAAGGAACGCAAAACGGCGTGCTAACGGAATGTACCAATAGTGTGAGCCAATGTAATGGCATACACATAGCAACACCCAGGAGCAATCCTTGAAGGGTGTTCACATCAACATTGTTGAATGAAATGCATGACAGAAACACAAGGATTAAAACTAACACCCAATTTAGACATAAGTTGTCAGGAAACGGACTGACAAATCTAAGGGGCATCCCCATGAAAGGAAACGGAATGCAACGACCTTGTCATGGAGCTCAATATAATATCCAAACCATATAATACAGTACAGAGAAGTATATGTGTGTGGGACAGCCTACAATGAGCCCAGCTCAAGGCAATAAGGCTCATAAGCCATAAGCAAGATATGTTATATAAATTCGATTGATTGTAGAAGTTTATGTTGTATAAGTGAATAGAGTGGTAAACGAACCACTGCATTAAGAGTGGGGATACCTCTCGATATTGTGAGACCGCAGGAGCGGTAGTTATGTGTATCAAGCCCAAGAAATATGTTAAGGATTGACCATATTGTTATTGAAAGAGAGCAGTTAGCTTATAGTACGTGTGTATAAAGTGAAACACCGAGCTGAATAATGCCGGCTTGTGACCGATGATCGATGCTCAAGGAGCATTCAGTAGTCATCCAATGAGTGATGAACCATAATACAAATGATTAAGTATATGCGTGGAAGTTATGTGAAGTACGATGTAGTTAGTGTTATACAATAAGCACGGTGCGCAGTAAGCGACCGTCGTATAAGTGTTGTTGTATAATGATGTGGCAGATAAGACCAGTTATGAGTTAAACTCAGTGAGATGCAAGATAAGTGATGTTAAACAGACTGGACAATAAGCCAGTGGTAAGTACTATGTGATGAGGAACTCAGTGTGAATTCCATGGCGAATCACATAAGGGATTCACTGTCAAGAGTTTACGCCTCTGCACTCTGTATGACTGAGTGTTTTGGTATTGCACTTGCTCAGTGATGATCGAGTAGGATAGCTAGGAATTGGAAACATGTCAATTGTGAGGAATAATGTCATAATGGCCGATGCATAGGAAATGCAAGACCGCACCAATAACAGAGTACTTGTACAAAACCAAATGTGGATACATGATTAACAGTAAGTGACTACAGTAGCACTAACTGCCAAATATCGGTATGGAATATACCCCAAATGTTGTAAATAGCTGATAGAGCACTACACACTAGGTAGTAGCTCAATCTCAACCGACAGTAAGTCGGAAGGGAACAAGTCAATCATTGTGAAATACATAACTATTTACACAATAAATTGTTATGGAAGTGGATAGAAAGTTATAACTCACCAATTCGCTAACGGTAAAAGATACCACGCGTCGGTTGAGAAACCATTGTTACCAAGATGAAGGTGACAATTGGGGATGTACAATACAGTAAGAATAACAAAAAGGGGCAATTAAGCTCTACAGTTACTAGAGTTTTGCAGCAGAAAAAACAGTCAGTGATTCAAGTGTTGAATGTACATGGTGGACATGAGTGAATGGCTAATTATTAACGCCTAGAAGCCTAACAGGCCAGAATCGAAACCAACTAAGAGTTTAAACAAACTCCAATGAGAATTCTTGGTTTAGGAACTAAACCGCCAATATGGTTAAGATCCTCTAATCAGAATCCATTGTATAATAGACCGCGTGGAAGTTAAGATACTTCACGACGGGCAAAACATTTTAAGCTAATGTTTAGTGATTGATACGTGGGCGTAATCCCTTTTAAGGGGGGTAGAGCGCAAAACCACTTAGTGCACATTATCGTACAAGTGTACGTGATTTATGTTGTGCATAGTTATTGTTTTGATGATTGGTGTGTGTGTTACGTAAACATACGCATTCATTCATGGTTAATTGTGGTAATTGCACACAGGGATGCGAATACCATTGTGATAAGTGTGTGTTTTTGTTAACAATTTGTGTGTGATAGTACAATGTGGGAGTAGAGAAACTCCCGGGGAACAAAACCCGACAGTGTATAAATGTGAAACGGTGTGTCGTATTTTGATAAAATATATGTGTAATATATACTATATAGTGATTCATAAAAGGGTATGAGACCAATATAAACCTAATGAGAATAAGATTCCCTAGGTAACAACATTAAAGTGAATGGAATAACTGATAGACGAAGTTCTATCCTTGGAGATGTTATGATCATGACTAGGATGATTTAAAAGATAGAAAATTGGAAATGAGTGATTTATTTGATGCTTGAAAATGAAGTGGGAAGTGGAACTTGATTTGCATGCGATCAAGGGAAGCTGAACACAAATTGGGTGGAAGGATAGTTCAACACTGATGCTGATCACATCAGGGTTGGATGACTCTTGAAACTCCCTATAAGTGGTCACAAATAACCACGCTAAGAAAAGAAGCAAAGAGCTTAAGTTGGACTTGGAGTTGTGTGTGTTTTCAAAGGATTTTCAATTGGTATTTATAAAACGTTGATAGATACTTTACATAATTAAAGTTCTCTTACTTAACCTCACAAGGAAATTTTGAATCTAAGTGATTGTTTTGATCTCCCAAAGGCACGAGGACGGAAGGTGTCCATCGCGAGGGTCCTGGGGGATCACAGTGTATATCAAGATATTTTTGATTGTTATACATGCTATGACATGTTGTGTGGTATGTGTAATAAATGTTGTTTTGACTTGGATTTCCTAAAGTGTATGCTATCAAGACCTATGAGTCTAAATGTGTTGTGTGCATAGACTATGTGTCTAATGTTGTTATGTTACCAAGACCAGTGAGTCAAAGGGGTTGTTATGTATGTGTAAGTGTTGTTAAGATACCCGGACCATTGAGTCCGAGGTTATCATGTGAATATCTTGTGTTATGTGTGGATGTGATGTGTGTGCCCGGTGTTGCCAGGACCATTAAGTCCGGGGTTGTGATGTAAGTGTGTTTGGTTTATGAAGTTTTGTGACTATAAGTAATCCCCGTATTCTAATCTAATGGTGTGTAGAAATGTGAACTTCGAGGACGAAGTTCTTTTAAGGGGGTAGATTGAAATACCCCAAACCTTGATATGTGGTTTAATATCAAACTATGTTTATATAAAGGCTAAAAGTGCCTTAGAAACATCAGTGGAACATTTAAACCATAGTAAATGCAATAAAACGCTAAGATACAGTTTGAGCAAAAACATGCTCTAAGCTATGAGTGAACTTGGTTAGGACCCAAAGAGCCTACCAAGACTTAATAATATTCAATTATGAGTTTATAAGGCAAATTAAGTCCTTAGGAAACTTTGGTGGACAATGAAACCAAACAAACACAAATAATACCTTAAGTCAATAAGAGCAAAAATGTGCTCTAAGCTTGGGATAAATTTGTATAAGACCTAATGGTCATACCTATACCTTATAATGTGTTAATGAACATATTAAATCAATTACTAAAGAAAACCAAGCTTGAAAACAAGTTAAAACACAAAATGTGCTTTAAGGAGTCTTAAAGCACGTTTTTGAAAAATTGTCTTGTAAATGAGTTTTGAATGGCTAAATGTCCATCATTACTCTTTAATTAACATGTGTACTATATAGTATCACATTTGAAGTCTATATCAATGGGAAATCAAAAATTTCACATCTATGTGCCTTGTTTTAGTGAATAGTAACTTTAATAAGCTAGTTTGTAACATATGTTATTATAAGTAATTAAATTGGTCAACAAAGACTATTATACCCTTCTTACTAAATGGTGGCCGGTTTTTATCAAGGTGAGTCACCAACATGTAAAAGAAATCAATTTAGGAAGAAGGAAAAGTAAGTAAAGGAAGAAAGTTACTTTATAACATAAATATCTTCCAAAAAGCAAAACCTATCTTCATTTCTCCTTTCCTCCTTTACTTCACACGTCTTCAAGCTCCCTTCCTCCCTTTCATTTACGATTAGCTAAGTTCCACACAAGAACTCCATCTTTGGATGCTTGTAACTCCTAGCTCCATGGTCCAAATTCAATTTCAAGACCACCATTCTTCTAGTTGGAGCAAGCTCTACACTCCTATCTTTTCAAATCTTCAAAAGCCACATTTCGGTGCCATGGAGATTCACCATTGAAGGAGCTTGAGCTCATATTTTCACATATTATTGTTCTCCTTGCTTCAAGGTAAGGAAACTCAAAGAAAATCCATGTTTCCTCCATGTTTATATGATGTCCGAAAATCCACCTCACAATGGTGTTTTCACCTTGCTTGTTTTAGCTTCGTTGGAATCTTCCAAGGGCTAGGAGGAGTCCTCTCTTGATACTTATTAAAGTTCTCTTCCAATTCCAGGTAAAACAAATACCTTAATGTGTTAAAACAATATGTGTAACTAGGGTTTACAATGAGATGAAGCATAATGCTTGAATACTCATTCTATTATTTGTACATTGTTTAGTAGTTGACAAGGAAAGAAATGCCTTACCGGTTTTAAGAGGAAACAAGAAAGAAGTTTGAGTGTAAAAGAGGTAAATATACTAACCTAATGTTGTTTATGCCTTAGGAGAAATGAGCTTATGATGCTTGTTAAAACTACCTAAAGAGCAAATGGTGAATGACTTAGTAAGGTGTTCTCAAAGGAGACTAGTAAAAGAACATATGTCTTGGTGTATGTAATTGCAGGTCAAAGGCTTATATATTATGGAAATTCAGTGTTTAAGGTTTATGCAATTTAAGGGCCTAAGAGCCATGTTATTTAAGGGCCTAAGTGCCAAGCAATTTAAGTTATGCACTATATTGTGATGTAGTGCTTAATGTGTGAAGTTTGTGTATAAAATGTGTTTGATGGATTTTAGGTGTTCTTGAATGAAATAAGGTAAAAACCTAAGTGTTTGGATGTGAGTATATACACGAGAAGCTATGGCAAATTTGGAAAATGTGTAAGAAGTTCTAAGTGTTTTAAGTAAGTTTTGGTGAACTAGAAGTATTAAAGGTGAACAAATGTTTTACTTGGGAAGAAAACATGTATTAAGGTGATTTAGAGTGATGCAAGGATTTAGGTGTTACCTTGGAAGTTCTAGGAATTCAAGGTGTGTTTTGAGAATGTATTTAAGTCTTGGAGAAGTTCGTTTAAGGTTTAGGTGACGTCGATGAATAAGGAGGGAATGATGTTTAGGCAAGGGTTTTGAGAAAGGAATTCAAGAAGTTGTGAAAAGAGGATTTGGTTAGTAAGAGGAGATGCTTGGGAGATGATGTTATGAAGGTGAGGAAGCATTTTAGTGTAGTGGTCGTTTAGGGTGAAACACCACTTGGAAAACAAAAAGGAAATGTTACAAGTGTTAAGAGATTTGATAAGAAGATTGAGTAACAAGTTGGACAATGTTTTAAGGTGAATCAAAGTGATATTCTAGTATTAGAATATGCCTAAGTTCATGTATGAAGCTTGGGTAGTCAATGGATGAAGAGAATAGATGAAACAAAACTTGGAAAGTGAAGTTCTTGGATGTCCGAACTACCGTCCGAATGTGGACGTTCGGACGTGCCTGTGTGCGCGTGAATATTCTGATCTTCGAACAGCGTCCGAACTACCGTCCGAACATGGGAAGTTCGGACACCTATTTATTATTCTCTGGTTTGGCCTCGAACAGCGTCCGAACTTGGGAAGTCCGGACGCAAGTTCGGACATTCACCAATTTGCACCCATAGAGTCTCGAACGGTGTCCGAACTTGGGAAGTCCGGACACAATTCGGACAAGGCACTGTATGGACCAAAAACATTGTTTAGGTATGGAAATGATGTGTAATGATGGGGATTGATGGTTAATGATGTTATGAGTTGTTAAGGACTTGTTAGGTGAGTTTTAATGACAATTAAGTGGGTGAAAAGTTGTAATAAATGTGAAAGTAAAACAAGTTAAAAAAAATGAAGTTATGTAACTAAGTTAACGGGGGGAAAGTTATAAGCATTAGACATTAAACAATCATGTTACCCCGAAGTTAATAAAAGTACATGTAATGTTATCAGTTGTTCGAGAATTGCTCGAGGACATAAGTGGACGTGATAAAGTGGACTCCGGTGACAGGTATGGTTTTCTTGCAACCTGTGTCCTACCGGATTACACCGGCTTGTATGCCAATGTGTTTTCTGTGTGTTTGCCACGTTATAAGATAAATCATGAAACGAGTTTACCGTCGTTATTGTTGTTGTATGTTTACGTGCCGATACCGGTAACCTCAAGTGCGCTTGAAGGGCTAGTTAACCACTATTAGGTAAACGTAAGAGAACGGTATCCGGTAATAACGTTTCCGACCTAAGGAACGTTCTAACCACGGCTATGCGTGAGTTAGTTGTGTGATGGTTGTGTGTGATGTTTGTGCGTGATTGTATGACTCTCCCTTCCCATGTGTGTGCTAACAAGACTTAACCTAATGTTGTGATTGTTTAACTAAGTTCAATGATGAACTTCTGACAAGTGCTAACGGGGAAGTGAGGAGTCCGGTCTGTTCCGGCCACGCGTGTGAGTATGGGGGTCGTTGTCATAGCAGGTTCGATCCTCTCCGTATGTTATGGTTGTTTTCCAATTTGTTCCCAACCTTCCCTTTAGCTTAACCAAGGCTATTACTGACTCACGCCGGGCCACAGGGGCATACTATGTTATGTTTGTTCGGTGTGCTTGGATCACTATATCCGAGACACCTTGTGTTAAGTTATCCGTTCATTTAACGAGACGGTAACGAGTTATGTAACGAGCTTATCATGAGACTGGCAACATTCTCTAGGCTCACCTGTATTAACAATGTTTGGGTCGGTTCCTAATTGAACCATTCCCGTTATGTTATGTATTTTTGTTGTGGTGCAATATCTATTGTGATGTTATGATGTACATGTTGAAACGTGCAAAGTGTTGTTATGATTTGTTATGTAGGAATGTTATATGTCGTAAGATATGGAGGTGTGGGTCATGGAAATGAATCCCAGTGTGTGATAAGAGGCGTTTAAGGGTAACCCGATTTAAGGGTAAGTGTCGTCTATTAAGGAAGTAGCTCCATTAGAGGAGAAGCACTCTAGGGATAATGAATATCATGAGTGACTTATCAAATAAGGATGTATTATCCGTTTATTGAGCCCATTGTGGCGAAATGTTGGGTGTTGTGTGTTTACAGTTGCATGCACGATTTAAATATAATCAACCGCATGTTAAGACGACAATTAGTTGTGCGTGGCCCGGTAGCATGTGGGCTGCGGGATTACCATACCAGCAAAGGTGCTGAGCCCCTTGGGGGCCACCCTTTCTCTTCTTTTCCTATTTCAGGTACAGAGAGCTGGAAGCCGTTCGAGAGTAGGACGGGGTAGTCGTTGTACATGGTAATCATGTAAGTTGTATATATACAGTAGGTGTAGTAAGACCGAAGTTGTTATCGGCATCATTTGTAAATACTCGGTACAGTTGGAAGGTATGTGCATGTTTGTTGTTAATGGAAAGGGATAATAATGTGTAGTCGATCGGGAATCTAGTCCATCAGACCGGTACAATGTTTATGTAATAGCCTTGTTAGCCACGTTGGTGGTTAACGGCGTGTAACACCAACGAGTTAAGTAATGTGTAGTAGTATACTTTCCGCTGCAGGATGTTGTTACGTGGTTGTTGTTGGATGGGGTGTTAGAACTAGTCTTAAACTAAATATTCACTTTTCTTAAACATTTGATTCCCTTAAAAACATTTGATTCACTTTTGTTAAATCCCGATTCACTTTTCTTAAACCTCTTATTCACTTTAGTTAAACAATCTCTATTTGCGATAATCACTTTTCTTAAACTTCTTATTCACTTTTCATAAACCCATGATTCACTCTATAAAAACTTTTGATTCATATGCTTATAACTCTTAATCACTTTAGTTAAACAATCTACGCTTACGAGATCACTTTTACTCTGATTCACTTTGTAACAACTTGTGATTCACTTTTTAACAATCTTCGATTCACTTTTCTAAAAACCTTTGATTCACACTAGTCAAACAATCAGAATCACTTTAGTTAAACAAGCTATGTTTATGAGATTCACTTTATTTAAAACCTCTTATTCAATTTACTCAACTTTCTGATTCACTTTTTAACAACTTTGATTCACTTGTTAACAACCTTTGTTTCACTTTTCTAAACTTAAGATTCACAATGAATTTTAAAAAATATGTACATACAAAAAATAAAAAAATAAAAAAAATATCAAAATATATTCATATTTGGTCTTATTTTGAAGAGCTCAAATTATGATGAACAATGATATAAAATTTATGTTATTTGGACTTATTATAATAAAATATAATATTTTAAATTTTACAAAATAATAAGTCACAAAAAGACAAAATGGATGCCACCGTACAAGGTGGCACCACCTCCACCTTCGAAATCGCCTTTTCTAAACAACAATTTTCAACCCCTTGATCAAGGTTTCTGCTTAGTATGTCCGGCCGGATGCACAATTAGGCACTCCTTGTTAAAGATGTAATACAAAAGTGTTTTCTGTTTAACTAGTGGGCTGAAGAATAGGAGCACATGGGTAGGTTGCAAATTCCTGGTCTTTAGGAAAATAAATTAGTCTATTACTGATAAGAACGTTGTAAGCTAGAAAGTGGGAATTGTTAGTTTTGTATTCAATTATAAATAACGCAATTGTGGTGCTGAATTTGCATCACCTGATTAAATTTCCTATTCTTTGTATTTTGTATCCTCTGTTTACGATTAGTGCAAAAAACCTTAGCAGCACTAGCAGCACTATCAAAATGGTATCAGAGCAGGTTGTATTTTAAGAGGGAGAAAGGAAAATCTGAGTGTACGTCCACATTAAAGTGAGGAAAAAAAAAGAGAGTTAGCTGTTAATCTTCCGCATTGATTAATAGTTATGGCAACTTCTAACGGTTCATCATCAAGCATCTCTCATCCGTCTCTACCAATTTTCACCGGAGAGGCCTACGAGTATTGGAGTTTCCAAATGGAAACACTTTCCGATCCCAAGAGCTTTGAGAGTATGTGGAGAACGAGTTCGACGCACAAGATAAGGATCTTACTCGTCTTAAAGACAGTAAGAGAAGGCTTCGAAAGCATTGTTTTTCATCCAACGAGCAATTGATGCGTCATTTTTCTCTCACATCATGGGAACAACCACATCGAAAGAAGCATGGCACAAGCTGAAAAATGCATACAAAGGTTCAGGTCGTGCCATGGAGGTCAAGCTGTAGAACTACTACAAGCAGTTTGAAAACTTAAAGATGAAACCGGCTGAGAGCCTTCAAGTATTCTTTAATCGGGTTGTTACAATCATGAGCCAGCTGTAGACATATGGCAAGAAGTTAGCAGATGGTGTTATAGTTCGTAAGGTGGTACGGAGCTTGTTGCCACGATATAACTATATTGCTGCCACACTTGAAGAGACAAAAGGATCTTGATGCACTTACTCTTGACGAGCTGATGGGTTCTTTGCAAGCACACGAGGCGTGAGTAAACAATCAGGAGGGTGAACAAGGTGGTGAAGAGAAGGCATTTCAGGTGATGACCTCGGGACAAAAAGAGAGTCTACATCATGAGGGTGTGGAAGAGGAGGTTATTCCGGTCGTGGCAGAGGTCGAGGCAGAAAAGGTGAATATAATCAAGGTAACTGCAGCAATGTCCAGTGTTATAAGTGCAACAAGTATAGACATATAAGTGCAAATTTTTGAAGCAAATCCAAAGGTGATCACGCTAACTTTGTTGGTGATCACGAACAAGAGAAGATTAAATTATTTATGGCGTGTACAACCACTAAGCATGAAGATTTATGGTACGTTGAGAGTGGTTGTACAAACAACTTGACAGGCTGACAAGATTTGTTTCACCAGGTATGAATCCAACACATTCGGGTTCAGCTTGGAGACAATAAGCTGATTGATTTGCAAGACAAGGTACAGTGTGGTTGGTAGCAGTGAAGGGGCTGCCAAGATCCTGTAGAAAGTCTATTACGCTCCAAAACTAGGGCACAATCTCTTAAGTGCCAGGCATATGGTGGCAGTCGGGTATTCATACACATTCGAGAATATGGAGTGTGTTGTTAGAAACAAAACTGGTGGAAATATTATTGCAAGGGTGAAGATGACATTCAACAATTTGTTTCCGATTCATTTTGATTCTCTACCTAACAAGGCGCTCGCTGCATAAACTCAAAATGAATCATATCTTTGGCATCTAAGATATGCACATCTCCACCTCAAAGGCCTAAAACTGTTAGCTGAGAAAGGGATGGTTCAAGGGATACCAAAAGTTGAGATGATGGACATTTGTGAAGGCTGCATCAATGGAAAGCAAGCACGCCATCCATTTCCGAAAAATAAAGCTTAGAGAGCATCGAAAAAATTAGAACTGGTTCATGCACACTTATGTGGTCCAATGCAAACATCTTCTCTGGTGGGAGCAGGTATTTTCTTCTTTTATTGATGACTATAGTCGAATGACGTGGGTTTATTTTCTGGTGAAAAAATCAGAAGCTTTTAGCAAGTTCAATTTCTTTAAGGCATTGGTGGAGAGGCAAGCCGAAAGAAAGATAAAAGTGTTGAGAACTGATCGAGGAGGAGAATTCACCTCGAAGGAATTTTTAGCCTATTGTCAAGATGTGGGAATTAAAAGAGTTAACAGCACCATACTCACCTCAACAGAACGGCGTAGTGGAGCGTAAAAACAGAACCGTTGTGGAGTTGGCTCGAATTATGCTCCAAGATAAGAAGTTACAAATAGCTTATGGGCGGAGGTGGTATCAACTATTGTATATGTTCTGAATCTGTCCCCTACAAAAGCAGTAGCTGATCAAACACCATATCAAGCCTGGACAGGAAGAAAACCATGGGTTAATCATCTAAGGGTGTTTGGCTGCATTGCACATGCCCTTGTTCATGCACATGATTGTCAAAAGTTGGATAGTAAGTCCATTAAGTGCATATTTACTGGCTTGTACAGACTCAAGGCGTATAAATAGATAGATCCTGCTACTAACAAAATTCTAGTTCAAAAAGACGTGATTTTTGATGAATTTAGTAGATGGGAGTGGAATGATAAACATGGTGACTCCAACGTTCAAACTCCTCTGAATGATGGTGGCATAGATATAGAGGAACCTCATAACACACTCGATGTAGCAGAAAATTCAAAATCATCTCATCCACAATCTATATTACCTCCAACTCCAGTAGCACCAGATTCTGAACAGATGGTGAGACGCCGCCGAAGAAATACCGTGCCCTTGCTGAAGTTCTTAAGTCATGGCAGTTAGCTCTGTTTACTGGAGATCCAGTTACTTTTCATAAAGCACACACTAAGGAAGAGTGGAAAAAGGCAAGGAAGGAAGAGATCGATGCCATTGAGAAAAACAAGACTTGGAGTCTTGTTACTCTTCCTGCATAAAGAAGACGATTGGGCTGAAATGGGTGTTCAAAACAAAACAAAGCTTGCATCAGACGGAAGTATACAACGCCATAAGGCTTGTGTTGTAGCCAAGGGGTATGCCCAGCTACCAGGTGTTGATTTTACTGAAACATTCTCACCTGTAGCACGTTTTGAAACAGAAAGAACTATACTTGCTATAGCAACACAATTGCAAAAACTGGTACTTCAGCTGGATGTAAAATCATCATTTTTTCAATGGAAAGCTCAATAAGATGTGTATGTTGAACAGCTAGAAGGATTTGTATTGAATGGACAAGAAGATAAGGTTTATAAACTTCATAAAGCGTTGTACGGTCTGAAGCAAGCACCGCGAGCATGGTACGACAAAATAGCTGGTTATTTCTTGTCAAAAGGTTTCTATAGAAGCAAAAATGCACCCACGCTGTATGTAAAGGTACAAGATCTTGAGTTCTTGGCTGTTTGCATTTATGTTGATGATTTCATTTACATGAGTACTTGCACTATGATTGCACAAGCATTCAAGCAAGACATGATGAAAGAATTTGAGATGTCCGACTTGGGCTATCTTGGTTACTTTCTTGATCTTGAGGTGAAGCAGGTAGAAGATGGGATCTTTGTATCTTAGAAAAAATATGCTAGTGATCAGTTGAAAAAGTTTGGGCTGCAAGGATGCAAACCAGCAGTCACACCTATGAATACAAATGAGCAATTGCAAAATAATGACGATTCAGGTGAGGTAGATCCTAAAGTGTTTCGGGGTTTGGTGGGAAGCTTGATTAATCTCACTCACACGCGACCTGGCATCTCGTATTCAGTTGGTGTCTTTGCTCGTTACATTGCTAATCCAACTGCACATCACCTCGGAGCAGCTAAACGTGAGTTAAGATATGTAGCAGGAACTCTTGGACATGGACTGTGGTATTTTCCAGCAAAAAAATTAAATTGAAGAAAGTCACGACAGTTGCTGGGCTAATTCTCTTGATGATAGAAGGAGTGTATCTGCACATATTTTTAGTTTGGGCTCAGCTGCAATTTCATGGAGCTCAAGGAAGCAACACTCAGTGGCGCTTTCTTCAACTGAGGCTGATTATGCTTCAGTAACAACAGCAATATGTCAATCTGTTTGGCTAAGAAGAGTTCTACGAGATTTAAAATGTAAGTAGTTCGGGCCACCTGTTATATGGTGTGACAACCGGTCAGCAATTGAACTTACCAAAAATCCTATTTATCATGGCAAAACCAAGCATGTGGATCTGAAAATTCATTTCATTCATCAACTGGTGGAGAAAAAGAAAGTTCAGGTTCAATTTTGTTCTACCAATCAAGAACCATTTTATCACTCTCTTCTGGAGGCGATTCAAGAGACGACCGTAGTTCTCTCCTATTTTCTCTTCTACGCTTAGTAGAGATTTTTCCCCTTCAGTTTGTTCCTTCTGCCGGCGCTCTTCTTACCCGTCGTCCGCCCAGCTTCGTCAGCCTGCCGGTGGTAGAGGGCTCCGTGGGTTCTGGATCTCAGTTATGAGGTGGACCTAGCAGTGCGTCATCGGCCAGTTCTGGGTTGTTGCTCCTCTTCGGCCTCGCCAAGTTGTTTGCGGTTCATAGTTTTGAAGCTCACTTGTCATCCATTTGAAGGGGACGCAGTCCTGTCTGGAACCAAAATCGTCGCTTTACACCGATCGCTGCAACAGTTTCAGTCCCGGTGGTGGTGGTAGTTTTGCTTTATTCACAAAGGTTTGTGCTGTACTGGTTTTATTCAGAGTCTACAGCAAAATCATCTTTCAATTTGGGTAATTTCTTTCCAGAAATTAAAATCAATGACTAGGTTTGCGCTCAGTAGGGACATGTGGTTTCATTTTGTTTTGTTCTTATGTGAATCTGGTCTTGTGCTTATTCCTTGATGAGCTTCTGTTGGTCAAGCTGGATTGATGAAGATTTCAGCTTAGTACTTTTCCCAAGTTCCAAGATCGAAATGTGGAGTGTGCAGGTGCACACGGATAGTATTGGTCCTTTTATGGAGTATTTACTTTTTCTAGGTCTTTGGATTACTACTCTATTCTGTGTTGTAGATGCTCTTGAGTTTCCAGAGGTTACAAGTTTCAAATCTAGTTCGAACCAGGCTGGTTGGGGGAGTATGATGATCGAGCTTACTGACCTAATCCTTCTAATATTTGGGAAGTTTATAATACGAAGGGTTATTTTCCTTGTTCAATAGAGCCTTAATCTGGAAGATGAATTATGGTGATAGTATTATCCAAGTGAGTGATCTGGTGAGGAAAGAGATGCGCTATGATCAGGGTGTGGGGAACAAGATTTCTTTTAAGGATGGAGCTTCTCATGCATAGAATTATCTGAGTCTGATGTCCGAAAGTTTCATCTCTAGCACAATAATGGTGCATTTGATTAGTTTTATAACAAATCAAAATGCTTTGGAGCTTGTCCTAGGGGCGGGTAGCCTCAGCAATTGTTATAATCTGACGTGTGGTTAATCAGGAAGACTACAAATTGGGATATCAAGCGTATTGGAATCCCTATGTTCCTTGTTAGCAGCGATTGTTATGAGTGTAATATTAGTAGCAATTATGTTATGTCTTCTGATGCTTGTTTTTGTGGTTAGCTGCGCTAAGATTTACAATGTTAGAGATGGTTTACTTTTTGTATTTTGCTTAAGTTGGAGATGGAAGTAAGATCCCATCTCACAGCTTTTCTCAAGTCATGGGTGCTATTCATAGTGTCTTTATCTGACTTATGCCCCTTTTAATGAAATTCCTCAATTTGTTATAAAAAAATTATTCTACCAATCAACAGGTAGCAGACATTCTGACTAAGGCATTATCTAAAGAGAAATTTATCTTTCTCAGAGAATGTTTGGGAGTACCAGTTTTAAATTAAGGGGGAATGTTAAAGATGTAATACAAAACTGTTTTCTGTTTAGCTAGTTGGCTGAAGAATGGGAGCACATGGGTAAATCTGTTAGAGGTGGTTGCAGCTGAAACCTAGTCTTTACGAAAATAAATTAGTCTATTACTGATAAGAATACAACTAGAAAGTAGGAATTATTAGTTTTGTATTCATTATAAATAACATAATTGTGGTGCTGAATTTGCATCACCTGATTGAATTTTCTATTCTCTCTATTTTGTCTCCTCTGTTTACGATTAGTGCAAAAAACCTTAGCAGCACTAGCAGCACTATCACTCCTTCACATACAATCTATTTTCTGGTTCTCACGCAAACTTGAAAAAACCAGTAATAAAGAAGGAAAAATTGATAGTCAACTATTGATGACGGCCAGGACAACCATGCATACCAGCTCATCCAATAACTGCAAAATAATTTCAAAGGTACAGTATACGTCCAAAGTTCGACCCCCTAACAACCATGACTACAGATCCTAGTTTGTCGCATTGTCGGATGATGTGGATTTGCGCTTCAGTATCAGGTACCCATTTAATAATATCATACCTGGCTGGAAAACCTGACATTGCTCCATCGGGAATTCGGTGATGCTGATGGTGGTTTCTTCAGGGTTTGGTGTGGGAGGGATTGGAATAGCAAAATTGAAGGTTCCTAAAGTTTAGAATTATCTAACTTAGGTGAATTATTCATTACACTTTACCTCATTACTCATATAGTCGTACATTTAGACTTGCTAACACTCATGCATGAAATGCGATAAGCAGTCAATTATCTCACTCAACAGTTTAAGTAGTACCTGGTCTAGAAGAGGGTCCAGCTGCCTCTGACCGGTCTACCACATTCAGGGTGGCCTTGCCAGCTCCCGACCCTTTCCCCTTCTGGGAGTTAGTGTTCCCCTGATCTGAGGATGGGTGATTAGTCGCCTTTGGGCCCTCAGCGGTCGCGGCGGCCTTTCCCTTCCACTGCCCCTTAGGCCTGTAGTTTCTGCCATTGGGGTTCTGGTAGCACTCGTAGTCACGGTGCCCCATCTTCTTTCAGTAGCGGCACTGCACATCATTACCCTTACAGTCCTTGCCGGGGTGGTCTCCGTTACACCACTTGCAGTAGTAGTGGCGCTCGGATCCAGAACCCGCTCTAGCTGCTATCACATTACACCATTAATACACACTCCACATCTCGACAACACACATTTAAATTTGGTACTCAGAATTAAATAGTAACCCTTGGGTGGGTGAGAGCATAGGGGCTTAGCCGCATAGGCATAGGTGAGCTGCAGTGGCTCCTCAGCAGTGGTGGTCTGGGCTTGGCCCTTGCCACTGTAACCCCACTCGCTAACTCGTAATAATCACTCTCGTATAATCACTCACGTAGCATAATTAGAGACGTCTCACAGCGGAAGTTAAACTACATTAATCCTCACTTGGGTGTCACATGCCATTACTCACCCATGCGAGTAAAGAAGCATAACTGTAATCTAACAATGAACAACAACAACTAGCCGCAGTGATGAACGAGATATTTATACATTATCCTATATACACACAACCATACCTATGACAAGTGAGCATTTAAGAGTTCCCAGAATTTCAACGTGCTAACCGTTTAAAATTAACATGCGATAAATAAAAGTCGAGGTCGTCTACCCATATTCCCGCACTCCGGCTTCACGTCCCGATCCACAACCTGAAATGTGTTGGCCCCAAAAGGGGCTCAGCAAACTATATGCTGGTATGCTAAAGTGTAATCCTAGACCCTTTAGGTCACTTAGGTCAATTAGCCGTCTGAACATGAGGTTGATTACATGCTGGTTCATTTTACAGTTTATATAACAGCAGTAAATAACATGCATAGGCATACAGTAATCCATCAAGTGACAACCCATACATTACATACAATCCACAACATACCAGGTACCATGTGTTATAAAAGATCATACAATGTACTGTAAACACTAATACAAACGCGTAGATACTTCCATCGAGATGTTAGTAATTTTTCCTTAAAATTATGTTAGCCACCATTAAGTCTTAACCTCAATATCCATGGGTGTCGTGTTGGGACAACCCGTAATAACCTCACTGGACAGTAGTCCTTCCGTACACACGAAGTGCTCATTGCCAAGGATCATTCAATCCCGGAACTTCCACTTGCCTAATAAAGGCGTCCATGAATGGCCGAAGCCGTGTGCCAAAGTCGGCACCCTGGTCCAACAGTCTATCTAGGCCCGTCGGAATATAGAGGGAGTCGGTCCGATACGGACGTTATACTCCGGTGATCACCAATGCGCAACCAACTAGTCGAGACTAATTGGATTCCTATACCATGTACCATTACCAACACTCTCCAGTATGTGATTAATCCTTAATCAACTACCCTAAGTGAATTCTTAGGTCTAGGAGAAGTCTTTACCATTTATTACCTTTGAAGTCCTATGTACTTCCCTAGAAATAATCTGGGTTATAACCATGTTCGAATATCAGGCTCTAGAGACTGGGGATCCCGAGTCTCGTTCCTAAGTGTTTTACTTAGGTCAGTTAGGGATAAAGTTCCCGAATATTAGTATTCCAACAACATAAACAATCATAATGATATTGTCCGAAGACGTCACGCACAATAACAATCGCTTACCAACCTTATAAATAATCCACACAGTCATACATAGCAAACATATCGCTCTTGTCACATAGTCAACCAATACCCGAACCGAGGCTTCCCTCAGAGGTTCAGACCACACAATAAACATACCGTACACCGTCGACGCTCAGTAGTAGTAACTCCCGCGTAGCCTCTACCGCTCACAATGCTCGTATATCAGCTCGTACCTCTGGTACATACACTGTTCTAATATCAGTAAACAATTCAACTCACTTAACCATCCTAGACCAAGCTTTTACTTCCATCCCGTAGCCAATCCTTAGTTGATCCCTTGTTCAACTGAATGTTTGTTAATCTTAGGGTTGTAGATTTCAACTACTCGTTATAGTTTACGAGTATGTATTTATTGCTACGATGTTAACACTTATTACATGAAAGTTACATTTACAATTTGTTTACGTATTGTCGGGCTGCATGCATACGAGGAAATAATGTACATGCGCGCACGCATGGCATTTAAACATTTGGTTGTATGAGATGCCTTGCGTATTTATTGATATGGCTAGCATGAACATTTATTTGTATACACTTATGTACGTATATATTATAGTTGTAGTTATACGTCATTGCTTACGCACTTTTACGTGTATGTAAAATATCATACCACTGTATACGTTTAAATACAGTTGTCGTTATATTTACGTTTCTACTTGCAATAGCCTAATCCCGGATGTGACTTATTATCCACCTTATACTCTCACGCCATGTTATAAATCCACATGATATAATTTTATAGAGTCCCTCTTATAGCAAAATACCAACCATACAATTACTTCCAAAGTTCTTCAACTTAACCATCATTTATGTAAATGCTTATAATGCATGGTTATTCCTCGATAACCCCCTTATAATATGTTTTTTCCAAATTTTAATATAATGCCACATTATATCACCCAACTTTATATTATACTTTGTTTATGTTTTTACAAATTCCTAAACAGCCCATTTATTTTCGGTAACTCTCATATTCATCCCATTCTTTTTGGCCTATTTACAAAATCAACCCATATATTATAACTTCTACATTTCTAACCTTATTAAGTAATTTAAGGTTTTCAATTATTACCATATATATTATGCATATAATTCCCGGACAGTACCCATATCTATCAAAAATCCTTATACCATCCCCACATGCTTTGTTTATTTACAAAACTACCCCATATTCCACACTTGTTATATTCTTAACCTTAGTAATTTATAATCCAAGATATTCCAACCTTATAATATACATATATATATATATATATATATTACGAACAACCCCTCTGATTATTCAGATTTATTTATTCCCCCACATCTTTCTTCCTAATTACACTATAACCCCCTTTATTTTATGAACTTTCATTTAATACTTAAGACTTTACAATATACACTTTAATTATATTTAAATACCAAAACTAACCCACTATTTCTCTTAATCCTAAATAAACCCACATGTTCAGTTTTGATGTGTCTTAACCCATACTTTCATTATTTATACTTTGGCCCATGTTTATTTTATAAACTTACAATTTAATCTCAAAACTTTATATTATACACATTGATTTATTTAATCCCAAAAAAACAACCAATATTTTCTCCAAATTACCGAACAACCTCAAGGGTTGTTCTAATCTCCATTTCCACCCAACTTTTGGTTATTCACAGACCCTCAAGGTCATTTAAATTCTATTCCAACCCCTAATCTTTCGGAAGTTACATTATATACCCATAGATTTTTAAATCGTTACAAATTAGTACTTAAACCATATATTATAATCCTTAATTAATTAATTCATCAAAACTAACCCAAAAATTCTTTTAACTTCTAAACAGACCCCTAGGGTCTTAATATTTATTTCCCAACACCTATATTTCTCGGTAATTACTTAAATACCCCATTTCTCTTTATAAATGTTATTTTTGACTTAATATTTCTTTAAATACCCAAAATAATTACTTCTATTATTTAACTTCGGTCAAACCTCACTTGTGGTCAAGGTTGACCACCTAAATTATCCCTTTGACCAGATTTGTTTTTATTTATGAAAATACCCCAATTAATTCTCTATTTTTACAACTAACCCTTAGTTTCATAAAATTCACATTTTATATACATAAACTTATTAAGATCAATCCCACTCGGTATTAATTATACTTGGTGCTCTATTTTTCGTTTAATTATGTTTTGATCCCATATAATACTTTTATTTCGCTTAGACCTTTATAAGGTTTTAAATTCATTTAAACCATGTTGTAGACTTATAAATATAGTTACATCCATCTAATATATTCCTAAGTGATTTTGTTCACTAAAACTATATTTTATACCAGAATTTTATATATCTATTCAAACCACCTTAAAACTCAATAATAGTCGTTTTAAGCTTTATGTAAGCATAATGAAAATGCCTAAATACAAGGCTTAAACATAGCATACCGTTTACCATTAAATGGCATAGAAAAGTCCCAAAATCACATCCTAGCTCACGGTTGCTACAGAATATATATATACACTTAATTTCTCTAAATCTTTTTCTACCATTTTCTATCATTATTCACTCATAAAATAACCTTAATTAAACCATCAGCACTCAGCCTCCTAATCAATTATTTAACCATTAATTCTCTACACATTTTTAGGATTCAAATAACGCACGTATAAACAATTTCCCTCTCGGTATTGTGCAAGTTACAACTAATTTCCTTAAGCCATTTTTTCCCATTATTAACTTACATGATAGGCGTTAATAGGTCACTAACAACAAATTTCACTAATCAAGTACCTAACCTTAATCTCCTCCACATATTTAGGATTTAACGGCACACATACATGCAATCATCCTCTCATTTCACTAAATAATAAATTTTTTTGAGCATTAAAGGGTAATAAGTATAATTACCTCAATATAATGACAAGAAATTTCCCACAAGCTCTAGACATTTCACGGCTGTTTATATACATATAACAAGTTAGAATTTTGTATGTAAATTTCCTTAAACCTTAATATTGTTCTTAAGGCTTTTAAGAGCATAAGTACCTTTATTTATTTTTTCTTGATTTTCTCCCTTGTAATCTCCTTTACAGCCACGGTATTTGGGTTATTAAAACCCATTCGGTTAACATGTATCCACAAGAAATAAGGCTTGGTTAGTATTTATTCTAGGTAACATTTAAGGAGTTTAAACATGTATTTTTTTGAACATTAAATAGGTAGCTCTTTTACCTTGTTATTTAGAGATATTTTGGGTGCTGTTTCGGTCCCCTAAAACAGAGAAGAAATCTAAGTTTTTGAGCTGGAAAAACAAGAGGAAAGCAAAGCTTAAACAGTCATGAACAGTCACCTTTTACCTTGCTATTTTGCAGAGGCTTAGATATGCTCTCGGACCACTAAAACAAGGGGAAAGATTCAATATTTTGAGTGGTAAAAATGAGGAGAAGAGAAGTTTACACAGCCATGGTCATGCTTAGTTTTTACCTTGTGTTTTCACCCTTCTTAGGGTGTGTTTTGGTGCCGGTTTTTAGCTCAAGAAAGAGCTGGAAGTAGCCTCTATATGTGAGCAAACAAAAGCAGAAAGAAGTGTCAAAGTTCATGCCTTTTTCGGACATGGATGTGAGGAAGATGAAGATGGTGTTTTACCTTGTTTTCCATGTTGAGTACGTGTTGTTTTGCTTGCTGTTTGCCAACCGAAATGAGAAGGGATTCAGGTGTAGTTGTTACTGCAAGAGAGGAGGGAAGATGAAGGCTGGAAGGGTGTGAGAAAATTGATGGAGTCTTGCTCCATGAAACCGTGAACAAGGGAGAGGAGATAGTGACTTACCATTTTTTTTGTTCTCTGCAGTTGCTGTAACCGGGAGTGAGCAGAGGGAGTGGGTGCTGGCGTGTGAAGCAAGAAGAAAATAGAAGGAGGGTTGTACTGATGCTCGGCTGGAATGTGAACAGATGGGGAGGGTAAGTGTTTTCTGTCGTAAAGGAAGAAAGAAAAGAAGGGATGCAGTCGATGTGATGGGGGGAGGAGTGGTGACCGGGAGTGTAAGGGGGGGAAAGATGAGGAAAGTGTGGGTATTAGGAAATTAAGTCTATTGTACTTTTTTTTTGTTATTTATTTATCTAATGATGACTTTTATTCTCTTTTGTTATGTAGGTAATCGGCTGGAAAGGAATTGGAGGAAAAATTGAACTTTTCCATCTCATAATATTATGGAACTAATTGTACATGAGTATATATGTGACAATGTTTATATTACATAGTGACTTGTCACATTTTGGTTTAGAGGTGTATATATGGGTACATGTTTGTGTCTATAATTTGTTAAAATATATATATACTAGTGGTATTTAATATATGTACTCATATGTTACATGTGATATTAATTTTAGGAATTGATTTTTCTTTATTAATATTTTCTCTTTGATTAGAGATTAGTGTATAATTTAATGTCCATTTTGGACTACATATTTTATACCATAATATTTGTAGCAATTATTGCTCATGATTTAATTTAATCCTCATTAATTAAGGTAATAAATCTTTGGGGTATTTCAGTCTACCCCCCTTAAAAGAACTTCGTCCCGAAGTCGTCTAAATCGAACATGTACATAACTACCCAATGAAACCTCAAGGTATTCATCCAGCCTATCAATTCTAAAGTCTCAACACTTTCCAGAAGTGTACTTCATTCCATCCAACCACTAGTTTTCCAATCCAAACCAACACATATATATATATCACAAGTCCCGAAAGACATCAGTGCATAATTGTTCCACATTAATATCACGAAACACATCCCCAAGTGCTTGAAGCACATACACATAATCAAAATACATCGCAATTGCATAAATCACATATACACAACGACCAACATACACACCACAACACACCACAAAGCAACACAAGATGACTAATATGCCAAGGGCTCTACCCCCTTAAAAAGGGTTACGCCCCGTGACCCCCAAAGTATCACACAATCTCTATGAGAAGAGCGTTGGATACTTGGCTCTCATGGAGTTCTCCAACTCCCATATGGCCTTTTCGCCTAATGGTTCGACCAACGGACTTTGACCCTTTTAATGGTCTTGTTCCTGGTCTCCCTCGTTTCCGTATTGAAACTTCGGAGTGGAGTCTTCGCATATTTGAGGGACGGGTCAGTCTCTCATCACTTGGCTCTAAAAGAAGACTATGAGAAGAGTGAGGCGCCTACTTTATTCAGTCAAAGGTGTAAAGTACTTTGTGCCTCCTCCAAATACGTTCTATTGGGCCCACTCGCTCCGTAATGAGGTGCAGACCCACGTATATAGGATTGGTTTGCCCTTTTTGTTCCTAAGGACATATATAGATGGTTTATTCACAGGAAGTTATTGCTGACCTCGTTCCGACATGACAGTGTCATTCACGGTCTTCTCTTAATTTGGAAACGGAGGTATCTTAATCGGTGCGGTATCATTAAGTGTGAATGCACACGATTAGGTCTAAGTTGAGTCCAGACGTTCTGGATGACTAGCACGGAGTATGTTTTTATCTTCACTCATTGGTTTCTAGTTGAGGTGAAGTATGATATTGACTATCGTTTGTCATTAGTGCTCTTGCACTAGTCTCTGAAGTTTGAATGTATTAGCTTATAGATCCATGAAGGTAATTATTGTCATTTCGTGGTTCTAGGTTGTTTTGTTCCGGAGTAATACCTTAATTATAATATTTGTTATGTACTTCATGTTGTTATATATTGTATATTCAATATATTGTTCTTACGCCAATACTTGTATGGTTCGCCCCATCTTTGCTAGGGACTCCATTGTTGTGTTTATATTGAGCCTTGCCTCCTTTGACATCCCATATGAGTATGTTCCTTGGCATTTGAGGCAATTTTCCTCTGGTATATTTTATACCCTTTATATTTTTCCATGTTATTTAATAAGAGTATGATTATGCATTTATGACCTCTTGTGTGGGTTATAACGTTGAACGTCGTATTTATTTGGAGTGTGTCCTCTGACGGTCTAGGTTGTTTATATAGCCTGCCTACAATTCGTTTCTCATTGTTTGGGGTTCTAGGCGAGTTCCACTCGTCTGGTCTTTGCCAATATATTTATTCTAATGGTTGTTTATAATGGTTGCTTCTATGCGCACCATATCTCAGTCAATTCGACGGTTAAGTTTATAATGTTTGCTCTATAGCTTAGGGCATCCGCTAATGTGCTAACTTTGCCTGTCTTTTATTGTGTATTGGTGTACATATGTTCAGCCCCTTTGTGGGTGAAGACGTATCGTTGCCCTTAATTTGGCATACAAGATTGCTGCCCCATTCGGTATTGTTGTGTTCTCATTGGAGAGTAATTCTCTTTATGCTCCTCTTGTGGGTGGCAATTTTCACTATTAAGTAGGTTCTTTTGGATGCTGAATATAGTGTCAATTTTATTTATGTTTATTCGCCCATTTAATGGGTTTTCATACTCGTCATCAAGTTGACTATCAATTCTCTTCTCTTTCGAGAGGTTTCCCTTAATGTTATTGTGTGTTAACCATTCCTTAGCGGAGTTACGACCTAGTCATGTTCTATTCAAGGTTTTTGGTTCCCCTAGGTTCCCAGTCCAATGGTGTGATTATATACTTTCATTCAACGGGTGTTTGCGATATCTCGCCCTAGCGGTGAAGTTTGCTTCTGAGTGGTACGAGGTGGTGTTTCTCCTTTGTCATTGGTTTCGTTATTGACATGAGTTCACCATCGTTTTAAAGGAATTTATGACTCTTCGTATTAGTAAGTTATTGTTGTTTTTATTGTTTAGTAAGTCCTCTGTTGGAGTTACTTATCTGTTGATTCTAATTACTGTCATCTGTTATCATGTGCGCGGCTGGGCGCTTATTCATTGATTATTAGTTAGTAAGTTATGCACGTTATTTACGATGCGTATTATGGTTCTTCTAACTTTACCCTATCACTTGGGTTACCTCATTTGGTGTAATTTCTGAGCTTCACGGCGAAGATTTGTGTTTTCTTCTTTTTATAGAAGTCTTTATTGTGGTCTGGTTTTAGCAAGTTCCCGTTAATCGACTTGTCATTTTAAATGTTATTATTCAATTGGTAGATATTGGAAGGTAGTCGGAGGCGGTATTTTCACTCCTCTAGGCTTGTGTCCTCCTATGGTACATTGAGTACTTTTACTTAGACTTGTTGCCTTGTATTATTGATTAGGCTGTATGTCATTGTTTAACTCATATAGTCATTTTCCTGACAGTCGTCATGTTAATAGACGACATGTCTTAAACACGCATTTCTTCTTGTTACCCATTGTTTAGTGGGACGCCAATGACGGTAGCCATTCTCCTTTTATTCGGAAGTTTCATCCAATGATCTGTGTGATCAAATAAATTGACAATGTATAATTGTAATTTGACATTTGTTCGTCCCTTGTTGGTTATGGCATTCCTTGTTATGGTTATTGCCTTGGGTGGTAATTATTTAGGTGTTCAACTCTGATTTTTCGTGTTGATGGCTGTGATCGGTTTAAGTAATAAATCTGGTGTGGGTTAACATGTTCATGTCGGTCTCATTGAGGACTAGCATGTTCTTTTCTTCTTTAGTATTCATTATGTGTTGGCGTATGCCATTATGGGCGTAGCTTCGGCCCTAATTGTTACGTGGTTATGTTTCATCACCATTCTTTATATATATAAATTCAGGAGTGAACTGCTATATCCAAACATTCATGTTTGATACTTAGTTGTTAGATTGTATGTGTTTTAGCTGCTTGCAGCTGGCATACTTCGGTGCCTCGTCTATCCCTAATGTGATTAATTGTGACCACTTGTAGAGAGTTTCAGGAATCATCCAACCCTGATGTGATCAGTATCAGTGTTGAACTATCCTTCCACCCCAATTTGTGTTCAGCTTCCCTTGATCTGTACCGGATCAAGTTCCACCTCCCACGTCAATTTCAAACCATTGAATGATTTACCATGTATGTTATGATGTTTGGCTCATAGGCCGATGTTATTGATTGGTTATTGTTTAATGGTTGTAGTTTGTTATGGGCTGGAGTATGCCCTTTAGTTGTAACGTTCGGACTCGTCGGGTCCTCCTGTGGTTGCAGTTTTCGTATTCTAAGGGTTTCGTGACCCTATGGTGACAAGTTGTAGTTATAGAATTTGTACTATAATTGTATGAATAGTTAGTGATTACCGGTAGTCATGATCTACACGGTCTTGTAGAATCCAATCCTAACTGCCATTTTTTTCTTGTAGCTATAGTTGCAATCGTAGTTGCAGTTGTAGTTATAATTGCAGTTGTAGTTATAGCAGCGGTTGCAGTTACGAGATTCGTACTGAAGTTGTATGAATGTTTGGTAATTACCGGTGGACATGGCGTTGCACCTGTGGCATACACGGTTAGGAAAATTCAGTTGTATTTGTCGTTATAGTTATAGTTGTGATTGTGGTCATAGTTATAGCCATAATTGTAGCACTTGCTGTAGCAAGTGCGCAAGGTAGACGGAATTGTGAGTATAGTATTGGCTATAGCACTTGTTGTAGAAAGCGCGCCATGCAGGTTGAGTCATCGATTTCCGGAATTGTCTGTTTTCCAGACACTTCGGTTGTTTGAGAATGGTTTAGATGATTTGTCTTGAAAAGGGTAGTATTGGAGTTATTTCGGTTCGTTAAGGTATGGTAAGTTTTCTAAGGTAATTCTATTTCTAGGTTTTCCGAGTTAGGTTCTTTCTGAGTTTTGTTTTAAACCCCTTCATGGTAGAAGGAGGTTTCTGACGCATGTTCATGCAGTCCATTCATTAAGTTAAGGATACGCGGTTACTTAGATCGCGCTGCGTACTAGTACCAGCGCCTAAGGTTCCCACAAAATTCGGGGTATTCTACCCCTGGTGACTCCTTTCCCCTTCTAGTAGTTCATATCGGCTGGGGCCTTCTCCGTGTGGCTACCTCGTGGTGCTACGGGTCCAGTAGATGGAGTACTCTAGTTGTCCTTGGTACGACATTCCTCTTTTTGAGTGTGATGTTATAGTAATTTAAGGAGTTTAGCTCGTAAGCTCATATGGTTATTGTGATTGTAGATCAGATTTTACTGAGCCTTCTAAGTTGAATCCGGTTGAAGCTATTCCCATTCTGGGAGAGACTTCCATGCAGTTCTTGGTTCCGCATTTTATGTATATTCTTGACTGCGTATAAGTACGCTTCTAGATAGTATGTAGCTGTCGAGACCCCCGGTCCTTAATGACTCATCGTTTAACAAGCTCTTCTGTTGTCTTGATGACACAATGACTATAGCATTCGCGTCGGTCTTCCGAATAGGAGGAATTCTTTTGTCTCCTTGGCGTCATCCGTTACATTGTCTTTATGGGTGATACTCGAGGTGTGGGCAGCGGCGGGTGGGGTACTACTGCTGTTTCCCGGGATGTTCTTCCATCAAGCTGGTGCGGCGACTGCAGTCTCACGTTATTCGGGGTTGCAGGACCTCTGTCACCCCCGACATGCCTCTTCTCGACACCCCCAATGCGCTATGTCGTATTGTTACTCGGTAGTCTACCGTGTTGAAATCAATAACATAGATATGCCATTAAGGCTAATATTGTTACGCATTTAGCATTGCTAAGACACTGGTTCATTTAAGACCAGGCGGCTCGTACCTCACAAACGTTTCCCGTATTTCTCAATTCCTATGCTCACTGTCTTAATCCTAATATCTCGTCATCAGAGCGGTACTCCGCTCTGATACCACTTTTGTAACACCCCACTCGCTAATCTCGTAATAATCACTCTCGTATAATCACTCACGTAGCATAATTAGAGACGTCTCACAGCGGAAGTTAAACTACATTAATCCTCACTTGGGTGTCACATGCCATTACTCGCCCATGCGAGTGAAGAAGCATAACTGTAATCTAACAATGAACAACAACAACTAGCCGCAGTGATGAACGAGATATTTATTACATTATCCTATATACACACCAATACCTATGACAAGTGAGCATTTAAAGAGTTCCCAGAATTTCAACGTGCTAACCGATTTAAAATTAACATGCGATAAATAAAAGTCGAGGTCGTCTACCCATATTCCCGCACTCCGGCTTCACGTCCCGATCCACAACCTGAAATGTGTTGGCCCCAAAAGGGGCTCAACAAACTATATGCTGGTATGCTAAAGTGTAATCCTAGACCCTTTAGGTCACTTAGGTCAATTAGCCGTCTGAACATGAGGTTGATTACATGCTGGTTCATTTTACAGTTTATATAACAACAGTAAATAACATGCATAAGCATACAGTAATCCATCAAGTGACAACCCATACATTACATACAATCCACAACATACCAGGTACCATGTATAAAAGATCATACAATGTACTGTAAACACTAATACAAACGCGTAGATACTTCCATCGAGATGTTAGTAATTTTTCCTTAAAATTATGTTAGCCACCATTAAGTCTTAACCTCAATATCCATGGGTGTCGTGTTGGGACAACCCGTAATAACCTCACTGGACAGTAGTCCTTCCGTACACACGAAGTGCTCATTGCCAAGGATCATTCAATCCCGGAACTTCCACTTGCCTAATAAAGGCGTCCATGAATGGCCGAAGCCGTGTGCCAAAGTCGGCACCCTGGTCCAACAGTCTATCTAGGCCCGTCGGAATATAGAGGGAGTCGGTCCGATCCGGACGTTATACTCCGGTGATCACCAATGCGCAACCAACTAGTCGAGACTAATTGGATTCCTATACCATGTACCATTACCAACACTCTCCAGTATGTGATTAATCCTTAATCAACTACCCTAAGTGAATTCTTAGGTCTAGGAGAAGTCTTTACCATTTATTACCTTTGAAGTCCTATGTACTTCCCTAGAAATAATCTGGGTTATAACCATGCTCGAATATCAAGCTCTAGAGACTGGGGATCCCGAGTCTCGTTCCTAAGTGTTTTACTTAGGTCAGTTAGGGATAAAGTTCCCGAATATTAGTATTCCAACAACATAAACAATCATAATGATATTGTCCGAAGACGTCACGCACAATAACAATCGCTTACCAACCTTATAAATAATCCACACAGTCATACATAGCAACATATCGCTCTTGTCACATAGTCAACCAATACCCGAACCGAGGCTTCCCTCAGAGGTTCAGACCACACAATAAACATACCGTACACCGTCGACGCTCACGTAGTAACTCCCGCGTAGCCTCTACCGCTCACAATGCTCGTATATCAGCTCGTACCTCTGGTACATACACTGTTCTAATATCAGTAAACAATTCAACTCACTTAACCATCCTAGACCAAGCTTTTACTTCCATCCCGTAGCCAATCCTTAGTTGATCCCTTGTTCAACTGAATGTTTGTTAATCTTAGGGTTGTAGATTTCAACTACTCGTTATAGTTTACGAGTATGTATTTATTGCTACGATGTTAACACTTATTACATGAAAGTTACATTTACAATTTGTTTACGTATTGTCGGGCTGCATACATACGGGAAATAATGTTACATGCGCGCACGCATGGCATTTAAACATTTGGTTGTATGAGATGCCTTGCGTATTTATTGATATGGCTAGCATGAACATTTATTTGTATACACTTATGTACGTATATATTATAGTTGTAGTTATACGTCATTGCTTACGCACTTTTACGTGTATGTAAAATATCATACCACTGTATACGTTTATAATACAGTTGTCGTTATATTTACGTTTCTACTTGCAATAGCCTAATCCCGGATGTGACTTATTATCCACCTTATACTCTCACGCCATGTTATAAATCCACATGATATAATTTTATAGAGTCCCTCTTATAGCAAAATACCAACCATACAATTTATTCCAAAGTTCTTCAACTTAACCCATCATTTATGCAAATGCTTATAATGCATGGTTATTCCTCGATAACCCCCTTATAATATGTTTTTTCCAAATTTTAATATAATGCCACATTATATCACCCAACTTTATATTATACTTTGTTTATGTTTTTACAAATTCCTAAACAGCCCATTTATTTTCGGTAACTCTCATATTCATCCCATTCTTTTTGGCCTATTTACAAAATCAACCCATATATTATAACTTCTACATTTCTAACCTTATTAATTTGTAATTTAAGGTTTTCAATTATTACCATATATATTATGCATATAATTCCCGGACAGTACCCATATCTATCAAAAATCCTTATACCATCCCCACATGCTTTGTTTATTTACAAAACTACCCCATATTCCACACTTGTTATATTCTTAACCTTAGTAATTTATAATCCAAGATATTCCAACCTTATAATATACATATATATATATGTATATATATATTACGAACAACCCCTCTGATTATTCAGATTTATTTATTCCCCCACATCTTTCTTCCTAATTACACTATAACCCCCTTTATTTTATGAACTTTCATTTAATACTTAAGACTTTACAATATACACTTTAATTATATTTAAATACCAAAACTAACCCAATATTTCTCTTAATCCTAAATAAACCCACATGTTCAGTTTTGATGTGTCTTAACCCATACTTTCATTATTTATACTTTGGCCCGTGTTTATTTTATAAACTTACAATTTAATCTCAAAACTTTATATTATACACATTGATTTATTTAATCCCAAAAACCAACCAATATTTTCTCCAAATTACCGAACAACCTCAAGGGTTGTTCTAATCTCCATTTCCACCCAACTTTTGGTTATTCACCGAGTAGCCCATAAGTTTTATAAAATGTTACATTTTAATACTTAAACTATATGTTATACTCCTTAATTAAATAAATCACAAAACCAACTTATAATTTTCCCAAATTACTTACAGACCCTCAAGGTCATTTAAATTCTATTCCAACCCCTAATCTTTCGGAAGTTACATTATATACCCATAGATTTTTAAATCGTTACAAATTAGTACTTAAACCATATATTATAATCCTTAATTAATTAATTCATCAAAACTAACCCAAAAATTCTTTTAACTTCTAAACAGACCCCTAGGGTCTTAATATTTATTTCCCAACACCTATATTTCTCGGTAATTACTTAAATACCCCATTTCTCTTTATAAATGTTATTTTTGACTTAATATTTCTTTAAATACCCAAAATAATTACTTCTATTATTTAACTTCGGTCAAACCTCACTTGTGGTCAAGGTTGACCACCTAAATTATCCCTTTGACCAGATTTGTTTTTATTTATGAAAATACCCCAATTAATTCTCTATTTTTACAACTAACCCTTAGTTTCATAAAATTCACATTTTATATACATAAACTTATTAAGATCAATCCCACTCGGTATTAATTATACTTGGTGCTCTATTTTTCGTTTAATTATGTTTTGATCCCATATATAATACTTTTATTTCGCTTAGACCTTTTATAAGGTTTTAAATTCATTTAAACCATGTTGTAGACTTATAAATATAGTTACATCCATCTAATATATTCCTAAGTGATTTTGTTCACTAAAACTATATTTTATACCAGAATTTTATATATCTATTCAAACCACCTTAAAACTCAATAATAGTCGTTTTAAGCTTTATGTAAGCATAATGAAAATGCCTAAATACAAGGCTTAAACATAGCATACCGTTTACCATTAAATGGCATAGAAAAGTCCCAAAATCACATCCTAGCTCACGGTTGCTACAGAATATATATACACTTAATTTCTCTAAATCTTTTTCTACCATTTTCTATCATTATTCACTCATAAAATAACCTTAATTAAACCATCAGCACTCAGCCTCCTAATCAATTATTTAACCATTAATTCTCTACACATTTTTAGGATTCAAATAACGCACGTATAAACAATTTCCCTCTCGGTATTGTGCAAGTTACAACTAATTTCCTTAAGCCATTTTTCCCATTATTAACTTACATGATAGGCGTTAATAGGTCACTAACAACAAATTTCACTAATCAAGTACCTAACCCTTAATCTCCTCCACATATTTAGGATTTAACGGCACACATACATGCAATCATCCTCTCATTTCACTAAATATAATTTTTTTGAGCATTAAAGGGTAAAAGTATAATTACCTCAATATAATGACAAGAATTTCCCACAAGCTCTAGACATTTCACGGCTGTTTATATATATAACAAGTTAGAATTTTGTATGTAAATTTCCTTAACCTTAATATTGTTCTTAAGGCTTTTAAGAGCATAAGTACCTTTATTTATTTTTTCTTGATTTTCTCCCTTGTAATCTCCTTTACAGCCACGGTATTTGGGTTATTAAAACCCATTCGGTTAACATGTATCCACAAGAAATAAGGCTTGGTTAGTATTTATTCTAGGTACATTTAAGGAGTTTAAACATGTATTTTTTGAACATTAAATAGGTAGCTCTTTTACCTTGTTATTTAGAGATATTTTGGGTGCTGTTTCGGTCCCCTAAAACAGAGAAGAAATCTAAGTTTTTGAGCTGGAAAAACAAGAGGAAAGCAAAGCTTAAACAGTCATGAACAGTCACCTTTTACCTTGCTATTTTGCAGAGGCTTAGATATGCTCTCGGACCACTAAAACAAGGGGAAAGATTCAATATTTTGAGTGGTAAAAATGAGGAGAAGAGAAGTTTACACAGCCATGGTCATGCTTAGTTTTTACCTTGTGTTTTCACCCTTCTTAGGGTGTGTTTTGGTGCCGGTTTTTAGCTCAAGAAAGAGCTGGAAGTAGCCTCTATATGTGAGCAAACAAAAGCAGAAAGAAGTGTCAAAGTTCATGCCTTTTTCGGACATGGATGTGAGGAAGATGAAGATGGTGTTTTACCTTGTTTTCCATGTTGAGTACGTGTTGTTTTGCTTGCTGTTTGCCAACCGAAATGAGAAGGGATTCAGGTGTAGTTGTTACTGCAAGAGAGGAGGGATGAGGCTGGAAGGGTGTGAGAAAATTGATGGAGTCTTGCTCCATGAAACCGTGAACAAGGGAGAGGAGATAGTGACTTACCATTTTTTTTTGTTCTCTGCAGTTGCTGTAACCGGGAGTGAGCAGAGGGAGTGGGTGCTGGCGTGTGAAGCAAGAAGAAAATAGAAGGAGGGTTGTACTGATGCTCGGCTGGAATGAGAACAGATGGGGGGGTAGTGTTTTCTGTCGTAAAGGAAGAAAAAGAAGGGATGCAGTCGATGTGATGGGGGGAGGAGTGGTGACCGGGAGTGTAAGGGGGGGGGGGGAAGATGAGGAAAGTGTGGGTATTAGGAAATTAAGTCTATTGTACTAGTTGTACTTTTTTTTTTTTATTTATTTATCTAATGATGACTTTTATTCTCTTTTGTTATGTAGGTAATCGGCTGGAAAGGAATTGGAGGAAAAATTGAACTTTTCCATCTCATAATATTATGGAACTAATTGTACATGAGTATATATGTGACAATGTTTATATTACATAGTGACTTGTCACATTTTGGTTTAGAGGTGTATATATGGGTACATGTTTGTGTCTATAATTTGTTAAAATATTTATATATATACTAGTGGTATTTAATATATGTACTCATATGTTACATGTGATATTAATTTTAGGAATTGATTTTTCTTTATTATATTTTCTCTTTGATTAGAGATTAGTGTATAATTTAATGTCCATTTTGGACTACATATTTTATACCATAATATTTGTAGCAATTATTGCTCATGATTTAATTTAATCCTCATTAATTAAGGTAATAAATCTTTGGGGTATTTCAGTCTACTCCCCTTAAAAGAACTTCGTCCCGAAGTCGTCTAAATCGAACATGTACATAACTACCCAATGAAACCTCAAGGTATTCATCCAGCCTATCAATTCTAAAGTCTCAACACTTTCCAGAAGTGTACTTCATTCCATCCAACCACTAGTTTTCCAATCCAAACCAACACATATATATATATATATCAAGTCCCGAAAGACATCAGTGCATAATTGTTCCACATTAATATCACGAAACACATCCCCAAGTGCTTAAAGCACATACACATAATCAAAATACATCGCAATTGCATAAATCACATATACACAACGACCAACATACACACCACAACACACCACAAAACAACACTAGATGACTAATATGCCAAGGGCTCTACCCCCCTTAAAAAGGGTTACGCCCCGTGACCCCCAAAGTATCACACAGTCTCTATGAGAAGAGCGTTGGATACTTGGCTCTCATGGATTTCTCCAACTCCCATATGGCCTTTTCGCCTAATGGTTCGACCAACGGACTTTGACCCTTTTAATGGTCTTGTTCCTGGTCTCCCTCGTTTCCGTATTGAAACTTCGGAGTGGAGTCTTCGCATATTTGAGGGACGGGTCAGTCTCTCATCACTTGGCTCTAAAAGAAGACTATGAGAAGGGTGAGGCGCCTACTTTATTCAGTCAAAGGTGTAAAGTACTTTGTGCCTCCTCCAAATACGTTCTATTGGGCCCACTCGCTCCGTAATGAGGTGCAGACCCACGTATATAAGGATTGGTTTGCCCTTTTTGTTCCTAAGGACATATTATAGATGGTTTATTCACAGGAAGTTATTGCTGACCTCGTTCCGACATGACAGTGTCATTCACGGTCTTCTCTTAATTTGGAAACGGAGGTATCTTAATCGGTGCGGTATCATTAAGTGTGAATGCACACGATTAGGTCTAAGTTGAGTCCAGACGTTCTGGATGACTAGCACGGAGTATGTTTTTATCTTCACTCATTGGTTTCTAGTTGAGGTGAAGTATGATATTGACTATCGTTTGTCATTAGTGCTCTTGCACTAGTCTCTGAAGTTTGAATGTATTAGCTTATAGATCCATGAAGGTAATTATTGTCATTTCGTGGTTCTAGGTTGTTTTGTTCCGGAGTAATACCTTAATTATAATATTTGTTATGTACTTCATGTTGTTATATATTGTATATTCAATATATTGTTCTTACGCCAATACTTGTATGGTTCGCCCCATCTTTGCTAGGGACTCCATTGTTGTGTTTATATTGAGCCTTGCCTCCTTCGATATCCCATATGAGTATGTTCCTTGGCATTTGAGGCAATTTTCCTCTGGTATATTTTATACCCTTTATATTTTTCCATGTTATTTAATAAGAGTATGATTATGCATTTATGACCTCTTGTGTGGGTTATAACGTTGAACGCCGTATTTATTTGGAGTGTGTCCTCTGACAGTCTAGGTTGTTTATATAGCCTGCCTACAATTCGTTTCTCATTGTTTGGGGTTCTAGGCGAGTTCCACTCGTCTGGTCTTTGCCAATATATTTATTCTAATGGTTGTTTATAATGGTTGCTTCTATGCGCACCATATCTCAATTAATTCGACGGTTAAGTTTATAATGTTTTCTCTATAGCTTAGGGCATCCGCTAATGTGCTAACTTTGCCTGTCTTTTATTGTGTATTGGTGTACATATGTTCAGCCCCTTTGTGGGTGAGGACGTATCGTTGCCCTTAATTTGGCATACAAGATTGCTGCCCCATTCGGTATTGTTGTGTTCTCAGTTGGAGAGTAATTCTCTTTATGCTCCTCTTGTGGGTGGCAATTTTCACTATTAAGTAGGTTCTTTTGGATGCTGAATATAGTGTCAATTTTATTTATGTTTATTCGCCCATTTAATGGGTTTTCATACTCGTCATCAAGTTGACTATCAATTCTCTTCTCTTTCGAGAGGTTTCCCTTAATGTTATTGTGTGTTAACCATTCCTTAGCGGAGTTACGACCTAGTCATGTTCTATTCAAGGTTTTTGGTTCCCCTAGGTTCCCAGTCCAATGGTGTGATTATATACTTTTCATTCAACGGGTGTTTGCGATATCTCGCCCTAGCGGTGAAGTTTGCTTCTGAGTGGTACGAGGTGGTGTTTCTCCTTTGTCATTGGTTTCGTTATTGACATGAGTTCACCATCGTTTTAAAGGAATTTATGACTCTTCGTATTAGTAAGTTATTGTTGTTTTATTGTTTAGTAAGTCCTCTGTTGGAGTTACTTATCTGTTGATTCTAATTACTGTCATCTGGTTATCATGTGCGCGGCTGGGCGCTTATTCATTGATTATTAGTTAGTAAGTTATGCACGTTATTTACGATGCGTATTATGGTTCTTCTAACTTTACCCTATCACTGGGGTTACCTCATTTGGTGTAATTTCTGAGCTTCACGGCGAAGATTTGTGTTTTCTTCTTTTTATAGAAGTCTTTATTGTGGTCTGGTTTTAGCAAGTTCCCGTTAATCGACTTGTCATTTTAAATGTTATTATTCAATTGGTAGATATTGGAAGGTAGTCGGAGGCGGTATTTTCACTCCTCTAGGCTTGTGTCCTCCTATGGTACATTGAGTACTTTTACTTAGACTTGTTGCCTTGTATTATTGATTAGGCTGTATGTCATTGTTTAACTCATATAGTCATTTTCCCGACAGTCGTCATGTTAATAGACGACATGTCTTAAACACGCATTTCTTCTTGTTACCCATTGTTTAGTGGGACGTCAATGACGGTAGCCATTCTCCTTTTATTCGGAAGTTTCATCCAATGATCTGTGTGATCAAATAAGTTGACAATGTATAATTGTAATTTGACATCTGTTCGTCCCTTGTTGGTTATGGCATTCCTTATTATGGTTATTGCCTTGGGTGGTAATTATTTAGGTGTTCAACTCTGATTTTTCGTGTTGATGGTTGCGATCGGTTTAAGTAATAAATCTGGTGTGGGTTAACATGTTCATGTCGGTCTCATTGAGGACTAGCATGTTCTTTTCTTCTTTAGTATTCATTATATGTTGGCGTATGCCATTATGGGCGTAGCTTCGGCCCTAATTGTTACGTGGTTATGTTTCATCACCATTCTTTATATATATAAATTCAGGAGTGAACTGCTATATCCAAACATTCATGTTTGATACTTAGTTGTTAGATTGTATGTGTTTTAGCTGCTTGCAGCTGGCATACTTCGGTGCCTCGTCTATCCCTAATGTGATTAATTGTGACCACTTGTAGAGAGTTTCAGGAATCCAACCCTGATGTGACCAGTATCAGTGTTGAACTATCCTTCCACCCCAATTTGTGTTCAGCTTCCCTTGATCTGTACCGGATCAAGTTCCACCTCCCACGTCAATTTCAAACCATTGAATGATTTACCATGTATGTTATGATGTTTGGCTCATAGGCCGATGTTATTGATTGGTTATTGTTTAATGGTTGTAGTTTGTTATGGGCTGGAGTATGCCCTTTAGTTGTAACGTTCGGACTCGTCGGGTCCTCCTGTGTTGCAGTTTTCGTATTCTAAGGGTTTCGTGACCCTATGGTGACAAGTTGTAGTTATAGAATTTGTACTATAATTGTATGAATAGTTAGTGATTACCGGTAGTCATGATCTACACGGTCTTGTAGAATCCAATCCTAACTGCCATTTTTTCCTTGTAGCTATAGTTGCAATCGTAGTTACAGTTGTAGTTATAATTGCAGTTGTAGTTATAGCAGCGGTTGCAGTTACGAGATTCGTACTGAAGTTGTATGAATGTTTGGTAATTACCGGTGGACATGGCGTTGCACCTGTGGCATACACGGTTAGGAAAATTCAGTTGTATTTGTCGTTATAGTTATAGTTGTGATTGTGGTCATAGTTATAGCCATAATTGTAGCACTTGTTGTAGCAAGTGCGCAAGGTAGACGGAATTGTGAGTATAGTATTGGCTATAGCACTTGCTGTAGAAAGCGCGCCATGCAGGTTGAGTCATCGATTTCCGGAATTGTCTGTTTTCCAGACACTTCGGTTGTTTGAGAATGGTTTAGATGATTTGTCTTGAAAAGGGTAGTATTGGAGTTATTTCGGTTCGTTAAGGTATGGTAAGTTTTCTAAGGTAATTCTATTTCTAGGTTTTCCGAGTTAGGTTCTTTCTGAGTTTTGTTTTAAACCCCTTCATGGTAGAAGGAGGTTTCTGACGCATGTTCATGCAGTCCATTCATTAAGTTAAGGATACGCGGTTACTTAGATCGCGCTGGTACTAGTACCAGGCCTAAGGTTCCCACAAAATTCGGGTATTCTACCCCTGGTGACTCCTTTCCCCTTCTAGTAGTTCATATCGGCTGGGGCCTTCTCCGTGTGGCTACCTCGTGGTGCTACGGGTCCAGTAGATGGAGTACTCTAGTTGTCCTTGGTACGACATTCCTCTTCTTGAGTGTGATGTTATAGTAATTTAAGGAGTTTAGCTCGTAAGCTCATAGTTATTGTGATTTGTAGATCAGATTTTACTGAGCCTTCTAAGTTGAATCCGTTGAAGCTATTCCCATTCTGGGAGACTTCCATGCAGTTCTTGGTTCGCGCATTTTATGTATATTCTTGATGCGTATAAGTACGCTTCTAGATAGTATGTAGCTGTCGAGACCCCCGGTCCTTAATGACTCATCGTTTAATAAGCTCTTCTGTTGTCTTGATGACACAATGACTATAGCATTCGCGTCGGTCTTCCGAATAGGAGGAATTCTTTGTCTCCTTGGTGTCATCCGTTACATTGTCTTTATGGGTGATACTCGAGGTGTGGGCAGCGGCGGTGGGGTACTACTGCTTTTCCCGGATGTTCTTCCATCAAGCTGGTGCGGCGACTGCAGTTCACGTTATTCGGGGTTGAGGACCTCTGTCACCCCCGACATGCCTCTTCTCAACACCCCCAAGCCGCTATGTCGTATTGTTACTCGGTAGTCTACCGTGTTGAAATCAATAACATAGATATGCCATTAAGGCTAATATTGTTACACATTTAGCATTGCTAAGACACTGGTTCATTTACGACCAGGCGGCTCGTACCTCAACGTTTCCCGTATTTCTCAATTCCTATGCTCACTGTCTTAATCATAATATCTCGTCATCAGAGCGGTACTCCGCTCTGATACCAATTTTGTAACACCCCCACTCGCTAATCTCGTATAATCACTCTCGTATAATCACTCACGTAGCATAATTAGAGACGTCTCCAGCGGGAAGTTAACTACATTAATCCTCACTTGGGTGTCACATGCCATTACTCGCCCATGCGAGTAAAGAAGCATAACCGTAATCTAACAATGAACAACAACAACTAGCCGCAGTGATGAACGAGATATTTATTACATTATCCTTATACACACCAATACCTATGACAAGTGAGCATTTAAAGAGTTCCCAGAATTTCAACGTGCGAACCGATTTAAAAATTAACATGCAATAAATAAAAGTCGAGGTCGTTACCCATATTCCCGCACTCCGGCTTCACGTCCCGATCCACAACCTGAAATGTGTTGGCCCCAAAGGGGATCAACAAACTATATGCTGGTATGGCTAAAGTGTAATCCTAGACCCTTTAGGTCACTTAGGTCAATTAGCCGTCTGAACATGAGGTTGATTACATGCTGGTTCATTTTACAGTTTATATAACAGCAGTAAATACATGCATAGGCATACAGTAATCCATCAAGTGACAACCCATACATTACTACAATCCACAACATACCAGGTACCATGTTTATAAAAAGATCATACAATGTACTGTAAACACTAATACAAATGCCTAGATACTTCCATCGAGATGTTAGTAATTTTTCCTTAAAATTATGTTAGCCACCATTAAGTCTAAACCTCAATATCCATGGGTGTCGTGTTGGGACAACCGTAATAACCTCACTGGACAGTAGTCCTTCCGTACACACGAAGTGCTCATTGCCAAGGATCATTCAATCCCGGAACTTCCACTTGCCTAATAAAGGCGTCCATGAATGGCCGAAGCCGTGTGCCAAAGTCGGCACCCTGGTCCAACAGTCTATCTAGGCCCGTCGGAATATAGAGGGAGTCGGTCCGATACGGACGTTATACTCCGGTGATCACCAATGCGCAACCAACTAGTCGAGACTAATTGGATTCCTATACCATGTACCATTACCAACACTCTCCAGTATGTGATTAATCTTAATCAACTACCCTAAGTGAATTCTTAGGTCTAGGAGAAGTCTTTACCATTTATTACCTTTGAAGTCCTATGTACTTCCCTAGAAATAATCTGGGTATAACCATGTTCGAATATCAAGCTCTAGAGACTGGGGATCCCGAGTCTCGTTCCTAAGTGTTTTACTTAGGTCAGTTAGGGATAAAGTTCCCGAATATTAGTATTCCAACAACATAAACAATCATAATGATATTGTCCGAAGACGTCACGCACAATAACAATCGCTTACCAACCTTATAATAATCCACACAGTCATACATAGCAAACTATCGCTCTTGTCACATAGTCAACCAATACCCGAACCGAGGCTTCCTCTCAGAGGTTCACCACAATAAACATACCGTACACCGTCGACGCTCACGTAGTAACTCCCGCGTAGCCTCTACCGCTCACAATGCCGTATATCAGCTCGTACCTCTGGTACATACACTGTTCTAATATCAGTAAACAATTCAACTCACTTAACCATCCTAGACCAAGCTTTTACTTCCATCCCGTAGCCAATCCTTAGTTGATCCCTTGTTCAACTGAATGTTTTGAATCTTAGGGTTGTAGATTTCAACTACTCGTTATAGTTTACGAGTATGTATTTATTGCTACGATGTTAAACACTTATTACATGAAAGTTACATTTACAATTTGTTTACGTATTGTGTCGGGCTGCATGCATACGGGAAATAATGTTACATGCGCGCACGCATGGCATTTAAACATTTGGTTGTATGAGATGCCTTGCGTATTTATTGATATGGCTAGCATGAACATTTATTTGTATACACTTATGTACGTATATATTATAGTTGTAGTTATACGTCATTGCTTACGCACTTTTATGTGTATGTAAAATATCATACCATGTATACGTTTATAATACATTTGTCGTTATATTTACGTTTCTACTTGCAATAGCCTAATCCCGGATTGACTTATTATCCACCTTTACTCTCCCGCCATGTTAGAAATCCACATGATATAATTTTATAGAGTCCCTTATAGCAAAATACCAAACCTAACAATTTACTTCCAAAGTTCTTCAACTTAACCCATCATTTATGTAAATGCTTATAATGCATGGTTATTTCTCGATAACCCCCTTATAATATGTTTTTCCAAATTTAATATAATGCCACATTATATCACCCAACTTTATATTATACTTTGTTTATGTTTTTCAAATTCCTAAACAGCCCATTTATTTTCAGTAACTCTCATATTCATCCCATTCTTTTGGCCTATTTACAAAATCAACCCATATATTATAACTTCTACATTTCTAACCTTATTAAGTTGAATTTAAGGTTTTCAATTATTACCATATTTATGCATAATTCCCGGACAGTACCCATATCTATCAAAAATCCTTATACCATCCCCACATGCTTTGTTTATTTACAAAACTACCCCATATACACACTTGTTATATTCTTAACCTTAGTAATTTATAATCCAAGATATTCCAACCTTATATACATATATATATATATAGTATGTATATATATATTACGAACACCCCTCTGATTATTCAGATTTATTATTCCCCACATCTTTCTTCCTAATTACACTATAACCCCCTTTATTTTATGAACTTTCATTTACTACTTAAGACTTTACAATATACACTTTAATTATATTTAAATACCAAAACTAACCCAATATTTCTCTTCCTAAATAAACCCACATGTCAGTTTGATGTGTCTTAAACCCATACTTTCATTATTTATACTTTGGCCCATGTTTTATTTTATAAACTTCAATTTATCTCAAAAACTTTATATTATACACATTGATTTATTTAATCCCAAAAAAACAACCAATATTTCTCCAAATTACCGAACAACCTCAAGGGTTGTTCTAATCTCCATTTCCACCCAACTTTTGGTTATTCACGAGTAGCCCATAAGTTTTATAAATGTTACATTTTTACTTAAACTATATGTATACTCCTTAATTAAATAAATCACAAACCAACTTAATTTTCCCAAATTACTTACAGACCCTCAAGGTCATTTAAATTCTATTCCAACCCCTAATCTTTCGGAAGTTACATTATTATACCCATAGATTTTTAAATCGTACAAATTAGTACTTAAACCATATATTATAATCCTTAATTAATTAATTCATCAAAACTAACCCAAAAATTCTTTTAACTTCTAAACAGACCCCTCACTAGTGGAACGCGAGGCTTTAATGACGGTGGTTTAATCACGGTTTAAACAGACACCGTGATTAATAGGAAGGCCGGAATTTATTAGCGACGATGATTGATTAACCCGTAATCAATAATCGATCGGAGGTTGGCGCGCCTTTTTTAGGAGGGACTTTAGATGACGGTTTTTAGTAAAACCGTAATCTAAAGTCCCGTGTTGACGCGCGCTTTACGGTCAACGGACTTTAGATTACGGTTTTACTAAAAACCGTCATCTAAAGTCCCTCCTAAAAAAGGCGCGCCAACCTCGTCAACGACGTCGTTTTGACCTGACGAAAAAAATTTCCCGTATTATTTGATTTATTCGACTCCGCGCGTAATCTAAATTACAGTTAACGACGTCGTTTTAGCAGTGTATTTTAGATTAATAAAAACTTTATATTAATGTGTTACCTATGTTTGAAACCCAACATATGGCAAATAATTATCGCGCTATTTTTTTAATTTCGTTACACTTTAGATTACATTTAACGACGTCGTTTTATCAGTGTATTTTAGATTAATAAAAACTTTATATTAATGTGTTACCTATGTTTGAAACCCAACATATGCCAAATAATTATCGCGCTTTTTTTTTTAATTTCGTTACACTTTAGATTACGGTTTTTGTGAGAACCGTCATGTAAAGTGTGACTTTAGTTTACGGTTTACATGTAAACCGTAATCTAAAGTCCATTTAAACATTTGCCTACACTCTGCACACTCTACTCACAGTAACTCTTCTTCTTTCGCGCTATCTTCCTCACTGAAATTGCCTCCTCTCTCCCGTCACCTTGCTAACGGCCATCGCCGCCGTCGCTCCCACCACCTTTGTCACTCCCATCGCCGCCGGTCACCACCCATCTACCACTGGTCTCACCGTCGACGTCTCTATCGCGTATTGGGTATGCGATCGCGATTGATTGTCGTTTTTTTCTAACTTTGTTCATATACATGCATTTCGATTGCAAGTTCTAACCTCGTTTGTATCGAATCCTGAGAGTGTAATGGCAAATGTTCTAACCTTGTTCATATATTTGTGCCCAGATTCACAGTTAATTGCGACCTAGTTCGTGGGCTGATTTCTACACTACTTGCCCACTTCGGTGCTTAGTTACGGTAACTTTGCAAACCAATCTGTAAACTGCTGTATTTATTTGTTCTTAGCATTTAGTATTACAATTAATACATAATAGTGTAGTTTTAAAAATGCTACTACTTAAAACTGCCACAGGAAAGAAAGTAAGTTCAAGTATATTACCGATTCCTGAAAAATGAATGGTACAGAACTGTAGCATATCTCAGTTTCATGAATGGAACAGAACTGTAACAAGTTGTTTGAGTTTTGGTCTGGATTTAAAAGCTTAATGGAATATTTAAGTAACTGGGTAAGGAGTTAGGAGAAGTATAATCAGTTGAAAGGAAAAAAAAACAGACAGGGAAGAAAGCAAGAACACAACTCAGTTTCTGTTTTGATTTCAGTTTGGATTTCAGCTTCAGTTTCGTATCAGATCAGGTTCTGACTAATTCTGCATCTGTAACAAAGTTGCCTTGGGTTTAGTTGAGTTAGAAACTTTATAACACACCAAATTGACAGGATCGACAGTTTAGAAAGGTTTGAGAATTCAAACACGTGAACAAACAGAGAGGAGTCATACACCAGTCTCTGTCTGTCTGTTTCTTTTCTTTCAGTTTCTATTTCTGTTTGAGTTCTGTGTGTTGTTAGGCAACAGAAAGATGTTGTCGTTTTTCTGTTTCTGTAAACTAAATACATCAGTGAAGATAAGTTTATGTATGTTACCAGTTCTAGATGGTGCGTGCGAATTTGACTTTGATAAAACTGATTTGGAGACGTTAGAAATATAGGGGAGATGCTGTCGATTTTTTTCCGCGGTTTAGCTAGCATTTAACCTTGATTTTTTGATGAATTCTAATGTTGTCGTTTTTCATTTATGCATCAGGACTACGACTTTATTTAGGCTTCCGACCTCAACCGTCTTAGCATCGGCTAATCGTCTACCAGAGGTAAGATTTATATATATACATATAATATTTGACAAACTACCAAACATAGTTATCCGCCCAAGATATACCTAATAGAGGTATATCTTCGGCAGTCCCTGTCGGGACTGTCCACGATTGTTAAATCACACACCTAGGGTGTGAATGTGCTTTTAATATGTACTTTATTGATTATTTCAGCAGTATCTCTTTATTGTTCTTCGAATGCATATATTATTGATTAATATCATAATATCGTGCATTTGAAGAACTGTAGGGAGATGCTGCCGAAATTTTCAATAAATTACATATTAAAAACACGTTCACCGGTGGGATTTAATACTCATGGATGGATTTAGGTTGATAAGATACAAAAGTGTAAAGACTCTGCCACGGGTGACGGTATGAAATGGCTGCCTTCATATAAATAGCTAGAAGGAGATGGAACGTTCGTGGATTTACAGCGGAAATTTGGACGACAAGTTTTTAGAAGGAGTTGATAAGTTATGCACGGTGTTGGCGAACAATCTGAAACCTACAGACAAGGGATACATATTTTGTCCGTGTATCGACTGCCAAAACAATCTGAGATATCGCGGCGTTGAAACAATTAAGGAACATCTGATCCGCCGCGGTTTTACAAAAGATTTCCAAGACATAATCCGATGGCATGGTCAGAGTGCGTTCGATGTTATTAAGCCTGACGAAGGGGATAATGGTCAGGCAAACACAGAAACAGAACTTGGAGATGATACAGTTGCTGGTGATCCAGAAGACGTTACAGCGAACGTTGTGCCAGATTTCTGGGATGATGACATTGAGACTATGCTTGAAGATGTGGAACGACATTACTCTAACACGCCAGACAAGCATGAAAATTTGTTGGATTCATCCAAAACACCGTTGTACCCCGGGTGTGACCCTACAAAGTTAAGCAAGTTGAGTGTCGTCCTCAAGCTATTCAACTTGAAAGCGAAACATGGCTGGAGCGACGTAAGTTTCACTGACCTCCTGGAACTATTGAAATACGTTCTTCCGGTGGACAACGTTTTACCAACGACTACGTACTCAGCCAAAAAAATGATGTGCCCAATGGGTATGGGGTACCAGAAAATTCATGCTTGTCCAAATGGTTGCATGCTGTTTTGGAAATCGGATGAATTTGCTGAAAGCTGTTCAGCATGTGGAGCGTCACGGTATAAGAAACAACAAACTCACATCAGCGGTAGTAAGAAAGGTTCACCAGCTAAGGTATTGTGGTACCTGCCCATCATTCCAAGGTTCAGACGTTTGTTCTCCATTGAGAAAGACGCAGAGAATCTTCGGTGGCATTCAGTTCACAGGAAAAAGGATGGCAGATTGAGACATCCCGCTGATGCACCACAGTGGAGAAACATAGACGTAAAATTTCCTGAGTTTGGTAACGAACCGAGAAACCTAAGGCTAGGCTTGTGCACGGATGGGATGAACCCTTACGGTACTTTGAGTAGCATACACAGTACCTGGCCTGTGCTTTTGGTTATTTACAATCTACCGCCGTGGTTATGCATGAAACCAAGACACATCTTGTTGTCTTTGTTAATATCTGGTCCAAAGCAACCGGGCAACAAAATTGACGTATTCCTACAACCTTTGATAGAGGATCTACAACTCTTGTGGAATGAAGGGGCTACGGTTTATGACTCATTCAGTAAAGAGGACTTCAATTTGCGTGCTATGTTGTACTGCACAATCAATGATTTCCCCGCCTATGGTAATCTTTCAGGCTATTCAATCAAGGGGGCGTTGGCGTGTCCGATTTGTGGTGAAAACACTTGTAGCATTCGCTTGAAACATAGTGGGAAAACCGTGTATATGGGCCACCGAAAAATGCTTCCAAAAGGACATAAGTATCGAAAGATGGCGAAAGAGTTCGATGGGAAAACTGATCACAGCATGGCGCGCCAGCCTTTGACAGGTACAGAGATTTACAAAAAGTTGGATAATATTGTGAACAACTTCGGGCCGCCAACCAAAAGTGGTGAAAAAAGTGTCTGGAAAAAGAAATCAATATTTTGGGAACTACAGTACTGGCAGCATCTGGAGGTTAGACATTGTATCGATGGGATGCATGTCGAGAAGAACGTGGGTGAAAGTTTCACTAGCACCCTTTTGAACATAAAAGGAAAGACAAAGGATCATTTGAAAGGAAGAAAAGATTTAATTGAGTTGGGCATACGCACAGAGCTTGGCCCGCAAGAACGTGGAAAACGCACATTCTTGCCTCCTGCCTGTCACACTCTGTCTAAAGAAGAGAAACATAGTCTATGCAGTACCCTTTACAACATCAAGGTGCCATCAGGTTACTCCTCAAACATAAGAAACCTAGTGTCCATGACAGATTTCAAATTAGTAGGAATGAAATCTCACGATTATCATGTCCTACTTCAAGAATTTTTGCCAATTGCACTACGTGGGATCTTGCCGGATGCTGTCAGACACACAATCACAAACGTCAGTGTCTTCCTCAAATCCATTTCGTCTAAGGTTCTTGATGTGGACACTCTGTCTAAATTACAAAAGGATCTTATTGTGACAATGTGCCAGCTGGAGATGTATTTTCCTCCATCGTTCTTCGACATAATGATACATCTCCTCGTGCATCTTGTAAGAGAGATTCTGATGTGTGGTCCTTTGTACCTTCGCTACATGTATCCGTTCGAAAGGTACATGGGTGTCCTGAAGAAGAAAATGAAGAACCGTCGTCACCCAGAGGGTAGTATTATAGAGGGCACTATCACAGAGGAAGTTGTAGACTTCTGCACCAATTACCTAGAAGGTGTCGATACCATTGGACTTCCACGTTCTAGACACGAGGGCAGATTGAAGGGTGTTGGCACGGTTGGAAGGAAACTGAAAAGAATTGACATAGACACTCTTAACAAAGCTCATTTAGTTGTGCTAAGTCATCTTGAAGATGTTGAACCATACTTTGATGAACACTTGTGTGTTTTAAGAGCACAATATCCAAACATGAGTGACGTCAGACTACAAAATGAGCAGAATAGGACATTTGTCCGATGGTTCAAAGAGAGAGTGTTGTCCGATCAGTCCACGAATGTGCCTGAACTGATTAAAGTAGTTGCATTTGGACCAAATCTGGATGTAATTTCTTATGAGGGGTACGATGTCAACGGATTCACCTTTTTCACAGAACGTCAGGATCAGAAGTCAACGAATCAAAACAGTGGTGTAGAGCTTGAAGCTTATCAAAACTTATATGACGTCGGTGTCGTGGGTCATAGTCCTGTCTCAGTACACAATCATATTTCGGTGTTATACAAGACATCTGGGTATTGGACTACAACACTACGAATGTGTGTTTTCCGCTGTAACTGGGTTAACAACATTCATGGCTACCGTGAGGAGGAGCATGGTATGAAACTGGTTGATCTGTCTAGAGCTACTCCCACGGTTGAGCCCATTCGTTGTTGGGACGAAGGTTAAGCAGATATTTTATGTACTGATCCCTGTAATCCTAGATGGTCTGTTGTGCTTAAAGGGAGAAGAGGAATAGTTGGTGTGGATGGTGTGGTTGATGAGGATGAGTAGATGCAGAAGATGAACCTCCACTGTTCCTATTTCATTGGAAGAGGCTGAGGTCACAGGTCATCGTGAGTATATACGATCAGACCATAACGAGGAATGTGGGTTGAGAGATAATGGTGTATGTAAGTTATTACTAAACAATTTATATGAAATTACCACTCTTTTATTTATTGCTTGTTTATACCATTATGAAATGCTTAATTTAATTCAAATTGTATTTCAATCCTTGCAGGCATGCTGATCGGACATGGCTGATGCAGAGTTCGATTTATTTTGTCGTGAGGATGAGGAAAATGAGCAGCAAATGTACCGGCGGTCCCATCTACATCTGCGCTGCTGCTGTTGCCCCACCCATCCACATCTGCCGCTGCTACTGTTGGGCCTTTCCATGAGTGCACCTTCTACGAGTGCTACTTCAGAGACCCAGAGGTGAAGGTCCGACCCGTGGGTTGAAACTGCAGAAAGAGGATCAATTAGTCTTCTGTGGGACCAGTATGGGAGGTATGGTGGGGGCAGCACAGTTCAGAGTTCGGTAGTATGCTAGGGACTCTGGCCATCACATTGCTGCATCAACCACACATGGAAACAAGTCCCGCAAGAAGTAAAGGAGACCATCTGGAAGAAGGTGCAAGAACGGTACAAGATCCCAGAAGAAGTGAAGAAGACCGTTCTTTCTTTGGTGTCCGGCAAAGCTAAATCATTCCGCCACTATTTGGTTGAGCATTGGATCAACAGGGTGCCCCCACGTGAGCCTCCGCCGTATGTTGTGTACAAGGCATGATCACTGAAGAGGAGTGGAAGGAGTTCGTTGAGCGGCACGCCACCCCCACCCGATTTCAGGGTATGTTTGTGTGTACTCTTTTCTTAATTAATGCTCATAATGCTTTATCCCTGATTTTCTAATTAATTTCCTGTTGTACTTTCTTAACAGCAAGTACAAGAACAAGCACGGCAAAACCGTGAAGCTAATCTCTACATCTACCCACCACATGGACGAAGGGGATATGTGGGCAGCCTCGAGGGATGGAAAGAAGCTGGTTTGCTGACACGGAGGAACGAGGATGGAAGTGAATGCCCGATCGAGGATGTCTCTGAGGCGAGGAGGGTGCAGATGTACATACTGGGACGCCAGAAAACCCAGCGAAGGTCAGAGGATATTTCCTAATGCTGCGATGGAAAACTGGCTAACAAATTGTAAGTATTTGAAAGTAGCTGTTAAATAATTTACTTATATACTCAAGTGTTTGTTGATCTTAAATTTAGTGTTAACTTCTTTGAAAATTGGACAGTACGAAGCGGCACAGAGAGGAGAAGTAGACTTCACGCTCCTCCTTCTCAGACGACGCGCTCAATCAAATGCTTGGGAAGAAGGATCACCCGGGCGTGTTAGAGGATTTGGGGGAGAAGTACGTCAGAAGAACGTATTCCCGCCATCTGCTAGGAAGGGTCAGATGAGTGCTGCTGAAGTCGAGGCGATGGTAGAGCGTAAGTTCGCTGCTGAGCGCCAAGCTAATGACGAGAAACAGGCTGCTGAGCGCCGGCTATCGAGGAGAGGCTGCAGGAAGCGTTGAATGCGATTGCACATGCGACTACTCAGCAGCAGCAGCTAGATCCTCCTCGACTGTCTTCCTCGTCTAGTTGTGCTCCGGCCGCTGACCCGTACCCGTTTGCCAACATCCAGGTTAACTTTGTTTAACTATTTTTCTCCTAAAATAAAGTTATTTAAATAGTATTAGATTGGACTCACTTATTTATTTCACGTATTATCTCTGTTTTATTAAAGGAGCAAAAAAATGTCGTCTCCAAATACCATTAGACGGGCACCCTGTAGATGCGGCCTACGGGACGGTGTTGCCATCAGGTCCACTCACGCTCATCAGTTTCGTACGTCTACCCCCATTCTACGCGCGTGTGACCTTGGACCTGATAGTTGATGTTTGAGCATGCATACCTTCCGATGGCGTTTGACAACAAATGCACGCTGATCGAAGCGAAGGGAGACATATTGCCCTGGCCAGCATGTTATATTGTTGTCACCGATGAGGTAAGACTGTTTGACAACCATTTAGTATCTAATAAAATGCATTATTTAGCATTAAGTGTCTAATCTAATCTATTATAGATCCCTGAGCTTCCTCGCCGCGTAACCCGGCCCAGACTAGAAGAGACCAGCGCGCCGGCGAATCCTGAGATCCCTGAGCTTCCTCGCCGCGTATCCCGGCCCAGAGAAGAAGAGATCTGCGCGCCGGCGAATCCTGTCAGAAGTACAAGGGTATGTTCTAGATAATTGTTTAATGTTACTATAATAATCAATGTAATTATCTTTACATTGATGCTTTACTGTTTGTGTGTGAAGGGTAAGAATCCAGTGAGTCGGGGTGCGAAAGGTAAGAATCCAGCGCCCGTCCGGGGTCGCACCAGGACTTCTGAGGCGCCTAAAAATAAGCTCACACTGCCACACAAAACTTGTTAATGTTTTGGGGCCCAGCAGATGAATCTCTACGACAAGATCATGTTGAAGTCATCTCAAACTAACAACTTCATGATGACGCTTCCAAAGTCGATGTTTCACTACGAAGAAGATATGATGACGGCAATCAACTTTGAGGACATCAGAGAGATGATGTGTGGAGATTATCTGAACATTAACATTATTCAAGCTTATCTAAAGTAAGTGTTCTTTCCTCATACTGTAAAAACATATAGAATAAGTATCTATGAAGTTGCATTGGCTAACTTTTTATAGTACATGATATAATAGATGTCTGCTTGAGAGATGTGCTGAGAAGGACATGACCTCCATTACTGCGGTTGCCCGGAGCGTTTATCGTACGACTCAGTCACTAGGGACCCGGGGAGGTTTTGTAAATACATGATTCATTGCTTCAATGTTGTTGATCAACAGAATAAATTATTCATTCTAATGCCGTATCACCAAACGTGAGTTCTAATATAAATTACATACTAATTAGCTAACTTTTTACCTTCATTTCTCATTTCATTTTGTATTTGACATTGTAGCCACCACTGGGCTTTGTTTATATTTTGCGCTGCCACCGCTACTCTGCTCGTTCTAGATCCACTAGGGCAGTGGACAGAATTCAACACTGAAGACTTAATCAAAGAGTAAGTTTTTATTACTATTTAATTGTTTGTAAGTTTTTTGAACCAAAATTAATGTACTTGTTCATTTTGCTAAACGCTTTTGTTAATATATGTAACAGTTGTTACAAAAAAACCCCTCAGGGAGAGTTTGGTGATTTGACCGTCAATTACATCAAGGTTTGGTAATTCATGTATTTCATTCGTGCTGCTATTATCTTTGTACAATTGTTTTACATTTGTGAATTTTGGTGATTTAGTGCCCTACCCAAAAGGATTCTAAGAGTTGCGGGTACTACGTGATGCGGTATATGTACGAGTTCTGCGGGTACTTCCCAAGTTTTAAGAATGATATTGACAAGGTAATACGAACGCTGTCTTGTATTTAATTCTTTCGGCAGATTTTTTGTGTCTTTATCTTAATCTCATTATGTGTTCCATTCCTTTTCTTGTTGCAGATTAAAGAGCATTATGCCAGATTCAAGACTTATGCTCCTGCCGACTTGTTGCATGTCAGAGAGAGCATGGCAGCCATGTTTATGAGAATGGAGTGGTAGACTAGCTAGCTCTGATGCTGTAACATATATTTTTTGTTAGTTGCTGCTCTGATTCTGTAGTTGCTGCTGCAACAGATTATATTGTGTAACAAATTATATTTTTTGTTAGTTGCTCTGATTCTGTTTGTAATGAATTATGCTAGCTGCTGCTGTAACAGATTCTAGCTGTTGTATTGAATGTTTCTGTTGCAATTGTGCGCAGAAATGAATTTGCAATTGTTATCTCTGTTGCAATTGTGTAACAGATTGAATATGTTACAGATTTTCGATCTGGTGCTTTATTAGATGTTATCTCTGTTGCAATTGTGTAACAGATTGAATATGTACAGATTTTCGATCTGGTGCTTTATTAGATGTTATCTCTGTTGCAATTGTGCGCAGAGAATGAATTTGTGTTGTTGGTATTTGATTCAGGGGTTCAATTGTGCAGTTTCTGCCCTCTGTTGCTTATCTGTTACAATTCTGTCTCTGTTGCAATTGTGTAGATTTGTAAAAAAAAAATTACACTTTAGATTACGGTTCTAACAATAACCGTAATCTAAAGTCCTTTGGCGCGCGCGCCAAAGACTTTAGATGACGGTTATTTCCAAAACCGTCATCTAAAGTGTCGACTTTACATTACGGTTACTTGTAAAACCGTGATCTAAAGTCCTTTGTTCGCGCGCGCCAAAGGACTTTAGATCACGGTTTTACAAATAACCGTAATGTAAAGTCAATGACACCGGGCCGGAAAAGGGACTTTAATTACGGTTTTAACCGTAATTAAAGAAACGCCATCTTTATTGACGCCCGCGTAGATTACGGTCCAGAACCGTAATTATACACGATTTTGGACCGTAATTAATGGGTCGCGTTCCACCAGTGCCTAGGCTTAATATTTATTTCCCAACACCTCTATTTCTCGGTAATTACTTAAATACCCCATTTTTCTCTTTATAATGTTATTTTGACTTAATATTTCTTAAATACCCAAAATTATTTCATTATTTATTATTTAAAACTTCGGCCAAACCAACCTCACTTTGGTCAAGGTTGACCACCTAAATTATCCTTTGACCAGATTGTTTTTATTTTAGAAAACCCCCAATTAATTCTCTTTTTTACAACTAACCCTTAGTTTCATAAAATTCACATTTTATATACATAAACTTATTAAGATCAATCCCACTCGGTATTAATTATACTTGTGCTCTATTTTTCGTTTAATTATGTTTTGATCCCATATATAATACTTTTTATTTCCTTAGACCTTTTATAAGGTTTTAAATTCATTTAAACCATGTTGTAGACTTATAAATATAGTTGCATCCATCTAATATATTCCTAAGTGATTTTGTTCACTAAAACTATATTTTATACCAGAATTTATATATCTATTCAAACCACCTTAAAACTCAATAATAGTCGTTTTAAGCTTTATGTAAGCATAATGAAAATGCCTAAATACAAGGCTTAAACATAGCATACCGTTTACCATTAAATGGCATAGAAAAGTCCCAAAATCACATCCTAGCTCACGGTTGCTACAGAATATATATACACTTAATTTCTCTAAATCTTTTTCTACTACCATTTTCTATCATTATTCACTCATAAAATAACCTTAATTAAACCATCACACTCAGCCTCCTAATCAATTATTTAACCATTAATTCTCTACACATTTTTAGGATTCAAATAACGCACGTATAAACAATTCCCTCTCGGTATTGTGCAAGTTACAACTAATTTCCTTAAGCCATTTTTTCCCATTATTAACTTACATGATAGGCGTTAATAGGTCACTAACAACAAATTTCACTAATCAAGTACCTAACCCTTAATCTCCTCCACATATTTAGGATTTAACGGCACACATACATGCAATCATCCTCTCATTTCACTAAATAATAAATTTTTTTGAGCATTAAAGGGTAATAAGTATAATTACCTCAATATAATGACAAGAAATTTCCCACAAGCTCTAGACATTTCACGGCTGTTTATATACATATAACAAGTTAGATTTTTGTATGTAATTTCCTTAAACCTTAATATTGTTCTTAAGGCTTTTAAGAGCATAAGTACCTTTATTTATTTTTTCTTGATTTTCTCCCTTGTAATCTCCTTTACAGCCACGGTATTTGGGTTATTAAAACCCATTCGGTTAACATGTATCCACAAGAAATAAGGCTTGGTTAGTATTTATTCTAGGTGGAGTTTAAACATGTATTTTTTGAACATTAAATAGGTAGCTCTTTTACCTTGTTATTTAGAGATATTTTGGGTGCTGTTTCGGTCCCCTAAAACAGAGAAGAAATCTAAGTTTTTTGAGCTGGAAAAACAAGAGGAAAGCAAAGCTTAAACAGTCATGAACAGTCACCTTTTACCTTGCTATTTTGCAGAGGCTTAGATATGCTCTCGGACCACTAAAACAGGGGAAAGATTCAATATTTTGAGTGGTAAAAATGAGGAGAAGAGAAGTTTACACAGCCATGGTCATGCTTAGTTTTTACCTTGTGTTTTCACCCTTCTTAGGGTGTTTTTTGGTGCCGGTTTTTAGCTCAAGAAAGAGCTGGAAGTAGCCTCTATATGTGAGCAAACAAAAGCGAAAGAAGTGTCAAAGTTCATGCCTTTTTCGGACATGGATGTGAGGAAGATGAAGATGGTGTTTTTACCTTGTTTTCCATGTTGAGTACGTGTTGTTTTGCTTGCTGTTTGCCACCGAAATGAGAAGGGATTCAGTGTATTTGTTACTGCAAGAGAGGAGGGAAGAGGAAGGCTGGAAGGGTGTGAGAAAATTGATGGAGTCTTGCTCCATGAAACCGTGAACAGGGAGAGGAGATAGTGACTTACCATTTTTTTTTGTTTCTCTCTGCAGTTGCTGTAACCGGGAGTGAGCAGAGGAGTGGGTGCTGGCGTGTGAAGCAAGAAGAAAATAGAAGGAGGTTGTACTGATGCTCGGCTGGAATAAGAACAGATGGGGAGGGTAAGTGTTTCTGTCGTAAAGGAAGAAAGAAAGAAGGATGCAGTCGATGTGATGGGGGGAGGAGTGGTGACCGGGAGTGTAAGGGGGGGGGGGGGGGAAATGAGGAAAGTGTGGGTATTAGGAAATTAAGTCTATTGTACTAGTTGTACTTTTTTTTTGTTATTTATTTATCTAATGATGACTTTTATTCTCTTTTGTTTATGTAGGTAATCAGCTGGAAAGGAATTGGAGGAAAAATTGAACTTTTCCATCTCATAATATTATGGAACTAATTGTACATGAGTATATATGTGACAATGTTTATATTACATAGTGACTTGTCACATTTTGGTTTAGAGGTGTATATATTGGTACATGTTTGGTCTATAATTTGTTAAAATATTTATATATATATAGGGTATTTAATATATGTACTCATATGTTACATGTGATATTAATTTTAGGAATTGATTTTTCTTTATTAATATTTTCCTTTGATTAGAGATTAGTGTATAATTTAATGTCCATTTTGGACTACATCTTTTATACCATAATATTTGTAGCAATTATTGCTCATGATTTAATTTAATCCTCATTAATTAAGGTAATAAATCTTTGGGGTATTTCAGCCACCCTGGTGCTGGCCTTTCTGGGACTGAGGGTAAGGGTTCTTCTTCTTTCCTCCCCCGTACCCTTGCGTGTTTTGGCCCTCGCTCGATGTCTTGCGCTTATGCGCATTCTCCTCGTCCCTCAGTCGGACGGTGATCTCGACCTTAGCAGCCGCATGATAGCACTCCTGAATTTAGGATGCCAGTCATGCCCCGCAAACCAAACTCACATTCACACTTACACATTGTATACACTTATTCACATCTAGCGGTATTTTAATTACCTGCAAGGTAGTATATTCAGCTGGACCCATCCCGTAGCGTAGGCGGTGGCTGAGTCCGTTGTAGAAACGGTTTACTAGAACCCAGTTTGAGTAACCCAGGTCTGGTAGCAGGTGGATAAGGTCAGTGAAGGCGATATAGTACTCGTCAACCGTCATCTTGTCTCCTTGCCTCAGACTATCCAGCTAAAGGCGTTTAGCCTCTTGTACATGCACCGGGTAGTACTTGGCTCGTAGTAGAGCCGTGTACTCCCTTCATCCAAAAGCAGGATCCGCAATCTTGTCATCCCACACTAGCTTCCACCAACTTCTTGCCGAACCCTTCAAATCGTAAGCGACAAGACGAACCTTGGCACCAGCGGGAACGTCCAAGGTCTCGTAGGCGGTCTCCAGCTCGGAGAATGTACGCCTCCAGCTTACTAGGGTCGGTCTCCCCGTGAAATGACGGTGGTCTCAAATCTGCCAACGCCTTGACTCAATTGGTCTCTCGCGGCGGTGGCTGTGGCTGGACCTCGGGCTGCTGCCCCTGCTGCATCGCAGCGACAAGCTGAGGCACCATCTGGGCTACGGCGGCCGCCACTGCGTCGGCCATCACTTGTGCCGTAGGGTTTCCCCCGGTTCTCCCGTACCGTGCCCACGGCCTCCTCCCCGTGGTCGGCCTATCATCTGAATTCACACGAACATACATTAGCATTATGCTTGAAAACTTATTGGCTCAAACGGTTGTAAAGCCTTTCCGACAATAAGGTAAATCCACACTTAGTTAGTGGTTAACCCTTATATAACTGTTCACTCACATAACTATGGTTAGATTTCCTAACTTGGTATGTTCCTAAGCTCGGTATTCCGGTCATTAGAGCGAAGTATCGCTCTGATACCACTTTTTGTAACACCCCAACTGTAAACTTAACAACAAACGATAACTGCAGCGGAAATTAGCAACGTAAACATTAACTAAAACGGGTCGGTGTTACACGCCGTTAGCCACCCACGTGACTAACAAGGCTGAATACGTACATATGTATCGGTCCGAAGGACACAGACTCCCGAGCATTAGTTTCTAACACATACATACATATAAACCAACAATACCGAGTGTATATATATATACAAACCATCACTGTAAATCCGTTACTACCAAAATATACCACCACGGGAGCACAAGCGCATCCCGGGTCCAACATCCAAAATTAACAAAAGTATTTCATTACATCTAAGATCTAAAGCCACTCCGCTTCCTCGATCCTCATCCTGCAAAATGAAATATGGTGCCCCAAGGGGCTCAGCAACCCATGGCTGGTATGATTAACGTGCAGCCCATCAGCTACCGGGATACACGCAACTAATTGACATGATAACATGACATTTATTTTACAAACATCATACTTAAGCATAGCATGAAACATTGCACATCAACAAACATTGCACATCAACAATACACAACTTAACAGGAACATTTCACTTTAGGAAACGAACCGAACATTAGTAGTCAACTTGGTAAGCCTAGAGAATGATCTCACTCTCATGTTAAGCTTGTTACATAGTTCGTTACCGTTCTGTTTGTCGAACGAATAACTTAACCCAAAGATGTGTCGGATATAGTGATCCAAGCACACCGTACATATAATCCCCTTAGTCCAATCAATAGTCAGATAGGTAAGCCTTGGTTAAGCTTGTGGGTGATTGTAATCCAAGAAGGAGAACAACCATAACATAAAGAGGGTCGAATCTGATTCAGATATTGACTCCAGTACATACACGCGTGACCGGAACGACCGGATTCCTCACCCCCCGGTTATTCACTTGTTAGCAGTTCCATTGTTGGAACTTAACACATCAATTCACACCATAGGTGTTTAAGTCCAGTTAGGCACACAAGGGAGATGGGATACACCTTAAACAACGTAAACCACAACTAACTCATATATAGCCGTAGTTAGAACGTTTCTTAAGTTGAATGTTAAAACCGAGTACCGCTCTCTTGTTCCTAGTTTGGTCATCTAACGGATTAGCACGTATTCGAGGTTAACGGTACCGGTACACACACGCCACAATAATAACAATGACTATAAACTCATTTCATGATTTAAGTCTTACAAAGTCATAAACATTCAGAAAACACACAAACACACAAGCCGGTGTAAACCGGTAGCAAATAGACTACAAGAAAACCATACCTTGGTCCCTGCTACGTTTGAGTTCCACCGAATGCAACTCCTATACATAATTAATAATGTCGGTTAATTACCTTATTTAACTTCCAATTTACTAAGTGTTTTACATACTTACATGGCATGTTTTTATACTTAAACTTACACTTGATTATCCTCATTATACCCACTAGGGTTTACTACTTAAGCCACATTTCCTTTTCTGTTTTTTTTTAACAAGGCCGACCGACCTTGCAAGGTAGGTCCCAAGGTCGGTCGGAACCAGAACACTTTGCCGTTTGAAAATTTTACTCCGACCGACCTTGCTAAGTTCGGTCCCAAGGTCGATCCATTCCAGAAACATTTTCGTCTACAAGATTTAAGCCCGACCGACCTTGCTAAGGTCGGTTCTATGGTCGGTCTATTCCTGAAGGGTTCCTGGGCGTGTAATTTAGGCCTGACCGACCTTGCTAAGGTCGGTCCTAAGGTAGGTCGGAACCAGAAACTTGTTTTAACTTGCTTATTTCACTCCAAACCTCACCATACATGTCCTAGTATGTTCTAACATCATTTTGGCACTTTAACCACACCTTAAAGCATCCACCAAACTCATTAATTCACCCACCACCAAACTTCTTAGCCATTACTCAAATCCTTACTAAATCCTTAACACTTAGAACATTTTTCCTTACACAATCAACTAGAAAATTTGCCTAAGACTTCAACTAACCAAAGTATTCTTTCACAACATGATGACCACTCTCAAAGCATTATTTTGCATCCCAATCACCCCCTTTACAACAAGCTCCTCAAGTCCTTCCCACAAGTTCATGCTTAAGCCTTCACAAGGCATTATACCTCTCTTGTTTACCAAAATTTGCACAAGTCTTAACCACACTCTCACCATGACTTTGGTGTCTCCCAAATCACCCAATTAATCTCTAAACTTCCATGAACAATTCCTAAGTCATTCTAATACTTATGAACACTTCAATTCCCCTTTCTTTCACCAAATCAACCCTTAACAATTCCTAGTACAACCTAGGTCACCAAACTTCATTTAAACACCTAAACATTTCTTATTAATTCACCAAATTTTGACATAGTGTCACTAACACTTTCTTACACCAAACATATACTTTTTCATCTTTAAACAATCAAGGACATTCATCCGCACAAAGAATGTTCTTTACACACAACTAAGCCTTAAACTACACTACATCACAATATAGTGCATAAACTTAAATTTCTTGGCACTTAGGCCCTTAAATAACATTAATCTTAAGCACTGAATTTCCCATATAATAAATGCCTTTGACCTGCAAATACACACAACATCATATATGCCCTTAATAACCTCCTTGTGGATAGTTTTCTAACTCATTTCCCATTGGCTCTTTAGGTAATTTATTAAGCAAATATAGCTCAATTTCCTAAGGCACAAAATCTACATTAAGTTAGGTTATTGACCTCTATTCTTCAAGATTTCTTTCTTGTTTTCTTGGATCGAAAATCAGCAAGGAACTTTGATCACTTGTCAATCTTCTAACCAACACACATATAAGGGTAATGAGCATTAAGTTTTATACTCAAACTCATGAATAAACCCTAGGATTACATAAGTGTTTTAAAATACTAAATTGATGTTTACCTTGGAATTGAATGAGAATTTGATTAAATAGCAAGAGAGGACTCCTCCTAGTCCTTTGAAGTTTGAATCAAGCTATGAAAAAGAGCAAGAGAATGCACCATTAAGTGGTGATTCCCGGTCATGAACAAAAACAAGAGAAAAAGAGATTTTCTTTGGTTTTCCTTACCTTGAAGCAAAGGAGAATAACAAGGTATAAAAAGCCGAGTTCTTGCTCCTTCAATGGTGATTCTTCATGGCACCGAAATGGAGTTCTTGGAGATTTGAAAGGACAAGATTGTAGAGCTTGATCTAACTAGAAGAATGGTGGTCTTGAAATTGAATTTGGAGCATGGAGTTGGAAGTTACAAGGATTTGAAGATGGAGAATGGTGTGATGCTGTAGCATTTCCATTTTGATAAGGGGGGTAGAAGGATGAAGACGTTGGGGATGAGAGGAATGAAGAGAATGAGGTGAGCGGTATTAGTTTTGTAAGATATTTTAAGCTAAAAGCAAATAGTTAACTTACACTTTATTTCTTCCTTCCTTATTTAACTAGCTAAGTGTGATGAATCACACTTAAAAACAGCCCCCCCCCCTTTAGTATATAGGGTATTTTATGGCTTTGTTGACCATTTAATTAACTTATGTTGACTTATGTCTTAAACTAGCACTATTTGAGCACTATTCACAAATTAGTGCACATAATTGTGAAATTTTTGATTTCCCATTGATTTAAACTTTCTAATGTGATACTAAGTAGTAAAAATGTTGATTAAGGAGTAATGATGGGCATTTAGCCACTCAAAACCCATTTCCAAGACAATTTTTCAAAAATGTGCTTTAAGACTCCTTAAAGCACATTTTGTGTTTAACTTATTTTCAAGCTTGGTTTTCTTTAGTAATTGGTTTAACATGTCCATTATCATGTTAATAAAGTCTTGTTAATCTCTTTGAGTCTTAATGAAGGTTATCCCAAGCTTATTGCATGTTTTGCTCAAATTGTCTTTATTGTACTTTATTGTGTTTTCTTTGGTTAAATTGTTCACTAATTGTTTCTGAGTCACTTTTTAGCCTTAAGATACCATATTTTAATATTTAAACAACATATTAAGGTTTGGGGTATTTCACTATTCCTTGCTGGAAGTTCAAGGACATCTCGATGGATTTCGTTGTCGGTCTCCCACTGAAATACCCCAAACCAAGCTATGGTGTTTAGATGTTAAACTAAGATATAAGAAGGCTAAAACATTCCTTAGAAACATTAGGAAACAATTTAAACAAAGAAAACACAAGGAAACATCATAAGAGCAATTTAGGCAAAAACATGCTTTAAGCTTGGAGTAACTTTGATTAGCTCCCAAATATCATTCTTGGACCTTAGTAACATGCTAATGGACATGTTAAAATTACTAAAGAAAATCCAGCTCAAAAACAAGTTAAAACACAAATTATGCTTTAAGGACTCTTAAAGCACATTTTTGAAATATTGTCTTAGGAGGAGGTTTTGAGTGGCTAAATGCCCATGATTACACATTAATCAACTTGTGTACTACTTAGTATCACATTAGGAAGCCTAAATCAATGGGAAACCAAAAATTTCACAAATATGAGCACTAATTGTGAATAGTAACCAAATAGTGCCCAATTTAAGCTTTAGTCAACCTTGCTTAATTAATTGGTCAACATAGGCCATAAATATCTAGAGAATGAAGGGTCCCAGTTTTAGAGGTGATGAGTCGCCATAGGCTCCAGCAAAATCAGAAAAGTAGAGGGAAAGTAAGTAAAACTACTATTCACCTTTTTTTAGGAAATATCTCTTATTACCTCACCTCTCTCCTCTCTTCTTTTCATTTCTTATTCTTCCACCATATTCTTCTTATTCTTCCTCTCAAGAAAACCGTAAGTACCAGCTTCATCCATTCTCCATCTTCTCTTGCTCACCAAATCCACCATATTGCTCCAAATCAAAACTAAGCATAGATTATTGCTAGTTAGACCAAGGCCTTCATTCCTATCTTTTCAAATATTTAAAAGCTCAAATTCAGTGCCATGCGAAAAATCCATTGAAGGGGGAAAATTCAGTTTGAAGAGCTCATTTGCTTCTTCTTGCATTCAAGGTAAGAAACTTAAAGAAAAGCCTAGTTTCCTTCATGTTTCATTAATGGCCGAAAATTGCCTCTCATGAAGCCTTGTTTTATTCATTGAACTAGATTGTTTTTTGATCTCCAAGGGATAGTGGAGGTCCTTCTTGATTCATTACCAAAGTCTACCTTGAGACTCCAAGGTAATCATCCATTTAAAATGCCTTAAAGCACCCTTTTTAACCTAGAAATGATTCCTTAAGTTTAGGTGCATTCCTTAGCACTTATTAGATTATTTGAATGTTTATTAGAAGATTTGGAAAGGGAACAATAGTTCTTGCCGAAAATCAGTCAAGGAAACCAAGGAGGAAAGTTAGAGGAGTTTGAGAAAAACAAGGTAAATCACTTACCTTAAGATGGTTTATTGTTTTAAGGGATGAGATTTAGCTAGATGATAAGTGTAGCTTAGAGTTTACATTATGTTAGGGCTATAAAACCTAGGAGAAAGAACATGATCATATATGAGAACTTGTGACTAAGGAGCATATGAGAATTGAGATAGTTAAACAATCTTAATGTGAATTACAAGAACACTTATATTGCCATGGGAGCATTGATGTGTGTATTTGCAGGCGAAGGATATTAGTTGTGGGAAATTTAGTGGTTAATTTTATGTCATTTAAGGGCCTAAGAGCCATGTCATTTAAGGGCCTAAGTGCCAAGCATTTTAAGTTTATGCACTATGTTATGATGTAGTACAGTTTGGGTGTAGTATTGTGTGTAAGAATGTTTATTGAGGATTTGAGTGTACTTGGTTGTTTAAGGGTGAAAACCTAAGTGTTTGGGTATAAAATAACTAGGGAAGCTATGTGGCAAAATTTGGTGGAGAATAATGTTTTAAGGACTTTAAGGAGATTTTATGACCTAGGATGTACTGGCAAACATTAAGGGTTGTTTTGGTGAAAATGAATAAGTTAAGGTGTTCTTGAGTACTAGGATGACCTAGGGATGTCTAGGAGGAACTAGGGGTTACTTTGGTGAGTATAAGGCACCAAAACCATGGTAAGAAAAGTTAGAAGACTTATGCAAAGTTTGAAGAAAAATAAGGTAATATGTCTTGTGTAAATTTGAGCATGAACTAGAGTATATAACTTTGAGAAGTTTGAGTAAAGGAAATGGGAATGCATAATGATGCTTGAGGAGTAGTCAAGATGGTTGAGAGGAAACACTTTGGTTAGTTGAGGTTATAGGTAAAATCTACATGTTGGAATTGTAAGAAACTAAGTTTAAGTGTTAGGAATTTTTGTAAGAACTTGAGTAAATGATCAAGGAATTAGGTATGAGTTGGTGGAAGGATTAGGAGGATTTTAAGGTGCTAAAATGATGTGTAAACATGCTAGAATACTTCTGGAGAGGTTAGGAAAAGATTGGTAAGATTTGAGGTTCAAAAGAAGTCAAAAATTGTAATTCTGTACAAGTTTAGCCTTGGTCCGGGTTTGTAACCAAGTACATAAACCCGGACCAAATCAAAAACTATCCAGTAACTTATACCCTGGCTTGGTCTGGGTTTATATCCTGATACACAAACCCGGACCAGTCATAAAACATGCCAGAAACTTACCCAATGAATTGGTACGGGTTACATCCTCGGACACAAACCCAGACCAATCAAAAAAAGCCACAGAATGTTGAAAAATAGGGTTTTAAGGTAGGGACTTGTTTGGTAATGATATTATAAGATTTTTAGGACATAATTAATGACATATAATGGTCATTAGGGGCATAAACAAGCTTAAGAAATAATGAGAAGTCAGTGGCTTTTGAGGTTAAGTTTAAACTACAATGACTTAGTGTTTATTAATCGGGAGTCATTAGTGATTAGTTAAGCTAAGTTAATTAAAAGTAATTAACCACCCGATTGGATGAATATTATAGGATTTGAGTATTTGGATTCAGGAGAGGAGTAGACAAACGACAACCGATGGTGAACGGTATGCTTTTCTTGTAGCCTGCTTGCTAACGAGGTGTCCCTCGGCTTGTGTGCTAATTGTTTAATTGCCTCGACTAAAAAACGATAAAGCATGCAACCGGTTTGTATTGTTTCTCGTGTGTTTGCATTCTACTAACACACTTGACTTAAGTTAACTTACTAACTATGTTTAGTATACAAATGGATGAGATAAAATACACTTATTAAGATTGGTTGGTTAATACCCGGCAAAGGGTTTAACTAACAAGACTTTTCTTTGAGACTCCTACTAATTGTAACTTGTGGGGAGTGAGGAATCTGGAGTGGTACCGGCACATGTGTATTGAAGGAGGTCGGTATCTGTATCAGATCCGGCTTCCAAATTAGACTTGTCTTCGGACTCCTCGCCTAGAGTCAACAAACCGACTCGACCACCTCGGACTACTGTTTGAGGTGGAAGGCACATTAAGTATTGCATGGGGGGATCTAGCCTACATCCCCACCAACTTAAGAAATGTTGTTTATTGTCGGTAAGTGTACAACTGCTGGCTAGGGTTAACCACCTACAAAAATGAACAATGAACTTAGGGCTAACCAGTTCTAATGAGAGAAAGGTTGGCATATATGAGGTAAGAGTGGAAATGAGAATAAGAGGAATTTAGACCTAAGGAGTTAAAAGCTAACTCACTTAGTTAAGGAACGCTTTTAAGTCGTTCATTGTGTTTGAACTATAATTGTTCATATGTGGTATTTATTGTACTTCTCCTTTATGTTGTATTGACAATCAACCGCATGCTATTGACAAGTAGTCGTCGTAACCCCGTTAGCTTGGGGGCTATAAGAGAATCGTACCAGCAAAGGTGCTGACCCCCTCGGGGGCAACTGTTTAAATTTTGCAGGTAAGCGCCCACAGAAGACTCACCTTGAGAGTAAGAGCGGGTGGACTTAGGAGGGGTTTTTTTTGAGTACAGGATGTGCATGTACACCCGTCTGTGAATATTTGAGATTGTGGTAAGCTTGTTAGACTTGGTGAATACTTTAAACTTGGTTGTGTTTTTGGATAAGTGTTGTAATTATTTAAGTTTGGTATATTTTGTATGTTAGGACCGTAGCAAGGTACTGGTATTGTAATCAATTCCACTGTGATATTGGTATATATGTTAGTAAGTTATTACGATAACCACGTTTGAATGAGTTGGGGTGTTACAAAAAGTGGTATCAGAGCGTAGTTACGCTCTGAACAAAGAAATACCGAACTTAGATAGCCACCGAGTTAGGATATGAGCTAAGACATAAGTTATGAGTTAAGGGTGTGAGAAGTTAGAGTGAGCAGAGTCGGACGATCACTAATAAGTGTGGATCGTCTTTGTCGTCTACGGATGATATAAACCGTGAATCAAGACCTTTGTAAACACAAGCCTAATGTGCTTTATGCTTGTTCAGATGGCAGGTCATCCACGGGGAGGGGGTCGTGGCCGAGGTGATCAGGCTACTGAGATACCGGAAGGGCAGACGATCGCTGAGATCGTGGCTACCGCTTTAGGGCATATAGACTATCAGCCTGGTGCACCGCCACCGCCACCACAGCCCGGGAGCCAAACTGGGTGAAGAGTCTTGCTGACCTTTGACCCGCATCATTCAAGGGGGAGACTGATCCCACCAAGCTCGAAGCATACATCTCCAAGATGGATAATGCATTCGAGACCCTTGACGTACCTGCTGGAGTCAAGGTTCGACTTGCCGCTTTTATCTAAAGGGAGCGGCGGGATGGTGGGGCGACAGGTGAACGCGAGCATGCCAACCCAAAATTCGGCTGGGAGTAGTACACGGCTCTACTACAAGCCAAATACTACCCCGCCCATGTCCAGACGAAGAAGCGCTTACAGTTGGATGCGTTGAAGCAGACGGACAAGATGACGGTGGACGAGTACTACTCGGAGTTCACCGCCTTGCTACGTCTTTTATTGGGACTGGGTACTCGGATCAGATCCTGGTTGACCGCTTCTATGGCAAGCTGAGCCATTGACTCCGCTATGGCATGGGGCCGACGAGCTATACCCCCTTGCAGGTAATGAGAAAGGTTGAGATACTTATAAGTGATTAAGTTTTATACTATGAGAGTAAGGAACTAATACCTTGAAAGCAGGAGTGCTATCATGCCGCTGCAAAGGTTGAGATTACCGTCCAGCTGAGGGACGAGGACAATGCTGCTAAGAGAAAGACAGCTGGTAAGGGTGCTGAGAACCAAGGGCAAGGCGGGTACAAGAAAGCAAAGTACCAGCCTCAGTCCCAGAAGGGCCCGAAGGAAAAAGGAGAGAAAGACAAGGCTGCTAAAGAGCCTCTCAAGTTGACATATCAATAGCTGCTAAGCCTAAGCCTCTGCGCTCGAAAGCGCCAAAGGGTAAGGAAATAAACCATAATGTGAGATGAGCATCCTTTAGTAACTTTGAGATTCAATCACTAATATTGAGAACAATCAGGATCAGAGTCCGGGAACTACCAGCGCCACTACCATTATGGTAGGTGCCACAAGGACCATCCCGGACTCGACTGCAAGGGCAACAAGGTGGAGTGTAACTTCTGTGGAGTATTCGGGCACCGAGACTATGAGTGTTATGCGAACCCTGAGAGCAAGAACTTCAGGCTCGGGTTCAAGGGCAAGAGTAAGACCGATCAGAACGCTAGATCCGACGGTCAGAAGGCGACGTAGCCAGCCGCCAACAAATGACCCCGGGTAGTCCAGAAGTCGAGACCTACTCTCCACATGGTGGACCGGGATGATGAAGCTGAACCCTCATCGAGACCAGGTACCGCTATAACCCATTAAGTGATTAAATTGCCAGCATACCGCATTTCATGCATGCTTGGATGAATGACTGAGTTAGACAAGACTTTAGTATATGACTAGAACTTAAGTAAGATATAATCTATTACCACCTTAGGAAATTTCAACATTTGTTATCCCATACCTTCAATGCTTAACCCGGAGGAGACCGACATTCAAACCCGAGAGATCACGCAAGAGCAATGTCAGGTATCCGCCCAGGTATGATTTTATTAAGGGGATATCTGACACCTGAGGCACAAATAGCCATCATCAGAAGGTGCAGCCAGTTAGGAGTGGGACCGGGAGGTTTTTATACACCGGAGTACCCTGGAGGAGCTAAGATGAAACTAAGGATGATGAGCTTAGGCAAGGATTGGAATCCGTATGCCAGACATACCAAACCACGAGAGCACAAGATGGAGTCTCGCCACTGGAAATACCCGAAGAGTTCCATCCGGTTGTTACACAAGCCATGGAGATCGCTCAACAACTGGAAGTTGACCCGATCCCAGACATACAAGCAGACTTATGCATCACCAACTTCTACAAAAAAGAAGGACGACTTGGATTACACCAAGACAAGGACGAGACAGCGGAGTCTCTTGAAAAAGGGTTACCCGTAGTGTCTTGGTCCATTGAAGATGATGCTGAGTTCCTTTATGGCGAGCAAAAGTGTGTGGACCCTGCCAAGAAGTTGGTATTGAAGTCCGGAGATGTGTTAATCATGGGTGGAGATTCGAGAATGTTATACCATGGTATTAAGAAGATCAAGCTAAACACAACACCGTCAGCAGTAATCAATGCAACGCACATGAAACCAGGACGATTAAACTTAACCTTTAGGCAGTATTAGCCATGTAATACTTTAAGTATGATGTAATGAACGAAGCACATGATGTAAACAGGATGGTTATCAATAAAATAACAGTGTTGTTCATATTATTGTTATGACTCGTGTTATACCATCAATACTCATGAAAGCTTGTGAGATACAATTAGGTTATGGACTCGGTACGGAAGGTGCTCTAAGCATCCTTACAGAGGCACAGGCCGGCGAAAGCGGTACTATCCTCATTGGCACCTTTTCGGTCAATGGCGTTGCTGCATCTGTGCTCTCCGACTCAGGGCCTCGCATACCTTCATCTCGGCATCATTTGCGAGGAGGTTGGGGCTAGACGCTGACGAACTACCCGACTTCACGGTTACGCTCCCGTCTAAGGAGAAGGTTCGATGCACTCGCTACTACCGAGGAGCCATCATCAAAATTAAGGGGGAAGACTTTCCAGTCACCTTCATTGAGTTTAAAGATTTAGGGTTCGATGTTATCTTCGGGATGAACTGGTTGGAGCGGCACAAGGGTCGGATCCTCTGCGTCGAGCACCAACTACTACTTAGGGGTCCGTCTGGGTAACAATATCATACCGCCAGAGGCCCTGAGAGCCTTCGACCAAGATCATCTCCGTCATGGCAATGTATAAGGAATTGAGGAGGAAGGAAGAGGTATATCTCTGCTATGTTCATGACATAGAGAGAGACCCCGAGTTCGACACAGACTTACCAGTAGTGTCGGAGTTCCCCGATCTCTTTCCACCGGAACTGTCCGGCATGCCACCCACTCAAGAGGTAGAGTTCACCATTGAGCTGCTACCTGGGACAGAACCGATAGCTAAGGTGCCTTACTGCATGGCTCCGGGTGAGATGAATGAATTAAAGGAACAGCTGAGAGACCTACTTGACAAAGGGTTTGTGCAACCTAGCGTTTCACCATGGGGAGCGCCAGTTCTCTTCGTGAAGAAGAAGGATGGCAGTCTTCGCCTCTGCATTGAATATAGGGAGTTGAATGCAGTGACTGTGAAGGATAAGTATCCACTACCTCGCATTGATGATCTGTTCGATCAGTTGAAGGGGGCGTCCGTGTTCTCCAAGATTGATCTCAGATCGGGGTATCATCAGATAGCCATTAAGGAGGGAGATATTGAGAAGATGGCGTTCCGGACACGATACGGCCACTACGAATTCACAGTGATGCCGTTCGGTTTGTCGAATGCACCGGCGAAATTCATGGATCGGATGAACCGTTTGTTCAGGGAGCAGTTGGACAAGTCATTGTGGTATTCATCGACGACATATTGATATACTCAAAGTCAAAGGCTGAGCATGAGAAACACTTGAGGAGAGTTTTGGAGATACTAAGGGAGAACCAACTTTATGCGAAGTTCTTTAAGTGCGAGTTTTGGCTTGACCAGGTCTCTTTCTTGGGTCATGTCATCTCGGATGCTGGGATCTCTGTAGATCCAGCAAAGATAGATGTCGTACGCACCTGGCCAAGACCGAAGATAGTTACCGACATCAGGAGCTTTCTCAGTTTGGCAGGATACTATCGGAGGTTTGTTAAGAACTTTAGTAAGGTCGCAAAGCTGATGACCAGTCTGATGAAGAAGGACACACCGTTCGTATGGACGGATGACTGTGAGAGTTCATTCTAGATCTTGAAGGACTCATTGACAACCGCACCGGTTCTGACCACTCCAGACGGTATGGAGGGCTTTGAGGTGTACTATGATGCATCCGGTAGAGGGTTAGGTTGCGTACTCATGCAGCACGGCAAAGTGGTCGCTTATGCCTCACGTCAGCTGAAGAAACATGAGGAGAACTACCCCACACATGATTTAGAGTTGGGAGCTGTAATCTTTGCCCTGACAGTATGGCACCACTACCTATATGGGGTTAGTGTAACGGTCTACACCGACCATAAGAGTTTAAAGTATATATTCACTCAGAAGGAGTTGAATCTTCCACAGAGAAGATGGTTGGAGTTTCTGAAAGACTACGACATTGACCTCCAGTACAAAGAAGGGAAGGCCAATGTTGTAGCTGACGCCCTGAGCCGTCGAGCACACTCACTCTATTCGCTACTTGCTTCCTCGAGCTTGGTTGATGAGGTGCGAGAGGCTTAGAGGGTCGATGAGTACATGAGAGAAGTCAAAGAAGCTGACAGAGGGTACCTTTGAGAGTCAGAAATACGAATTCAGACTTCATGATGATGATGTGATCAGACTTAAGGGCCGGTTATGCATCCCGCGCAGCAGCATAGATCTGAAAGACCGTATATTAAGAGAATCACACTGTTCTTCAGTTTCCATCCACCCGGGAGCCTCTAAGATGTACAAAGACATGAAGAGATATTTTGGTGGTCGGGGATGAAGGCAGATGTTATTGAGTTCGTTTTGAGGTGTTTCACATGCCATAAGGTAAAATTTGAGCACCGACGACCGGACGAATTGGTATAGTCAATGCCAGTTCCGGAGTGGAAGTTTCATGACATCTTCATGGACTTCATGGTCGGACTCCCACCTACCAGGGGAGGTCTGAACATGATTTGGGTTGTAGTAGATCACCTAACCAAGGTAGCCTGATTCATACCGATGAAGGACACTTAGAAGGTAACGAAGCTTGCAGAGCTGTTCGATAAGGAGATCATGAGACACCACGGGATACCGAAGACCATTGTATCTGACAGAGATACCGGATTCCTTTCGAGGTACTGGAGAGCGACACAGGAAGCGCTGGGTACAGAATTGAAGTTGAGTACCGCGTTCCATCCTTAGACAGATCGTCAGACTAAGCGCACAATTCAGACACTCGAGGACATGTTGAGAGCATGTGCCTTAGACTTTCAGGGCAGTTGGATCGACAAGTTGCATCTGATCGAGTTTTCTTACAACAATAGCTATCATGCTTCGATCAAGATGGCACCTTTCCAAGCGTTGTACGGTTGACCATGTCGTACACTGCTCTGCTGGGATGAGTTGAGTGAGACAGTCATTATAGGACCAGAATACTTAGAGCAAGTTCAGGCTGAAGTTCAGCAAATCAGAGCGAATATGAAAGCTGCTCAAGATAGGCAGAAGTCGTATGCTGATGTTCAACGACAAGACCTGGAGTTCGCATTGGGCGACCGGGTATTTCTGTGAGTCTCACCGATGAAGGGTGTGTTCAGATTTGGACATAACTTTGATTAAAGTATGAGTTATTTGCTAAGTTAATTACGAGGACGTAATATTCTTTTAATGGAGGTAGACTACAATAACCAAATTTATTATGGTTAGTGATATGATATAAACCTTAGTGTAAAGTAGCTATAATTGATTAATTTCTTAGTATGACCATTGGTTAGTGGGGTGAGATCGAGCTTCGGGGACGAAGCTTTATTTTAAGGGAGAATAATGAAATACCCCAAAATTTTAAAATACATTTATTTTCTAGTTTACGAGTATATTATAAAGTTTGTGCGCATATTATACAGTATTTAATAAAGATAACGCGTTTAATAAATAGTCAGTTTTAAAACTACGGTAGTTGTGACTTTTATCTTCGTTTTAATGATCCTTGTATTTCTATAGTTAACTTGGAATATTTATTTATTAAAAATGGACTTATAATATAATATAATAATGATATGATTCAAACAATACTATTGATTCAAATACATATATTATATAGTTTAGTAGTTATATTAGTTCACAAGTATAATAAGTAGTTTATGAGGATTATACTATAATTTACGAGCATGTTATATAGTATTTAATAAAAATGATTCGTTTTAATAAATAACCCGATTCAAAATACTTCGGTTACGATTTTTGATGTAATAATATGATCCATGTGTATTCGTATTATTTTAGTGTATTTTTTGTTTATAACTTATTATAATAATGATAGTTTTGATTTGATTACACACACTAAATAAGTTAGTTTTAGTATATGTCGGTTACACCTTTTGGTATTTTCTATTTTATTTAGTTAATCAATTTAAACTTTCCATATTTCCAACTCCATTTATTAAATCATCTTTACCTTTCCACATTTTCTAACTTCTAATTTTCTATTCATTAAAAAGTTTAATATTCTTTATTGATTGAATAATTACTTTTTGTATTAATTAAACAATTTATATTCATCGCTCTTCAGTTACCCTCCGGCCTCCTTTATATACCCTCATTTGATGTTCCATTTTATCTGCCCATCCTCTATGTTCGAACACCTCTCTTCTTCATCTAGACTGAAAAAAAATCTTCTATGTCGTGCCTCCTTTCTCTGTATCATAGATTCAAAAAGAAAAAAACAATCTCTCTTCTCACACACACAAAGTACAGAAAAAACTCCCTAATCATCTCTGTTGCCTTCCTCTCTTCAATCGAAACCTGAAATATAAATATAGGCTCTGAATTTGTGAACGAGGAGTATTAAAGTTGATTGAGTGCTTTGGTTGAAGTGAATCGTAGCCAAATATCAGGTAAGTTACCGTGTTCACTAGATTTTAATACATTTGTAAAAATAACATTTTACTTTTACAGTGGAAGTGAAATTTGTGTGTATGATAGTGGTTTTAAATTGAATGATTGTTGAACTAACATATTGAGCATATTATGGTTGGATCGATGATTATATGATTATTTGATTATAATGATTTTCCAATTTGTTGTGGAAATTTTTGGGAGATGTAATGTGAAAATGAAATTATTTAATCACCATGATTTATTGCATAATTTATTTGTGGTTGAAAGTGTGGATTACATGAGATTAAGTGATGAATAATATCTGTCAAATAATTTAAAAAAAGGAGAAGACCATGGTGCATGTGGGCCGTATTAGGACACATGAATGAGATGTTAAATGCGGGCCGCATTAGGACGCATTACTATGAGATACTGTGGGCCGCATTAGGACACAATTAGCCCTATTTCTAATCCTTAGTCTTTTGTATTGTTGAGGGTGTGCACATTTAAGGATTTAGTGGCGAGTTGGATTCCCGGCTGCGTGTTGGGGTCCGGGTTACAGCTGCGTGTTGTGCCCAAAAGTGAGAAAATTGGATTCCCGGCTGCGTGTTGGGGTCCGGGTTATAGCTGCGTGTTGTACTGCAGACTGGTTATCGTGAGTGGTTAGAACTGGAGTTATTAAAATAAAAGGAAAGAAATTAAAACTCAAAATATCCGTCGGGCTGCAAACAAATCCCGGTCGTTGTAGTATAGTTAAGTGTAAGCGCCGGATATCGAACCGTGGGACTTATAGTGAAATAAGTAGTACCTAAGCTTGTCACAAAAGGGGGGAGTTAATTGACTGTTTTTCTGAAAAGTAAATAACAGATTAATTTAGTTCACTGAAGTTAAATTAAACGGAACTCCGGGTTCAGGTTAATATGATATGATTAATTGTGCTATCTCTACCGGTTTAATAAAATAATTTGGCAGATTCCTGTTATTATCTTAAGGTCCGATGAAAACTCATAAGAACTCGTTTACCTGAAAATGCAAGGTCCGATGAAAACTCAAGCAAAATGCGTGTAAACGGTAGAGGAGTGTGAGGAATTTTATTCTTGCAACTTGTACTAACTTAAACGATGAAAATAAGTTCCTACAGTTTTTACGGCTTAATTAACCTGTCTGTTCGTCACCGATCAGATTAAAAACAGATTTAGTAAGGCTTTTTAATAAATCGATGAAATTTATTAAAAGGGAGAGAAACAAAACTTTAATCGTAACAAACTGAATTTATTTTAACCGGTAGAAATATAGATTACACAACTAAACAAACCATAATTAAACCTTCGCCCGAGTAAATCCTTCTTAGCCTGACATATTAACTGGTAATAAGTCAGACAGAGGTTGGACGTAATATAATAATAATGCGAGAGGTGTGGATGGTGAATGGAGAAATGAAGAGAGAAGAGTGGAGCGAGTACGTAGGATTTTGTATGTGGAATGAGTGATTTGGAGTGTTGAGTTTTTGGGCGTGGAACGTATGTGAGCGTGAGTAGTTTTTGATGAAGTAGCAGTGGCTTTTTATAGAGGAGAGGAAGAAGAAGAAGATTGATTGCAGACAGAGGTGGAAGAGCATTGATTGCTCATTAATTGGCAGGGCAGAGCTGATGACGCGTGAGGAAAATAAGGTAGGCGCTGCGGAGTAGATGGATATGGCAGAAGCAAGTTCGACGAAGCGACGAGAAGAAAACTGGCGCGCGTTGATTTTAGTCACGTCCGCGCTGTGTCCGCCTCTGGTTACGCGGACGCCTTGGTCTTGTCCGCACTCACGTCCGCCTCTAGATAGGCGGTTGCCTTGGTCCTGTCCGCACTCACGTCCGCCTCTAGCTAGGCGGTTGCTTGTGTGTGGTGTCCGCCCAGCCGTCCGCCTCTAGCTAGGCGGTTGCTTGTGAGGTCTCCGTGTGGTGTCCGCCTCTCCCCATGCGGACACACATGCGGTCACAAGCATTGACTTATTTTCTTCTAAAAACTTTGACCGGCTCTAGATTCTTCGTTTGGACTCCGTTTTCTGAGCCGTTTGCGTCTATGCGTTCGTCTCTTCTTCGTCTCTTTACTCCCAGCTTGGTTTTTCTCATGTTAAACAATAAATTTGTGAGATAAACAATAACATAAACTTAGAGGAAAACTAACCGAAGTGGAGAAATGAGCAAGAAAGTGTTAATATAATATATGAAATACACCTATAAAACATGCTCATTTGGACACTTATCACACCCCCACCACACTTATCTTTTTGCTTGTCCTCAAGCAAAACCACGTACCCAAGTAAGTAGGAAATGCTCAATACTAACAAATATTATTATGAAGGGTAGGATAAAGAAGTGAACAGCTCATGATCTTTTTAACTTATTGAGGAGTGTGAAAAATCAACTGCTGGTGGCATAGGTGTGCTCAGGGTAAAAATAAAATATAGAGTTTCGGGGTATGATCTAAGGTACTCTTCAATGTTTCTTTTTGTTTAGGTGACTCTAAGAACTTTTACCATGGCCAACTTCTCTCAAGAATGGGCATTGAGGAGAAAACCAAGGAAGAATAGATTTATGCATTTGCTTCACTTTTGCATAAGGGATGAGAAAATGTAGGCATGCCTTTGTATTTAAAACACTCAACTCTCTTTTGTTGGTTACCAATGGTGTCTCGCAAGTCCCTTATTATTTTTTTTTTGTATTCTTCTTTCTTTTTTTTAACAGAGAAGCACCCCTTAGCAATCCCTAAGAGAGAAGACAGAAAGAAACCCTGAGCAATAAAATCCAACCATTTGCAGATTATTTGGTCATACCGCATATAAAATGCTCCTCAAAAGTAATCAAAATTTTAAAATTTTTAAAATTTGTACATTTATATCCCACAATTCATAACAGTATTTATTTTTAAAGAGAACAACCTACATTAGCAGGGTACATAATTTTAATTTTTTGAACAAATGCAAGATAAGTAGAGAGATTTAAACATTTTAAGCACAGAATGCCCTGAAGGCTCTTCAATTGCCCTCCCCCACACTTAAGCTCAAGCAATGCCCTCATTGCGTAGATTTGAAATAAATTAATCAGGGCATGCAATTAATAAAGGAAGAGTGTACTTCCACCAAAATTTCGTAGAGTGTGTAGAGCTCCCCCACTTGAGTGCTATGTGAGCTGGAATATCATGAAATGTACCTGCAAGGAATATTCTACACAGCCAGAAGAACTCAAGTAAAACCTACATTTTATTATGACAAATAAAGGGAAATATAGTACAAAAAGGAAAACAACATTAAATTAAAGAAAGACAAAAAGATAGATAGTGGGTTGCCTCCCACCAAGCTGCCCGGGTTTAACGTCTCTAGCTAGACGTATGTTTGTCATTATCCCGGATCATAAATGAATGTTGACAATGGTAGTATCGGGAACAGGAAATTGGCAATATGTAGGACCGAACCACCTGGATCAAACAAAGAATTAACTACAGCAACAATTACAGTAGGAAAAGACAAACTCCACAAAACCTGGTTTTGAAGGAGGTGTTTGCTGCCATTATATTGTATTGAAAACCGGGTGATGGTGGCAGTGCTTCCTCAAACTGGAGAATGTAAACATTCTCCTTTTGTTGTTTAGCCGTATGGATGCAAGATGTAGTGTGGTGCTTGCTCAGAGTCGAGGATGTAAATTTCCCCCCCGGAATGAAAATGAAGGTGGAAGTGGGCTTCAACGGGTGGGTTGGGTGGGCATTATTTTTCTTTGTCGAAGGGCCCAAAATTTTCAATGGATGATTCTTAGTGTGAGTATCATCTAGTTGCGGAGACGCCCGTTCAAATTAAGGATGAAGACATCCTTAACTGCGTTGAGCGGTTCAGGGAGAACTTCGGGGAAATTTGAATCTTCAATTTAAGACCCTGGATCAAATGGAAAGGTGGCCTTCTCACTTAGCGAGCTGACTTCGAGTTTCCACCCCCTACTTCTTTGTTGCATAAGAGGGGAAGGCTGTGATCCTCCAGATGAAGATCAAAGTTGGATGGCTTTTCCTCTCAAATTTGAGGATGTAATAATCCTCGTCTTCTTTGAGGCTCATAGGAGAGCCTTGATTGAATTCAACTTCAGAGGGGAGGTGGTTCCTTGAAGGTGATATTGGTATTTGTTGGATGTTCTGACGGGAGCGAGCATTTCCTTCTCTCTTCTTTCATTTTGAGGATGTAAACTATCCTCATTTTCTGGATATAGCACAGAGAAAGGAGGGAAAAATAACGGTAATTGACTTCAGAGGGAGGAGGCTCCATGAAGTTGAGGTAGAAGTTGTCCTCTGATGGCTTGGCTTCAAGCTTAAGCAGAAGGTTTGATACCGTTTGTTCATTTCGAACGGGGGTGTGGTATAGAGTAACTCAAATCTCAGGTAAGTCGTCCACTATATGAACCAGTTTGCTCTCCGGTTGCTGTGATGTAAGGTTTAGTGGACCTTCCATCATTTCATTTTCGCAACTAATTTGGCATAGAGCTTTAGTTGGTTCATGTCGAGGTATTCTTCCTCGGCCTGCCTGCTGCCAGGCTGCTCCACTTCAAGGACCATTTCACTCTCGGGTTGTTGCTCCTTTTGAGCTAATGTGATGGGCTGGTCCACTACGTAAATTGCTTTTGCATACTCTTTTGGATTTGGATTGGTTTGTGAGGGGAGTTGGCCAGGTGGTCTTTGTTGAGTTAGAAGTTGTTGTATTTGGGACTGCAAGGCTCTTTGGTCTTTGCGAAGGGCTGTGACCTCCTCTTGCGTGTCTTGGGACTTACCCATCATCGCTTTAAACATCTCTTGCATTTGGGACATTTCAGACTCAGGATTCGAAGGAGGCTGAGTTGGTCGACTCGATGAAGCTTCATTGCCATAAGGCTGTTGTTGATATTGCCTTTGGCCTCCTTGGAAATTGGACTGAGGTCTATAATTTTGAGATGTTTGTAGTGTATGTGGGTTTTGGATATTTTCGGTGTTTGAGTAGCGAAGGTTGGATTGCATGTTACGTTGCCAAGGTTGTCTGTATCCTGAATTGTTGGTGAGATAGTTTGCCTCCTCTGCTGCTTTTAATTCTTGTAGCTGTGGGCATTGTTCATAGTCATGAGGCCCACCACATTGTGTACAAGAAATAGTTGGAGACGATTGGGAAAGAGGAGCATAGCCTGGAGGGGTAGTAGATGATCGGGAAATCATCGCTTTGGCTTGAAAATTAAATGACAATAATATAAAGAGTTAGTAATTAGATGTCAGAAGTCAGATGTCCGTAGTCCAAAGTTAGATGTCCAAAATTAGATTAACAACAAAATAATATTAACAGATGATTATATTATAACAGGTGAATTAACCGGGGCTTAGGGACTAGAATAAATCAAGTCCCCGACAACGGCGCCATTTTGCAGACTGGTTATCGTGAGTGGTTAGAACTGGAGTTATTAAAATAAAAGGAAAGAAATTAAAACTCAAAATATCCGTCGGGCTGCAAACAAATCCCAGTCGTTGTAGTATAGTTAAGTGTAAGCGACCGGATATCGAACCGTGGGACTTATAGTGAAATAAGTAGTACCTAAGCTTGTCACAAAAAGGGGGAGTTAATTGACTTGTTTCTGAAAAGTAAATAATAGATTAATTTAGTTCACTGAAGTTAAATTAAACGGAACTCCGGGTTCAGGTTAATATGATATGATTAATTGTGCTATCTCTACCGGTTTAATAAAATAATTTGGCAAGATTCCTGTTATTATCTTAAGGTCCGATGAAAACTCATAAGAACTCGTTTACCTGAAAATGCAAGGTCCGATGAAAACTCAAGCAAAATGCGTGTAAACGGCAGAGGAGTGTGAGGAATTTTATTCTTGCAACTTGTACTAACTTAAACGATGAAAATAAGTTCCTACAGTTTTACGGCTTAATTAACCTGTCTGTTCGTCACCGATCAGATTAAAAACAGATTTAGTAAGGCTTTTTAATAAATCGATGAAATTTATTAAAAAGGGAGAGAAACAAAACTTTAATCGTAACAAACTGAATTTATTTTAACCGGTAGAAATATAGATTACACAACTAAAAAACCATAATTAAACCTTCGCCCGGAGTAAATCCTTCTTAGCCTGACATATTAACTGGTAATAAGTCAGACAGAGGTTGGACGTAATATTAATAAAATGCGAGAGGTGTGGATGGTGAATGGAGAAATGAAGAGGAAGAAGAGTGGAGCGAGTACGTAGGATTTTGTATGTGGAATGAGTGATTTGGAGTGTTGAGTTTTGGGCGTGGAACGTATGTGAGCGTGAGTAGTTTTTGATGAAGTAGCAGTGGCTTTTTATAGAGGAGAGGAAGAAGAAGAAGATTGATTGCAGACAGAGGTGGAAGAGCATTGATTGCTCATTAATTGCAGGGGACAGAGCTGATGACGCGTGAGGAAAATAAGGTAGGCGCTGCGGAGTAGATGGATATGGCAGAAGCAAGTCGACGAGCGAAGAAGAAAACTGTCGCGCGTTGATTTTTAGTCACGTCCACGCTGTGTGTCCGCCTCTGGTTACGCGAACGCCTTGGTCTTGTCCGCACTTACGTCCGCCTCTAGATAGGCGGTTGCCTTGGTCCTGTCCGCACTCACGTCCGCCTCTAGCTAGGCGGTTGCTTGTGTGTGGTGTCCGCCCAGCCGTCCGCCTCTAGCTAGGCGGTTGCTTGTGAGGTCTCCGTGTGGTGTCCGCCTCTCCCCATGCGGACACACATGCGGTTACAAGCATTGACTTATTTTCTTCTACGAACTTTGACCGGCTCTAGATTCTTCGTTTGGACTCCGTTTTCTGAGCCGTTTGCGTCTATGCGTTCGTCTCTTCGTCTACTTTACTCCCAGCTTGGTTTTCCTCATGTTAAACCAATAAATTTGTGAGATAAACAATAAAACATAAACTTAAAGGAAAACTAACCGAAGTGGAGAAATGAGCAAGAAAAGTGTTAATATAATATATGAAATACACCTATAAAACATGCTCATTTGGACACTTATCATGTACCCAAGAGTTGAGAAAGGTTGTTTTGTCCTGGTTAAGTGTTGGGACAAGGAAGATAGTTAAAATAATCTGACTAATATATTTTTGGGTTATTAAGAACCAAACATGAAGTATTATGCAATGATTGCTTTATAATTGTGTGATAATATTATGAAATGATTTGTATGTTGTTGTGTGAATATATTGTAAAAAATATTTATAAAGAGAAAATGTTTTTACAAAGTGAAGTGGTAGCTTACTCAGTTTCTCGGACTTTATCGTGGCTCTTTCTGTGTTTGTTTGGACTTCTGCCACAGATGTTGATGTGCTTGGGGTTTGGGAAGACGACTCCACAAATAATGGTTATTTGTAATTGAATTTTATTTTAGGCTTTGAGACTTCAATAATTTTATAGAATTATTATTAGGGACGTTGGATTTTATTATTAAAAATAATGATTTTGTTATTTAGTTAAATATTTAGGCCTTAGCACTCGTTTATTTACGAGTGTGGCAGTAGTACTCCGGATTAGGTTTTAAGTTCGCTGCTACATCAATTTAATTTTTTTGTATAATTGATTAAATAAAAGGCTAGAAAATCCGGGGTGTTACACTATCGGAGATGGAGTAGATAATTCCAGAGTCAAGCAGTTTCAGAACTTCTTTCTTCACCACCTCTTTTGTGTTTGGATTCAACCTTCTCTGTGGTTGGACCAAAGGCTTGTAATCATCCTCCATATAAATGTGGTGAGGGCATAGAAATGGGAGTCAATGCCTTTGATATCCGAGATGGACCAACCCATAGCCCTTTTGTGGCTTCGAAGCACCTTCAATAGACTTTCCTCTAGTGCGCCTGTTAGAGAGGAGGAGATGGTCACAGGTAGAACACAAGGGTCAGTTAGATAAGCATATTTTAAGTGTGAAGGTAAGGGTTTCATCTCCACGATGGAAGGCTTCTCAACCAACGGTGGAGGTTTTTGAGTGGATCGCTCTAGTGGTTCTGGTGGTTGGTAGCGTGGTATGAAATAGGATTTTCTACTATCCAAGGCTGCTACCACCTCTACCACCTCCGGGTCTATCACCTGGTCACCATAAGACTCAAGTAGAGCAAGTTTCAGAGCATCATAGCAGATAAAAGAAGGAGAATTATCTTGCACAATAGAGTCAACAATATCTGTAGCAAAAACGACTTCCATATTTGCGGGTTTTTTACTACCTTTGGCATGTCCTACTCTAGTGTTTCATCATTAAGCCTCAATATGATCTTTCCTTTCTCAACATCTATTAGAGCCCTAGCAGTTCTCATGAAGGGACTCCTAAAATCAAGAGCACCCTAGCATCATCTTCCATATCAATTACAATAAAATCAGCGGGGAACACAAAAAATCCAACCATCACAATGATAAGCCGCAGACTTATCATATTTTATATATTAGATTTAGGAGTATATTAGTCTAAATAAGGTTAAATAATGAGTATTTATGTTATATTATGCATTAAAGTATGTTATTTGTACAGACTTATGTTTTGTGAGCTTTTTATGCAAAGAACGAATTCCTAAGCAAATATTTAAGTGATGTCGGACATGAAGCCAAATGCCTCTTGCACGGCATAAGCGTGGAACTAGAAAAGGAGCTTTGCCGGGTATGTTGTCGGGTACATCCCATCCGGCATAAGTGAAAAGCCGCCACAGTTGACCAAGCGATGACAGTTATTTACGGTTGACGGATCCAACTGATGTCGGGTACTGTGCCGGAGTATCCTGTCCGGCGCATGTAATGTTTCACCTGGCAGTTTTGACCATTAACGGTTAAGCACATTTAACACTTGGTACCGGATGACTTTCACCCGGCATGCCACCCAGCACATGGAGATTTTGTTGCCTATAAATAGGCCGAAGGACTGCATCAATTGTTACACTTCAACACCCCTATACACTCCATTTACATCTCCATTTCCGCATCCACTCCATTGTTGGTGTCCAAGGAAATTCTGTAGATCCATCAACGCGGAGAGAAGAAGAAGATCTTGTCGGGTTAAGGCTATGACCATTTTCTTCTCCTCTTGTATTCTCTTCTTGTAGTTGTGTGAATGGTGAAGTAGAATTCCTTGTTAGTTCTTGGTTAGGGATGATTCCTTCCTTGTAAACAATATGATTATCTCAATATAAATACAAGCGTACATTAAGATTTCGGTCATTACAATTGAATATGTTGATCACTTATTCTTCTCATTCAAGGTTCTACTTAAGATTACATCAGTCAAGAGTAGGATTGTAAAGAAGGAGTCTTAATTCAACTTTACCGTTGTCTTTTGCGCATTAGTGGGAGCAACACTTAAGATTGTCAAGTTTACCCCATTTTCCCCAACTATCCTGTTAGTTTCGTAGCATGAAAGATGTTTGATTTAACAATGGGTAGTGAGTTTCCTGTTGTCAGAACCGAAGCTGGAAATACCATTGACACTTGAACATGCCGGGTGAATTGTCGGGTGTCTGGTGTCCGGCACATTCAAAATCCTTGAACGTGTTGTGCATCTTATGTTCAGTAGTCCACCCGGTGCATTCATTTTGTTTGGTTAAACTCAAGTCTTGTAATCCTATTATGAGATCATATTGTTACTTGGTTGAAGTAATCCCAAATCTAGAACGAATCTTTAATTAGATAGGATTTTTAGTTAAATTGTTATTTTCAATTCCCCCCTGTTTTAGAATAGGTTTTACCAAGATTAGGACTAATTTTTTAATAAGTCCCTTGGGTTCGATACTCTCGGTCGTAATCTACTCACACTATACTCCGACCGGGATTTTTGCTACCCGTATAGAGTTGTGGGGTTTATTTTCTTCTTTTATTATTTTATTCATTTTTGTACATTCTTCCCCCTACAAATAATCTGTTAGCAAAATGGCGCCACTGTCGGGGACTTGGAATTAGTCCAAGTCCTAAATTCGGTAAAACGCCCTATTCTTTATTCTTTATTCTTTGATTTTTTTCGTTCATTTTTGTTATTCGGTTGAATATGCCGGGTGAATTGCCAGAATTCCGGTGCCCGGCACATTCAAGATTCTTTATTTAGTAATTCCTTGATTCGTTGATTTAATTCGCCATTGGTCACCAGGTTGTCGTGCACTATGCCGGGTATCCTACGTCAGGCATCTTGAAGGAAGTCCTACGCCGGACAAGATTCACCCGGCGCACAATCCGACACATTCAATCTCAACTCTTATTTTGTATTTTCTCTTCCAATTAATAGAGTCATTTGTAAATATTCCTTTCTACTACACTTTTGTTTTATCTTTCTCTTCTCTTGTTCCTTTTATTTATTTATTTTTTATTTTCAAGTTTGAACAAGCCGGGTGCAACGCCGGGTAAAATCAACCCGACATTATTGGAGGAAGTCCAATACCGGGCGCTGCACACCCGGCAATGCATCCGGCATGCCCAATTTTGTTTCTTCTTTTCATTTCGTAAATTTAATTATATAATTGTCTTAATATTTATTATTACGAAATATTATAACGTTTTGTTTTGATTCTCCTGAAGCTATAAAAGGTGAATGCTTCTTTGGTCAACCAGTCTTCCTGAAGATCTAGCCAACCTTGATCCGGAGATCAAGAGGACCCTTATTCGCTCCCTTCAACAACGAAGAAACCTACAAAGCCTACCTCCTACACAAATGGCTACACCTACCGTCCGCAACATTAATAGGCCTTCCAACCAAGGCCCAAAACCACCAATCGACCTCCCACTCCTTGCACAAAATGAATATGATGAATGGTAAAAACTTAAGCCATATCATCAAATCCGATGTGTCAAAGAGTTAGGTATGTTTGATGGGTCGAACCCGGACGATGCCTTGCTCCACATTACTAAATTCTTACAACACACAAATAGCCTAACCTTCACAAATAATGTCCTTCAATATGCCATACTTTCCCTCTTTCCCCATAGTCTCACGGGAAACACCAGTAAGTGGTACCATAGTCTGACCCCCAGTACTATTTCCACATAGGAGGACATGGCAGCCAAGTTCTATGACAAGTTCCTGCCTCCAAGTCACACCCTGAAGATGATCGCCGAGATATACAACTTCAGACACCCTAGCTCGGAGAACATCTGTGAAACTTGGGACAGATTCAAGGGGTTGCTGCGTATGTTTCCTCACCACGGCCTCACTGAGGAACAACTATCTCAGTTGTTTTACAAGGGATTGGTCAACCAATGCAAGACGATGATCCTATCCTCCCTTGGTGCAGACATACTGAAGAAGCCTGGAGATCAATTCCTTAATGGAATTGAATCTCTTTGCGAAGAGATTAGAGATTGGGCCACAAGTGGATCTAGGGGCAGTACCGCTGGTCTATATCAAGTGGGTAAGGGAGATGTCAAATTCAAAAAATTAATGCAAAGTCATGAGTAGTTGTTGGAAAGCAATGCTCAAACGTCTACAAAAGTTAGTGCTCTACAGAAGGTGGTGGAGCAAATAGCAATGAATAAACTTCCTCAGTTGGCGAATGTGGTTAGTGCACGATCACACGCTCAGGGCCCTGAATTGCAAGAATTTCAGAATGTTGAGGAAGTCAATTATGTGAGCAACCAAGGGTATAGGCAGCCATGGCAGCAGGGGAACCAACCCCCCCAAACTTCCAAAGTCAAGCCGGCTACCAGGGAGGTCAGAGGCAATACATGCAGACTCCTTACGCAGGAGTCCCTTCAAACCGACCATCCCAACCTGTATCTTCATCAGAGGCCGAGATGGCTGAATTACGAGACATGATGTTGGCTCTGATGAACAAGACCCAGGACGCTCACAATGAGATCTCGACCATTCGCAAGGAGCACAAAACGTTGTAGTTGCAGTTACAACAACTTCTGGCACAACCTAGACAACCAGGTCAACTCCCATTTCAAACGCAAACTAATCCAAGGGAGCCTGCAAATTCGGTCACCATATTGTCAAAGATCTCTGATAAAGCCAAGTAGCCAAAAAGGCTAAGTGTAGGGCAGGTCCTCCATATTTTTTCACCACAGGGGAGTCTCTCTTCCTTCACTCTTTTTCCTTTATTGTTTTTATGTTATTTTATTTATCTTCTTATTTTATTTCATGGTAATGCTGTCATTTTCATTTTGTTAAAGTTTCGGTCAAAAAAAATTTAACACCAGGGACAGTGTTCCTGCCAAGTGTAGGGCAGGGATCCCCCTTTAAAAAATAAGTATATGTTTATAAATAATATGTATAAGTTGTGAGTTTTATCAATGTTTTACTAAGCTTTTTGCATGTTTTTTATTGAGCTGAGATTAGGAATGGATAAATGCTTGTTCTCTCAAGAGGTAAGCTTTCTAATGACTTGTAGATTCTGTTTTTAACTTCTTGATTCTTTTTAATTAACATGAGTATATGATCTTTCTCCTAATTCTTCCCTTTATTTACTTCTAGGTAATACTTTCTCTTCTTTTTCAAACTGTGAAAAAGTCTTTTGGGTGAAAATATTAAAAAGGATCTTTGTGAAAGAAAAGAAAAAAAGAAAGAAGAAGAAGAAAAAATCTTCTTCCAAAGGAAAAGCATTATATTCCTTGAGGTTGCCTAAAGTGCCTTAGAATAAAAGCAAGAAACGAGAGTTTTTCCTTTAGTTTTTCTCCTAAATTCCCTGTTCTTTAATGAAAAAAATCATGGTTGATTCAGAAACCCTTGAAAAATAGGGCTGAACCATAAAACCCATTGATCAGGGTCTTGGCCACTTTCAGAAACTCTTGAAAAATAGAGCTGAATGTTGGAAACTAGAAAAAGGAGAGATTGCAAAATCCCTTATGCAAAATAGCCCAATAGTTTTTGATCGGTTTTGAAATTCTCTCTTTTTATACCCATTAGTATGTTTTGATAGATAAGGAAGATTAAGTGATATTTATGAAATAGAGTCATATAGTTGGGAATGTTTATCTAATTGTCATTCTAGAGTTTATCTGTTTTGTGCATAAGTAATTACTCCTTTCTGATCTAATTTTGCTCGAGGACTAGCAAAAGGTAAGTGTAGGGCCTTGATAAGCCGCAGACTTATCATATTTTATGTATTAGATTTAGGAGTATATTAGTCTAAATAAGGTTAAACAATGAGTATTTATGTTATATTATGCATTAAAGTATGTTACTTGTATAGACTTATGTTTTGTGAGCTTTTTATGCAAGGAACGAATTCCTAAGCAAATATTTAAGTGATGCCGGACATGAAGCCGGATGCCTCCTGCACGACATAAGGGTGGAACAGAAAACGAGCTTTGCTGGGTATGTAGCCGGGTACATCCCATCCGGCATATGTGAAAAGTTGCCACAGTTGACCAAGCGGTGGTAGTTATTTACGGTTGACGGATCCAACTAATGCCGGGTACGGTGCCGGACATATCCTGTCCGACACATGCCACATTTTGCCTAGCAGTTTTGACCGTTAACGGTTACGCATATTTAACACGTGGTGCCGGATGACTTTCACCCGGCATGCCACCCGACATATAGAGATTTTATTGCCTATAAATAGGCCGAAGGGCTGCATCAATTGTTACACTTCAACACCCCTATACACTCCATTCACATCTCCATTTCTGCATCCACTCCATTGTTGGTGTCCAAGAAAATTCTGCAGATCCATCCACGCGAAGAGAAGAAGAAGATCTTGTCGGGTTAAGGCTATGACAATTTCCTTCTCCTCTTTTGTTCTCTTCTTGTAGTTGTGTGGATGGTGAAGTAGAATTCCTTGTTAGTTCTTGGTTAGGGATGATTCCTTCCTTGTAAACAATATGATTATCTCAATATAAGTACAAGCGTACATTAAGATTTCGGTCATTACAGTTGAATATGTTGATCGCTTATTCTTCTCATATAAGGTTCTACTTAAGATTACATCAGTCAAGAGTAGGATTAGAAAGAAGGAGTCTTAATTCATCTTTACCGTTGTCTTTTGCGCATTAGTGGGAGCAACACTTAAGATTGTCAACTTTACCCCATTTCCCCCCACTATCCTGTTAGTTTCGTGGCATGAAAAATGTTCGATTCAACAATGGGTAGTTAGTTTCCTGTTGTCAGAACCGAAGCATGGAAATACCATTGACATTTGAACATGCCGGGTGAATTGCAGGGTGTCTGGTGTCCAGCACATTCAAAATCCTTGTACTTGTCGTGCATCTTATGTCCGGCAGTCCACCAGGCGCATTCATTTTGTTTGGTTAAACTCGAGTCTTGTAATCCTATTATGAGATCATATAGTTACTTGGTTGAAGTAATCCCAAATCTAAAACGAATCTTTAATTAGATAGGATTTTTAGTTAAATTGTTATTTTCAATTCCCCCTGTTTTAGAATAGGTTTTTACCAGGATTAGGACTAATTTTCTAATAGGTCCGTTGGGTTCGATACTCTCGGTCGTAATCTACTCACACTATACTCCGACTGGGATTTTTGCTACCCGTAGAGAGTTGTAGGGTTTATTTTCTTCTTTTATTATTTTATTCATTTTTGTACATTCTTCCCCCTACAAATAATCTGTTAGCACACAACCAAGTCCTCCACTATCCCTTTCGGGAACACTAAGGACCTATCAGCTAATTGCAATTGAATTGAAGTAGGCATGCATTCAACAATCCCAAGTTTATTAAAAATTAAAAGTGGCATCAGATTAATACTAGCTCCTAAATCATAGAGTCCACTGCCACAGTCAATATCGTCTATAGAAAAAGGGATGATTGGCAAACCAGGGTCTCCGAGTTTTGGAGGCTCTTGAGGCTCTTCAGCAGCATAGCCGACACTTCTTTGTGTGAGAGACTAATCTCCCGAGTTCCGGTATCTAGTTAGTGAAAGCAATTAAATGAGAAGGGGTTTAGCGAGGCAATCTTGGTATTTTGATTCAAGGAGAATCACAAGAACAATCAAATTAAAATGATGTGTTGATTGGTTGGATGAAAATGTGCTTTAGAAAGGTGGAATCACCCAAATACTCTCCAAACTTAGCTATAATCCTAATTTGCTCTAGTTGTCTATCAAGATTCAATTAGTAGCTTCACTAAAATCCTAGAGAAAGCTAGCCCTTAATTAGCTCAATAAATCCTTCCATTAGGTTAGGTTTAAATCACAAATTAGCATTAAACACTAATCTTAGCAATAGTAGTAGAAAATACCAACTAATTAAAAAGGGCAAATTCTAGGGTTTATCTCTCTCTTAACCAAATCCCTAATTCATAAAATTATGGAATTAAGAGAAACCATAAATGCACATAGTGGATCAGTCTAGCACATTCGATAAATTAAAGAGATAAAACAACTATATTAAGCTAATTAGGTATTATAAGCATGATAGGGGGATTTGGGGTCAAACCCCCATCTAAAGCACAAGATGGGTCTACTCAAGCATTGAGACTACAAAGAAGAGAGAGAGGAAAGAAATAGCCATTAATGGTGGTGGTTGAGCTTTGAATGAGGTGAGGAAATATCCGGTTTCTTCTCCTCTTCTTCTCTCTTTTTCCCTTCTTTTATTCTCTTCTTCTGTCGCCTCTGTCTGCTCTCGAATGGGGCTGGAATGCGGGTGTCGAAGAATGAGGTTTTTCAATCTCCAAAATCTGCGTTTTGTCGAGTCTGGGGTGCCTCTATGTGTGTGGTTCGGGTTTGCATCCGGCTAATAAACCCGGACCACACTGACGTGGATGTATCTGGGCGCATAGATGGGTGGTCCGGGTTTGTAAACCCGGACACAAACCCGGACCATGTCAAAATGTTGCCAGTAACTTCAGCGAAGGATTGGTCCGGGTTTGTAAACCCAGACACAAACCCTGATGTGGTCGAAATGTTGGCAGAGAGTTTGTAAAGGGGTTGGTTCGGGTTTGTAAACCCGGACACAAACTCAAACATGCCTAAAATTGCATCAGAAAGCCCGTTTTTCTCCCGTTTGGTCCCGTCTTGGTCTTAACTCTCATGGCACGCATCCCCAAGTCTCGTATAAGCATCCAAACAACTCATTTTCATCGTTTATCGTGCTCCAATGATCTTTTACCTAAATTCTATCCAAAAGTGTGTAAGTTCACTAATAATTACTGAATACTCTATAAAGTGGTGAAAATAGGTTATAACCCATATAAAATGCAGGTGAATATGAACCTAATAAATGCATATTTTCACCACTTATCACCTGACAATTGGGGATCCAGGTTTCCTCGTGCATCATCCGAAGTATTGGTCGTTGCCACTTTCAAGGGGTGTAGCCCAGTACGAACCCACACAAAATCTCTAGTATGATCAGATTAGTCCTATCTATAGGCTATAATTTCAGAGTCAACCAACGGTTCTTAGAACCATTCTTCCCTTTTCTTCCTAGTTAATTCCGCCCTTATGGCATAAGTCCGTGTGGAGCACATTGGCAACAGGTGTAGTACTCAATGGCACTCCCATAAAGCTTTCTAGAAAAGACGGACGATAAAGTAGGTATTTGATGGATGCCAGGATAACAGGTTTTCACCCTCCACAGAATGACATTTTCTAGGATCTAGGCTTTTTAGTAGGGCTGCCCAAAAAATTCCGAAACCACGGTATCCGATCGAAACTGAAGTGAATCATACCTGTTTTCAAGTTAACTGTACCGGTTCTTATGGTATGGTTAACCGAACCGTGTAAATTGGCCGGCTTTAGTAACGGTATTGAATTTTCTAGAACGGTTAACCGCTCGATATACCATGGTTAACTGATTATATAAACAATGAAAAGCTTCAAATATTAATGTTTACCTTATATAATAATTAATATTAGCTATCAATGGAATATAAATATGATTATATTTTTTATCACATGTGTTTAATTTGTCACTCATGATTTAAGTGAATGGTCAATATTGTACTATGATATTAATGGTATAGGTCTCATCTATAGAAAAAATATATGGCTACAAGGTTAATCGATAAAACTGAACCGAACTAAAGTTTAACCGGTCTAAACGAAATGGTAATGGAATGTGATTTTGGAAAACCAAATTAAACGGTTAACCGAATCCGGTTAATTGATTTAAATAGTGGTAAATGAAATTGAATTTTATAAAAATGAAGACCCGGTTAATCGAAAGTGGTTAACCGAATAAGGCGGTTAACCTACCATGGCTAGCACTACTTTTTAGTCAGAACCAAATTTAGACCCCCCTCATACTGAAAAAATCACCCTCCACAACTTGGCCAACCAGACTCGTAAAAGGAACTTTTCTGGTTCTGCAATACTCTTCTATCAAGGGAAAACTCAAAGTTTTGTTTTATCTCGAAGTGTTGTCTCTTAATAAATCTGTGTATACTATCGAATGTCGTGTTCAGCGATCCAGTGGATGTGTGAAGCTAGCATTTTAGAGCCGAGTGCGCGCTCTCCATTCTGCTCATGTACAAGTCATTAGTTACAAAGTACTCAGACAACTACAAAATTAATCACTTACATATTGACATTTGAACTTAAAGAAGCCTGTTGGTTGATGTGTTACTGAAATGTCTGACTCGCTTGACTCATGGCTCACAAAATTTCTGGCACTGACATAGCCATGTGGTATTTAAATAGACCATGAAAGGATGTTTGCTACTGTACCACTTGATCAATCGGTCGTAGCGTTCATCAAACTCTACGATAGTAGGTGCGACACAAGGCTCTACCAACGATATACTACTGCTTCGGCAAATTTTTTCGTCACACTTCAAATTCTTAACCACTTTTGCAACCATGTTCCTGACAATATGCCACTGACATAGAAGATGTGGCACACTTGAAAAGACCACGGAAAGTGCTTTCACTAAGGCCTTTTCATTGTCTGTCACAAAAACTTGGGGGAAGTAAGTCATCAACTTCATTAGCTAAAAAAGCATCCAAGTATAGGTAGACTCATCTTCTCTGACTACAAAGCAAAATGTAATATTGAAGTTCTTGCCGCACGATGTCACTCCGACGAACTCAACTAGTGGCATCTTGTACTGGTTTGTCTTGTAAGTGCTATCAATAAGCACTACATACAGGAACATCTGAAATAGCATAAGCCTGAACGGGTGCGCAAACAAGATAAGCCCTAACCTAGTATTATCCCTTGCCAAAATAACATTAAGGAAAAAAAGTCATAACAGGGACAACCAAATAAACATGGACCATACTGAAGTGCGAACACTTACTTGCATCTTTCTCAAACCATCAATTGTATTTACGTTCATCCAACAAGTGCATGAGTGATGTTACATCAGTACGCCCGCCATGGGCCTTCCTCCTGAATTTTTCTACCAAATTATGAATCGATGTTCTGTCAGCCGTGCTCTCAGGGTTCTTATCATGTAGATGGGCCCAAATCTATCATGGCGCGACTCCGCTCCTATGCAAACTTTTCATACTTGCTCTTCAATCCACACTGAAGCGAGGACCCACAAAGTGTGAGTGACGATTACGAGCCAATTCATGGTTATGCATCGACTGCATTACCAAGATTGACCATCCAGAAACCAGCCCACCGCGGATGCTTATGTGGAACAGACAATTACATTTCTTTGTAGTGCGCTGCCGCCTTTGACTAGATGAGGACAATTCACCTTGGCTATTTCGTGGCCTACTCTTGCCACACCTCTTGCACGTCAGAACTATTTCACCATCATCCCTAACCATCTGTTTGATTAAATAGATATTGTCATTCTCGGTAGGGCGTATTACATTTAGCAGCCTATTCTCTATCCACAGATATTTTGCTCGTATGGAAAAGATGACCTGTGTCTACGCTCACTTCTTCATCATCAAATCCCCCATCATTCTCACCCTTAACAACAAATAATTACGTGCAATCATTTAATGCTCGATGTAAATGATAAAAGTGCGTACTTAAGCAAAAATAATAGACATATCAAGCAAATTATCTACAAAGTGAAATGAAAGGAGAAGTAGACGAAGAAATGAACGTGCGGGCGCAACCAAATCCATAATTGGGGCAAACAGATCCAACAATTATAGGAAGTCTGTCCTGCTGATTTCCGGTTGTGTGATACATTAAGAGTACCCGGAACTTTACACTTGCAATGTATTGTCTGAAAATTTTCATCTATTGTAGTTGTGTAAGTGGGGGCTACATGTTTGATGGTAAGTATAGCAGAGAAATAGACATTTTATAGGCTTACAATGAGTTTTTATAGCTCCATAGGGCATCTGCATGGATAACTAGTCATTAGAAACAAAAAATAGCCGTTTTTTTTGTAATGGGGGCATTTCGTGAACTTTGTCATAAGGACATTTCATGAACTTTTCGCTAATTTGTAAAAAGTTACCGTTGAATGGTGAAACGACTGTTTAAGGCAAAATGATCATTTTTTGGATTTTTGACTTAAAATTAACGTCCGTCAGTGCCGTGTGGCATTTTATATATTTTTCAAAAAATATATAGTTGTATTTCATGACTTTCTTTTTCTTTTAAAGTATTTCATGGATTTGCTAAAAATATAATAGTATTTCATGAAATTTCCCTATAATAAATATCCAAACAATGGCAAATCGACCTGTAGCGCAGGATAAACGGGTCCTCAATTGTAGGGGTTTTCATAACCGGTTAACCGGAAACCGTTAACTGAATTTCCTGTTAGTCAAATTTGATAACTGTAACCGGTTCATTTAGAAGCGGTTAACCGGGAATGATTAACCGTCGGTTTCGGTGCGGTTTTACCAGTTTGAAGGTTAACCGAAATGATATAGATTTATATGTTTTTTTTCTTATAATTATTAAATAATGTGCGGTTTTACCGATTTTGGTGCGGTATTAAACCTGTTAATCGTCAATATTGGTAAGATTTAATTAGTTATAGTATAACTTTAACCATTGGCTATATAATTGTACACTTATTTTTGGTAAATCTAATAATTAACCATATAATTTTATACTTATATTTAAAAAATTAAAAAATAATAAAAATCAAAAAGCTTAAACAGCTTTTATGGTTAACCAGATTTCTTAAAACAATAACTGTAACCGGAACCAGAACCGCGAAATTAAACAATTTAATTAACCGACAAATCATTTCAATTAACTGGGTTCCATTTACAGTCTCACTGGTTCCATTTTGGTTTGGGTTTGACGGTCTGGTTTTCCATGGACACCCTGCTCAATTGAATTCTTAGAAAAAATATTTTCATCGCAATAAATGAAAATGAAAATCCCAGTTTTTGTAAGATTTCCACACAGGCAAGGCACCTGACATCGCCCTTCGTTTCTTTCTCTCTCGTCTTTCTCTGTTGTCTTTCATCCCCAGCACAGCTCCTCCTCCTCCGGGTCTTCCCTCTGGTTTCTCTTCTGGCATACCTCGTCCCCCAAGACCCTCCCCTTTTCCCTTTTCTTCTCTGTGTCTTCTCAGAACTTCAGAGTCAAGCAGAGTAGAAGCATTAAAACATCAGAGATAAACCCGCAGAGAGATTCGTAGAAGAAGGGCGGGAGAAGAAAAATAAGGGCAAGAAGACAAAGAAGAAGAGGTTGTATGTGATTAACATATTCTGGATTGTTAGAGCCCATCCGTCGGTTACCTCTTCTATGTCTTCCAATTTCCCTTTATCCGTTTGTTCCCGGTCTCTCATATACCATCTCAAATGCAAACCCACAACAATTTCTTGCTCGATTCCTGTTTAATCGGCCGTCAATCTCATTATCTCGATCTACCTACCATGCAGTGCACCGTTTCTTCCCCGATCCGTTCTTCCCAGCCCTCCTCCTCTAGTCCCGAAGAGGGAGACAGAAACATTCACACCACGGAGACCACTCGAGACAACGGAAACAGTGCTAGTAATAGCGGGAATGGAGAGCAAGGCGAAACTATAGTGAATAGCCACAAAAATGGCAGCGGAAATAGCAGCAGTAGTAGCAAAAAGGAAAACGGTAATAGTGCCGTTGTGTTCAGGAGGGAGCGGCCTTTACGGGCTTGTGCCTTGCGCTCTGCTAAATTGTATGTAGATCCTCCCGTGATCGAGCGTCGGCCCAGGCCAGCTAAGAGGGAGAAAGCTGTGCCGGCGGTGGTGGAAGAGGAGGCAGAAGAGGAGGAGGATGAACAGAAAGGGCAATGCGGTAAGGTTGTTACGCCTCTTGTTAATTCACCACCACCGGGGCAGTTACCCAGATGGAATTTGAGGGCTATGTGGGAGTTGGCTTCCATACTTAATTTTCTGAATGTAAGTTTTCTGGCCGTGAATCTTTTTCCCCTTTTCGTGCTTGACGTTGAAGTGCTTTTGTGTTCTAGGGCTTATACTGACGTCAGTTATGTTTTTTATCTGGTGAGTTAGGTTTTTAGACATCTGCTGAACATTTCAGTAGAATTCTCAGTTGAAGAGTTGGAGTCGGCGCTGATTACTCCCAACGATACCTTGAGCTACATTCATATTCCAATATTAAAGGTTGGTGTTTCTATTGGCATGCTAGAGTGAAAATTGATAATTTCTTTTTACCAGGTCAGTTTGCTATGTCTGAATAAATAATCTGCGGATTCCTGTGCAAGCACAATCAGTGAATTGGCAATGCTAGCCCTTAACATGTAGAATGTGCCTCTACATTTCAATGAGGAAGGGGGGAGGTTAAGAAAGTTACAGAATAGAATTTTGTTTTGCTGTATAACCCAAGCCACTGGTCCTTTTATTTCTCTTGATCAAGGACAAAGAAGAGCAGAGAAATGTACCCGTTTTAATTTTCTAACACTAAGCTTTGGCTTAAGCCATCTTGTCTATGGGAAAGGCATAGCTCAATTGTGTAGCCTGTAGGCGTTTTGGAGTACTATGAAATAGATATGTGGTTCTGTTTGATGAAAGCTTTCATGTCTCCTAGTAATGCGTAATGGAGCGCTTAAAGGTTTTAACAAAATAAGGATTGCACATGATTCTGTTCCGAAAAGTTCGGATCTGCTCAGTATCATCAACACTGTACCTTGTTCTTTGAGTGACACTATTCCTAGATTAAAGACAGTTGAACGACCAGTATCAGTTATAGATTTTTGTTTGAGCTACGTGAGGTGTCATTTCAGTTGGATAGGTCTATATGGAGAACTGTACTCTTATTTACCTCAGATATGGGTGTATCATATAGCTCTAGTATATTAATCTGTTCCTCTACGACATAATCTGTATCAGCTCATATTATATATACTTTCTTGTGATGTCTGAAGGTCTTCAACTCTCTTCTATTATTAAATTTCCTTGACTACATAGTTGCTCTAGCTCAGACAGTCATTTCTCCATTTTATAAGGATGATCCATCAAGTGCATTTGCTTAACTGGTGAATCTATAAAAAGGAAGATGTTTTCACGGTCTACTCTTGATGATCCTGAAGTTACTTCAGTTTTGAACTTAGGATACTGTGCCCCTCTATGGAAGTTGGATTGATGAGGAGTGGTTGGTAGAGTTGTGTCTAATTTGGCAGAACTAAGGTTTGGTCAATTTTCAGGCTTGAGTTGGTTACTGCTATGTGATGAGACATTGTATGATTTGTGAATTGACCTATTTCAGGTATAGCTGTTGTGTATTGGGAGGGTTTACTAGAATTTGGAGTGATTGATTCATTGATGTTTGTCTTGTGATGATAAAGAAAAGATACTAGGTTTAACCACTGCTTTTATTTATGACTTATGAAGATATCTGGCATTATGTGTGCTACATTTCTTGCTCTCATGAATCATTGGAACTTGTGCTTCGTAATCACTTGCTTCCAATAGTAAGTCATGACAGAGGTTGTACTTTGTGAGCAAGCGATATGGTGTGTGCTTGAATGGTTATGGTCGTCAGACAACTCTTAGTTATGTTCAGTTGGCTTTTTTACATCTGAACATTGACATTGGAACCCATCTGTGTTAGATTTTTGCATGGACAAATGTTCGTGAGCTATGTTTAGTGCATGGGCAGAGACCAATTTCATACTCTCACGTGCACTGCATGTCCTTTACCATGTTGACTTACATCTAGCATGTCTGAGAATGGGGTACCTACTATATAGTTCCAGTGCTGATGAAAAATATAACACACACATTTAAAAGGTTCACGTGATTCTGTTTGACTTGCATCTGGCATGTCCGGGGATAGGGTAACTTTATATAGTTCCAGTGCTGATTAGAAATTTAATAAACACACACATACACATTATTTAAGAATGGCTTGTGGACGTATGTCCTCATCTGACTCCTGTATTTTTGTTTTTCATTGATTCAAATGAACATTGTAATTCTTCATTTTAAGGGTTCCATTGTATCATCTATCAATCTAGATAATTTTTATCGTTGGTTGTGACTTGTATCTTGTCCAACTTTAATAGGCAATTCCTCCCATCACCAGAATGGCTTGTGGACGGGACACTTGGGTTACGGTTCTGTGTCGAAAACTGAAAGATTGGTGGCATTGGGTAATTTTCATCTTTCTTATGATTTGTTGATATACAGATACCTTTGACTTCCATTTTCTTTTTGCGTCATTTATGTTTTGAGTTCTTTTTGTAGGTTGCTGAGGGGGAGCTACCTATTGTAGCCGCGCGTGGGTAAGTAATAGCTCGTGCAGTCTCTTCTAGTACTCCAGTAACATCTGTAACTGAGACTGCAAGTTTTATGTATCTCAGGGATGAAATAGAACACTACAGGTGCCTTGACCCCGGGGTGCGTGTTGTGATTTTGAAAGCATTATGTGATATTCGTGTTGAGGTATTATATTTATTTCTGAAAAGCCTTTGTTTCAGTTCGTGGTTAATCATGTCGAGCAGTTAGCCTGAAACTTTTTCAGAAAGCTTCCTGCGTATTATCTGGCTGACTATGCCTGAGAAGTTGCCATTATATATTTTGTATGTAACATTTATTATAAGCTTCTCTGGGAAATCTTATCGTGTTTTATGTTTACGGCCATATCATTTTTGGTATTGCGCCATTGAAAAGTTACTGATAAAAATTCGTTAGCCGATGCAGCCTTATGCTTTCTTCGCTGTTGCTGAATATGGTTTCTGGACGTTGCTCATCTCTAATACTATGCTTTCTGCTGAGAACTGTGCTTCTGTTTCAGACTTGTGATGAGTTGGTTCGTGATTTAAAGTTGTTTTGCTATTCTTAATGTTCAGCAAGAGGATATTAGAAGGTACATTGAAGTCTCCATGAAGCATGGTGTGCATCTTTCATCATTTCGCAAAACACGGATGGGGGGTGATTCAAGGATTTCATATTGGTAATTGAATTCATGAAAATTTATACTTGTTGTCTCTCTCTCTCTTTGAGAAATTGCTACCACCAGAAATTTTGTTGCTTTGAGCTGCATCTTGAGCAGGGAGTTAATGGAATAAAAACCTTGTCCTCTAAATTAATTTTTATGCTATTCCTGATCCAGGTATGAAGATGATCCTATCATTGGGCATAGGCTTTACAGGGAAATCAGGAAAGTTGAAGTGAAAAGGGTGAAGGCAAAGGGATCGCATGTTCTACCTAGTGCTACATATGAGTGGGAAACGATTGCCACTAACTTGGATGAATTTCAGGAGGTTTCTGTAAGTTACTCATAGTATCTATGTAGGTGTATGTAGAAACAAATTCCTTAATTGTTGTTATGGATGCATCTGAAGCTTATATGCTTGGAAAGGTCTATACTTAATGAGAGTCCAGCCATTATAAACTTTTTGCTATGAAGATTTGGTTTGTATAGTTCTGATGTTTTCTTTCTTACCCCACTACACCTCTTGGGGTCCATACCTCCCCAATAATAGCAATAAAGAACAAACAATGGAATAGGAAAGCAAAGGCTCTTGGATTAGTTTGGTTCACAACGGATTATTACAAACATGGTTGTGAGCAATTTAACCTTCGTGATTTCTTACTTCTATAAAAAGAACACAAGGATGTTTAAGTTTAGAACCTTTTACAATGATGAACTAGGTATGTTGATGTAGACTATTCAGAGAGCTCTTGTCAACCTTTTGGCCTGATGCTGTATGCAGAGTTAGGGAGGGGGTCATTGTTAGGACTAAGGTATAGAAGGGACTATTGTCTACCTCAAGGGCTCATTAGTAATTGTGGAATGATAATATGGTATAAATAGATGGTAAGGGGATTAGGAAGGAGTATCGATATATTTGTAATCAAGACTTTTGGCCTCTTAGGAGGATTTAGGGAGAAAGATAGGCTGATCCTATCATAGGTATCAGAGTTCACGTTCTTGGGCGGGAATGGTATTTTGATGGTGAATATGCGGCGCAACATCTCTTCAATGATGGGATTGTCGGAATTGAATGAGGTGAAGATTCAGCTGAATAAAGTTACCTCTAGCATTGCAAGTCTCTCAGCAACAGTTGCTAGCTTGGTGGGACTTCTGGCGATGGTGGAGAACCTCTCTATGGTGGTTGCGAACTTGCAAAAAGGGGATCGCACAGTTCGACGCTGTAGTAGTGAGGATGGTGCATCATGTTGGGCGATTGAGGAAGGGGAATTTCTTGATCGGAGGGAGATAAAAATTCGTCAGATTGAATTACCGATTTTCACTGGTGAAGATCCTTTAGGATGATTACACATAGCGGAGAGATATTTCTCTCTTTGCAACATCGGCGAGGCAGATCGTGTCAGATCGGTCAGTATTTGTATGAAAGAGGCAGCTTGGGACTGGTCCGAATGGTTGGAGAACTATGTTGGTCTGCCATCTTGGTCCGATTTCAAAGCTCAATTACTGGAGTGTTTTGGCCCCTCTCTATGCATGATCCGCTTGGATTTTTTGTGGTCGCTCCAGCAAGATACCATGGTAGAAGACTACTGGCATTGATTTGAATTCTTCTCAGCACATATCAAGAATGTCCCGAATGAGGTGTTGCAGAGTATAGGACGGGTTGAAGGATACGATCAGGGGTGAATTGGAACTGTATGATACCGCCAATTTATAAGAATTGATGAAGTTCTCAAGAAAGATTGAGGATTGAAATAATTGGTTGGTGGAGGGACCGATTCGCAACATAGTTTTCCATTTTGGAAAGATCAATCGGGTTTAGTTTCAGGAGAAGGGGGAAGTCACTCAGTGGAAACTGCTGTTTCGAAAGCACGCCTGGTCACCGGTCCCCGTTTCACTGGGAGTTTGATGCCTTTGAGGGATATTACTAATTTGGTTTCTAGCACCACAGTTTTGGCTGGTTCAGTAAAATCTGCTGCAGATTCCGTTTCTCTTGGTTTCCTGATTGTGAAGAAGATTTCGAAGGCTGCTGTGTGGTGAGAATTGGAGCCAGGCACACAGGTGTCGGAACAAGGGGTTACAGTTCCTGATTACAAAAAACGGAGTAGTTGTGGAGGAAGCTTTTGAGGATTCAAGCCATTCTGGTTTGGCGACACCAATCACCATGATCGATCATCACCACTTAAGACTTTTGGGGTTCTGGGAGACTAAAAGAAGGTGGAGACTGAGAGTGTTCGATCGAAGGAAGAAAGGGAGGAAGAAAAGAATTAGGTATAAAAGCGTAAGATGAAGAACATCCCCTACCTGGGACATGGAATGACAGGTATGGGGAAAGTTTTTTCTTCAAAATCAAGCAATTTCTTCTTCTATAACTCCAACAACTTCCTATTCCTCTGTTCGTTCTCCTGCCACCTCCTATTCACACTTGCTGGCGAATTCTGCTTTGTTCATCCTCCTCTGGTCAGCTGGCAAAGAAGTTCAAAAAGGACTAAAACGCTCACTGGTCCGCAGAGTTGATAACTCAGTTGTCTCCAGTACCACCATGGACCCTTCTGGAGTTCTTCAGTTTTAAAGACTGCATTTTGAAGCCATTTGCTGAGCAGGCTGTTACTGTTTCATCAAAGCTACTTCATCGTCTTCTTTTGGCAGATCTCTTTCTTTTTCCAACCTTGAGGACAAGGTTGTTTTTGGGGGAAGTGATGTTAGGACTAGGGTATAGAAGGGACTATCGTCTAGCTCAAGGGCTCATTAGTAATTGTGGAATAAAAATATGGTATAAATAGATGGTAAGGGGATTAGGAAGAGGTATCGATATATTTGTAATCAAGACTATTGGCCTCTTAGGAGGATTTAGGGAGAAAGTCACAAATCTGTGTTCAAAGCTCTAATGAAACATTTCTAAATGTGTAGGAGAAGCTGTTTACCAGTAAAAACAGAATAGAAGCTTCTGTTGGGAAGAAGTTGAAGAATGATATGCTTCCGGAGATTGAGAAGATTCACAAGGTGGTGACTTGCTACTAAATATTAAAATGTTCTCTTCTTTCAATTATATTAATGAGTTTTCTTGTTTTGGCATGTGTTTGGTGTTTATATCTACGTTTCCTTGTAATTAAAAGTGTAGTGCTGGAAAGGCGGCTGGACAATGAACTTAATACTTAAATTTCATCCATAACTACAACATACTTGCATGTTATTTGCAAACGGTTTATGCCACTGTTCTAATGCTCTCAATTTCTATACTGTGCTGCCAATGCTCGTCCAAAGAGGAAAGAGAAATTGCTGAAAAAGCAGCAAAGAGAAGCTCTCCTCCTTGATAACTTTGGGGCGATGGATGGACTTGTGGCTGGGCGCTCACTGCGTGATAGAAAACCTGTAACATATACATTTGGTAAGACAGTATAGTTGTAACTCATAGCTCCATGTCCTCAAAAACATACAAGTATTTACTAGTTTATGCCCTTTACCTAGCTCGGAAATTATATAGGAGATTTTATTGATTATGTCTGTCTGATCTCTTATATGAAAAATGATTGCAGATGCTTATGACCGCTCAATAAATGAGGCTATAAAGATAACCAAGTATGGGTTTGACACTATTTTTCAAATATGTCCTATTTTCTTTGGGTTTACAGTTTACCCTTTAAAAATACAAGTTGGTCTGTATTTCAATACTTGGGTGCTTATTCTGTTCTTTCACCAGGCAGAAGCAGCCATTTTCAGAAGTTAATAATCTTAAAAAAGAAGTTTCTGGGAGATCTGATCGATATTCAAATGGAAGATTGCATAGACCATCACGTTCCTCTCAGGGCATGTCTTTTAGCCCACCGTCTCCTTCATATTACGATGATATTGGCAACGAGCCTCAGTACCACTTGGACAGAAGGTGCATGTCTTTTCTTGTAATTCTTTTCTTTGTTGGCACCAGTATAATCTGTAGCTTCGCTTGTTCTTTGTAGCAACAGGAGAAGACAGAGACCGCAAAGATACACGGACAAAGAGTTTGTTGAAGCACTATCAGACAATGATGATGAAGACTACTTTGATAGTGATGATGACATAGTGGGAGAAGTGGTCTATGATGAAGAGTACTTGAGGAAGAAAAAACTGCGGAAAAAGCTACCACCCAGTCGCTCTGATGCAGAGGGAGATGAAGAGTTTCAGTGGAGTGAAGAGAATGAAGGAGTAGGAGACTCATGTAGCATGAGCGATGAAGAGGATAGTGATGGGCCACCTAACCAAGAGTTCAAGAAGTTTTCAGGCCAAAGTAGGGAAGAATCCAAAGCCAAGCTATGGTCTGTTGATAATTTTGAGGCAGGGCTAAGGAGGAGCAAAAGATCAACACGGAACCGCATGAATTTTCGGCAGTATGAGCTCTCGGAATCTGATCCTGAACTATCAAAACCAAAGAAGCAACCATGTTCCTTTGGTAGCCATTCAGATTCTAGTAGAAACGAAGATAACTCAATGGATAGCCAAGACTCCAAAGAGGGCAGCCAAGAAATTGGAGTGTTAGTAGGTGACGATGGTCAACCTAGCTCAGTGAAGGGGGAACCTGGCCAGGTGGATCACGATGGATCATGTAACTCGAGTCCAGATGGGGCTGTGAAAGGGAGGCATTTTCTTGACCTAAATGAGCTGGCACCTGATCCCGGTTTTGATGATAGACAGAATGATTTAATGAAAGATGAGGATGACGACAATAACAACGATGATGTCAAGGGTGTAGACTGATCTGCAAGTTGAATGACGGGGTGGTAATTTCTTTTTCTTTTTGCTTTTAGGTTAATCTAGTGGTATCATAGCTCAACACCAAGGAATATTTGTGGTGAAAGTTCCCCCCCAAGGATAAAGTGCAGTTTGCCTAGTTTTTATTGGGTGCATAGGTACCTGTCTGGAGAGTTTACTTTCCTTGCATTGAATGGTCATTCGAGCGCATTCAGGGGAGTGAACTTTGGTGCTGTAGAGAGGGATTGTGTAGATCAGTAGCTATTAATTTTCCTCTTCTGTATTCACCATTTTCATAATCAAAAAGAAATCCCTAGTGAAAGAATATGAAAGAACTATTGGGAGGGTTTTGTTTATAGCTCCTTTCCTATTGTCTTCGTGGATGACTGTGCAATGACCCTCCCTAAATCTAGAAGGGGAAAACCCATTACTTCATATGCAAAGAAGTCCAAGTTGTGTTTAGGGTTTGTCATCGTCCACCGACAGGGCCTGATAAACCGACTACCGTAACGTTTCTTAAGTTTTCTGTTCCTAATTTTGATGTATTTAACTGAAACTACCAACTAAAACATTCGTACAAGTAAAAATAAGAGCATCCAAAAGAAAAAGATAAAATATGATATGCAGTAGAGAAGGTCATTGTGAGGTTCTTAGGAGATAGTTAAAAAAACTGGGTTGCTATTCACAGTATAAAATTACTAATTATAGCAGTATAATTTTTTTAAAATCATATTAGCGTTGTAAACATGTAGTGACATCGTGTCGTATATTTTGTTTTTCAAAAAATGCATTTCGTCACCGTGAATTGTAAAAAACGCTCTCATTGTATTAGAAGACGTTAAAGCCGTTTTTATTGTGTTCGAACGTTATAATTGGGACTTGACATTGGTAAACGATGTTTTACGTTATGTTTGATTAAATTAGAGACATTGTCACAATTTCAGAAACGTCGTATTGAAAACGTAGTTGATAACGCCAATTTCGGGTAAAAAAAGCTCTCGTTGTAGTAAAAGTCGTTAAACCCGTTTTTATTGTGTTTGGATGTTATAATTGTGATTTTATACTAAGTTATTGATGTTTTAGTGTACTTAGTACGAAACGACGTTAATATGTTGAAAATGAGTCAAAACGAGCGTTTTTTGAAAAAACGCTCCAAAACGTGCACGTTATATATAAACGGGATGTGTTCGGTATCTTCATTTCTCACGCACGCACCATCTCTCCTCCAAACTACCTCGCCGAAATCCTCTCTTCCTGATCGCCGGAGCCACCGTCGGACCACCGCCAACCACCGCTGGACCACCGCCGGAAAAATTTTCCGGTGAGTTTTTCAAATTTTTTTTTACAAGTTATAGATCTTGATGTGGTGATTTCAAATATGTTGTTAGAATTTAGAAACACACATTAAATTAGCCTAGATCTACAAAATAAAAATCTAGAAAAAAAAGCTTGAAAGAGTTTCAGTCACCCTTCCCACCGACACTAATGCAGTCGGCTCGCCCCTGCTCTTGACACTACCCGACCGAACTCGCCTCAGCTAGAGACACGAGTTGGTCAAGTTCGCCTCGCGTCTTGAGGCATGATGGACTCGCCTCGACCAAAGGGAAGACGTCGCCTCGCCTCACCTGAAGACACACGATGAAGGGAGTCGCCTCGCCTGAAGACACGCCTTGAGGAGACTCGCCCCGCCTGAAGACACGCCTTGAAGAGACTCGCCCCGCCTGAAGAAATGAGTTCACTTGTCTCGCCTTTGCTGGTGACACGAGGTGGTGAAACTCACCCTGACGGCGGAGGCGAACTGGTAAAGCTCACCCTGGCGGCGGAGGCGAACTGGTGAAACTCACCCTGGCGGCGGAGGCGAACTGGTGAAACTCACCCTGACGACGGAGGCGAACCGGTGAATCTCACCCCGCCTTTTGGGGCGACTCACCTTTTTTTTAATAGTAAATGTTTTTAAAATTTTATAATAATATATTTATGTTTATGAACTTATATTATAAGTTTGAGTAAGTTAAAATAAGGTTTACGCACTTAAATGACAAATTTTTGAAATTTTGGGGTTAAAGAGTAAAATGAGGGAACTAGGGTGTACTTGTTGTATAAAATTATTCATAATTACCTAAATATACTTATAAACTTATTTTACAAGTTTTGGGTAATTTAAAATAAAGTTTAAGTGACTAAGTAACAAGTGTAGTAAATCGAATGTCAAAAAGGTAATTTTCTTAAAGTTTGGCTAAGGTATAGTTTTGCGCTTATCATGCTTAAATCGTGTGTATAGTTCTATTATTTGGTGTTGTAACAATTAAAGTCGAATGCCTATTGTTTAATTTACTGTATTTTAAGTTTACAATTAAAGCATTAGAATGAGTTAAAGGGCTTATAGGTACAAAATGATAAGTAAAAAGGGGTTAACATGCAATTTTTGAAAACTAAAGGGATATTTATGTATAGGGCTGAAATGTTTCTGTATGAAATTGTTTATAATGATATATTTATGTTTATGAACTTATATCATAAGTTTGAGTAAGTTAAAGTAAAGTTTAAGCACTTAAATGACAAGTTTATGAAATTTTGGGGTTAAAGAGTAAAATGAGGGAACTAGGGTGTAGTTGTTGTATAAAATTATTCATAATGACCTAAATATACTTATAAACTTATTTTACTAGTTTTGGGTAATTTAAAATAAAATTTAAGTGACTAAGTAACAAGTGTAGTAAATCGAATGTCAAAAAGGTAATTTTCTTAAAGTTTGGGGTATGGTTGGTAAAGGTCCAAAAGTCTTATGTAATTTAGAGATAATATTGACCTAATATGTTATATTATAAGTTTTGGCTAAGTTAGATAAGAGTTAAGGATTACAATGATGAGTTTGGAAAGTTTTGAGGCTATACTATGATTGTTCTGTTGATTTATTATTACTTACTTGTGTAGTTAACTGGGTTGCTTCAACTTGTGCAGTGATGGATAAGTTAAAGAATGTTCTGATGAACGTCTACACCAAAAGAAGAAGAAGGACAGGAATGTGGAGCAGCCAATGACTGCTTCGTTCGGTTGTGAGCGCGCTGCCGCAGTTGATCTTCCACGGCACTCGTCTTTCCAGCCACAGCAGGGTCATGCTGAGCCTGCACGACACTCATCTTTCCAGCCACAGTAGGTTCATGCTGACCCGCCTCGTCACTCGTCATATCACCCACAGCAGCAGCCTATCATGGACCCATCCTTTACCCAGTCATTCCTTGATTCTGACCTAGTCGCACACATACCTAGGAGAAGGATGCCTGAAGCTTCATCCTCTGCAGGTGATTGGTCATCTGCTGATCTGGCCCAGCTCCATAGCTCCAGTTACAATATAGAGGGTCAGAGTAGCCACCACGTGGGGCATGTGGAGGCACATACTTCTGCTGGTGGTAGCTATCATGACCGCCGTGTGGAGCATGCGGAGGCACAGACTTCTGCTGGGTGTAGCTATCATGACCCCCACACCCCTCCAGATGCTGCATCACCAGTTGACATGGACATAGATGAGGAGGAGGAGGAGGAGGCTGAGGAGACATCTGAGGATGAGGGCCTAGACGAGGACGACCCTGATCAGGAGAGCGCGACTGATGAGGAAGCTGCTCTCGCTATGGAGCCCGTTATTCCCGCTTTCCGGAGGCTTACTGAAGTGCCAGTACTCGGTGGTCCACTACTGACTAGTGTCATCACCAGCTTCGGTGGGCATGTCGCCATTAACCTTTGGTGTAACACCCCTACCGCTAATCCTATACTTGCCGTCTAATCGTCCCGGTTACCCTACTACTCGCAGCGGAAATACAATTACTACGGCGGGTGATACAATGCCGCTAACCGCCCATACGGCTAGCAAGGCTTACACTACATACTGTAACGGTCTAATGTATAGGAAATACCGAGCTACTATAAATACCTTCCAATACATAATACCATCTACTTACAATGCTTGATTACCGAGTATCCAAAAGTATAGTTAATTACATCCTTTCTCCAGTTTACAAAAATAATGAGTTTAAACAACCTACTCATTTCTACCAATTCACAATCCTTGCATTATCCAAAAGGGTGTACCCCATGGTACACCAGCTAGTAAAAAAGGCCTATAGCCATGTACAACTTAGTACACCATTCATCATATACTAATTACACCAAAAAGAAACCATCTTGATCTCATCATACTCTTCACCCTTCACAAGCACCTGTAAAATTAAAAACAGTGCCCCAAGGGGCTCAGCAAAACGCTGCATATAAACTTCGCATATACCGCGTGCTAACTAGGGTACGCCGACTAATTGGTCGACTATACATGGAGTACATTTTATACATGCATACATGCTACTACATACAACAATACATTCATACAAGTTACATTACATACCACCGAAGGCAATACACAAGCCAAACAGCATTACAATATCATTCACAATGCTTACTTCATCATTGGTTAGCCAGTTACCCATTCGGTTTAATCGGATGTTCTTTACTCTTTTACTCGGTACACATTACTTACACAATCATACTCATACAATACTTACTTACTTTTCCATACTTACTTAATTACTCTACTTACTTACTTACTTATACTCATGTTAAGTCGGTATGACCTCCGGGCAGGGACTACACCGTCCCACCACCGGGCTTTAGGGTGGCTCACTAATCCAGAATGCTACCCATTTAAGGGGTTTGGTCCATGGAAAAGATTAAGGCCAGGATTTGGATCCAACCTCTTGTGTCTCCTCCTCCTCACGCGTGGCCGAAGCTATGTCGGACTTCTACTCATTCCAATTTACCAATTTCTTATATTAGAATGGTTAGCTAGTTAGGAATCAGTTAGAAGTCCTATACTACATTACTGGTCAATACAATACACAACGAGGCACACACACACTTCATTCTCATCCATTAATTTCATGAATTATACAAACTAGAGTTTAAGATAACATTCAACAAGGAACAATATCATATAAGCACAAGTAAGCGCAATAAATCCGATTCGTGCGTTTTATCTTATTTAGGTGATCAACTATCACACAAACACACAAATCAGAGTAGCCAAGGTAGCATACAGGGCATGAGAAGTTCATACTGTTCACCGTTGACTTGGACTCACCGACTTCCCTTCGGTGTTTGACTATTCGAATCCTATCACATACATGCGATTGAGCAGTTAATTAACTATAATTAACTTAACTCGTCTTATCTTTTACGTTTCCAGATTTATAATTACTAAGTCTCTACAATTCATACACTTACACATTGTTTACTTACCCTTCATTACTTTTAAAACTTGTTTATACCCTTAATGACCATTAAACATCATTAATCAAGTACTAATTATCTTATACTATCATTATCATCCTTTACCTTTTCTTAAAAGCCACTTTTTAAACTAATTTTTAAAGTTTTGGGTTGGTCCGGGACCTTGTCCGGGTCTTAAGTCTCGGACCATCCTGTGGTCTGAACTCTCAGGTGATTTTATTACGTGGTCCGGGTACTTGTACAGGAGCCAAGTCCCGGACCAGAAGCTGCTTTAACTCTTGAACATAATTTTTAAGTGGTCCGGGTCCTTATACATAAGGTAAGTCCCGGACCAGAACATTGGCAATCTTTCGGACAGTTTTATTGGGGTGGTCCGGGTCCTTGTATGGGACCTAAGTCCCGGACCACCCATTTCTTCTACTCTCGGCCTGTTTCAGTATATTGGTCCGGGTCTTCCTACAGGGACTAAGTCCTGAACCTGCTTCTACTTTGTAAAGATTTGCAGTTTTCTTCCTCTGTTACATTCCTTACTTTGTCCAATCAATTCCCTATTGTTCCTACACTTAATCCCACATGTTTAAGCACCTAATTAACATTCTAAACATCCTTAAATCCATTACTAACCTTTTGCTTCTTTCCATACTAATTCCCACATTATTTTTCTAAGTTTCATTTCAACACTTGTATTTATTCTTCCTAGTCTTGTTATGCTACAGATTTTGGTTCCCTCTTCTACCACTCATGGTTTCCTTTCCTAATGCAATTTCTAAGGTCTAAATGCATTATCTACCACTCTAGCTCTACCCACTACTCAGCTCCTTCTCAAAACTGTTTTAAAGTGTTTTTCTACTTATTTCTAGCTCTTAAGTGTTCTAGTTTCCTAGGTAAAATTTGACATAGTCTCCCCTAAATTTTAACATTCTCACCACATTTTTTTACTCACACATTGTCATTTTTCAAACCTGTTCAACACACATATTATCAATATACATACTAAACATTAAACACTCATTTAACTCCTGCACACACATCATTTCTTTCCTCAAGGTTTATTCAAGTTTTTAATCATCTTTTAAAGCTCTAAAACAGTTTGGTTCTCTTCCACACTATACCACTACTCAAGACCATTTACAATACTCATTCCAAGATTCTAAAACATGTTACATAAAGCATACAAAAACTACACAAGGTGAGTGCAATTTACCTTGATTTCTTTCTAGCTTTTCTTTCTTTCTTCTTTCTTCCTTCCTTTACATTCCTCTCTTCTTGACCAACCGGTTATAGAAGCTCAATGTTCTAAAGCTACAGCCCATTGATATACAACCATTTTAATTCAAACTAACCCTTAAATCATCTTAAAGCTTTAAGGTATATTTTTAGGGTTTAGGAAATGCATTACCTTGCAAGTATATAGGAGGAGTGTTGGATAGCAACAAGAGAAAGATTTCCACTCCACAAGAGATGCCAAAATTGGCTGGAGAAGCAAGGAATAAGAAGTTCAAAACTTGGAAATTTCTATTTTACAAATAAGAGCTAAAAATGCTAGTTTTTCGAATTTCTTTTTACCTTATACCAACAAGGTGAAGGAGGAGCTTCTAATGATGGTCCCGATCTTCAAAAACAGCCATACCCATGGAGATGAAAATGGGTATTTTCGGATTTGGTAAAGAGGGGAATGATCTCCTTGATGAGAGGAATCCAGTTGAAATACCCCAAACCTTGGTATGTTGGTTAAACATTAAAACATGATTTATTAAGACTAAAAAGAGTCTTAGAAACATTAGTAAACAATTTAAACAAAAGCAAACACAAAATGTGCTTTAAAGTCAATAAGAGCTAAAATGTGCTCTAAGCTTGGAATAAGCTTGGGTAAGACCTAATGAACTTACCAAGACCTTATATGTATATTAATGAACATATTAAATCAATTACCAAAGAAAACCAAGCTTGAAAACAAGTTAAAACACAAAATGTGCTTTAAGAAGTCTTAAAGCACATTTTTGAAAAATTGTATTGTAAATGAGTTTTGAGTGGCTAAATGTCCATCATTACTCTTAAATATATATGTGTACTATATAGTATCACATTTGGGTGGCTATATTAATGGGAAATCAAAAATTTCACTTCTAAGTGCCTTGTTTAGGTGAATAGTGATTTTTATAAGCTAGTTTATAACATATGTTGTATTAAGTAATTAAATTGACAAACAAAGACTAATATACCCTCATTATAATATATGGGGCCGGTTTTCTAAGTGTGGTGACTCACCACTCTCTAGTTGATATAATAAGTAAGTAAAGAAAATTAATTAAACTTACTTTTTACTTTATAAGCATAAATATCTTCTTAAAAGCAAATCCTATCTCATTCTCATTTCTTTCCTTCATTTCCCACGGTCACAATCTTCTTCTTCCTTCCTTCTTGCTGCTCTCTCTCGGTAATACTACTACCACCATAGAAACTCCACCTTTGACCTCTTGCTAAATCAAGCTCACTTGTCCAAATCAAATTCTAAGACCACCAACCTCTTCCTCTCATCAAGCTCTTCATTCCTATCTACTCAAAACTCCAAGAGCCCCATTTCGGTGCCAAGGTGTTCCACCATTGAAGGAGCTTGAGCTTTTATTTTGACATATTGTTGATCTCCTTTGCTTCTAGGTAAGGAATCTCAAAGAAAAATCATGTTTCCTCCATGTTTTTACCTTGACCGAAAATACACATTGATATAGCTCTTTGTGTGACCTTGTTCTAGCTTCATTTCAACTCTTCATGGACTAGGTGGAGTCCTCTCTTGTTATATATTCAAACTCTCCACAAAGATCAAGGTAAAACAACTACATTAATGTTTTTGAAACAATGTAAAATTAGGGTTTACAATGAGATGAAGCTTATAGCTTGAATACTCATTATAATGTTTGTAGATTGTTGAGAACTTGACAAGGAATCAAAATACCATACGGTTTTGTAAGGAATCAAGAAGGAAGTGTTTTGGAAAAGAGGTAAATCTACTAACCTAATGTTGTTTTATGCCTTAGGAGAAATGAGCTTATAAATGCTTATTAAAACTACCTAAAGAGCAAATGGTGAATGACTTAGTAAAGTGTTCTCAAGAGACTAGTAAAAGGCATATGTGTGTTGAGTGTATTTGCAGGTCAAAGGCAAATATATTGTGGAAATTCAGTGTTTAAGAGTTAAGCACCTTAAGGGCCTAAGAGCCATGAATTTTAAGGGCCTAAGTGCCATGCAATTTAGGTTATGCTTTATATTGTAATGTGGTGTGATTTGAGTAAAGTTTTGTGTGGGAGAGTGTTCTTGGTGATTCTAGATGTTCTTGTGTGTTTAATGGAGAAAACAAAGTGTTTAGGCTTAGAAATGTTCTAGGGGAATCCATGTCAAAATTTAGGTAAGAATCAAGAAGTTCCAAGTGTTTACATAAGGTTTGGTGAGTTAGAGGTGTTAGGAAATGACTAGGTGTTTTATTAGAGAAGATATAATGTCTTAAGTGTTCTAGGGTGTGACAAGGACTTAGGCATGAGCTTGAGGTTTTAGTATGTACCAAAGTCATTTTGGACTTAGATAAAGACTTAGGCAAACTTTGGTAAAATAAGGAGAAAGTGTAAGCCTAGGAAAATGGATTTCAAGGATGACATAAGGAGTTTTAGTTTGTAAGAAATGATGTTTAAGTAATGATGTTGTGTGGAAGAAATATCTTGGTATAATGATTAGAATAGGCAAGGAATACCACTTAGAAACTTAAGAAGAAGATACTATAAGTGTTGGAGGCTTTGGGGAAATTTGGTTAAGTGTTTAAAGGCTTGGAAATTGAGCATTTTGCCTTGTCCGAACTTCCGTCCGGACATGGAAGTTCGGACAGGCTTTGTTGGGTAAGGATTTTTGCACACTCGAACCTGTGTCCGAACTTGGGAAGTCCGGACACATGTTCGGACGCATGGACTTCCGCGTTAAGAGATTCTCGACTCACGTCCGAACTTCCGAAGTCCGGACACAAGTTCGGACGTGTGTCTGTTTTCTGTCTAAAATCACGGCTTGTGTCCGAACTTGGAAGCTCGGACACAAGTTCGGACAGGCCACTGTATGGACCGAAAATTATTGTTTTAAGATGGGAATTGTTATCTAAAAATGGTAGTAGGTTAGTAATGATATTATAAGGTTATGTAAGACATGTTAGGTGGGTTTTAAAGGCAATTAAAAGGATGAAAGGTTGTAATAAGTGTAAAATAAAAATAAACTAGTGATGTTGAGTAGATAATGTTAACAATGGACTAGTGCGTAAATTAACCGACGTTACTAATGTGTTTAGGATTCTCTCAAGGTGGAAACCAGTCGAGGCAAGGACCGAGGTATGGTTTTCTTGCAGTCTGTTGTCTACCGGTTTACACCGGCTTGGATGTTGTTTGCTTTTCTGTGTGTTACGACCTTATAAGATTAAGGCATGAAAAGAGTTTACAGTTGTTATACATTAAGATGTTGTAAGGTTGTGACTCCTTTCCCTTGGTTGTTTAACAAGACCTAAATGTTTGCTTGTATGTGACCTAACAAATATTGTGTGATCACTAACAAGTGCTAATTGGGGGAAGTGAGGAGTCCGGTTGTTCCGGCCACGCGTGTGATGGATGGGGGTCGATATCATATCCGGTTCGGCTCTCTTGGTGTATGTATAGGTGGTATTCCAATTTGGTTTCTACCTTCCCTTAGCTTATCCAAAGCTAGTTACTGACTCACGTCGGGCCACAGGGGCATACGTATGTTATTTCGGTGTGCTTGGGATTACTATATCCGACACACCTTTTGGTATAAGTTAACCGTTCTATATAACCGGACGGTAACGAGGATGGTAACGAGCTTAACATGGGATTGGTAAAAATCTCTAGGTCATATGGGATACTAACTATGGTGGAAGGTTCCTTGTGAGAACCGATTTTATGGTGTTATGTGATATGGTGTTGTGCTATGCAAATTCCCCTTGCTACTATGATATATATATGTATATGTTGGATGTTTTAAAATGAATGCCATGTTATCATGACAATGGTTGCGCGTATCCCGGTAGCCGATGGGCTGCGCGTTAGCCATACCAGCAAAGGTTGCTGACCCCTCGGGGGCTCCATATTCTATTGCAGGATGAGATCGATGAGACGAAGAGCAGAGTGGCTCTAGGTCCTAGGTTGTTGATGTATTTTGGTATGTTGGTTTGTTGAGCCGGGATGCGCCTGTGCTCCCGAGGCATTACATTTGTGGTACCGTTTGTTAAACAGTGGTGGAGGTTTACAGTTGATAGTGTTGATGTAAATTAAATACTCGGTATGGATGCTTATGTTTATATGTGGATGTTAGGTTCTATGCTCGGGAGTCTGATCATCAGACCGATACACTTGTATGTATTCTGCCTAGTTAACCACGTGGGTGGTTAATGGCGTTGTAACACCAAAGCGTTTAGTTTTGTTTGGTTGGTTAATTCCGCTGCGATTTCGGTAGTTGTTAGGAGCGTTGTAGGGGTGTTACACCAGTGGTACTAATTTTGTAATTTTTGGAGAAGCTTTGAGTGCTTAACAAGAGGAGAGAAGATGGTGGCTGTATGGGTGTTCAAAATCGCCATAGAGGCAGCTTGAGGAGGAAGAAAATCAGAGAGTGAGGAGTGGTTACGGTGGGGAATGAGAGGGAGTAGTAGGAGAGAGAGGGTAAAAAGTGAGGTTTTTACTTTTTGCTTTACTTTTGTCTTTTGTAAATAAGGGATAATTAAGAGAGAGGGGGGGGGGGGGGGGGGGGGGGTGGAGTACAAACCGCCCCATACCCACACACATACATATTTTGAGTTTTTATTTTCAATAGTGGACACACTAGTTTAGTTTATTTACACTCACACCCCACTACTTCTCGTTTTTACAGTTTTTACTACCGGAACCCGTTTTCCTGAATTTTCTCGCTTAATTGATTTTATTGGCTCTAGACCTTCATTAATGTTTATTAATGACTATTTGGTTGACCAAAATTATTACGAGTCTATTTGAGCCGCTTAAAGTCGCGTTTTCCCAGTTTCCTCGAAAAACGCGCTTTACGGTTCGTTTGTGTTTTTAATCCGTTTTAAGGATCCTTTTTCTTTGGGATTTGTTCCCTCATGATTATTTAGGTGTAATTAAGCTTCTAAAATCTTAATTAGCCTAATTAATCACTGTTTTAAATTTCAGGGTATTTCAATTTACCCCCTTAAGGAACTTTGCCCTCAAATTGCTCAAGGTTAATGGTTTAATAATTCTACTCATTTGGCAAACCAATTGCCATAATGTATCTTACTACCACCTACGAGGTGTTCACTTCCTCTACATTACAAGCATACAAAAATCAAGCACAATATGCAATTACCAAACACAATATACGATTTCCAATACACATCATTCCACAATACACATTACCATTGAGTCAATACCATACAACACCCATACATCACACATTGTACATACACACCAAATACACTTCGCACTACGTGTGCCATCAAAACATACTACAATACATACACACTATGCAATGCTAACCCGAAGCAATGCAAAAGCAAAATGGCTCTACCCCCCTTAAAAGGGGTACGCCCCGTACCCTCTAAGTACTAGACAATCTAGTCTATAAACAACTGTGGGTACTTCGCCTTCATGGCATCTTCTAACTCCCATGTTGCTTCTTCGACATCATGGTTTGACCACAAGACCTTCACCATTCGCACTGACTTATGGCGAGTGTCTCTGGTCTTCGTATCAAGAATTCTAACAGGAGTCTCGACATATCTCATTGTCGGCTCAATGGATAATTTCTCAGGCTCTAGGACATGAGAAGGATCAGCAATGTACTTCTTGAGTTGTGACACATGAAAGACATCATGGACACGCCCCAACTCCTCAGGTAAAGCTAACCTGTAGGCTACATATCCAACTCTCTCAGTGATAGTGTACGGCTACAAACTTCGGGCTCAGCTCGCCCTTCTGGCAAAATCGGAATACGCCCTTCATAGGTGAAACACGCAAGAACACTTGGTCGCCCACGGCGAACTCAAGGTCGCGTCGTCGCACATCCACATAGGATTTCTGTCTATCTTGGGCTACTTTCATGTTAGCTCGAATTTGCTGAACTTTCGCTTGGACTTGTTCTAGGTACTCCGGTCCTATGATGACCGTTTCACTCGACTCATCCCAACACAAGGGGGTACGACAAGGTCTACCGTATAAAGCTTGGAAAGGTGACATCTTAATCGAAGCGTGATAACTATTATTGTATGAAAACTCGATAAAATGAAGCTTATCTATCCAACTCCCCTGAAAATCTAAGGCACATGCTCTAAGCATGTCCTCCAGTGTCTGGATGGTCCTTTCTGTCTAACCGTCGGTCAGTGGATGGAAGGCGGTACTCAGCTTTAACTCTGTACCCAGTGCTTTTCGTGTAGCTCTCCAGTATCTCGAAAGAAATCTGGTATCGCGGTCAGATACTATAGTCTTCGGGACTCCGTGGTGTCGAATAATCTCCTTGTCGAATAGCTCCGCGAGCTTCACCACCTTCCAGGTGTCCTTCATCGTATGAATCGGGCAACCTTGGTGAGGTGATCGACTACTACCCAGATCAAGTTGAGTCCTCCCCTGGCAGGTGGGAGTCCTACAACAAAATCCATGGAGATGTCATTGAATTTCCACTTCGGAATTGGCATAGGTTGCACTATTCCGCCCGGTCTTCTGTGTTAGAACTTTACTTTCTGGCATGTTAGGCATCTCAAAACATACTCTGTCACATCGGATTTCATTCCAGACCACCAGAAGTACCTCTTCATGTCTTTGTACATCTTGGAGGCTCCCGGATAGACGGATAGTGTAGAACTGTGTGACTCTCGCAGGATGCGATCCCTCAGCTCAGCATTGCTTCAGGAAATGCATAGCCTGCCATTCAGCCGGATCAGACCATCTTCATGTAGCTTGAAGTCATACTTCTTCTTCTCAAAGGTACCGTCGGTGATTTTCTGTCTGATCTCGGTCATATAAGGGTCACTCAACTGAGCGTCTCGCACCTCGTCAACCAAGCTAGAAGAAGCGAGTAGCGAATGGAGCGAGTGTGCTCGACGACTCAGGGCGTTGGCTACAACGTTTGCCTTCCCTTCCTTATACCGCAGGTCGATGTCGTAATCTGAGAGAAACTCCATCCACCTTCTTTGTCTCAAATTCAATTCTTTTTACGTGAATACATACTGTAAGCTCTTGTGGTCGGAATAGATGGTGATGCTTACCCCATAGAGATAATGTCGCCATATCTTCAAGGCGAAGACAATGGATCCTAACTCTAGATCGTGAGTCAGGTAATTCTCCTCATGCTTTTTCAGTTGGCGGGAGGCGTAGGCTACCACCTTGCCATGCTGCATGAGTACACATCCCATTCCCTTGCCTGATGCATTACAATATACCTCAAATCCCTCTGTGCCCTCTGAAAGAGTAAGAATGGGCGCTGAGGTCAATGAGTCCTTTAGGCTCTGGAAGGATACCTCGCACTCGTCTTTCCATACAAACGGTGCATCTTTCTTTATCAATGTTGTTATGGGCTTAGCGACTTTCGAGAAGTCCTTTACAAATCTCTGATAATAACCGGCTAGACCAAGAAAGCTCCGAATGTCGGTGATAGTCTTAGGTCAAGGCCATGATCGTACAACTTCAATCTTAGATGGATCAACTGAAATACCTGCGCTCGAGATGACATGACCGAGGAATGATACCTGATCTAGCCAAAACTCGTATTTGGAGAACTTCGCATAAAGCTGGTTCTTGCGCAGTGTCTCAAGTAATTTCCTGAGGTGGTTAGCATGCTCTTCTGCTGATTTCGAGTACACAAGGATGTCATCGATGAAGACTACAACAGAAGTGTCTAACTGATCACTAAATAGCCGGTTCATTAGGTCCATGAACTTAGCTGGTGCGTTTGACAAACCGAATGGCATGACTGTGAATTCGTAGTGGCCATATCTGGTACGGAATGCCGTTTTCTCTATATCTTGCTCTCTGATAGCAATCTGATGATACCCAGATCGGAGGTCAATCTTGGAGAAGACTGAAGCTCCTTTCAGCTGGTCGAATAGGTTGTCGATGCGTGGTAATGGGTATTTATTCTTGACGGTGACCTCATTCAATTCGCGGTAGTCGATGTAGAGTCGGAGACTACCGTCCTTCTTCTTCACGAAGAGGACCGGTGCTCCCCAGGGTGATACGCTCGGGCGTATAAACCCTTTGTCGAGAAGGTCGCGCAACTGCTCTTTGAGCTCTGACATTTCTGCTGGTGCCATACGGTACGGTGCCCTAGCAATAGGACCAGTACCAGGCAGGAGATCAATCTCAAATTCAACAACTCTTTGAGGTGGCACACCAGGCAGCTCCTTCGAGAATTCGTCGGGGAATTTAGATACAATCGGTACATCGGTATTGAACTCTGGATCTCTCTCTCCAGGTCTTGTACATAGCAAAGATACACATCGTGCCCCATTCCGAGCTCCCGGTACATAGCCATAGTAGAGATGACTGTGGTCGAAGGCTCTCTCGGTCTCTGGCGGTAAGATACGGTAACCCCAGAAGGACTCTTGAGCAGCAATTTATGCTTGGCGTAGAGGATTCGCCCCTTGTGCCGCTCCAACCAGTTCATCCCGACTATCAAGTCAAATCCCAATCCATTAAATTCGATGAAGGAGATGGGAAACTCTTCGCCCTTGATTCAGATCGTGGCTGATTTATAATACTTGGTACATCGTACTCGCTCCTTCGACGGGAGAGTAACCAAGAAGTTCGGTAGCTCATCCGCATCTAGCCCCAACCTCTTCGCGAATGATGGCGATACAAAGGTGTGAAAGGCGTCAAAGTCGAATAATACTGAGGCATCAATGCTGTTCACTGGGAAGGTTCCCGTTAAGATGGTGCCGCTCTTACCGGCTTGTGCTTCGGTTAGGATACTCAGGTTACCTTCGGTACCGAGTCCACAACCTATTGATTCACAAGTTCGTAAGTAATGATGGTGGACACAAGTGGAATTTAATAATCAACACTGCTCTTTATTGATAAACCAACCATCATACATACCGTGTCTCTAATACACGTTACTAATATATTACACGATACTACAAATTTACTACTTCCTAAAGGTAAGGTTCAGACGTCCTGGTTTTAGGTGTGTGGCATTAATTATTGCCGGTGGTGCCGTATTCAACTTGATCATCTTGATACCGTGATACAACAACCTAGACTTCCCACCCATGATTAGGACATCTCTTGATCTCAATACCAGTTTCTCTGCGAGGTCCACACGCTTCTGCTCGCTATACAAAAATACGGCGTCATCACCAATGGACCAAGACACTACGGGCACTCCTTGTTCAAGAGATTCTGTCATCTCGTCCTTATCTTGGTGTAACCCAAGTCGTCCTTCTTTCTCATAGAAGTTGACGATACAGAGGTCCGCTTCAAGTGCGGGGATCAGATCATCTTCACATTGTTGTGTAAGTTCTACAGCTTGTGCAACAAACATCTTGAATTCAGAGGGTATTGTTGGTGACGTCGCTCCGTCTTGTATTCGAGTCTTTTGGTATGTCTTGGTATAAGGATTCCAATCCTTTCCCAAGCACATCATCTTCAGCTTCATCTTCGCTCCACCAGGGAATTCGGGTGTGTAAAATCCTCCTGGATCCGTCCCTAGTTCGTTGCATCGTCGGATGATTGAAATTTGTGCTTCAGGTGTCAGGTATCCCTTTAATAAAATCATACCTGGTCGGATGACCTGACACTGCTCATTGGAGAAATGGTAAGTGGTGACGTCGGTCTCTTCTTGATTTGGGCTTGATGGTATCGGGTAGTAGATATTTGAAATACCCCGAACTTAAACATAAGGATTAAAATTGATCTAATAGGTATTTAAGGGCCTAATGGTACCTAATTAATATTGGTAAGGAGAATAAATCTAAAAAGGAATAAAGAAACGCTTAAAAAGCGAAAAACGCTAAATAAGCGTTAAAATAACCATAGGAGGTACGAGACCTCGGTTGGAGTATTATAGGGATTCTAAAGGTTTAATAAGACCTAAATAATATATGGGAACAACTTCCAAAGAAATCGGATCCAAATAATGAATTAAAACGCTAATCGAGCTTTAGAGCACGTTGTTCGAGGTAACCGGGAAAACGTGTCTTTAAGCGGGTCAAATAGACTCGTAACAATTTTGGTCAACTAAATAATCATTAATAAATATTAGTGAAGCTTTAGAACCAATAAAATCAATAAAACGAGAAATTAGTAAAAACTGTCAAAAACGGGAAGTTGTGGGGTAGAAACATAAATAGACCAAACTTATGTGTCCACTTTTAAAATAAAAGGTAAACTGTGTGTGTGTGCTGTGTGTGTGTCCGATTTGGACCCCTCACTCACACTCTCTCACATATGTGTCCACTTTGAGTCTTGAGATGTGTGAATGTGAATATAAGATGTGGTATTAAGATTAAGAGAATTGTGTACCGTGAATGGTTAAGCACATGTGTGAACTTTGAGGACAAAGTTCTTTTAAGGGGGGTAGATTGAAATACCCCAAACTTAGATATGGTGTTTAAATGATAAACTAAGATATAAGGAGGCTAAATAATGCCTTAGAAACATTAAGAAACATTTCTAATCAAAGAAAATATAAGGAAACACCAAAAGAGCAGTTTAGCAAAAACGTGCTCTAAGCTTGGAGAGACTTGGGAGAGTACCCAAATATTGTTCTAAGACCTTAGTAATATCCTAATGGTCATTTTAAATCAATTACCAAAGAAAACCAAGCTTGAAAACAAGTTAAAACACAAAATGTGCTTTAAGGAGTTTGAAAAATTGTCTTGTAAATGAGTTTTGAATGGCTAAATGTCCATCATTACTCTTTAATTAACATGTGTACTATATAGTATCACATTTGGAAGTCTATATCAATGGGAAATCAAAAATTTCACAACAATGTGCCTTGTTTTGTGAATAGTAAATTATTTAAGCTAGTTTATAACATAAGTCATATAAGTGAGATATTTGGTCAACAATGACTTAAGTACCCCTTGTTACTAATGGGGGCCGGTTTCTTATAAGGTGAGTCACCACCTTCATGACTCATTAGGCAAAGTTTTGTAAAGCAAAAGCACTATTCACCTTTTACATAAATATCACACTTTATTAGTTCTCTCTCCTCACTTCTTCATTCTCCTTTGTTTCTCACGATTTCTTGCTCTCTCTCCCTTCTCCATTAACGTGAAGAGCAACTCCATGCTAGCTCCATCTAGCCTTGCACACAACTCACTCATTTTAGCTCCAAAACCAAAACAAATTACATATTCTTCTTAGTTAGCTCAAGCTCTCTCTTTCTATCTTTTCAAAACTTCAAGAGCTTCATTTTGGTGCCAAGTCAAACCACCATTAGAGGAGGAAATTCAAGTTTGGAGACTCCATTGGCTTCTCCATTCTCTTAAGGTAAAGAAAGTGTAAGAAAATCTAGGTTCCCACCATTTTCTTCCTTGTCCGAAAATTTACACTCATGGGACTCCATGTTTATGCCTTGTTCTAGCTTGTTTTCTACTCTTCAAAGGATTGAGGAGGTCCTTCTTGCTTCATATCCAAGCTTGTCTTGAGAAACCAAGGTAAAACAATCACCTTAATACCTTAAAGCATATTTTTAACCTAGGGTTTGTTCCTTAGGGTTAATGTGTTATCTAGTACTCATTGGAATCATTGGATATTGGTTAGAACATTGCCAAGGAGATACACATTGGTGACCGAGATTGAACAAAGAAAAACCTAAGGAAGAAAGCTTTTTAAGCTTGTAAAAGAACAAGGTAAATTACTTACCTTAAGGTGTTTTATTGTTTAAGGGAATGGGATTTAGATATGTGATGAGTTTAGTGTAGAGTTTACATTAGAAAAAGGGTTATATAAAACCTAGGAGAAACAATGAGCATATATGTGAACTTGTGACTAAGGAGCAAATGAGGAAAAAAAGATAGTTTAAGAACATCAAGGTGAATTACAAGAAGCATTTTATTTCAATGGGAGCTTTGTTGTGTGTATTCGCAGGTTGAAGGCAATATATGTGGAAATTCAGTGGTTAAGATTATTGTCATTTAAGGGCCTAAGTGCCAAGCATTTTAAGTTTAAGCACTATATGATGATGTGGTGTGGTTTTGGTGTAAATTGTGTGTTAAGGTGTTGTGATGAAAATTGAGTGATTTGGTTGTTTGATGGAGAAAAACCAAGTGTTTGGATGTAACTATATACTAGAGAACCCATGGCAAAATTTAGAGGAGAACCTAAGTGTTTAAGATATTCTAAGGAGATTTCATGACTAAGGAAGTACTAGGAAGTTCTAGAGGTGTCTTGATGAAAGAGGGTGAGATTAGGGTGTTTAAATGACTTGTAATGACTTAGGCGTCACTGTGAAGGATTTAGGAAACAAAAGAGTGTACTTGGGTATTTAGGACTTAGGTAAATGTTGATAAAAGAAGCTAGAAAACTTGGGTAAGTTAGATGTAAGTGAGGGTGAAACTTTGAAATGGTTAGGTGAGAACTAGAGTATAGAATCTAAGGAAGGTTTGGTAAATGCAATAAGGCTGGGAAGTGGTGTACATGGTGTGGTCAAGTTCTTAAGGAGGGAGCATTTGGTTAATTGAAATTCTTGGAATGCATGTGAGAAATGTAAGAAAATAAGTGCTAAGTGTTGGGAGCTTTGTAAGAATTGAGTAAATGTTTGAGAAGATCTTTGGAAGTTGTTTTAATGAGTTTGGTGGAGGTTATAAGGTGGGTTTAAGGTGCCAAGATGGTGTTGGACCTATTAGGACACTTGTGGAAGAGCTTGGAATTGAAAGAGCAATTTAAGAGAAAATCTGTAGTGGACCGACCCAGGGTCCGACCCAGTTTTGGGTCGGTCGGGCCATGTTGAGCCAGCCGGAATGTCTCTGGACTGGACCGACCCAGAGGGTTTGGGTCGGTCGGCTTAGCTTTGGGTCGGTCGGGCAAATTTAATGTAGGAAAATGGGTTCTGCAATGGACCGACCCAGAGGGTTTGGGTCGGTCGGTCTAGCTCTGGGTCGGTCGGATGGGTTTCAAAAGACGGAAGAGTTTCTGTAATGGACCGACCCAGGGGTTGGGTCGGTCGGTGGGTCGGTCGACCCTTAACACTTAAAAAAAAAAAGAAATTTTGAATTCTAAGAATGGTAATAGGTAATGAGGTATACCTTTGGTAGGGTGGTAATGATTAGGACCCTAAGAACTTAAGGAATTAAGTTAAGATTAAGTATAAGTTTTAATGTTTAAAAATTAAGTGGTAAGCTAAGTGGCAAAGACTTGAGAGGTTATTGAATGGGAATCCTAGGGACTAAGTGAGTTAAGTAAGGTGCAAATAACTAATGACCTAAAAATGAATGAATGTTTTAGGTTTGTGAATTGGGACCCCGAAGAAGGTTAAACAAACAACGATCGACGGTGAACGGTACAATCCTTCTTGTGACCTGCTTGCTAACGAGGTGTCCCTCGGCTTGTGTGCTATCTGTTTAATTGCTATGACTAAAACAAGATAAAGCATGCAACCGGTATATTTGTTCTCGTTGTGTTTGTGTTATCTTTACACTAACCCGCGAGACTTGAGATTGTTACTAACCAAGTTTAGTACTTACTGAGTTAAGAATAAGAGTTAAGTTTGGTGGTTGTTGGTTAATGCCCGTTAGGGCTTAGCTAGCACATGGTGATTAAGATGTCTACTAACTGGAACTTGAGTGAGGAAACCCGGGACCGATCTCCGGTCATGCATGCTAAGGAAAAAGGGGGACGGTATCTGAATCAGATCCGCCCTCCGCTTAAGGACTTGTCTTCGGACTTGTAGCCTAGGGCCGGTTGCCGGCTCAGCTACGCTGGACTCCCGTCCAGAGTAGGTGGCATTAAGATGGTGCGGTGGGATCACCTAAATCCCAGGTTCGAATTAAGCTACAACCAATCCCTTCCAGGAAAGGTTTGTATACTGAGATTAAGATTAAGATTAAGGTAAGGTAAGGAACTGAGATTAAGGAAATGAGGACTAAGGAGGGGGTTACTAACCCACTTGATAAGGGAACGCTTGAGTCGTTCATTGTTTGTGAACTATATATGTTCATCTGTGGTTATTGTTATTGCACTTCATATTATGCTTGTGTATGTAATCAATTTCCATGCTATCGACAATTAGTCGTCGTAGCCCCGTTAGCTTGGGGGCCATGAGAGGGTGTACCAGCATTCGTGCTGACCCCCTCGGGGGCTATTTTTACACTTGCAGGTAAGAGACCCATGAGGACGCACTACGAGAGTAGGAGCGGTTAGACTTAGGGTGGGATGTTTATTTTGAGTTCGGGTTGCGCCTGTGCACCCGACTGTTTATATTTAAACTGATGTAAGGTTGAGATTGTTAAGATACTTGTACTCGGTTGGTTGTATTGTGGATGGTGATGTTTTGAGTTGGATAAGTATTTGGATAAGTATTGTAAATGTTAAGGCCGGTATATTCTAACGATCAGACCGTGGCAAGGTCCAGGTGTTATTTATTTCCGCTGCGACGTATTCGATTAAGTGTTCAGTTTTGCGATAACCACGAATGGCTTTGGATGGGGTGTTACAAAAAGTGGTATCAGAGCGTAGTTACGCTCTGATCAAGAAATACCGGACATGAGTAACCACCGAGTTAGGATATAAGTTAAGGAATAAGTGATGGGTTAAGGGTGTGAGAAGTTAGAGTGAGTAGAGTCAGATGACCACTAATAAGTGTGGATCGTCTTTACGTCTACGGACGTTATAAATTCGTTAACCGAAACAGTGGTGAATACAAATCTAATGTGAGTTATGCTTGTTCAGATGGCAGGACGTCCTAGGGGAAGCCGAGGTCGCGGCCAGGGTGAGGATACTTCAGGAATACCTGGAGGGCAGACGATCGCAGAGATCGTAGCTGCCGCATTAGGGCATATGGGCTATCAGCCTGGTGTGGGTGCACCACCTCCACCGCCACAACCTAGGGAACCAAACTGGGTGAAGAGTCTAGCAGATCTTCGACCCGCGCACTTTAAGGGGGAGACCGATCCCGCCAAGCTTGAGGCGTATATCTCCGAGCTGGAGGACCGCCTTCGAGACCCTTGATGTCCTTGCTGGGATCAAGGTGCGCCTAGCTGCTTTCTATCTGAAGGGGGCGGCAGGCGATTGGTGGAAGCTGGTGAGGGCCGAGCATGTGGCCAATCCAGAGTTCGGCTGGGAGCAGTACACCGCCTTGCTACGAGCAAAGTACTACCCCGCCCATGTCCAGACGAAGAAGCGCTTGCAGTTGGATGCGCTTAGGCAGACGGACAAGATGACAGTGGACGAGTATTACTCAGAGTTCACCGCCTTGCTCCGTCTTCTGCCAGGTCTTGGATATTCTGACCAGATCTTGGTGGACCGCTTCTATGGCAGGCTTAGCCATCGACTCCGCTACGGCATGGGGCCGACGAGTTACACTACCTTGCAGGTAATAAGAATGATTGAGATTTGAGTAAGTAGTGAGTAAGATTTAGATTATGAGAAATAAGTGTGACTAATACTATGGAAAAGCAGGAGTGCTATCATGCCGCTGCTAAGGTTGAGATAACCATCCAGCTGAGGGACGAGGAGAATGCAAAGAGGAAGAGTGCTGGTAAGAGCTCAGAAAGTCAAGGGCAAGGAGGGTACAAGAAACAAAAGTACCAGCCTCAGGCCCAGAAAAATCAGAACCCAAAGGGGAGGGAGGAAAAGGAGAAGGCTTCGGAAGAGCCATTGAAGTTGACATATGCTATTGCAGCTACACCCCCGCGCTCTAAGGCGCCAAAGGGTAAGGAGTTGATATTAAATGAGTTAAGAAACAAATTAGTAACCATTTGAGATATGAGAATTGACAATGTGAATCCTCAGGATCTGAGACTGAGAAGGGAGCCGGTGGTGGCTACCAGCGACGCTTCATCTGTAGATGGTGTCACAAGGACCACCCGGGCTCGACTGTAAGGGTAATAAGGTGGAGTGCAACTTTTGTGGAGTTACGGGCATCGAGCATATGAGTGTTACCGGAACCCTGCTAGCAGAGCCTATAGGCCCGATACCAGGGGCAAGGGCAAGACCGATCAGGGAGCTGGATCTGACGGTCAGAGGAAGGTGCAGCAGCCGGCGGACAAGAACCCACGGGTGACCCAGAAGACGGGACCCACTTTACACATGGTGGACCGGGACGATGAGCCTGAACCCTCATCGAGACCAGGTACCACTATAACCATTTAATAATAAAAACTACCTGCTTACCGCATTATCATGCATGCTTGGTGAATAAATGAGTTAAGCAAGAATAAGATGAGATTAGAACTTAAGTAAGACATAACCCATTACCACTTTAGGAAGATTCAACATTTGCTACCCAATACCATCTACATCTAACCCGGAGCACACCACATCGAAACCATAGACTTTCCAACCGAACAATGTCAGGTTATCCGCCCAGGTATGATTTTATTAAGGGGATACCTGACACCCGAAGCACAAATAGCCATCATCAGGAGATGCAATCAACTAGGAATGGGACCGGGAGGTTTTTACACACCGGAGTACCCAGGGGGAGCAAGGATGAAATTAAAGATGATGAGCTTGGGCAAGGATTGGAATCCGTATGCCAAGAATTACCAAACCATGAGGGTGCAAGATGGAGTCTCACCACCGGGAATACCCGAAGAGTTCCATCCAGTTATTACACAAGTCGTGGAAATCGCTCAGCAGTTGGAAGCTGAACCGATTCCAGACATCCAGGCAGACATTTGCATTGTAAACTTCTACGAAAAAGATGGGAGACTGGGACTACACCAGGATAAGGACGAGACAACGGAGTCTTTCGAAAGAGGGATACCCGTAGTGTCTTGGTCCATTGGGGATGATGCAGAGTTTTTATACGGCGAGCAGAAGCGTGCGGACCGTGCAAATAAGATAGTACTTAAGTCAGGTGATGTATTGATTTTGGGAGGAGAATCAAGGATGTTATACCATGGGATTAAGAGAATCAAGCTGAATACAGCACCATCAGCATGTCAATGCGACGCATATGAGACCAGGAAGATTAAACCTAACCTTTAGAATATTAGCCATGTAATGTTAGAATGAGATGTAAGATTGAAGCACATGTTGTAAACAGGATGGTCATGAATAAAATAACAGTGTTGTTCATATAAATTGTTACGACTCTTGTTATACCATCAATACTCATGAAGCTTGTGAACACAATTAGGTTATGGACTCGGTACGGAAGGTGCACTAAGCATACTTACAGAGGCACAGGCCGACGCCAGCGGTACTATCCTCACCGGCACCTTTCCGATTAATGAGATTGAGGCATCAGTTCTCTTCGACTCAGGGGCCTCGCATACCTTTGTCTCGGCATCATTCGAGCAGGTTGGGGCTAGACGCTGATGAGCTACCCGACTTCACGGTTACGCTTCCGTCTAAGGAGAAGGTTCGTTGCACTCATTACTACCGAGGAGCCACCATCAGAATTAAGGGAGAAGACTTTCCAATCAGTTTCATTGAGTTCAGTAAGCTAGGATTTGATGTTATCTTTGGGATGAACTGGTTGGAGCGGCAACAAGGGACGTATCCTCTGCGCCGAGCATAGATTGCTGTTCAGGAGTCCGTCGGGTAACAATATCATACGCTAGAGGCCCAGAGAGCCTTCGACTAAGATCATCACCGCCATGGCAATGCATAGAGAATTAAGGAGAAAGGAAGAAGTATACCTCTGCTATGTACAGGACATAGAGAGAGACCCTGAGTTCGACCCCGACTTACCGGTAGTGTCGAGTTCCCCGACTTATTTCCACGGGAACTGCCCGGCATGCCACCCACTCGGGAGGTAGAGTTCACCTGAGCTGCTACCTGGTTCGGACCGAAGCCAAAGCACCATACCGTATGGCTCCGGCAGAAATGACTGAGTTAGTTAAAGGAATAATTGAGAGATTTGTTAGATAAAGGATTCATTAGACAAGTGTGTCACCTTGGGGAGCGCCAGTTCTCTTCGTGAAGAAGAAGGATGGTAGTCTCCGCCTCTGCATCGACTACAGAGAGATGAATGCAGTGAAGTGACAGTAAGAATAAGTAACCACTACCCCGCATTGACGATCTGTTCGATCAGTTGAAGGGAGCATCTGTGTTTTCCAAGATTGATCTCATATCGGGGTATAATCAGATAGCCATTAAGGAGGGAGACATTGAGAAGAAGGCATTCCGGACACGATACGGCCACTATGAGTTTACTGTGATGCCGTTCGGTTTGTCGAACGCACCGGTGAAGTTTATGGATCTGATGAACCGCTTGTTCCGGGAGCAGCTGGACAAGTCGGTTGTGGTGTTTATTGATGACATTTGATATATTCGAAGTCTAAGGTTGAGCATGAGGAACATCTGAGGAGGGTATTGGAAATACTGAGGGAGAACCAGCTATATGCTAAGTTCTCCAAGTGTGAGTTTTGGCTTGACCAGGTCTCTTTCCTAGGTCATGTCATCTCAGATGCTGGGATCGCAGTGGATCCAGCAAAGATTGATGTCGTACGTACTTGGCCAAGGCCGAAGACTGTTACCGACATCCGGAGCTTTCTCGGTCTGGCAGGTACTACAGGAGGTTTGTTAGAGATTTCAGCAAGGTCGCGAAAACCGATGACCAGTCTGATGAAGAAGGACGCACCATTCTTGTGGACAGTTGACTGTGAGAGATCATTTCAGCATTGAAGGACTCACTGACCACTGCACGGTTCTGACCATTCCAGACGGTACAGAGGGTTTGAGGTTTATTGTGATGCACCGGCAGAGGGCTGGGTTGCGTGCTCTGCAACATGGCAAGGTGGTGGCATATGCCTCACGCCAGTTGAAGAAACATGAAGAGAAATACCCCACACATGATTTAGAGCTGGGAGCTGTAGTTTCGCTTTGAAGATATGGCGCCACTACTTATATGGGGTTAGTGTCACGATCTACACCGATCACAAGAGTTTGAAATACATATTCACTCAGAAGGAGTTAAAATCTTCGACAGAGGAGATGGTTAGAGTTTCTGAAAGACTATGACATTGACCTCCAATACAAAGAGGGGAAGGCCAATGTTGTAGCAGATGCCCTGAGCCGTCGAGCACACTCACTCCATTCGCTAGTTTCTTTCTCCAGCTTGGTTGATGAGGTGCGAGAGGCTCAGAGGACAGATGAGTACATGAGAGAGGTCAGACAGAAGCTGACAGATGGTACCTTTGAGAGTAGAAATACGACTTCAGACTTCATGATGATGATTGATCAGACTTAAGGGCCGATTATGCATACCCACGAGCAACACGGATCTGAAAGACCGTATACTTAGAGAATCACACTGTTCTTCAGTTTCCATCCATCCGGGAGCCTCTAAAATGTATAAAGACATGAAGAGATACTTCTGGTGGTCGGGGATGAAGACAGATGTTACCGAGTTCGTCTTGAGGTGTCTCACATGCCAGAAGGTGAAATTCGAGCACGACGACCGGGCGGAATGGTACAGTCAATGCCAGTTCGGAGTGGAAGTTCCATGATATCTCCATGGACTTCGTAGTTGGGCTTCCACTGCTAGGGGAGGTCTCAACATGATATGGGTGGTGGTGGATCGCCTTACCAAAGTAGCCCGATTCATACCGATGAAGGATACTTGGAAGGTGACCAAATTAGCTGAGTTATTTGAGAAAGAAATCATGAGACATCATGGCATACCAAAGACCATAGTGTCAGATAGAGATACCAGATTCCTTTCGAGGTACTGGAGAGCTACCAGAGAAGCGTTGGGTACAGAACTCAAGCTGAGTACTGCGTTCCATCCTCAGACAGATGGTCAGACTGAGCGTACTATTCAGACACTCGAGGACATGCTGAGAGCATGTGCCTTAGACTTCCAGGGCAGTTGGATTGACAGATTGCATCTGATCGAGTTTTCATACAACAACAGCTATCACGCTTCGATCAAGATGGCACCTTTTCAAGCGTTGTACGTATACGTAGACCATGTCGTACACCGCTCTGCTGGGATGAGTCGAGTGAGACGTTCATTATAGGACCAGAGTACTTAGAACAAGTTAAGGCAGAAGTTCAGCAAATCAGGGAGAACATGAAAGCTGCTCAAGATAGGCAGAAGTCGTATGCTGATGCTCGACGACGGGACCTGGAGTTCGCAGTGGGCGACCAGGTATTTCTGCGAGTTTCACCGATGAAGGGTGTATTCAGGTTTGGGCAGAAGGGCAAATTAAGCCCGAAATTTGTTGGTCCTTATGAGATTACGGAGCGGGTGGGCCCAGTTGCTTACAGGTTGAATTTACCTGCTGAGCTGGGTAAAGTGCATGATGTTTTTCATGTTTCACAGCTAAAGAAATACATGCACCACCCCTCCCATGTGTTAGAACCTGAGAGGTTGACTTTATAACCGAATATGAGATCTGTGGAGACTCCTCAGAGAATCTTGGACAGTAAGACTAGGGACACTCGCCACAAGTCAGTGCGACTGGTGAAGGTTCTCTGGTCTAACCAGGATGTCGAAGAGGCCACGTGGGAGTTAGAGGATAAGATGAAGGCGAAGTACCCTTCTTTGTTTACTGACTAGATCGTCTGTATAGGGTACGGGGCGTACCCCTTTTAAGGGGGGTAGAGCTTCCTCGCTTTTGAGTTAGGAAACGATCATGTTTGTCGTTTGGTTGGTTGATTAAGATGTGAATTTGTGTAAGTTGCTACACTTCGGTGTAAGTTTGAGTTATGTATAATACTTATGTATTGTATTTGAGATTGACCTTTGAGTCTTGAGATGTGTGAATGTGAATATAAGATGTGGTATTAAGATTAAGAGAATTGTGTACCGTGAATGGTTAAGACATGTGTGAACTTTGAGGACAAAGTTTTTTAAGGGGGGTAGATTGAAATACCCCAAACTTAGATATGGTGTTTAAATGATAAACTAAGATAAGGAGGCTAAATAATGCCTTAGAAACATTAAGAAACATTTCTAATCAAGAAAATATAAGGAAACACCAAAAGAGCAGTTTTAGCAAAAACGTGCTCTAAACTTGGAGAGACTTGGGAGAGTACCCAAATATTGTTCTAAGACCTTAGTAATATCCTAATGGTCATTTTAAATCAATTACCAAAGAAAACCAAGCTTGAAAACAAGTTAAAACACAAAATGTGCTTTAAGGAGTTTGAAAAATTGTCTTATAAATGAGTTTTGAATGGCTAAATGTCCATCATTACTCTTTAATTAACATGTGTACTATATAGTATCACATTTGGAAGTATATATCAATGGGAAATCAAAAATTTCACAACAATGTGCCTTGTTTTGTGAATAGTAAATATTTAAGCTAGTTTATAACATAAGTCAATAAAGTGAGATATTTGGTCAACAATGACTTAAGTACCCATTGTTACTAATGGGGGCCGGTTTCTTATAAGGTGAGTCACCACCTTCATGACTCATTAGGCAAATAAAGTTTTGTAAAGCAAAAGCACTATTCACCTTTTACATAAATATCACACTTTATTAGTTCTCTCTCCTCACTTCTTCATTCTCCTTTGTTTCTCACGATTTCTTGCTCTCTCTCCCTTCTCCATTAACGTGAAGAGCAACTCCATGCTAGCTCCATCTAGCCTTGCACACAACTCACTCATTTTAGCTCCAAAACCAAAACAAATTACATATTCTTCTTAGTTAGCTCAAGCTCTCTCTTTCTATCTTTTCAAAACTTCAAGAGCTTCTTTTGGTGCCAAGTCAAACCACCATTAGAGGAGGAAATTCAAGTTTGGAGACTCCATTGGCTTCTCCATTCTCTTAAGGTAAAGAAAGTGTAAGAAAATCTAGGTTCCCACCATTTTCTTCCTTGTCCGAAAATTTACACTCATGGGACTCCATGTTTATGCCTTGTTCTAGTGTTTTCTACTCTTCAAAGGATTGAGGAGGTCCTTCTTGCTTCATATCCAAGCTTGTCTTGAGAAACCAAGGTAAAACAATCACCTTAATACCTTAAAGCATATTTTAACCTAGGGTTTGTTCCTTAGGGTTAATGTGTTATCTAGTACTCATTGGAGTCATTGGATATTGGTTAGAACATTGGCAAGGAGATACACATTGGTGACCGAGATTGAACAAAGAAAAACCTAAGGAAGAAAGTTTTAAGCTTGTAAAAGAACAAGGTAAATTACTTACCTTAAGGTGTTTTATTGTTTAAGGGAATGAGATTTAGATATGTGATGAGTTTAGTGTAGAGCTTACATTAGAAAAAGGGTTATATAAAACCTAGGAGAAACAATGAGCATATTTGTGAACTTGTGACTAAGGAGCAAATGAGGAAAAAGAGATAGTTTAAGAACATCAAGGTGAATTACAAGAAGCATTTTATTTCAATGGGAGCTTTGTTGTGTGTATTCGCAGGTTGAAGGCAATATATGTGGAAATTCAGTGGTTAAGATTATTGTCATTTAAGGGCCTAAGTGCCAAGCATTTTAAGTTTAAGCACTATATGATGATGTGGTGTGGTTTTGGTGTAAATTGTGTGTTAAGGTGTTGTGATGAGAAATTGAGTGATATTGGTTGTTTGATGGAGAAAAACCAAGTGTTTGGATGCAACTATATACTAGAGAACCCATGGCAAAATTTAGAGGAGAACCTAAGTGTTTAAGATATTCTAAGGAGATTTCATGACTAAGGAAGTACTAGGAAGTTCTAGAGGTGGTCTTGATGAAAGAGGGTGAGATTAGGGTATTTAAATGACTTGTAATGACTTAGCGTCACTGTGAAGGATTTAGGAAACAAAAGAGTGTACTTGGGTATTTAGGACTTAGGTAAATGTTGATAAAAGAAGCTAGAAAACTTGGGTAAGTTAGATGTAAGTGAGGGTGAAACTTTGAAATGGTTAGGTGAGAACTAGAGTATAGAATCTAAGGAAGGTTTGGTAAATGCAATAAGGCTGGGAAGTGGTGTACATGGTGTGGTCAAGTTCCTAAGGAGGGAACATTTGGTTAATTGAAATTCTTGGAGGAATGCATGTGAGAAATGTAAGAAAATAAGTGCTAAGTGTTGGGAGCTTTGTAAGAATTGAGTAAATGTTTGAAAAGATCTTTGGAAGTTGTTTTAATGAGTTTGGTGGAGGTTATAAGGTGGGTTTAAGGTGCCAAGATGGTGTTGGACCTATTAGGACACTTGTGGAAGAGCTTGGAATTGAAAGAGCAATTTAAGAGGAAAATCTGTAGTGGACCGACCCAGGGTCCGACCCAGTTTTGGGTCAGTCGGGCCATGTTGAGCCAGCTGGAATGTCTCTGAACTGGACCGACCCAGAGGGTTTGGGTCGGTCGGCTTAGCTTTGGGTCGGTCGGGCAAATATTTAATGTAGGAAAATGGGTTCTGCAATGGACCGACCCAAAGGGTTTGGGTCGGTCGGTCTAGCTCTGGGTCGGTCGGATGGGTTTCAAAAGACGGAAGAGTTTCTGTAATGGACCGACCCAGGGGTTGGGTCGGTCGGTGGGTCGGTCGACCCTTAACACTTAAAAAAAAAGAAAAAGAAATTTTGAATTCTAAGAATGGTAATAGGTAATGAGGTATACCTTTGGTAGGGTGGTAATGATTAGGACCCTAAGAACTTAAGGAATTAAGTTAAGATTAAGTATAAGTTTTAATGTTTAAAAATTAAGTGGTAAGCTAAGTGGCAAAGACTTGAGAGGTTATTGAATGGGAATCCTTAGGGACTAAGTGAGTTAAGTGAGGTGTAAATAACTAATGACCTAAAAATGAATGAATGTTTTAGGTTTGTGAATTGGGACCCCGAAGAGGATTAATCAAACAACGATCGACGGTGAACGGTACAATCCTTCTTGTGACCTGCTTGCTAACGAGGTGTCCCTCGGCTTGTGTGCTATCTGTTTAATTGCTATGACTAAAACAAGATAAAGCATGCAACCGGATATATTTGTTCTCGTTGTGTTTGTGTTATCTTTACACTAACCCGCGAGACTTGAGATTGTTACTAACCAAGTTTAGTACTTACTGAGTTAAGAATAAGAGTTAAGTTTGGTGGTTGTTGGTTAAAGCCCGTTAGGGCTTAGCTAGCACATGATGATTAAGATTTCTACTAACTGGAACTTGAGTGAGGAAACCCGGGACCGATCTCCGGTCATGCATGCTAAGGAAAAGGGGGACGGTATCTAAATCAGATCCGCCCTCCGCTTAAGGACTTGTAGCCTAGGACCGGTTGCCGGCTCAGCTACGCTGGACTCCCGTCCAGAGTAGGTGGCATTAAGATGGTGCGGTGGGATCACCTAAATCCCAGGTTCGAATTAAGCTACAACCAATCCCTTCCAGGAAAGGTTTGTATACTGAGATTGAGATTAAGATTAAGGTAAGGTAAGGAACTGAGGTTAAGAAAATGAGGACTAAGGAGGGGGTTACTAACCCACTTGATAAGGGAACGCTTGAGTCGTTCATTGTTTGTGAACTATATATGTTCATCTGTGGTTATTGTTATTGCACTTCATATTATGTTTGTGTATGTAATCAATTTCCATGCTATCGACAATTAGTCGTCGTAGCCCCGTTAGCTTGGGGGCCATGAGAGGGTGTACCAGCATTCGTGCTGACCCCCTCGGGGGCTATTTTTACACTTGCAGGTAAGAGACCCATGAGGACGCACTACGAGAGTAGGAGCGGTTAGACTTAGGGTGGGATGTTTATTTTGAGTTCGGGATACGCCTGTGCACCCGACTGTTTATATTTAAACTGATGTAAGGTTGAGATTATGTTAAGATACCTGTACTCGGTTGGGTGTAATGTTGTGGATGGTGATGTTTGAGTTGGATAAGTATTATGGATAAGTATTGTAAATGTTAAGACCGGTATATTCTAACGATCAGACCGTGGCAAGGTCCAGGTGTTATTTATTTCCGCTGCGACGTATTCGATTAAGTGTTCAGTTTTGCGATAACCACGATAGGCTTTGGATGGGGTGTTACACGTAGTGAGTACGTATGAACTTTGAAGAAGTAGTATATTTGTACAAGGATCTTAGTAAACTCGGTATGTGGATTATATTGTATGGTATTTGAAGTATTGTATCGAATGGAAGAATGTAGCGTGTATTGGTGTATGAAATATATATGGTAGATATGTAATACTCGGGATTCCGGTCCATCAGACCGATGCTGTAAGCAGTAGTAGTAGCCTTGTTAGCCACGTGGGTGGTTAACGACATTGTATCACCCATTGTATGTAAGTATTAAGTAGTAACCGCTGCGTGTATCTGATGTGTAAGGAGATTGGACGGTAAGCATGTATTAATGGTAGGGGTGTTACAAAAACTGGTATCAGAGCGAAGTATCGCTCTGATGACTGGAAATACCGAGCTTAGGAAATACCGAGCTTAGGAAATACCGAGTTTGGAATGGTAAGATGGCATTAGGAGAGGGAACTAGGCATGGAGGAAATAAGAACCCAAAATCTGTAGCAACAACCACTTGGAGAAACTATTGTAAGTGTTGAAATGAAGTGAGGAAAATTGTGTAAGTGGATTGATGGATTTGGTAAGGAAATTGGTGGATGAACTAAGGCAATTTGGAGGGCCTAGGTAGTGTTTAAACATGTGGGATTACATGTAAGAAGATTGGAGAAACAATAGGTAAAGGTTAGAACTGAAAACAGAAATTAAAATGCAAATACTGGGCCGGACCGACCTTAGGACCGAACTTGCAAGGTCGGTCGAGCCCAGATTTACAAAGACGGGAAAGCTTCTGGAATCGACCGGACTTGCGACCGGACTTGCAAGTTCGGTTGGACCAAAAAATTCTTCCGTCTGTAACCTACTGGAATCGATCGGACTTGCGACCGGACATGCAAGTTCGGTCGGCCAGAAAAATTTCCGTCGAGTAAGCTACTGGAATGGACCGACCTTGCGACCGGACTTGCAAGGTCGGTCGGGCTAAAATTTTTCTGTTAAGTAACTTACTGGAATGGACCGACCTTGGGACCGGACTTGCAAGGTCGGTCGGCCCTGGAATTTTCACCCAATGTAACCTACTGACTCGGACCGAACTTGCAAGGTCGGTCGCAAGTTCGGTCGGGTCAAAACTTACAAAAAAAAACTATAAGACTATGGTTAGTATATGTATGTATGTATATGTATACCCACCTATACATACGTGCATATATGTGTAAGTAAACCATTGTTAAGTAATTAAAAGTAAGTAAATAAAATGTAAGTATAGGAATGTGAAGACCTAGTAAGTATGAGTTAGGAAGCGTAAGGGTAACCGAATTAAGTTAATGATAGTTAGATTAATTATTCGGTTGTATGTATATCATAGGATTTGAATTGTGAATACCGGAGGAACGTTGGGATTCAAGTACAACGGTGAAAGGTATGATTTCTTCATGCCCTGTATCCTAATCTGGTTACCCCGATTTGTGTGCTTATTTGACCACCTAAATAAGATAAATGCATGAATCGGACTATATTGCACTTACCTGTGCTTGACTTATGTTGTGCTTGATATTTATTGTCTTGAGCACTAGTTTGTATAATTCATGAAATATATGAATGATGAATGGTATTCGAACCTCGTATTGCACTTGTGTAATGTATTGTACCTCGTATGCATGTGTATATGTTATTGTATTATTGTGGCTTGGATGTTGACTTGTGCTAATTCCTAACTATCTAACTCCTAACTTAAGTGAGTAAATTGGAATGAGTACAAGTCCGATATAGCTTCGGCCACGCGTGAGGATGCGGAGTCACAAGAGGTTGGCTGCAATTCCTGACTCTTAAACTGGTCCGCGGCCCAAATCCCTTAAATGGGTAGCATCCCGGATTGGTGAGTCAAGTAAGTCCCGGAGGTGGGACGGTGTAGTCCCCAGGGCCGGAGGTCCCGACGACTTAACTTGAGTAAGAGTAAGAGTAAGTAAGTATGGATCCGTAAGTATGTATGAGTATGTATGTATGTATGAAGTAACGAGTAAAAGAGTAATCTCCACCCGATTAACCCGGGTGGAACAATGAAGCTAACAAGAACTGTACTTTATGTATGTAGTAAGTATGTGTATTCGGAAGAAGGTAAGTGAGTATTGAATGGTTATATCGTATTCCTTGTATGTAATGAATTGTATGTATGTATGTTGTGTAAGTATTATTGTACGGTGTGTAAGAGCATGTATGCTTGTATGAAAATGAACCGCATGTATTCGACCAAGTGGTCGGCGTACCCTCACTAGTACGCGGGGTATGCGGTTATCATGCTCGGCGAAAGCTGACCCCTTCGGGGGACATTTTTTAGTGTGCAGGTACCCGAAGCGAATATCGTCAAGGAAGAGACCGGAGGCACACCCTTGTAATTAGGAGTAAGTAGTTTGTGAGGAACGGGTAGTAAGTAGTCTCGTAGTGAGTACGTATGAACTTTGAAGAAGTAGTATATTTGTACAAGGATCTTAGTAAACTCGGTATGTGGATTATATTGTATGGTATTTGAAGTATTGTATCGAATGGAAGAATGTAGCGTGTATTGGTGTATGAAATATATATGGTAGATATGTAATACTCGGGATTCCGGTCCATCAGACCGATGCTGTAAGCAGTAGCAGTAGCCTTGTTAGCCACGTGGGTGGTTAACGGCATTGTATCACCCATTGTATGTAAGTAAGTAACCGCTGCGTGTATCTGATGTGTAAGGAGATTGGACGGTAAGCATGTATTAATGGTAGGGGTGTTACAATATTAAATCTACCTATGGTTATAAATTCCATCTACTGTGAGTTCTAGTCTCACTGATTCATTTCATACTCAATACATACTTCAATTCTACTTACTCATGCATTCATTCAAACAATTACCTCGATACTTAGGCATGCTTTTCAAGGATTCAAGGTTTAGTTATTACCTAGGCCAGACTTAGAACCGGTCCCGTCACGGTCGATGATATGCAAGGCCGGCTGCTTCTGAGGTGCACCCTTCTGAGGACCTCGGGACCCCTATCCATGCGAGGCCTGCTGGGCCAGTGCATCGCCAGATGTAACCTCCTTGCCTTCCCTCTGCTTATAGCTCTGGAAGTTTCCTTTGGACTTGGCATTCTCCGGGCACACGTTAGCTCGGTGTCCCGGTTTCTGACAGTTGAAGCATCTGATTTCCCTCCCTTGGCAATCGGTGCCGGGGTGATCTTGGTTGCACTTCCTGCAAACATAGCTGCGGCTGTCGGAGTAGTTTTTGTTGTACCCGGAGCCGGAACCCGAGGCTTGAGCGTTAGCACATTTGCTGCGGGAATACTAATTATGGTAATTATACATATACGAGTTTAAATTAGAAGTTTACCCTTAGGCGGGTGTGATCTCAGTGGCTTCGCAGCCACCGGCGCAGAATAAGCTAGCTGAAGAGGCTCAGCTGCTTTGCCCTTCTTAGCATGGACACTGCTCTCACTCGGGGTGTTCTTTTGGGATTGCTGGAAGAACTTCCCCTTCTTCTTTTTCCAGCTCTTACCTTGGTTCTGCTCCTCAGAACTGGTGTTCTTACTGTTGGCCTTGCGCTTAAGTGCTTGCTCCTCATCCCTTAATTGGCAAGTAATCTCAACGCGAGATGCCGCGTGATAGCACTCCTGAAGTTTCAGGTATTAGATGGTGCTCTTACTCATAATGATAAAGGTTTAAGCATTTACAATGGTACTAAGGGTTCAACCAATATTTACCTGAAGTGAGGTAAATCTGGTGTACCCCATACCGTACCGAAGGCGATGGCTCAGACCGCCATAGAAGCGATCGACCAACACCTGGTCGGTGTACCCAAGGTCGGGTAGAAGACGTAAGATGGAGGTGAAGGTGCGGTAGTACTCATCTACTGACATTCTCTCTGTCATCTTCAGAGCGTCAAGCTCTAGCCGTTTCTTGGTTTTGACGTGCTCTGGATAATATTTGGATAGGAGGATGGCGGTGAAGGATTCCCAGTCAAAGGTGGGGTCGTTGGCATATTCGTGCTTTACTAGCTTCCACCAATCCATGGCAGCATCTTTGAGATAGTATGCTGCTACTCTCACTCGAACTCCAGCAGGAGCTTCGAGGGTTTCAAATGCCGTCTCCATTTCGGAGATGTAGGCTTCAATCTTTGATGGGTCACTCTCACCTCGAAAGGATGGAGGTCGGAGTTCAGCAACTGATTTCACCCAATTTACATCTCTGGGTGGAGGGGTGGGGTTGGTCCCGCTTGAGTTTATTGATTTTGTTGAGTTTGTTGTACTGCAGTGATTACTTAAGGTAGCATTTGTGCTACCGTGGCAGCGACGATCTCTGCTATCACCTCCGCGCCTGGTCCATCGGCAGCCCCTCCTCTGGGTCGGCCTGGACCTCGTCCTGACATCTGAACATTTAACATTTACATTAGGCACTGTGACATGTAAGCCTTGAATTTAAGCAAGGGTATCGTCCATACGGACGTTAAGGGTACCCGTTGTTATCACCGGTCATTCCTAGTTAGGTTTCTATATCTCCGTTTTAAAACGGTTGTAATCCTAACTCGGTAATCCCTATGCTCGGTAATCCTTAGACATCAGAGCGCAGTAGCGCTCTGATACCACTTTTTGTAACACCCCTACCGCTAATCCTATACTTACCGTCTAATCGTCCCGGTTACGCTACTACTCGCAGCGGAAATACAATTACTACAGCGGGTGATACAATGCCGCTAACCGCCCATACGGCTAGCAAGACTTACACTACATACTGTAACAGTCTGATGCTTAGGAAATACTGAGCTACTATAAATACCTTCCAATACATAATACCATCTACTTACAATGCTTGATTACCGAGTATCCAAAAGTATAGTTAATTACATCCTTTCTCCAGTTTACAAAAATAATGAGTTTAAACAACCAACTCATTTCTACCAATTCACAATCCTTTCATTATCCAAAAGGGTGTACCCCATGGTACACTGGCTAGTCAAAAAGGACTATAGCCATGTACAACTTGGTACACCATTCATCATCTACTAATTACACCAAAAAGAAATCATCTTGATCTCATCATACTCTTCACCCTTCACGAGCACCTGTAAAATTAAAAACAGTGCCCCAAGGGGTTCAGCAAAACGCTACATATAAACTTCGCATATACCGCATGCTAAGTAGGGTACGCCGACTAATTGGTCGACTATACATGAAGTTCATTTTATACATGCATACATGCTACTACATACAACAATACATTCATACAAGTTACATTACATACCACCAAAGGCAATACACAAGCCAAACAACATTACAATATCATTCACAATGCTTATTTCATCATTGGTTAGCCAGTTACCCATCCGGTTTAATCGGATGTTCTTTACTCTTTTACTCGGTACACATAATTCAAGCCTTACCCATTCTCTTGGGATACTCTTACACAATCCCTCTTAGGTTCAAGATACTGCAAGTCTCTATCTCAATTCTCAAATTCTCAACTCTCAATACTCAATTCTCAATTTCAATACTCAGTTCCCGATTCTCAATTTCTCAACTGGATATCTTTTAAGTCATTACTCATGACCTCCGGACAGAGTCATACACAAGACTCACCACTGGGCTTTCAAATACTAGTCTTACTTCCCCGGTTTTGACCCTACTCCGGGCCTAGCATGGTGGGAAGACTCGACTATCAAACGAAACTATACACTTAGTTCCTCAAATTCTCAAACGTCCGTATCTCTACTGGACTACTCAATTTCTTAAGGACTCCTCTCTCGGAGTTACATTGTAATCATAAAGATTAGCCTAGAAGTATCTCTCTCGATACCATCTAATAGCTTAAGGAATTTCTCAATTTCTAGTATTCTCAGATTTAAGGGTTTCCCCAACTTTTCGAATACTTGTATGTTCGGGACATTTACTCATACTAGGTCGGATCCTCATATTGTAGGTCGACTATTTTTCTAAGGGAGTTTGATTGTCCCTTATCATTCCTTTACTTCTCTGAAAAGTTCATATTTTTGAACTATCATCGATCTCTTATTATAGGTTTCATCATTTATTTCCACTTTTAATTATTTCGTGGATTGTTCATTTCGGATCTCTAACCGTTATCGGGAGTTTACTAATCCCGTACAACTCTCTCACGTTCTAGTGAGTTCATAAGTTTACATTATCGTTGTTGAAATACCCCTAACCTTAAAAACTTAATTAAATGATCTATTAATGATCTAAGATGGTTAATAAACATCTAAATATTATTGGGGAACAATCTAGAAGATCTCAACAAGGCAAAACATGCCTTAAGATCGGTAAAGCCAAAAATGTGCTTTAAGACACCATAAAGATTGTATGACCTCTAATAGGGTCCAAAGTGGATTCCTAAGTATTATAATGAAGTAAGGAACACAACAAAACTATTCTCATAGAAAACTAAGCTCAGAAACACCCTGTGACACAAAATGTGCACTAAAACACCTTAAAGCACGTTTTTGTGTATGAGCTCTATGATAATGACTTTTTGTCATTTTAAAGACTGGAGTATATCATTTAAATCATTAATTTGACATGATAGACTATTTTATAAAGTCTAAATCAAAGTTTGAAAATAAAAATCAAAAAATGACTTTTATTTGTGAATAGTAACCCAAATAGTGCATTTTTCAAGCAAATTGACCAAGTTTGGTCAATGGTCAATTAATTGACCCTTCTAACCTAATGGCTGTTGGCAGGCAAGGAGGAGGGAGGACATCACACACAGCATTATGTACTAAATATGAAATACCCCTGAACGTTAAACGCATAAAATCATAACGCGTTTTATAATACGTACATAAAATAACGAACGAACAATTAAATCCAGTATATATATATATATCTACGAATTCGAAAACACACATACGTAACGTTACAGTATTGTAACGTTGTAAATAAGTGACAATAACGTCGCATAACTTTGTAGCAAATAAATAAATAAATATAACGCCATATATATATGGTCTTACATACATAAATAAACATGTATAACCCATACGAAAAAGAAAAAGGAAAAGGAGCAAAGACGCTCCCGCGGAGGCTCGAACCCGAGACCTCCCGTACCTTCCCCGAGTGTTTAACCAGTTGAACTATGCGCAAATTCAGTAACTAGTACCAATCTAACCTTATAGTACCGGGTCTAGTACTGTAACAAAAAAAAAAGGGAGATTGAGCCACGTACCAAACCCACTTTCACTTGTGTCACTTATTCCCTTGTTCTCCCTCGCAGGGGCGGATGTAAGTGGGATCACGTGGGGTCACGTGACCCCACATTTTTCCAAGAATGCAGAGATTCCTATATGTATAATAATTAGATTTTATATGTATATAGTATAGTGACCCCATATATTAGAGAGTTGTTGGTGGTGTAGTGGTAAGGGATAGAAATATTGAGTGAGTTATCCTGGGTTCAAATCCAACTATGATCATATATATATGTTATAATTTTTTTTCTTCAAAGAATTAGTGACCCCATATAATTTACATCCTGGCTCCGCCCCTGCTCCCTCGGCATTACCCTTGATCGAACACAAAATATAGAAAAAGAAAACATAGACAGATTTCCCTGTCTCTGCTGTTGGCGTGACAAGAATGGAGTGAAGTGAGGAGGTTGGGTTCTGTAAAAGTAATTAAGGGGAGGCCAAAACAGAAACACACGCATCAGAGTTTATGCTTTTGCAAACTCCCACAAACTCTTCATTGGGAGACTACAACCACACTAATGCCACTCGCATGCCCTCACTCCCTTACTGCCTGATTGGAAGTTTATAAAGAAAACACAGAACAGACACGAACCTACTGACTGATGTCGATCACATTTACAGGAAAGAAAAAAAAACCATGCACCGAGACAAGCCTGGAGGTGACACCATTACTCCTTGGAAGTTTGAGCTTCAACCTCCCTAAACTACTTTATTGAAACTAGCAAGCACTAACTACTAATGTCATCAGGATAAGCAGGACCTCTTGCTTGAAAATCACGAAAGAAACAGGACACACATGTCTCTGTTGGAACCGATTTCCAAGTGCTCCACTAAGACAACATTGGAAGTGGTTTTCTCTGAGTCACACGCTCCCCTACTCCCTTGCCCTGTGCCATTTGATTCATAAGCACACAGACCACGCCTCTCGCACTTCTTGCATGCACCAGTTTCTGCATGATCAGAGGCTCCCTTCACTCCTCCCTAATTTCTACTGCAAGGTAAATGCTGCTGCTGTTCTTCTTCGTTCTTTTCCTTCTGTAGTTATGCCGAGAATATTTCTCTTCTGCCTGACTCCTTCCTCCTCATTGTATGTGTGACCTTGTCTGTAAAATAAACCCATGAAGAGTGCCAAAGCTCTCCAGGAAGAACAGCCCATTTCTGTTCCAAAATGACAGGCCAAGGTGAACTCCCAATCGGTTTCTCAAAGACCTGTTGCATCAGTCTCTGGTGCCCGATAATACCAGCACCACTCATCCCATCTCTTCTGTTTTTATTGTGTCCAAAAAGGTTCTTGCATTTGAATCTCCTTTTCTCCTGTGTGCATGCGTGAAACCTTGGGAACATCTTCACAAGGTGTGCAGAGGCTTGCTAAGGAAAACTAGAACGTCCTGGTGAATCAAAACCCACTTCACGGTAAGGAAACAAACCATCTCCCTCACATCTCTTCCTTGCTTTCTGTTCAGTTCCGCTAAACTTCCTGTTTTTGTCTCGCAAGAACCCTGCATGCTAACTAAGGGAGCAGCCCTGGAAACTCTGAAACAAACTATCTCCAAGAACTCCTAAAGGTGAGATTATGAGACCAAAAACAAATCTGGTTGTTCGAGCCCCCTTTATGTTCCGTTTTGTATCCGACGGTTGGTGAGCTGACTTCCTCTTTCTCAGCTGTCCTCTTGGGTGGATTTCCTTGGCAAGACCCTTCTGGGTGAGAGTAAGAGAACCTCCAGGAAACTACCTTCTAATCAAGGTAAGAGAAGCTACCAAGAATCTTTAGTATACAACTCCTGATATCAAAAACAAATTGAAACAGACGGCAACAAGAAATTCCTGTTCTGTAAAACTTAGTGTTTGTGCAGCCGGTCTCCAGTGGTGATGTGAAGAGTCGTAATACTGTTCAAAGTATTAAAAACTGTATTAAAACAAAAAAAAAACTGAGTAACTAAACAGGTTTGGGAAAAAAATAGGTGATAGGTTAGATAGCAGAAACAAAACTGGAGAAAAGAAGAGTAATTAGTTGCACGTTTCTGTTCTTTCCCGTTAGTGTGTGGGTTCTGTAACATTAACAACGTGGTAATGGGTCCTAGTGGATAAATGATGAACCTAAAACCACCACTAATACAACCAGGCGGTTTAGTAAACACTCTGGAAACAATGAAGACTAGTTCAGTATTGTAGAATTGAGAATAGTAGGAGGAATACACCGAAACTGATCTGCAGGTCTCATAACAATTGTTTTCTGTATAACTAGGTTCCAGAGGAAATTATAAGGTCCTCCTTGGTTTAATAATGAACTTAAAGCCTTGCTGCAACACATAACTAAGTGGATAAATACTTTGGAAAAAAAAATAGAGGTTAATCTAATTAACTAAAAGAGGAGTAGAGAGGAGATGCAGAAATTTGTTTTCAGATTTCCTGCAACACACCAGCTTCTGTAAAATGAGTTTCAGAGTTGTTAACCATGTCACTTTGGGATGGGGTCGAAGTCATAAGCTTGGGAATACACTTGGCTAGGTGGGTACTCAAATTGAGAAGAAGATTCAAAGACAGATTGTGAACACACGGAAAGAAAACAATAATAGGAAATGAGTGTTAGATTCAGATTCTGGTCTTAGAATTCTGTGTTGGGTTCTGTTACAGGTGGGATGTGAGTGTCGTATGGGGTCTGTTTAGAGAATTAAAATTTGTGTTAAGGTACCTAACGGAGAAGTCATACAATCTAGGGGAACTGAAGTCGGAGTAAGGAACAAAGTAAAGAAATGGAATAGCGAGTTTCAGATTGGTGTTTCAGGTTGTTTCAGTTTCTGCAATTTCCTTGTTTCAGTATAAGGATGACTCTGTAAGGTTCACAAGTTAATTGAGAGTTAAAAATAGTCATAGAACACTTAACTATGTGAGTTATCAACGAGGGAGGAGTTAGAAGACAAATAATTACACGGACAGAGAATAACAGGAAAGAACATACTTCATCCTCCAGTTTGCATTTTGTTTCCAGTCTCCGTGTAAAAGAATTCTAGGGAACTAACAGAGTGTTGCAGGTTGTTTCTGAGTTGAAATATAACTAGACCGCTTAACTAAATAAATGAGTACCGTGGGACAGGTTAGAAGACAAGGTAATGGCTAAACAGAAAGGCTAGAAGAGAATAACAGAAATCAAGTTTCTGATTTCAGTTTTTTCCTGAAACTAGTACTTCCTGTATCACATTTTTTTTCAAAAGACTATAAGGGTGGTATCGAGAGATGAATGAGCCTAAGACTTACCTAACACATCCAAGTATAATACAACACCTTAGGGAAGGGTTAGATCCCGGGGTATTAAGCAGAGAAACCACAATAAGAAAAGGAATGCACCAGTTGCATATTTTCGGTTCTTCCTAAAAACTTATGTTTCTGTACAGCCATGACAGGAGGATTATAGGAGTTGTATTGGGAGGTTAACGAACCCAAACATGTCTAATACATGTAATTAGGTCATAAACATCTTGGAAGGTATAAATCGAAACAATCAGAGAAGGAGAAGGAATGAAGAGAATATACAGCTTTTTGTCTTTCAGACTTCTACAGTTTCTGCTTTCTGTAAAACCCACCTTCAGAGATGTTAACAGCCTTGTTTTGAATTGTTTTTAAGTTCAAGACCTTCCTAATACAATCATCTAGTTGGGCAACAACTTTGGGAAGATTTGGAAACTGGTTTATAACCTAAAAAGGGAAGCTTGAAGAAGAGAAATACAAACGGTGGTTTCAGTTTTTGTTCTGTAAACTGCTGCTTCGGTATAACTGTAGTATAGTTGGTGGGAGAGGGTTGTATAGGTCTGGAAATGAACTTATAACCCAGATAATATATCTACCTAAGAGAGTGAACAATTTGGGAGGAATTATAAAACAGTTTAACACATTAGAAGGAGAGGTTGGTGGAAGTTTACACACGGTTGATGCTTCGGTTTTCTGAGACATGTGTCTCTGTATGGTCAATATCCAGAGGGGTTAAAAGTGTGGTGTTGATTTAAAAATGAACCCAAAATATTGCCAATGTATCTATCTCAGATGGTGAAACATTTTGGGAAGATTAAACCTCCGTTGATACCTTAAATGTGGGGTTAGGTATGGTTAAACACCGAAATTATGTTTTAGTTTTCTCAACTTTGGGGCTTCTGTATAAATGAGCCTTAGAAGTATTTTAAAGACTTTATTGCTATGATAATGGATTAAAAACCTTGTTAACCTATTTATCTAAGGAGGGAATACACATTAGACAAGTTACATCTATTTTATGTAAACTTGTTACATTACTAGCGCTTAAGACGCTTTAAAACATTAACTAAGGAAAAAGGACTTAGTTAACGGGTAAAATAAAGATGTGAATGTCCTAGGAGTAAGAAAGGCCTAGAATTAATACATGGGAAGTTCTAAGGGTTAATGTAAGCTAAGCATTTGACTACACACCTAGGGAATAACACCCGATTATAAAGTGTCATCACATGAAATGATAAACTGACACATTGTTTTACTTAACGCTAGGGTCGTAGCAAACTCCGACCAGTGCTCCGTGTATGAGACTACTTACTTCTGATCCAGGTATGGACATGTGTGGTTCGTATGTTGCCGTGTTACACGGCTTGTTTGCTTTGTGTGTTGTGTGCTTTGTGTGAAAATGACATAAGATCAAAGCATGGAATTGGATTGCTTGTTTATCATGTTGTATGATTTCTATATCATTGTTGTATATATCATTGCGCGCACACAGTAGTTTAGTCCCTTTCGCGTTATGGAACTTTGAGATGAGACTCAACGAACTATGTAACCAAAGAAACTACATAAAGGGAAACTATACGAGAACTACTACGAATTATGAAAACAAAGAAAACGCTATAAGGGGAACTCCTCTCTAAACCATTGAGGACTACCATGACACCCACTATGGTGTCTATGCTTTAATGATAATGAAGAGCAAGTCTCCTTTGGTGAGACATGACGAACCACGTAGACAAAACAAAAGAACTATACAAAGAGACGAATCCTCTCTAACTTTAGAGGACCGCTAATGACACCCACTATGGTGTCGAGATTATAATGATAATGAAACGAAAAGTATCAACTGTGAAACATGAGAATAACCCGGGAAGACAACATCTCGGGCCGCGCGGTATGGAATATTCGGGAGTTGGTATCTGCATCAGATCCTTCGACCGTCTATGATGGAATATATTTTGGTGAAGCACATCCCGGAGTCCAGAGGTGACTTCCGCTTCCTTGACCCTGGGTGTCGGGAATGGGGGAGTGACAAGTTGGTGAAGCACATCCCGGAGTCTAGAGGTGACTTCCGCTTCCTTGACCCTGGGTGTCGGGAATGGGGGAGTGACAAATTGGTGAAGCTTATCCTGGAGTCTAGAGGTGACTACCGCTTCCTTGACCCTGGGTGTCGGGAATGGGGGACTAGCTATGGAGGAGACGTCCTCCAACGTGCGGTGATAAAAGAATTCACAAATAATCCTTAAAGAAACAAGGAACGAATAGCACCTACATAATAAAAGCTCAGGATCTAATCTATATCCCCTGACTTGGTGCCAGAGAATAGAGGAAAACTTGTGTAATGAGACCAAGCAAACAAGAGAAAAATCACAAATGTGATCCTTTAAGAAAACAAGGAATGAATAGCACCTACATAACAAAGTCTCGGGATCGAATCTATATCCCCTGACTCGGTGCAAGAGAAGAAAGGAAAACATATGTAATGAGAACAAGAAAACAATACGCAATCTCTTGAATGATCCCATAGCGAGGATCGACGGTATAATATACCTACGCACACGTTGTATCATGTACTTGATTGTTGTTGCTACATTAGCAGCTTTTGTGCTTGGTTGCTTATTGACATTGCTATGCTACTTGCAAGTTGTGCTTGGTTGCTTGCTGATATTGCTATGCTACCGATGAGTGTGTATGTATTATGATGTACTAATGTGTGCTTTACTGCTTTAACATAGCATGTAAAATTGACTTAATAATATTCGACCAAGTAGTCGTGTGGCCCGGTAACATGCGGGCTTCACACGTTCATACTCAGCGTAGTTTGCTGAGTCCTTTACACCCAATTTTTTTCAGGTCTTGTGCCAGACGATAACGGAGAGTAGGCAAGGGTGACTATCATAGGGGTAGTTCACATGGCAAGACTTTAAGTAGTATGCTTTCTTATGTATGAGTTATGTTGTTAAGTTGTTAACTAAACTGTAGATGCTCGGTACTGGAGTTGTACTTCATATTGTATTTGGATTTCGTTAAGTTGGACTTCCAGTCATACAGACCGTAACTTGGAGTTGGTAATGAGGACTGTCAACCACGTGGGTGGTTGGCGTCTGTAGCACCCGGATAAAGTTGGAAACCGCTGCGTAGACATCTCGTATTACTGTTAGGCTCGACGTTTAATTATTGATTGTTATTCGGGGGTGTTACAGAAAGTGGTATCAGAGCGTAGTTGCGCTCTGATGACTGGAACAGAGGAGTACCGAGTATAGGAAAACCTAAATTTGAGAAACGGGGTTACGGGTTAGTTTGTGAGGCTCGTTAGTTAGGGTCCATTTCAATCCGTAGGAAAACGCTGGAGAGGTAGAAAGCCTCCTCACACTCGGGAAAACCCGATCTGGCGTTTACACAATGGCATATAAACAATCCGGTAAGGAAAACAAGGTACCCCTATCTTTTCATCGATGTTTCGGCTTAGTGTAGGGTACGGGGGCGTACCCCTCTTTTAAGGGGGGTAAGCGCGTTGTGTTTTGGATGTTTTGGATGTGTGTTGATTTAGTATGATATATTCCTACAACCACTCGTGGTTGGTTGGTAGGGTTGTGTGTTTGGAATTGTGTGCGAAAATGTTATGTACGCTATGTATGAATGAATGTCATGCGCCTTGGGTTGCACTTTAGCATACACACTGCTAGCTTCTTGGTTTACTATGAGAATTTGTGTGAAGCCACTGATGTGGCACGGTGTTTAGAAGCACCGAGCATTATAATTATGGACTTAATCCTTTGGGTATCGATAATGAATGCGGGACGGGATCCCTAAGACTACCAGGAGTGGAAAAATATAAGTTAAGGAAATAAGACTTCGGGACGAAGTCTCTTTTAAGGGGGGTAAGTTGAAATACCCCTGAACGTTAAACGCATAAAATCATAACGCGTTTTATAATACGTACATAAAATAACGAACGAACAATTAAATCCAGTATATATATATATATATCTACGAATTCGAAAACACACATACGTAACGTTACAGTATTGTAACGTTGTAAATAAGTGACAATAACGTCGCATAACTTTGTAGCAAATAAATAAATAAATATAACGCCATATATTATATGGTCTTACATACATAAATAAACATGTATAACCCATACGAAAAAGAAAAAGGAAAAGGAGCAAAGACGCTCCCGCGGAGGCTCGAACCCGAGACCTCCCGTACCTTCCCCGAGTGTTTAACCAGTTGAACTATGCGCAAATTCAGTAACTAGTACCAATCTAACCTTATTAGTACCGGGTCTAGTACTGTAACAAAAAAAAAAAAGGGAGATTGAGCCACGTACCAAACCCACTTTCACTTGTGTCACTTATTCCCTTGTTCTCCCTCGGCATTACCCTTGATCGAACACAAAATATAGAAAAAGAAAACATAGACAGATTTCCCTGTCTCTGCTGTTGGCGTGACAAGAATGGAGTGAAGTGAGGAGGTTGGGTTCTGTAAAAGTAATTAAGGGGAGGCCAAAACAGAAACACACGCATCAGAGTTTATGCTTTTGCAAACTCCCACAAACTCTTCATTGGGAGACTACAACCACACTAATGCCACTCGCATGCCCTCACTCCCTTACTGCCTGATTGGAAGTTTATAAAGAAAACACAGAACAGACACGAACCTACTGACTGATGTCGATCACATTTACAGGAAAGAAAAAAAAAACCATGCACCGAGACAAGCCTGGAGGTGACACCATTACTCCTTGGAAGTTTGAGCTTCAACCTCCCTAAACTACTTTATTGAAACTAGCAAGCACTAACTACTAATGTCATCAGGATAAGCAGGACCTCTTGCTTGAAAATCACGAAAGAAACAGGACACACATGTCTCTGTTGGAACCGATTTCCAAGTGCTCCACTAAGACAACATTGGAAGTGGTTTTCTCTGAGTCACACGCTCCCCTACTCCCTTGCCCTGTGCCATTTGATTCATAAGCACACAGACCACGCCTCTCGCACTTCTTGCATGCACCAGTTTCTGCATGATCAGAGGCTCCCTTCACTCCTCCCTAATTTCTACTGCAAGGTAAATGCTGCTGCTGTTCTTCTTCGTTCTTTTCCTTCTGTAGTTATGCCGAGAATATTTCTCTTCTGCCTGACTCCTTCCTCCTCATTGTATGTGTGACCTTGTCTGTAAAATAAACCCATGAAGAGTGCCAAAGCTCTCCAGGAAGAACAGCCCATTTCTGTTCCAAAATGACAGGCCAAGGTGAACTCCCAATCGGTTTCTCAAAGACCTGTTGCATCAGTCTCTGGTGCCCGATAATACCAGCACCACTCATCCCATCTCTTCTGTTTTTATTGTGTCCAAAAAGGTTCTTGCATTTGAATCTCCTTTTCACTCCTGTGTGCATGCGTGAAACCTTGGGAACATCTTCACAAGGTGTGCAGAGGCTTGCTAAGGAAAACTAGAACGTCCTGGTGAATCAAAACCCACTTCACGGTAAGAAAACAAACCATCTCCCTCACATCTCTTCCTTGCTTTCTGTTCAGTTCCGCTAAACTTCCTGTTTTTGTCTCGCAAGAACCCTGCATGCTAACTAAGGGAGCAGCCCTGGAAACTCTGAAACAAACTATCTCCAAGAACTCCTAAAGGTGAGATTATGAGACCAAAAACAAATCTGGTTGTTCGAGCCCCCTTTATGTTCCGTTTTGTATCCGACGGTTGGTGAGCTGACTTCCTCTTTCTCAGCTGTCCTCTTGGGTGGATTTCCTTGGCAAGACCCTTCTGGGTGAGAGTAAGAGAACCTCCAGGAAACTACCTTCTAATCAAGGTAAGAGAAGCTACCAAGAATCTTTAGTATACAACTCCTGATATCAAAAACAAATTGAAACAGACGGCAACAAGAAATTCCTGTTCTGTAAAACTTAGTGTTTGTGTATAGAATATTGTATAGTACGAAGAATGTAATGTGATAAGTACTGTTTCATTGATGTTTGATAGCTCAGGTGATACATGTATATATAGTAGTAAATGAGTAATTCTAGAATGTACGGGAGTCTTATTGTACCGGACTTATATCAGTAAAACATATATTGGGCTTTGTAATGATAAATGGGCCGAAGGCCTGTACTATCTATTATCCTCCCGCGTTCCCAGCGTGTCGTTGGTCAAGGACATTTGGGAACGAAATTTGACAAAGGAAGGACGGGTCAAGGGTTTCGTGTAGATGTCGGCAAGCTGTGATTCAGATGGGATGAAGGCAATTTGAAGACTGCCGTTGCGCACTCGCTCCCTGACGAAGAAGAAATCGACTTCGACATGCTTGGCCCGACTGTGGAGAACCGGTTTTTGAGCGAGGTAAGCAGCGCCTGTGTTGTCACAGTGCAAGATCGTTGCTTTCTGTAATTTGATTCCCAGTTCCACTAATAACTTCTGTATCCACAGGGATTCTGAGGTGGCGGTGGCGAGAGCTTTGAATTCGGCCTCTGTACTGGATCGAGCCACCGTTTTTTGCTTGCGGGAGCTCCAGGAGACAAGCTTGTCGCCAAGGTAGATGGCGAATCCAGTGGTGGAGCAGCGGTCAAGTCTGTTTCCAGCCCAGTCGGCATCGCTGAACACACGGAGGGAGCCCAGAGGAGAAGCAGGGAAAAACAACCCTAGATCTGCGGTATGTCTGAGGTAACGCAGTAGTCTTTTGACAGCTTTCCAATGGTTTTCTCTGGGTGAGTGCATGAACTGGCTTATTCTGTTGATAGTGAAATTTATATCTGGCCGTGTGAAGGCCAGATATTGTAGACTGCCAACTAGACTGCGAAACTGGGATGGATTTGAGTATAGTGGGCTGGAGATGTCGTCTAGTGTTTCGGTGTCTGTCATAGGAGTAAAACAGGGTTTTGCAGTGGACATGTTGTGTTGGGAAAGGATTTCTTTGATGTAGTGTGTCTGAGAGAGTTTGAGACCAGAGGAGTTTCGGGTTACAGTGAGGCCAAGGAAATGGTGTAGAGGGCCAAGGTCTTTGATGGGAAATTCAGAGGCTAGGGTAGAGATGAGGGAGGTGACTAGGTGTGTAGAACTGCCAGTGATGATGATATCGTCTACATAGACCAGTATGTAGACTTTGCATTGGTAGTGACTGTAGGTAAAGAGGGAAGAGTCAGCTTGAGAGGGTTGAAACCCAATGTGAATTAGGTATGAGCTGAGTCTGGAAAACCAAGCCCTGGGTGACTGTTTTAGGCCATAGAGGGACCTCCTGAGTCGACAGACATGATTAGGTTTGGATTTGTCAATAAAACCACTAGGTTGTTTCATGTACACCACTTCCTCCAAATCACCATGGAGGAAGGCGTTGTCCACATCAACTTGGTGTATGGGCCAGTTGAAAGAAGTGGCAATAGCAAGAACCAATCTGATTGTTGTGATTTTAACCACTGGACTGTATGTTTCAAAGAAATCAATTCCCTGAGCTTGTTTGAATCCTTGTGCAACCAATCTAGCTTTCCTTCTCTCAAAACTTCCATCTGCATGTTTCTTTGTTTTTAATATCCACTTGCATCCTAGAACATTCATCTGTGGTTGATAAGGGACAAGTTCCCAAGTATTGTTCTGTTGTAATGCATCATATTCTTTTTGTATTGCCTGTCTCCATTCTGGATACTTCAAGGCTGTGGTAAAGCATGGTTGTTCTGGGATTGTGGTAGTGGAGGTGCTGTTTAGCCATTTGACTGTGCCATCTGTGTACTGCTTAGGCTTGAGACTGTTTGTTTGGGCATGGGTGATCATGTGATGGGTAGGGAGAGGAGGTTGAGGGAATGAGTGGTTAGAGGGGGTTGTAGATGTTGTGTTTTGGGCTGAGGGTGAGGCTTGGGTAGGTGTTGGGTTTGACTCAGAGGAGGTAATTGTGGGGGAGTTGTGAGGAAGAGGAGAAGGAGATGTAGCTGGTTGAAGAGAGGGAGGAGTCGGTATGAGAACTTTGGTGGTAATAATACTTGAGTCTGGAGGATCAGATTGGCATGAGGAGGTAATGTGTTGATGTGGAAAGTGAGTTTCCAAGAAGGAAACATCCCGGGAGATATAGATCCTGTGTGTGTGTGGTTCATAGCAAATATAGCCAGTGCTATTAGAGGAATAACCAAGGAAAATACATTCTGTGGATCTTGGAGATAGTTTGTGAGTGTTATAAGGGCGTAGGTTAGGCCAACAGCTACAGCCAAACACTCTGAGATGAGATAAAGAGGGAGGGTGATGATACAATTGCTCAAATGGTGTGGCATTGTTGAGAGTTTTTGTGGGAAGTCTGTTTAGGAGGTAGACAGCAGTGGAGGCTGCATAGGGCCAGAAGTGTAGGGGTAAATGAGCTTGGGATAGAAGGCATAGGGTTTTGTCAACAACATGTCTGATTCTGGTTTCAACAGAACCATTCTGTGGGTGAGAATGAGGGCAAGTGAACCTGTGATTAATGCCATTGGTGTCAACAAACTTTTTGAATGCTTTGAATTCTCCTCCATTATCTGTTTGTATAGCTGTGATGGTTTTTTTGAACTGATTTACAATGTAACCGTGAAAGTGAGTGAAAACTGTGATAGCATCAGATTTGTTTTTGAGAGGAAACAGCCAAACATAGCCAGAGAAATCATCCACAATAAGTAGAAAATACTTATAGCCAGAGGGGGAAACACTGTGAGCAGGACCCCATAGATCTAGGAATAACAAGTCAAAACTTTCCTTAGATCTAGAAGAACTTGAAAAATGAGGTAATGCATGCATTTTGCCCTGACAACAGGCAGTACATAACTCCTGTTTTACATGTGTAGTGACAGGAAGTTGAAATTTATTTAGAGTATAGCTAGTAGTGGCAAAACTGGGGTGGCCAAGTCTCTGGTGCCATATGGGACTGGGAGCTGCAGTGGTGTAGTGCAAGGTAGGTGAGGGAGCTGTGGAAGAGGGAAAAAAGTAGACACCCTCCTTAGAAATTCCTCTGAGCAGGATCTCCTGAGTATTGAGATCCTTCACAAGAAAGAAATCAGAATGGAATTCAAAAAACACTTTGTTATCTGAACAGAATTTACTGACAGAAATCAGATGCTTATGTAGTTGTGGAGAGTAGATGATATTTCTGAGAGTAAAAGTGTGAGGAGAGGAAGTGAGGCTACCGTGTCCTTGAGCTTGGATAGGAATAGCAGATCCATCCCCAAGAGATATAGTATCGGTGCCATTGTAGTCTGAACTGGAGAGATTGAGTTTGGCAAAATCACCAGAAAAGTGATGTGATGCAGCAGTATCAGCTAGCCATTCAGGTGGTGCAACAGATGTAGTAGCATTGGCAGAAAAATTTGAGGGAGGTCTTGGCTGATAACTTTGATTGAACCTGTGATAGCATATAGAAGCATCATGTCCTCTTTTGCCACAGATCTGGCAGGATGGTCTGGTATCTGGATGTCCAGCAAAGGTAGTATTGGGGGTAGATCTGGTAGTTTGGATGACAGTTTGGGTAGAGGAACGACCTCTTCCCCTTTGTGACTGATTCCTTCCTCTGGTATCATTGGATCTGTTATTGTAGATCTGTTTGTTTTTGTTTTGAGATGTGTTTGTTTGTGTGGAATTGAGAGTGATTTCTGATGATTCTGTTTTTTGTGAGAGCCATGCCTCAGTGGATAGCATGAAGCCATAGATCTGGCTTGGGGTGCAGGGGGATGGCCTGGTGAGGATAGTGGAAACGAGGGGGGAGTAATCACTGGGTAGGCCTTTGAGAATATATGTTTGAAACTCTCTGTCGGTGACATTATGTCCTGTGATGGACAGAGAGTCCACCAAGGCTTTAGCACGGTTGAAATAAGTGGTGATGGTTTCTGTGTGTGTTTTTTTGATAGATGCTAACTGAAGGTGAAATTGACCAACCTGAGCATTAGTAGTGGCCCCAAAAGAGTCATGTAGATAGTTCCAAACCTGAGCTGATGTAGTGAAATTCACCACTTGTCCTAGAATGCCGTCACTGAGAGAGGTGAACAACACACTAAGGACCAGTTGATCTTGCTGGATCCACAATGTAGCATCGGGACTAATGCCATCTTCCACAAGTAGATCTGGACATGGATGACTGCCATCCACATATTTATACAGATCTGTTCCTTTTAGGAAGGATAGTATGACTGCTTTCCAGATCCTGAAGTTGGATCCGGTGAATTTGATTAAATTTGCTGCTGTGGATAGAATTGACTGGGTTGTAGGTTTTGCAGATTGTGCAGGTTTATCGGTGTGGCTATTTGTCAAACAGTTGGTGGATGATGATGTGGAATCATTCTTGGGAGTTTCTGGATCGGGATCGGCCATGGTAGAAGAAGCAGGAAGCAGGAAAGAAAAAAAGACTTACGCCATGATTATGGCTCTGATACCATATAGAATATTGTATAGTACGAAGAATGTAATGTGATAAGTACTGTTTCATTGATGTTTGATAGCTCAGGTGATACATGTATATATAGTAGTAAATGAGTAATTCTAGAATGTACGGGAGTCTTATTGTACCGGACTTATATCAGTAAAACATATATTGGGCTTTGTAATGATAAATGGGCCGAAGGCCTGTACTATCTATTATTGTGCAGCCGGTCTCCAGTGGTGATGTGAAGAGTCGTAATACTTTGTTCAAAGTATTAAAAACTGTATTAAAACAAAAAAAAAAACTGAGTAACTAAACAGGTTTGGGAAAAAAATAGGTGATAGGTTAGATAGCAGAAACAAAACTGGAGAAAAGAAGAGTAATTAGTTGCACGTTTCTGTTTTTCCCGTTAGTGTGTGGGTTCTGTAACATTAACAACGTGGTAATGGGTCCTAGTGGATAAATGATGAACCTAAAACCACCACTAATACAACCAGGCGGTTTAGTAAACACTCTGGAAACAATGAAGACTAGTTCAGTATTGTAGAATTGAGAATAGTAGGAGGAATACACCGAAACTGATCTGCAGGTCTCATAACAATTGTTTTCTGTATAACTAGGTTCCAAAGGAAATTATAAGGTCCTCCTTGGTTTAATAATGAACTTAAAGCCTTGCTGCAACACATAACTAAGTGGATAAATACTTTGGAAAAAAAAATAGAGGTTAATCTAATTAACTAAAAGAGGAGTAGAGAGGAGATGCAGAAATTTGTTTTCAGATTTCCTGCAACACACCAGCTTCTGTAAAATGAGTTTCGAGTTGTTAACCATGTCACTTTGGGATGGGGTCGAAGTCATAAGCTTGGGAATACACTTGGCTAGGTGGGTACTCAAATTGAGAAGAAGATTCAAAGACAGATTGTGAACACACGGAAAGAAAACAATAATAGGAAAGATTGTAGATTCAGATTCTGGTCTTAGAATTCTGTGTTGGGTTCTGTTACAGGTGGGATGTGAGTGTCGTATGGGGTCTGTTTAGAGAATTAAAATTTGTGTTAAGGTACCTAACGGAGAAGTCATACAATCTAGGGAACTGAAGTCGGAGTAAGGAACAAGTAAAGAAATGGAATAGCGAGTTTCAGATTGGTGTTTCAGGTTGTTTCAGTTTCTGCAATTTCCTTGTTTCAGTATAAGAATGACTCTGTAAGGTTCACAAGTTAATGAGAGTTAAAAATGTCATAGAACACTTAACTATGTGAGTTATCAACGAGGGAGGAGTTAGAAGACAAATAATTACACGGACAGAGAATAACAGGAAAGAACATACTTCATCCTCCAGTTTGCATTTTGTTTCCAGTCTCCGTGTAAAAGAATTCTAGGGAACTAACAGAGTGTTGCAGTTGTTTCTGATTGAAATATAACTAGACCGCTTAACTAAATAAATGAGTACCGTGGGACAGGTTAGAAGACAAGGTAATGGCTAAACAGAAAGGCTAGAAGAGAAACAAAATCAAGTTTCTGATTTCAGTTTTTTTCCTGAAACTAGTACTTCCTGTATCACATTTTTTTCAAAAGACTATAAGGGTGGTATCGAGAGATGAATGAGCCTAAGACTTACCTAACACATCCAAGTATAATACAACACCTTAGGGAAGGGTTAGATCCCGGGGTATTAAGCAGAGAAACCACAATAAGAAAAGGAATGCACCAGTTGCATATTTTCGGTTCTTCCTAAAAACTTATGTTTCTGTACAGCCATGACAGGAGGATTATAGGAGTTGTATTGGAGGTTAACGAACCCAAACATGTCTAATACATGTAATTAGGTCATAAACATCTTGGAAGGTATAAATCGAAACAATCAGAAAGGAAAGGAATGAAGAGAATGTATACAGCTTTTTGTCTTTCAGACTTCTACAGTTTCTGCTTTCTGTAAAACCCACCTTCAGAGATGTTAACAGCCTTGTTTTGAATTGTTTTTAAGTTCAAGACCTTCCTAATACAATCATCTAGTTGGGCAACAACTTTGGGAAGATTTGGAAACTGGTTTATAACCTAAAAAGGGAAGCTTGAAGAAGAGAAATACAAACGGTGGTTTCAGTTTTTGTTCTGTAACTGCTGCTTCGGTATAACTGTAGTATAGTTGGTGGGAGAGGGTTGTATAGGTCTGGAAATGAACTTATAACCCAGATAATATATCTACCTAAGAGAGTGAACAATTTGGAGGAATTATAAAACAGTTTAACACATTAGAAGGAGAGGTTGGTGGAAGTTTACACACGGTTGATGCTTCGGTTTTCTGAGACATGTGTCTCTGTATGGTCAATATCCAGAGGGGTTAAAAGTGTGGTGTTGATTTAAAAATGAACCCAAAATATTGCCAATGTATCTATCTCAGATGGTGAAACATTTTGGGAAGATTAAACCTCCGTTGATACCTTAAATGTGGGGTTAGGTATGGTTAAACACCGAAATTATGTTTTAGTTTTCTCAACTTTGGGGCTTCTGTATAAATGAGCCTTAGAAGTATTTAAAGACTTTATTGCTATGATATGGATTAAAAACCTTGTTAACCTATTTATCTAAGGAGGGAATACACATTAGACAAGTTACATCTATTTTATGTAAACTTGTTACATTACTAGCGCTTAAGACGCTTTAAAACATTAACTAAGGAAAAAGGACTTAGTTAACGGGTAAAATAAAGATGTGAATGTCCTAGGAGTAAGAAAGGCCTAGAATTAATACATGAGAAGTTCTAAGGGTTAATGTAAGCTAAGCATTTGACTACACACCTAGGGAATAACACCCGATATAAAGTGTCATCACATGAAATGATAAACTGACACATTGTTTTACTTAACGCTAGGGTCGTAGCAAACTCCGAGTGCTCCATGTATGAGACTACTTACTTCTGATCCAGGTATGGACATGTGTGGTTCGTATGTTGCCGTGTTACACGGCTTGTTTGCTTTGTGTGTTGTGTGCTTTGTGTGAAAATGACATAAGATCAAAGCATGGAATTGGATTGCTTGTTTATCATGTTGTATGATTTCTATATCATTGTTGTATATATCATTGCGCGCACACAGTAGTTTAGTCCCTTTCGCGTTATGGAACTTTGAGATGAGACTCAACGAACTATGTAACCAAAAAACTACATAAAGGGAAACTATACGAACTACACTACGAATTATGAAAACAAAGAAAACGCTATAAGGGGAAATCCTCTCTAAACCATTGAGGACTACCATGACACCCACTATGGTGTCTATGCTTTAATGATAATGAAGAGCAAGTCTCCTTTGGTGAGACATGACGAACCACGTAGACAAAACAAAAGAACTATACAAAGAGACGAATCCTCTCTAACTTTAGAGGACCGCTAATGACACCCACTATGGTGTCGAGATTATAATGATAATGAAACGAAAAGTATCAACTGTGAAACATGAGAATAACCCGGGAAGACAACATCTCGGGCCGCGCGGTATGGAATATTCGGGAGTTGGTATCTGCATCAGATCCTTCGACCGTCTATGATGGAATATTTTGGTGAAGCACATCCCGGAGTCCAGAGGTGACTTCCGCTTCCTTGACCCTGGGTGTCGGGAATGGGGGAGTGACAAGTTGGTGAAGCACATCCCGGAGTCTAGAGGTGACTTCCGCTTCCTTGACCCTGGGTGTCGGAATGGGGGAGTGACAAATTGGTGAAGCTTATCCTGGAGTCTAGAGGTGACTACCGCTTCCTTGACCCTGGGTGTCGGGAATGGGGGACTAGCTATGGAGGAGACGTCCTCCAACGTGCGGTGATAAAAGAATTCACAAAATAATCCTTAAAGAAACAAGGAACGAATAGCACCTACATAATAAAAGCTCAGGATCTAATCTATATCCCCTGACTTGGTGCCAGAGAATAGAGGAAAACTTGTGTAATGAGACCAAGCAAACAAGAGAAAAATCACAAATGTGATCCTTTAAGAAAACAAGGAATGAATAGCACCTACATAACAAAGTCTCGGGATCGAATCTATATCCCCTGACTCGGTGCAAGAGAAAAAGGAAACATATTAATGAGAACAAGAAAACAATACGCAATCTCTTGAATGATCCCATAGCGAGGATCGACGGTATAATATACCTACGCACACGTTGTATCATGTACTTGATTGTTGTTGCTACATTAGCAGCTTTTGCTTGGTTGCTTATTGACACTGCTATGCTACTTGCAAGTTGTGCTTGGTTGCTTGCTGATATTGCTATGCTACCGATGAGTGTGTATGATATTATGATGTACTAATGTGTGCTTTACTGCTTTAACATAGCGTGTAAAATTGACTTAATAATATTCGACCAAGTAGTCGTGTGGCCCGGTAACATGCGGGCTTCACACGTTCATACTCAGCGTAGTTTGCTGAGTCCTTTACACCCAATTTTTTTCAGGTCTTGTGCCAGACGATAACGGAGAGTAGGCAAGGGTGACTATCATAGGGGTAGTTCACATGGCAAGACTTTAAGTAGTATGCTTTCTTATGTATGAGTTATGTTGTTAAGTTGTTAACTAAACTGTAGATGCTCGGTACTGGAGTTGTACTTCATATTGTATTTGGATTTCGTTAAGTTGGACTTCCAGTCATACAGACCGTAACTTGGAGTTGGTAATGAGGACTGTCAACCACGTGGGTGGTTGGCGTCTGTAGCACCCGGATAAAGTTGGAAACCGCTGCGTAGACATCTCGTATTACTGTTAGGCTCGACGTTTAATTATTGATTGTTATTCGGGGGTGTTACAAAATATCTACTTAAGTGATGAATCACCTTGTTACTATTCCTTTTTTTTTTACATTTTAACCATTTAAACACCTTTCCTCTCATTCTCTTGCATCTTGTCCCATTCCAGCCGAGCCCTTACCTCTTCCAAACTCTCTCAAGCTGTGTTATTGAGTAAGGAATACAATTCAATCTCTTAAGCACCTAAGGTAATGGTTTAAGGCTTATTTTAGCATTTTTTCTTCATCTTTTCATTACCTACACTTGGAGCTCATGATCTATCACTTCCTATGGATCATTCTCAGTGTTTAAAGGATAGAAAAAGTGCCAATCTTGGCTGAAGCAAGTATAGGGACCAAGGTTTCCAAAATTTGCATTTTAAGGTAAAAACATACCTTAAGCTTCTCCTTTCTTCATGCAGTTTTCTTCTTCTGATTTTTATGAGTTTATACACTCATAATCTTCATATTTACATGTTCAATCAGTTGGTTAACCATTTGGAGCAAGGGTGGCCGAAATCCAAAGGAAATACCCTTCTTTAAGGCATTTTGCCAAGGTAAAACCTATTACCATAGCAGCTTGTTGTTGTCTAGCTATTTCGTATGTTGATATGGTGAATTTAACACCATTTGGTGTGTTTTATTCAGGCCGAATTCCTTTGGAAGTTCCTTTGCATTTTAAGGTGATTTTTGCCTTAAATCTTACATTAATTGTTCTTTATGGTTAAGCTCAAGCTTGGAGTATAACCATATCTTATTTTGGTGTATTAAACATGTCCAAATGATGTGGTGAATTTTCCTTCAAGCTGCCGAGTTGTTACAAGGAGAAATCAAGGTATAAACACCTTAAAACTTATGATTTTATGATTTCTTAGCATATATATTAATTATGCCAAGAGTGGAGTTAATAATATGGGTTATATTAACCTAAAAATGGAAAAAATGACTAAGATAAATTAAGCTAGTCATTTAGGTGATTTAATTAACATAATGGTCAAATTATGACATTATGTGGAAAAATAAATTAAGCTACAGCAAGGCCGTGAGCTTATACTATATTTTGAGCAATTTTATGTGTAATTTTATGTTATACAGCAAAGTTGTAATAAGGCCATGTCATTAGGCCATTTTAATTTAAGTTTAAAGCTTATTTAGTTTAATTTATGCTTATATAATTAAGTTTGGGGTCAAATGGTAATTACTGATAAAATATTAAGCCGTGGGCTTAATTTAGAGGAACTTAGGGTTTTTAAATGAATTTAATAAAAAATATAACATTTTATAAAGTTTTGTGTCAAAATTGTAAAAATAGAAAACTATAGGGTATAACTAGTGATTACCGAAAGTTTGGCTCCCATTTGGTATTAGAAGTCAAAGTTGACTATATAGGAGACTTTGACCAAGTTTGGAGAATTTAAGAAATTAAAATACTACCTTATGTTAAGATAGTTATTAAATTGCAAAAGATTTATAAGAGATGGGGTTATAATGTAATTTCCGAAACTTTGGGGTACTAAAAGGGATTTAGTACAGTACTTAAGTTATTAGGAATTTTTAGAAGTTTATTTGGTTAAATTTGGAGTTTATATGAATTATATAAGTATAATATATGATATTTCATGACATTGTTACAAATGGGTAACATATGGGTCAAAACCGAGATTTATTGGAAGTATAAGGTTAGGAATAATGTTTATAACCTTTTGGTATAGTTTGGGAATTTTTGGAGTTATATATAAGGTTTTTCAAAGATATATGTATAATATATAGTTTTAATGACATTAGAAAACTATGTATTATAAATTGGGTTAGATTTGTGATTTATGGAAGTTTAGTGGTTTATAGTGAAAGCCAAGAATATAAGGGGCTATTTGGTAATATATAACAATTTGTAACTATAGGTTATAATTGTTTTAATGACATAAATGTCATAATATATGTTATATAACTATGATATAACATTATATAAATTAAGTGGTGGATTTTGTAAATATTTAAGAACATAGGTGCTGTTCGGAAATATTAGCATTTTTTAATGAAATTTATAATATGGTTTTAATGTTATAAGAGTTATAACATTTATAATATAAGGGGTATTCATTAAAAAGAATGAATATATATTATAAGACTTACCATATAATAAATAGTTCCATAATACATGTATATAAATAAATATATGTTATGGAGTGGAAAAATATAATATGGTTTAACAACTATATATTATGGTAATTAAAATGATATAATTTAAAGGAAAAAGAATTACAAACATTAGATATGGAAATTCTAAATGTTAGGAGTATACATGAAATAATAAGGATTTATTTATAATCCAAGGTATTTTTACATAAGAATTATACTCCATTAAACTTGGAAAAACAAACCTTAGGAAAATAAATACTAAGGTGAAATGTATAATATATGATAAAGAATTATACATGCAATATAGAAACAAACTATATGATATACAAGGGTATATTAAGTTACATGTGATAACAAGTTCAACATTAAGTATATTAATATACGAGACAAGACTACGCATGTAATATAACGTTTTTCCAATTCCGAGTTAAGCCGAAAACCCGACAAGCGCTGACAGTTTTTAACGGGGGATTAACCGGGAGGTATTAGTGACGGTACGGGGTACCGTAGAGTTATGTTGTTATACGAGATTCTAATCAGTAGCATTATGTATTATTAGACTGTTAGAGACGACACGAGGAGCGTTGATCCTAGCTGATTCATACTCCACCGTTTTACAGTCAGGGTGTAACACCCCAACTACAACAACATACTTAAACAATACTTTGCAGCGGAAATCATAACTCACAACATAACTTAACTCCTTGGTGTTACACGCCGTTAGCCACCCACGTGGCTAACAAGGCTAACATACATACATCGTACCGGTCTGATGGACTAAACTCCCGAGCAACTACACATTAATCTCGTACCATGTCCAACATTCATAGTACACTTACATTACAACTGTACCGAGTATTTTCCAACTAACGCCGATACATTTTCGGTCTTACTACACCTACCATATAGTACACAATTCTCATGACTACCACATACAAACATCTACCCCGTTCTACTCTCGAACGGCTCTCAGTTCCTTGTACCTGAAACAGGAAAAGAAGAAAGGGTGGCCCCCCAGGGGGCTCAGCACCTTTGCTGGTATGGTAATCCCGCAGCCCGCATGCTACCGGGCCACACTCAACTAATTGTCGTCTTAGCATGTGGTTGATTTTATTTTAAACATACACAAACTACACACATACTTCATGCTTAAAAGCACACATCCATTAAGGTACACAAACACCTGATTAGCACACACAACATAACAACACACTTCACTTAATAACATACACAACTTGATTTCACTCTTCTTAGAGGACATACTCTTTATTTAGGATGTGCCGGGGTAGTATAGGCCCGAGCACAACATACATACATTTTCTTTACTTGAGTGGCGGCCTCATATAGGACCGATCACAACATACATAATTTCCCCCTAGCTCCAATAATGATGAGTTAGGTAAGCCTTGGTTAAGCTTGTGGGTGGTTGTAATTCAAGGAGGAAAAACAACCGTAACATAACAAAGAGGGAGTCGAAGCGAACTTAGGCATCGACACCCTACCAACATTAAACATGATTTCCCCCTACCCGATTGGAAGTTGGGTAGGTAAGCTTTGGCTAAGCTAATGGGAGGTCGAAATCCAATGAAGGAAATCAACCCTTAACATAACAGGATGGGAGTTAATTCACATATATATATATATATATAACTCCCAAACAATACGCGCGACCGGGACGACCGGATTCCTCTCCATACATAACATATACTTATTAGTTAAGGGTTCCCTTATGGAACTTATCACATACATACATCACATAGTGTTACTAACTCGGTTAGACACATAAGGGAAATCATATCCCATTTCAACAACACGGATAACAGTATCCAACAACAACAACATATTAAACAAGTCACATACATCACACTTTAATCACAACATACACTAACGCACGGATAGCCGTAGTTAGAACGTTCCCGTGGGTTGGGACGTTTATTCCAAATACCGATATCTTATGTGAACCTAAGGTCGGTTAACTATTATTTAACACATAATTAAGGTTAAGCGGTATCGGAATTGATTACGCCACAATAATGAATTACTATAAACTCATTTCATGATTTATCTTGCAAGGTGGCAAACACACAGAAAAACACATTGGCATACAAGCCGGTGTAATCCGGTAGGACACAGGTTGCAAGAAAACCATACCTGTCACCGAAGGTGCACTCTAGTGTGCCATCACAAGTTCCTTCGAAAACTCTTTGAGCAACTGGTAACATTATAACTATCTTTATTAATATCGGGGCAATATAATTATTTAACGACTAATGCGCCCATGGTTAACCCCGTTCAGTAGTTTTATAACTTCACATTTTTAACTTGTTTTACTTTCACATTTTTATTACAACTCTTCATCCTCTCAATCGCCATTATAACTCACTTAATATATCCTTAACAACCTTATAACATCATTACTCATCAATCCCCATCATTGGGTATCATTTCCTACCCTTAAACAAAGTTTTTGGTAAAAATTACACTGTGTCCGAACTTGTGTCCGAGCATCCAGGGTCGGACACAAGTCGAAGCAAATTCTGGGATAAATTTCAAAGCGTCCGAACTTGTGTCCGGACATCTAAGGTCGGACACAAGTCGAACAAAAACCTGGAAATTTTTAACACGTCCGAACTTGTGTCCGGACATCTAAGGACGGACACAAGTCGAAACGAAAACCAGGGAAAATTTTTGTGCGTCCGAACTTGTGTCCGGACATCTAAGGTCGGACACAAGTCGAACAAAACTCTGGAAAAATTCATTCAACGCGTCCGAACTTGTGTCCGGACATCTAAGGTCGGACACAAGTCGAACAAAATCTGGGGAAAAATTTCCTTCAAGCGTCCGGACTTCAAAGGTCGGACAGAAGTCCGGACACAACTCAAACTCAGAAAAATTTTAACGCGACGGGGCATGTCCGAACTTCCAAGTCCGGACGGAAGTTCGGACGTGCCCAAAATTTCAGTTAACAGAGGCAAATTTCTATCTATTTTTACACTTCCAAAAATCCATACTCACTCCTTGAAATCCCAAGTCATCTAGCACCATTATGCTATAATTTTTTTTTGCACTCTCTCAACACTAAACAACCCAAGTAAACACCTAATTCTCTCATCCATTATCCATCATCAAACACCCATTTTCCATTAAAATTTTGCCATAACCTCCCCATAAACTTTACATCTCCATTTCATCAATATACATCCCTCTCATTCCTAATCTAGCCACACCCTTTCAAGGGTCCTAACAGCACATTACAAATCATCAAACTCCATCAACAACAACATATTCACAAACTCAAACATTTGGCTCTTAAGGCCCTCAATTCAACCATTACTTCACAAACTTCTCTAAAATCAATTAAACACCTTCCAACATATACTTCAATCCACAATTTGGGTTCATTAAATTGTTTACCCATCCCAAACACTTAAACAATTATAACAAGGTTTAAGGTAGTTTTTCTTACCTTAATTTCACAAGCCTCCTTAATTCATCTCTTGCTCCTCATCTTCTCCAAAATTGGTTAAGAGGGTATGGAGTTTCCCAACTCCATCCCAACATCCAAGAACACAAAAACATACTTAATTAATTATCTAAACCCTTGGAATATTTCAATTCAATCAAAGGGCTAGAACACAAGTTAGGGTTTACCTTTTTGAAGCTTTTAAAAGGGATTCTCACCCTTGAATCAAGAAGGGAACTACTCCACCATTGAAGGATTAATTTGGAGCTCAAGAACAAGGATAAAACAAGGTATCAACAATGGTGAAAAATTGATTACACCAAGAGATGAAGGAAAAATGACTTTTTCTTGGGAATCGTTACCTTAGAAGGAAGAGGAGACTCCAAGCTTCTCATTGGTGCCATTTTCTCTTCAAATGGGGAAAACCCATGGAGGTCAACTTCATCCTTTTGGAATTTTGAAAAGAGAGGATGATAGAGGAAGATGAGAGGAAGAAGAATATGTGATTTGTTTTTGATTTGGAGCTCAAATGGAGCTTGTGAATGAAGAGAAAGTGAGGAAGCCATTGTTGGCTAGATGGAGAACTCCATCGGCAGCAAGGAGGGAGGGAGAACCGTCTGGGAGAGAAAAGAGGAAAGAGAGGAAGGGAGAGAGGGGAAAAGAAAAATAAGGAAGGAGAGAGAGAGTGTGTGGGGGTATAAGTGGTGTTTTTATTTTTTTGCTTTTGACTTAATTAATTAGTTAACTAGTCTTGTGAGTGGGCTGTTTACATAAATAAAACCGGCCCACTACTGTAAACACGTTGGAGCGTTTTTCGTCTTTTAACAGAAACGCTCGTTTATTTACCCGGTTTAGCACTATTCACTAACCGGGACCGTTTTCTGGAAATTTTCTCATTCCTTTAATTTTAATGGCTATTAAACTCCCATTAATGTTTAATTATAGTTACAAATTCAACTATTATTTTTATGGGGTCATTTAACTGTTTAAAGTCAGGTTTTCGGGTTTTCTCGAAAAACGCGCTTTAAGACTCCGATAGCGTTTTAACGCATTGCTTGGATCCGTTTTCTTCCGGAATTTTTCCCACACGTTCTTAGTGTGTAATTAAGGTATAAAAATATATTTATAACCCTAATGAAGGTTATGTATCTCCTAAAATAATTAAATACGTATTTTTACGTGTTGCGACTTTTACGCATTTTTTTTTCTTTTTGGTTTTCATTTCTTCACCAATGATCTTAAGGACTTAATTAGCCTTAGAAAATTATAATTATACATTTAATCAACACATTAAGGTTTGGGGTATTTCACAGGGTGACCGGTATGTTGTTACGTGTCTCTGATTGTCTCTGAGGGCTTCCTCAGTTCAGACTTCTGTGTGATCTGTGATAAGATTGTTTGTCTGAATGTGTAAATAAATATGCATGAACTGTATATTTATAGCTGCTTATTATTTACTGTTGTTGAGTTAACAGTATTGGTTCGTATATATGAACCTCTATATAAAACGAACTAGCGGCTATGGTGCTATCTTATATGAAATATAAGGATCGTCAGAAAAATGTTGTAGCACTAGGATAATAAGATATACATATTATCCGAGACTTTAATACGGAGCGTTGGCCTTTCTAAACGCCGCTCTCGTATCTAACACTGGATCCCGAGTTTACAGACTCCGGATTGGACTAATGACCTTAGTCTGCTGTGTTAGAAAAATTGGTAATGCGATGCGATGGTATAATTAATAAACATAATAAAGCCAAGAGGATGTGGCTCTTGGTGTGCGCTGTGATCACAAAAACGATACCAGGATGTCCGCGTACGGGTTCGCAAGTATCAAGAAAATTTCCCGTGGGCTAGGATGGCTCGTTGGTCGGAGACTCTACCGCTGGAGTGGCTACTGCCGTGGGTGACCCGCCATAGTATATGGGTAATTTAGAGACTCGTTGTTTTTAACGAGGCGTTGTCACTAGGTATAACTGAACACTTATTACAGTTGAGACTTGTACAGTGGCGAACAATATTGGTTTCTACACCATGAACGGGAATTAATACTTGTTTATTGTTCTCGTTGTTTCGCCTTGTTGTTCATTGGTTATACTGTGTGGTTATATTACGTGTATTGATGGTTGTGTATTTGTATGGATATTACTGTTAAATGTTTTACAGTTTAAATATTAAAACGGTATTGCATGTAACGAATCTCATGCTCTCGACCAATTAATTGAGGGGTTTGAGGAGGCATGACGGGGCATGTGATAACATACTCAGCAGGGGCTGATTCCATACCACAAACCATTTTTATTTCAGGAGATTAGCTGGTGGGTCGACGTGGGGCGCGACGGTTGTGGTATTACTGTTGGTTAAAACTTGGTACGGTTTGATACTAATGTTGTTTTGGACTCGGGTTGTGTAAACCGAGGTGTATTTTGGTTAGATGCTCACGAGTACGGTTTGTAATAACGGTTGTTGTTGGATTTGTTTTAAATTGTTTAAGCACTACTATCTATCTCTTGTGATCACTGCGGGAATACGTTTCGTATGTTGATTATCATGTAACTGGTTATCACCCGTATGGGCGAGTGATAACAGTGACACCATTAGAGCGACAGACTGTTATTTACCGCTGTGATTTATTTGCTAGGTACGACATTTATTTTATAATTAGGAGCCGGATTTAGTAGGGGTGTTACAAAAGTGGTATCAGAGCGGAGTACCGCTCTGATTACAAGAGATAGTAGTTTAAGTACCGTGAGCTTAGGTTATTCATATACCAGTACCAATGAGGTGTTGTAAATGATTTGAGTTAGGAGATTGTCGGGGACAATGTGTGTTACGCCTTTCAGGGCTATGTAAACTTATGGTTGAGAAAAGTACGGTATTATACCGAGTGTTGACTTTGATTTTGAATTCTTCAGATGTCTTCTGGAAGACGTTCAGCTGGTAGAGGCAGAGGTGGAGGCGGCAGGTCTGGAGGAGGTCCTCCTGAGACCCATGCCGCGGGCATTGCTGAGACGGTAGCTGCCGTCTTTGCTCAGCTAGCCCTGATGGGAGGTGGTCAGATAGGAGCACCACCCGTAGTCCCACCCGTACCCGCACCGAGAGAGCCAAACTGGCTAAAGAGCGTTGCTGACACACGAGTACCCACCTATGACGGAGTAGCTGACCCCACCGTCCTGGAGAGATACATCATCGAGCACGAGAAGGCCTTTGACGCCATTCATGTGCCTGCTGAGCACCGGGTCGGTATAGCAGCCTTCCATCTGAGGGACGCCGCCAGTACTTGGTGGAGGTCCGTGAGGGCACATTACATTGCTATAGAGGGTTTTGGTTGGACAAGTTTTGTGGAATTGAGAGAAAAATACTATCCTGCTCACTTGAAGCAGAGAAAGAGGGAGGAGTTCGAGGCCCTGAGGCAGGGTAGTCTGACAGTAGATCAGTACTACTCCTCATTCATTGGGCTGTTGGACTTTGTCCCAGGAGTTGTTTATTCTGATACTGTGAAAGTGGAGAAATTTAGAGGCGGGCTACGATATGCTATCAAGGCCGCCATGGGTGCTGGTTTATACCCTACGGTCCAGGTAAAATTAATTGACAGTTTATATCTTATGACTCAGTTTGATTTACGACAAGTTCAAGAAACTCATTGATGCATTATAGGAGTGCTATGATGCTGCTTCTCGGACCGAGCTGTTGGTGAACAGCCGGGATGATAGCCAGGGGCAGAAGCGTAAGGCCCCCGAGAAGGAGGCGGAGGTTGTGGCTGGAAGCGGAGGCAGCAAGGGCTGGAAGTAAGAACCGCCTTTAAGTTATTTAATCCGTTTAAATTACTTACTTGCTGCCTGCTTTTATACCTGCTATTCCTAACACTTTGACGATCACAGGAAGAAAAAGTTCTCCTGGAGGGAGAAGAAGAAGGAGCAGGCCAGCCAGAAGGGCAAGGAGAAGGTCCCGATGCTGACCGGGCCTACTTATGATGTCCAGCCTCTTAGATCTGCACCCCCTAAGGGTAAGCGATCTAACCTTGTGAATGAGTTGTGTATTGCACTATCCATTACCGTCCTTGTATTAATCAGATTGTTGTGTGATAATAGGTTCTGCACCCCAGCGCCACTTTCACTGCAAGCGCTGTGGTAAAGACCACCCGGGTGTTGATTGCACCGGGCAAGCTGTGGACTGCCACCACTGTGGGAAGAAAGGCCATAGGTCGTTCGAGTGCTTCTCGAATCCGGAGAGCCAAGCGTACCGCCCACCGAAGGGGACTCAGAGTGCACCTGCTAGAGGAGGTGGAGCTCGAGGTGGCCAGAGAGGGCCGGCGCCTCAAGCCCAGAGGGGGCAGCAGCAGCCGCAGCAGCAGAACCAGAGGAACCCGCCGGGCAACCGTGTGCTGAATGCAGCGGGAGCTTCGGGCGCTGGCACTAGTACCCAGCGCGATGAAGGTTAGCATTTGAAACCTTAACCATTGTATGAGAGCATGACTGAGTGTTAAACGTTTTACCTTAGCATGAATGTGTGTTTTAATTATCGCTCTAGATAAACGACTTATCTAGGAAACCTTTTATCCATTAGGAGACTTCGATATCTGCTATCCCACACTTACAAGACAAAGATCACCTAGACCCGTGGAAGAAAGACGGGAGTACCCTGGCGAGTTGTGTCATGTGGTCAGACCGGGCATGATACTTCTCAGAGAGTTCCTAACCCTAGATGAGCAAATCGCCATAGTGAATGAGTGTAGAGCTTTGGGTAAGGGCATGGGAGGATTTTATACCCCTGTATTTAATAGTGGTTCTAAGATGAAATTGCACATGATGTGCTTAGGAAAAGATTGGGATCCACAAGCTAGGGTTTATCGAGAGGTGAGGATGGTAGATGGCGTATCAATACCTAGGATACCTGAGAGTTTCCTAACCTTGGTGAGAAACGCAGTGGATATTGCTCAAGACTGTGAGACTTATCCATTACCCGACATGACACCTGACGTATGCATCATCAACTACTACGAGCAGGGAGGAAAGCTTGGGATGCACCAGGACGTGATGAGACGACGAGTCCATCACCAGAGGAATACCGGTTGTGTCATTCTCCATCGGCGATGATGCTGAGTTCATTTATGGAGACCAGAAGAGGATGGATCTAGCAAGCAAGATCATCCTCAAGTCTGGAGATGTGTTGGTATTTGGTGGAGAGTCGAGGCTTGTATATCATGGTATTAAAAGCATTAAGCTCAATACCGCGCCATCAGCTCTAGTGAATGAGACCCACATCCAACCTGGCCGTTTAAATTTGACTTTCAGACAGTACTGATGTAATAGTAGTAACTAAGTGTGTAACCTTGTATAATACAGTTGGATGATTGAAATAAGAGTTTTGTACCTTCACGTATATGTGTTCAGTTTGTTGATACCGTTGATTCATAACTTCAGGCTACGATTATGGAAAGGAGGGTACCATCTGCATCCTAGATATGGCGCAAGCCAAGGAGTCCGGTAATGTCATCACAGGTATGACGATTACCACCAACAGTAAATTAGTGATTTATAGGGACTCGATGCTTATATGGGAGGTGATCTCAGGTACCTTTCCTGTTGATGGTGTTAGTGCTTCCGTATTGTTCGACTCAGGGGCTTCGCATTCTTTTATTTCCTCGGCATTTGCTAAGAAGCTGGGGGCTGCCCCCGAACAGCTTTCAGACTTTTCAATCACCCTTCCTTCGAAGGAGAAAGTAGGTTGCACCAGACAGTACTTAGGGTTAGAGATCAGCATCATGACTGAGACCTTTCCCATCGTTCTGATTGAGTTCAAGAACTTGGGCTTTGACATTATAGTGGGCATGGATTGGCTGCAGAAGCATAGGGGCCGCCTTCATTGTGCACAGCATCGACTACTACTGAAGGGGCCGAGCGGCAAGACAGTGTCATACCGAAGTGTGAGAAGAGAGCCGACTGTCAAGATCGTGTCAGCATTGTCCCTGATGAAGGACATTAGGAAAGGCCGACAAGCCTTCCTCTGTTATGTACAGGACACGAGACAGAGTGACGTGATGGACGTAGACATTCCAGTCGTGGTAGATTTTCCCGACTTGTTTCTTGATGAGCTGCCAGGCATGCCGCCTGTGCGCGAGGTTGAGTTCGCCGTCGACTTGTTGCCAGGTACGGGCCCTATTGCTAAGGCACCCTACCGTATGGCACCGGGAGATGAGGGAGCTGAAGCTACAGGAGGACCTTCTCGACAAGGGATTCATTCGACCTAGTGTTTCTCCTTGGGGTGCTCCAGTACTGTTCGTCAAGAAAAAGGACGGCAGTATGCGACTCTGCATCGATTACCGCGAGCTTAATGCGGTCACAGTCAAGAACAAGTACCCGTTGCCAGGGATAGATGACTTATTTGACCAGTTGAGAGGGGCTAGTGTGTTCTCGAAGATAGATCTCAGATCTGGCTACCATCAGATTAGGATTGTAGAGGGTTATGTGGAGAAGACAGCTTTTAGGACACGTTATGGACACTACGAGTTCACCGTTATGCCATTCGGACTGACGAATTTGCCAGCCATTTTCATGGATTTGATGAACCGTCTCTTCAGAGAACAGCTTGATAGTTCAGTTGTAGTCTTCATCGACGATATTCTGATCTATTCAAAGACCAGGGAGGATCATGAGTTGCATTTGAGACAGGTGTTGATTATTATGAGAGAGAACCAGCTGTATGCCAAACTCTCAAAGTGTGAGTTCTGGTTGGACAACGTGTCATTTCTAGGACACATTATATCAGTAAGCGGGATATCTGTAGACCCTGCTAAGATTGAGGCAGTAAAGAGTTGGCCGAGGCCGAAGACAGTCACAGACGTCCGTAGCTTTCTGGGTTTGGCCGGTTACTATCGAAGGTTCGTTAAGGACTTCTCTAAGGTGGCCAAACCGATGATGAATCTAATGAAGAAGGAGTCCCAGTTCTTATGGTCTGCCGAGTGCGAGCAGTCCTTTCAGACGCTGAAGGATCTCCTGACATCGGCACCCGTTCTTACTATCCCTGAGGGCACCGATGGGTTCGAGGTATATTGTGATGCCTCTGGAACCGGTCTAGGCTGTGTGCTTATGCAGCACGGGAAGGTAGTTGCTTATGCATCCCAACAGCTGAAGAAGCTTGAGGTGAATTACCCCACACACGACCTTGAGTTAGGCGCAGTAGTCTTCGCTTTGAAGATCTGGCGACATTATCTATATGGTGTGACAGTCACCATCTACTCTGATCACAAGAGTTTACAGCATCTCTTCTCTCAGAAGGAGCTGAACATGCGACAGAGAAGATGGGTCGAGTTCTTGAAGGACTACGACATCGACCTGAAATACAAAGAGGGCAAAGCGAATGTAGTAGCCGACGCCCTGAGCCGCAAAGCTCATTCATTGTTTACACTATTAGCGAGCAACAGTATGATTGATGAGATACGAGCTGCACAGGAGAGTGATCAGTATATGGAGAGCATCAGACAGAAGATGTCAGAGGGCTGTTTTGAGAGTCAGAAGTATGACTTTGAACTGTGTGATGATGGCATGATTAGACTGAATGGCCGTTTGTGTATTCCAGAGTCTTCTCCAGATTTGAAGAAGAAGATACTCCAGGAGGCTCATTGCTCGTCCTTATCCGTCCACCCTGGTTCTTCGAAGATGTACAAGGACTTGAAGGTCCATTTCTGGTGGAGCGGGATGAAGAAGGATGTAGCTGAGTACGTGGCTAGATGCTTGACCTGTCAGAAGGTTAAGTTTGAGCATAGGAGACCCAGCGGTTTAGTGCAGTCTATGCCTATTCCTTGCTGGAAGTTCGAGGACATCTCGATGGATTTCGTTGTCGGTCTCCCACCGACTAAGGGAGGACTGAACACGATTTGGGTCATTGTGGACCGTTTGACGAAGGTGGTGAAGTTTGTTGCTATGAAGGATACCTGGAAGGTCCCGAAGTTAGCGGACCTGTTCCAGAAGGAGGTGATCCGGCACCATGGTGTGCCAAAGACCATTGTTTCTGATAGGGACCCTCGATTTTTGTCTAGATTCTGGGGACAGGTTCAGGAAGCCTTGGGTACAAAGTTGAAGCTTAGTACGACATTCCATCCACAGACCGACGGTCAGAGTGAGAGGACTATCCAGACACTGGAGGACATGCTGAGAGCATGTGCCTTAGATTTTCAGGGGAGCTGGTTAGAGCGGCTACATCTGATAGAGTTCGCCTACAACAACAGCTACCACTCCTCGATACAGATGCCACCATTTCAGGCACTTTATGGTAGACCGTGTAGGACTCCTTTATGCTGGGATGAGGCCAGCGAGAATACGCTTCTAGGACCAGAGTACCTAGAGCAGATTAAGGAGGATGTCCTACAGATTCGTAAGAACATGAGGTCAGCTCAGGACCGGTAGAAATCATATGCAGACACCAGGAGGAGGGACATTGAGTTCACTACTGACGACATGGTATTCCTCAGAGTGTCACCCATGAAGGGGATCTTCCGGTTTGGGCAGAAGGGCAAGTTGAGCCCGAAGTATGTTGGACCTTATGCGATTAGGGAGCGAGTGGGCCCGTTAGCCTACAGACTGGATTTACCAGCAGAGCTCGGGAGGGTGCACGACGTCTTTCACGTTTCACAGTTGAAGAGGTATGTGCCCCATCCATCGCACGTTTTACAGCCAGAGACTTTAGAGTTGGACCCCGCTCTCCGATATGAGGAAGTACCACTCCGCATTCTCGATACGAAGACAAGACAGACTAGGAACAAGACCGTTAGCATGGTCAAGGTTCTCTGGTCGAACCATGAGGTGGAGGAGGCTACATGAGAGTTAGAGGACTCCATGAGAGCGAAGTACCCAGCACTCTTCAAGTAGTAGCTGTGATACTTGTACGGGTTCGTGGTCAAACCCTTTTTAAGGGGGGTAGACACCACTTGGCTTGCGCATATGTTATGCATTAGGTTTTGTTGTTGTGGTGTGTTTGGTAGTATGCTATGTCATACATGTCTGTTTGGATGATTGTATGTTTGATACATCTTATGTATGTGCCTCAGTGCACCTGTTTGAGAATATATATATATAGTACCACTGAGTACTTTTGTTGATGAGTTGGATGTGCACCTTGTTTAGTGCTATGATACGAATGAGTTTATAGCATGAGTTTCGACTATTTGATATGTGCTGTATCAATCATGATACATATAGACTAGGTCTGAACCTAGTGGGAGTTACTCTCTAGCGATGGTCTGATTTGTTACTTAGTGGAACTTGATTCCTTAGGTGAACTGTATATGAGTAAGGACTTCGGGGACGAAGCCTTTTTAAGGGGGGTAGATTGAAATACCCCTAACCTTAAAAACTTAATTAAATGATCTAAGATGGTTAATAAACATCTAAATATTATTGGGGAACAATCTAGAAGATCTCAACAAGGCAAAACATGCCTTAAGATCGGTAAAGCCAAAAATGTGCTTTAAGACACCATAAAGATTGTATGACCTCTAATATGATCCATAGTGGATTCCTAAGTATTATAATGAAGTAAGGAACACAACAAAACTATTCTCAAAGAAAACTAAGCTCAGAAACACCCTGTGACACAAAATGTGCACTAAAACACCTTAAAGCACGTTTTTGTGTATGAGCTATAAGATAATGACTTTTTGTCGTTTTAAAGACTGGAGTATATCATTAAAATCATTAATTTGACATGATAGAATATTTTATAAAGTCTAAATCAAAGTTTGAAAATAAAAATCAAAAAAATGACATTTATTTGTGAATAGTAACCCAAATAGTGCATTTTTCTAACCTAATGGCTGTCGGCAGGCAAGGAGGAGGGAGGACAGCACACACAGCATTAAGTACTAAATATCTACTTAAGTGATGAATCACCTTGTTACTATTCCTTTTTTTACATTTTAACCATTTAAACACCTTTCCTCTCATTCTCTTGCCTCTTGTCCCATTCCAGCCGAGCCCTTACCTCTTCCAAACTCTCTCAAGCTATGTTCTTGAGTAAGGAAGACAATTCATTCTCTTAAGCACCTAAGGTAATGGTTTAAGGCTTATTTTAGCTCTTTTTCTTCATCTTTTCATTACCTACACTTGGAGCTCATGATCTATCACTTCCTATGGCTCATTCTCAGTGTTTTAAGGCTAGAACAAGCACCAATCTCGGCTGAAGCAAGTATAGGGACCAAGGTTTCAAAAATTTGCATTTTAAGGTAAAAACATACCTTAAGCTTCTCCTTTCTTCATGCGGTTTTCTTCTTCTGATTTTTATGAGTTTATACACTCATAATCTTCATATTTACATGTTCAATCAGTTGGTTAACCATTTGGAGCAAGGGTTAAAATACCCCTAACCTTAAAAACTTAATTAAATGATCTATTAATGATCTAAGAGGGTTAATAAACATCTAAATATTATTGGGGAACAATCTAAAAGATCTCAACAAGGCAAAACATGCCTTAAGATCGGTAAAGCCAAAAATGTGCTTTAAAGCACCATAAAGATTGTATGACCTCAAATAGGATCCAAAGTGGATTCCTAAGTATTATAATGAAGTATGGAACACAACAAAGCTATTCTCAAAGAAAACTAAGCTCAGAAGCTCCTTGCAACACAAAATGTGCACTAAAACACCTTAAAGCACGTTTTTGTGTAATTGCCTTCTAAATTGATTTTTAATGGGCTTAAAGGTTATAATTACCTTTAAATATGATAATATATCACATTATATCATATTAGGAATTTAATTCCAGAAATTTACAAATTTTTACAAATTTAATATTAAAATATTAATAAAACCCTAAAAGGGGGCCCGTTTGAGTCAACATTGAATGAGAATGGTCAATAGGTCAAAGTTGACCCCTTGGACCACATGGAATCGGCAGCCACAAGCATGAGGAGGTTGAATTCACCACTTGCACATACAAGGGACAAGCCTCCAACACCACTCCTTAATTTAAGGAGACCACCTTTTACCTTTCTAATATTATGGATTAAATTATACACATTTGCTCCATGATTGATCAGCCTCCAAACCGTGTGATACCACCCCTTTCCCCTCCAATAACCGATGCCTTATCCCTTTGATGAGTCATTAGTCATTTACAAAACATAAAATAATCAATAGTTACTCTTTCAATTATTAAGGCTCATTTCAATCATTCCCTTGCTTCTTGCTCCATTCCAGCCGATGCAGCAGCTCTTCCAAACTCTCTCAAGCCTTGTTCGTGAGCATGGAAGACAAATCTAACTCTTAAGCTCCTAAGGTAATGTTTTAAGGCATATTTTAGCTCTTTTTCTTCACCTCTTCACTACCAACACTTAGATTACGTGACTTATCACTTACTATGGCTTATTCTCAGTATTTTAGACCTTGGACAACAACCAAACTCGGCTGAAACAAGTTAAGGGACCAAGGTTTCCCAAATTTGCATTTTAAGGTAAAAACATACCTTAAGCTTCTCTACTCTCCATCCGATTTTCTCCTCTTGATTTTTATGAGTTTATACACTCATAATCTTCATATTTACATGTCATTCAGTTGGTTAGCCTTTTGGAGCAAGGGTGGCCGAGATCTAAAGGAAATACCCTTCTTTAAGGCATTTTTCCAAGGTAAAACCTAATACCAAGGCAGCTTGTTGTTGTCTAGCTATTTCCTATGTCTATACGGTGAATTTAACACCTTGTGGTGCGTTTAATTCAGGGCGAATTCCTTTGGAAGATCCCTTGCATTTTAAGGTGATTTTTGCCTTAAATCTTACATTAATTGTTCCTTATGGTTAAGCTCAAGATTGGAGTATAACCATATCTTATTTTGGTGTATTAAACATGTCTAAATGATGTGGTGAATTTTCCTCTAAGCTGCCGAGCTCATACAAGGAGAAACCAAGGTATAAACACCTTAAAACTTATGATTTTATGAATTCTTAGTATATATATTAATTATGCCGAGAGTGGACTTAATAATATGGGTTATATTAACCTAAAAATGGAAAAAATGACTAAGATAAATTAAGCTAGTCATTTAAGAGATTTAATTAACATAATGGTCAAATTATGACATTATGTGGAAAAATAAATAAGCTATGGTGAGGCCGTGAGTTTATTGTAAAAATTGAGCAATTTATGTGTAATTTTATGTTATAAAGCAAAGTTGTAATAAGGCCATGTCATTAGGCCATTTTAATTTAAGTTTATAAGCTTATTTAGTTAGATTTATGCTTATATAATTAAGTTTGGGGCCAAACCGTAATTATTGGTAAAATATTAAGCCGTGGGCTTAATTTAGAGGAATTTAGGGTTTTTAAATGAATTTAATAAAAATTATAACATTTTATAAAGTTTTGTGTCAAAATTGTAAAAATAGAAAACTATGGGGTATTATTGGTGATTACCGAAAGTTTGGTTCCAATTTGGCATTAGAAGTCAAAGTTGACTATATAGGAGACTTTGACCAAGTTTGGAGAATTTTAGAAATTAAAATACTACCTTATATCAAGATGGTTATTTAATTGTAAAAGATTTATAAGAGATGGGGCTATAATGTAATTTCCGAAACTTTGGGGTACCAAATGGGATTTAGTACAGTCCTTAAGTTATTAGGAATTTTTAGAAGTTTATTTAGTCAAATTTGGAGTTTATATGAATTATATAAGTATAATATATGATATTTTATAACATTGTTACAAATGGGTAACAAATGGGTAAAAACCGAGATTTATAGAAAGTATAAGGTTAGGAATAATATTTATAACCTTTTGGTATAGTTTGGTAATTTTTGAAGTTATATATAAGATTTTATAAAGACATATGTATAATATATAGTTTTAATGGCATTAGAAAACTATGTATTATAAATTGGGAAGATTTGGTAAATATACAAAGTTTGGTGGTGGGAATTTAATTAAAACAGTCCTAGGGTCTGTTCGAAAATTATAGCCTTTAAAAACTATAGGTTATAATTATATTAAGGTTTAAGGATTATAATGTAAGGTATATATTATAAGTGTAACAATGAAATATAATTTGAGGTTGATTTGTGATTTATAGAAGTTTAGTGGTATATGATGAAAGCCGAATAATATAAGGGCTGTTTGGTATTTTAAAACAATTTACAACTATATGTTATAATTGTTTTAATGACATAAATGTCATAATATATGTTATATAACAATAAAGTAACATTGTATTAATTATGTGGTGGATTTTGTAAATATTTAAGAACATAGGTGCTGTTCGGAAATATTAACATTTTTAAATAAAATTTATAATATGGGTTCAATGTTATAAGAGTTATAACATTTATAATATAAGAGGTATTCATTAAAAAGAATGAATATATATTATAAGACTTACCATATAATAAATAGTTTCATAGTACATGTATATAAATAAATAAATGCTATGGTGTAGAAAATATAATATGGTTCAATAACCATGTACTTTCATAATTAAAATGATATAAGATAAAGGGAAAAGAATTACAAACATTGGATATGGAATTCTAATGTTAAGAGTATACATGGGATAATAAGGATTTATATAATCCAAAGTATTGTTTACATATGAATTATACCACATGGAACTTGGAAAAAAAAAACAAACCTTAGAAAAATAAATACTAAGGTGAGATGTATAATACATGATAAAGAATCATACATGCAATATAGAAACAAACTATATGATGTACAAATATACATTAAGTTACATGCGATAACAAAGTTCAACAATAAGTATGTTAATATACGAGACAAGACTACGCTTGTAATATAACATTTTCCCAATCTCGAGTTAAGCCGAAAAACCCGACAAACATTGACAGTTAATAACGGGGGATTAACCGGGAGGTATTAGTGACGGTACGGGGTACCGTAGAGTTATGCTGTTATACGGGACGCTAACCAGTAGCGTTATGAATTGTTTAGACTGCTAGACACGACACACGGAGCATAGGATCTTGCTGATTCATACTCAACCGTAATACAATCAGGGTGAACGGTATGTTGTTATGTGTCTCTGATTGTCTCTGAGGGCTTCCTCAGTTCAGACTTCTGTGTGATCTGTGATAAGATTGTTTGTCTGAATGTGTTAATTAATATGCATGAATTGTATATTTATAGCTGCTTATTATTTACTGTGTTGAGTTAACAATATTGGTTCGTATATGAACCTATATATAAAACGAACTAGCGGCTATGGTGCTATCTTATATGAAATATAAGGATCGTCAGAAAAACGATGTAGCACTAGGATAATAAGATATACATATTATCCGAGACTTTTATACGGAGCATTGGCCTTTCTAAACGCCGCTCTCGTATCTAACACTGGATCCTGAGTTTACAGACTCCGGATTGGACTAATGACCTTAGTCTGCTGTGTTAGAAAATTTGGTAATGCGATGTGATGGTATAATTAATTAATGAAAGATAATAAAGCCAATAGGATGTGGCTCTTGGTGCGCGCTGTGATCACAAAAACGATACCAGGATGTCCGCGTACGGGTCCGTAAGTATCAAGAAAATTTCCCGTGAGCTAGAATGGCTCGTTGGTCGGAGACTCTACCGTTGGAGTGGCTACTGCCATGGGTGACCCGCCATAATATATGGGTAATTTATAGACACGTCGTTTTAACGAGACATTGTCGCTAGGTATAACTGAACAATTAATACAGCTGAGACTTGTACAGTGGCGAACGATATTGGTTTCTACACCATGGACGAGAATTAGTACTTGTTTATTATTCTTGTTGTTTCGCTTGTTGTTCATTGGTAATACTTGTGGTATATTATATGTGTTGATGGTTGTGTTATTGTATGGATATTACTGTTAATTGTTTTACAGTTTAAATATTAAAACGGTATTGCATGTAACGAATCTCATGCTCTCGACCAATTAATTGGGGGGGGGGGGGGGTTTGAGGAGGCATGACGGGGCATGTGATAACATACTCAGCAGGGGCTGATTCCATACCACAAACCATTTTTATTGCAGGAGACTAGCTGGTGGGTCGACGCGGGGCGCGACTGTTGTATTTACTGTTGGTTAGACTTGGTACGGTGTGATACTAATGTTGTTTCGGACTCGGGCTGTGTAAACCGAGGTGTATTTTGGGTTAGATGCTCACGGTCTGTAATAATCGGTTGTTGTTGGATTTGTTTTTAAATTGTTTAAGCACTACTATCTATCTCTTGTGGTCACTGCGGGAATACATTTCGCAAGTTGATTATCATGTAACTCGTTATCACCCGTATGGGCGAGTGATAACAGTGACACCATTAGAACGACAATTTGTTATTTACCGCTGTGATTTATGTATTATGTGCGACATTCATAGGATAATTAGGAGCCGAATTAGTAGGGGTGTTACAAGGGTGGCCGAAATCCAAAGGAAATACCCTTCTTTAAGGCATTTTGCCAAGGTAAAACCTATTACCATAGCAGCTTGTTGTTGTCTAGCTATTTCCTATGTTGATATGGTGAATTTAACACCATTTGGTGTGTTTTATTCAGGCCGAATTCCTTTAGAAGTTCCTTTGCATTTTTAAGGTGATTTTTGCCTTAAATCTTACATTAATTGTTCTTTATGGTCAAGCTCAAGCTTGGAGTATAACCATATCTTATTTTGGTGTATTAAACATGTCTAAATGATGTGGTGAATTTTCCTTCAAGCTGCCGAGTTGTTACAAGGAGAAATCAAGGTATAAACACCTTAAAACTTATGATTTTATGATTTCTTAGCATATATATTAATTATGCCGAGAGTGGAGTTAATAATATGGGTTATATTAACCTAAAAATGGAAAAAAATGACTAAGGTAAATTAAGCTAGTCATTTAGGTGATTTAATTAACATAATGGTCAAATTATGACATTATGTGGAAAAATGAATTAAGCTACAGCAAGGCCGTGAGCTTATACTATATATTGAGCAATTTAATGTGTAATTTTATGTTATACATCAAAGTTGTAATAAGGCCATGTCATTAGGCCATTTAATTTAAGTTTAAAGCTTATTTAGTTTAATTTATGCTTATATAATTAAGTTTGGGGTCAAATGGTAATTACTTACAAAATATTAAGCCATGGGCTTAATTTAGAGGAATTTAGGGTTTCTAAATGAATTTAATAAAAAATATAACATTTTATAAAGTTTTGTGTCAAAATTGTAAAAATAGAAAACTATAGGGTATAACTAGTGATTACCGAAAGTTTGGCTCCCATTTGGTATTAGAAGTCAAAGTTAACTATATAGGAGACTTTGACCAAGTTTGGAGAATTTAAGAAATTAAAATACTACCTTATGTTAAGATAGTTATTAAATTGTAAAAGATGTATAAGAGATGGGGTTATAATGTAATTTCCAAAACTTTGGGGTTCTAAAAGGGATTTAGTACAGTCCTTAAGTTATTAGGAATTTTTAGAAGTTTATTTGGTTAAATTTGGAGTTTATATGAATTATATAAGTATAATATATGATATTTCATGACATTGTTACAAATGGGTAACATATGGGTCAAAACCGAGATTTATTGGAAGTATAAGGTTAGGAATAATGTTTATAACCTTTTGGTATAGTTTGGGAATTTTTGGAGTTATATATAAGGTTTTTCAAAGATATATGTATAATATATAGTTTTAATGACATTAGAAAACTATGTATTATAAATTGGGTTAGATTTGTGATTTATGGAAGTTTAGTGGTTTATAGTGAAAGCCGAGAATATAAGGGGCTATTTGGTAATATATAACAATTTGTAACTATAGGTTATAATTGTTTTAATGACATAAATGTCATAATATATGTTATATAACTATGATATAACATTATATAAATTAAATGGTGGATTTTGTAAATATTTAAGAACATAGGTGCTGTTCGGAAATATTAACATTTTTTAATGAAATTTATAATATGGTTTTAATGTTATAAGAGTTATAACATTTATAATATAAGGGGTATTCATTAAAAAGAATGAATATATATTATAAGACTTACCATATAATAAATAGTTCCATAATACATGTATACAAATAAATATATGTTATGGAGTGGAAAAATATAATATGGTTTAACAACTATATATTATGGTAATTAAAATGATATAATTTAAAGGAAAAAGAATTACAAACATTAGATATGGAAATTCTAAATGTTAGGAGTATACATGAAATAATAAGGATTTATTTATAATCCAAGGTATTTTTACATAAGAATTATACTCCATTAAACTTGGAAAAACAAACCTTAGGAAAATAAATACTAAGGTGAAATGTATAATATATGATAAAGAATTATACATGCAGTATAGAAACAAACTATATGATATACAAGGGTATATTAAGTTACATGCGATAACAAGTTCAACATTAAGTATATTAATATACGAGACAAGACTACGCATGTAATATAACGTTTTTCCAATTCCGAGTTAAGCTGAAAACCCGACAAGCGCTGACAATTTTTAACGGGGGATTAACCGGGAGGTATTAGTGACGGTACGAGGTACCGTAGAGTTATGTTGTTATACGAGATTCTAATCAGTAGCATTATGTATTATTAGACTGTTAGAGACGACACGAGGAGCGTTGATCCTAGCTGATTCATACTCCACCGTTTTACAGTCAGGGTGAACGGTATGTTGTTACGTGTCTCTGATTGTCTCTGAGGGCTTCCTCAGTTCAGACTTCTGTGTGATCTGTGATAAGATTGTTTGTCTGAATGTGTAAATATATATGCATGAACTGTATATTTATAGCTGCTTATTATTTACTGTTGTTGAGTTAACAGTATTGGTTCGTATATATGAACCTATATATAAAACGAACTAGCGGCTATGGTGCTATCTTATATGAAATATAAGGATCGTCAGAAAAACGTTGTAGCACTAGGATAATAAGATATACATATTATCCGAAACTTTAATACGGAGCGTTGGCCTTTCTAAACGCCGCTCTCGTATCTAACACTGGATCCCGAGTTTACAGACTCCGGATTGGACTAATGACCTTAGTCTGCTGTGTTAGAAAAATTGGTAATGCGATGCGATGGTATAATTAATAAACATAATAAAGCCAAGAGGATGTGGCTCTTGGTGCGCGCTGTGATCACAAAAACGATACCAGGATGTCCGCGTACGGGTCCGCAAGTATCAAGAAAATTTCCCGTGGGCTAGGATGGCTCGTTGGTCGGAGACTCTACCGCTGGAGTGGCTACTGCCGTGGGTGACCCGCCATAGTATATGGGTAATTTAGAGACTCGTCGTTTTTAACGAGGCGTTGTCACTAGGTATAACTGAACACTTATTACAGTTGAGACTTGTACAGTGGCGAACAATATTGGTTTCTACACCATGAACGGGAATTAATACTTGTTTATTGTTCTCGTTGTTTCGCCTTGTTGTTCATTGGTTATACTGTGTGGTTATATTACGTGTATTGATGGTTGTGTTTTTGTATGGATATTACTGTTAAATGTTTTACAGTTTAAATATTAAAACGGTATTGCATGTAACGAATCTCATGCTCTCGACCAATTAATTGAGGGGTTTGAGGAGGCATGACGGGGCATGTGATAACATACTCAGCAGGGGCTGATTCCATACCACAAACCATTTTTATTTCAGGAGATTAGCTGGTGGGTCGACGTGGGGCGCGACGGTTGTGGTATTACTGTTGGTTAAAACTTGGTACGGTTTGATACTAATGTTGTTTTGGACTCGGGTTGTGTAAACCGAGGTGTATTTTGGTTAGATGCTCACGAGTACGGTTCTGTAATAACAGTTGTTGTTGGGTTTGTTTTAAATTGTTTAAGCACTACTATCTATCTCTTGTGATCACTGCGGGAATACGTTTCGTATGTTGACTATCATGTAACTGGTTATCACCCGCATGGGTGAGTGATGTACAGTGACACCGTTAGAGCGACAGTCTGTTATTTACCGCTGCGATTTATTTGCTAGGTACGACATTTATTTTGTAATTAGGAGCCGGATTTAGTAGGGGTGTTACAGTTGTTTTCAATTCGATAGTTTTCGTGTGTTCCCACATTTTCGTTGTTTTGCGAAACGACTCTTTCTACGAGTCACTAACCATTCAATACTCATATATGAGTCGGTCTATAGCACTAAGTTAGACCACACAATCATGTAAGTATGGTTAGCTCACACAACATGCATCATGATATATATAACAATGCAATCAATCATTTTCGTGCCTTAATCTTATTAGGTTGGCACACAAGCAAACAACACACAAGCCGAGTGAAACTCGGTAGGACACAAGTTGCAAGAAAACTATACCTTTCACCAAGGAATTACTTTAGCGCGTTGCCTCAAGCTCCTTAGTTAATTCTCGTACGACTGATATCATTTCAAATGTTTTTATTAACATCATGATCGTACTGTATGTAAACTACTATTACCCTCGTACTTAACCCCGTTGTGCCGTTAATCTTAACTTGTTCAAGTGTTCTTAAGTTCACAACTTCCTCATTCACTTCTCACACTTGTTTACTTAGGTTCTTTTGTGCATAATTTTCTTACCATCATTACTCTCCCAATGGCTTGCTACTAATGCCACACATTTTTTTTATTTGACCCGACCGACTCAACCAAGGTCGGTCTTAGGGTCGGTCGAAGTTAGTAGGTTGCGGGTTCGAAAAATTCAACTCGACCGACCCTACCAAGGTCGGTCCTAGGGTCGGTCAAAGTCAGAAGACTCCGGGTTTGAAAATTTCAGCTCGACCGACCCTCCCAAGGCCAGTCCTCGGGTCGGTCGAAGCCAGTACCATTTTCCCAAGGTGTATAACTACTCACTTTGAACTCTAAACTCACCTTAATTCTCACCCAATATTTTCCTAATCTTTCCACATGTTTTCTAACATGTTAAAACACCTTAAGCACTCTTAAAACCTCCTTAAATCATTGGTCATACTCATACCCAATTCTTGCTCAATTCTACAATTTAAATTCTCCCTTTTGCACTTATGCACACTAGTGCATTTTCCAACTATTCTCATGACAGCTTTTACCTTACTCTCAGCCATTTGACCATACCACATTCACTCCTAGTCATTTGAAATCTCATTACTCTGTTCAAACCTTATTCTCAAAGTCTTGCTCACTAGTTCTCTTCTAGAAATTCCAAACACTAAAACACTGTTTTGCTACAGATTTTTGCATCCCACTAATCCATTCTCCATCTACCATTTTAAGGGGATAAATCAACCAAATCAATCCCAATGAACACCTAGTTAACCCCTAGGTTCTCCAACTCATAAAATTTCCTAGAACACTTATTTCTATGAAAATTTCGCCATAACTCACCTACAACTCTAACATTCCCAAATGCTCATTTCATTCACCTAATTTATTTCAAAACTAACCAAACCCATAGTGGGTTCTACCATCACACAATTCATCAAAACTCATCCACACTTCACCAAATACATTATAATGCAATAATCATTAATGCATGGCTCCAAGGCCCTTAAATAACATAGCAATTCATAATTGCACTAAACATCATCACAATTCCCTCTCATGTCTATTTAACACATTTCTAACACCATTCTTTTGGGTTCATTCTTTTCATTACCCATCGCAATATCCTAAAACATATAGGATATACATTAAGGTAGATTTCTTACCTTGAGTTCTCAGATTCTCTTTTCAATTCTCTTCTTCCTCTTCTCCATTTCTCTTGATGTCAAATCGGTCAAGGCAATCCAATTGCCCAATTCTCTAGACCAACATTTAAACGGGGGGGGGGGTAATGTGTACTAATTAACTCCTTTAGATTATGAAAACAACTCATGAATTCAAGGGGGAGTGCTTAAAGCACAAAAGTTGGAGATTTACCTTAGAACCCTAAAATAAGGTTTTGGGCATGAATCAAAGAGGAGCTCCAATCCACCATTGAAGACTTGAAAAATAGCTCAAGCAAGGAAAGAAGCAAGGCATTAAGAGGGGTAAAATCGGCCAAGGTAGAAGGATGAAGAAAAATGAATTTTTCTTGAATCTTTTTACCTTAAATGAAGGAGGACACTCCAAGCTCCAAAAAATCTGATTTTCTCCTTCAATGTTGCTATACCCATGGAGATTAACTTCATCCTTTTGGAATTTTGAAAAGAGAGGAAGATAGCTCTTGGTGAGGGGGGCAAGAATATGTAGTTTATTTTTGATTTGGAGCTTGTATGTAGCTTGGGCTTGAGGAAGAAGATGGAGTAGCCATGGAAGGCTTCTCAAAATTGCCAGCAGTAGAGGGAGGAGGAGGGAACGGCTGGAGAAGAAAGAAAATAGGAGAGAGAGGGGGAAATGGAAGAGAGAGGAGAAAAGGTAGTCTTGTACCTTTTTTCTTTTGCTTTTTGTCTCTTTAATTAATAAGCTAGTCAAGTGTGTGAGAGAGTGCTGATTTACCCTCTCAAAACCGGCCCCCTATATACATATAATCTGGGGCGTTTTTCATCTTTTTACAAGAAACGCTCGTTAAATTCCCGGTTTGAGCACTATTCACTAACCGGGCCTGTTTTCCGGATTTTTCTCGTTTCTTTATTTTTAATGGTCCTTAAGCTTCCATTTACATTTATTACTTACACAATCATCCTCATACAATACTTACTTACTTTTCCATACTTACTTACTTACTCTTACTTACTTACTTATACTCATGTTAAGTCGGTATGACCTCCCGGCAGGGACTACACCGTCCCACCACCGGGCTTTAGGGTGGCTCACTAATCTAGGATGCTAACCATTTAAGGGGTTTGGTCCATGGAAAAGATTAAGGCCAGGATTTGGATCAAACCTCTTGTGTCTCCTCCTCTTCACGCATGGCCGAAACTATATCGGACTTCTACTCATTCCAATTTACCAATTTCTTATGTTAGAATGGTTAGCTAGTTAGGAATCAGTTAGAAGTCCTATACTACATTACTGTTCAATACAATACACAACGAGGCACACACACACACTTCATTCTCATCCATTCATTTCATGAATTATACAAACTAGAGTTTAAGATAACATTCAATAAGGAACAATATCATATAAGCACAAGTAAGCGCAATAAATCCGATTCGTGCCTTTTATCTTATTTAGGTGATCAACTAGCACACAGACACACAAATCAGAGTAGCCAAGGTAGCATACAGGACATGAGAAGTTCATACCGTTCACCGTTGACTTGGACTCACCGACTTCCCTTCGGTGTTCGACTATTCGAATCCTATCACATACAGGCGATCGAGCGGTTAATTAACTATAATTAACTTAAGTCGTCTTATCTTTTACGTTTCCCGACTTATAATTACTAAGTCTTTACAATTCATATACTTACACATTGTTTACTTACCCTTCATTACTTTTCAAACTTGTTTATACCCTTAATGACCATTAAACATCATTAATCAAGTACTAATTTTCTTATACTATCATTATCATCCTTTACCTTTTCTTAAAAGCCACTTTTAAAACTAATTTTTAAAGTTTTGGGTTGGTCCGGGACCTTGTCCGGGTCTTAAGTCCCGGACCACCCTGTGGTCTGAACTCTCGGGTGATTTTATTACATGGTCCGGGTCCTTGTACAGGAGCCAAGTCCTGGACCAGAAGCTGCTTTAACTCTCGAACATAATTTATAAGTGGTCTGGATCCTTATACATAAGGTAAGTCCCTGACCAGAACATTGGCAATCTTTCGGACAGTTTTATTGGGGTGGTCCGGGTCCTTGTATGGGACTAAGCCCCGGACCACCCATTTCTTCTACTCTCGGCCTGTTTTAGTATATTGGTCCGGGTCTTCCTAAAGGGACTAAGTCCCAGACCTGCAACTACTTTGTACAGATTTGTAGTTTTCTTCCTCTGTTACATTCCTTACTTTGTCCAATCAATTCCCCATTGTTCTACACTTAATCCCACATGTTTAAGAACCTAATTAAAATTCTAAACATCCTTAAATCCATTACTAACCTTTTGCTTCTTTCCATACTAATTCCCACATTATTTTTCTAAGTTTCATTTCAGCACTTGTATTTATTCTTCCTAGTCTTATTATGCTACAGATTTTGGTTCCCTCTTCTACCACTCATGGTTTCCTTTCCTAATGCCATTTCTAAGGCTTAAAATGCATTATCTACCACTCTAGTTCTACCCACTACTTAGCTCCTTCTTAAAACTGTTTTTAAAGTGTTTTTCTACTTATTTCTAGCTCTTAAGTGTTCTAGTTTCCTAGGTAAAATTTGATAGAGTCTCCCCTAAATTTTAACATTCTAACCACATGTTTTTACTCACACATTTTCATTTTTCAAATCTGTTCAACACACATATTATCAATATACATACTAAACATTAAACACTTATTTCATTCCTACACACACATCATTTCTTTCCTCAAGGTTTATACAAGTTTTTAATCATCTTTTAAAGCTCTAAAATCATTTGGTTCTCTTCAACATTATACCACTACTCAAGGCCATTTACAATACTCATTCCAAGCTTCTAAAACCTGTTACATAAAGCATACAAAAACTACACAAGGTGAGTGCAATTTACCTTGATTTCTTTCTAGCTTTTCTTCTTTCTTCTTTCTTCCTTCCTTTCCTTTCCTCTCTTCTTGACCAACCGGTTATAGAAGCTCAATGTGTAACACCCCGTCCTAAGCCAATCGTGGTTATCGCAACTTAACAAATAATACATAAACGTCGCAGCAGAAATAAACTAACACCAGCACCTTGCCACGGTCTAATCAACAAGAAATACCGTTTCTTAAATATTTACAACCGTATATCCAAAATACATACACCAACCGAGTTTTAAGTATCTCCAAAACCACATAATATTTCTCAAGTTCAACTATCAACAGACGGGTGCACAGGCGCTACCCGTACTCAAAATAAAGTCCCACCTAGGGCTACCCGCTCCTACTCTCGTGGTGTGACTTCATGGGCCGCTTACCTGCAAGTGTAAAAACAGCCCCCAAAGGGGGTCAGCACGAATGCTGGTACGACCCTCTCGTGGCCCCAAGCTAACGGGGCTACGACGACTAATTGTCGATAGCATGGAAGTTGATTAGCATCACAATCATAATATGAAATGCAATAAAACAACAAACCACAATGAACATAAGTAGCTCACATACAAATGAACGACTCAGGCGTTCCCTTAACAAGTGAGTTAGTTCTTAACTCCTTAGATCCACATTCTCCTTAATCTTATAATTGCCAACCGTTCTACTATTAGACTGGTTAGCCCTTAATTGGTTGCTTATTTTTGTAGAGCTTGGTTAACCCTAGCCGGTAGCAGTGCACTCACCAGCAACAAGCAACCTTTCTTAATTTGTTGGGGATGTAGGCTTGATCCCCCCACGCCATCCTTAAAGTGCCTCCCACCTCAAACAGTAGTCCGGGTGGTCGGGTCGGTTTGTTGACCCTAGGCGACGAGTCCGAGGACAAGTCTTATTTGGAAGTCAGATCTGATTCAGATACCGACCTCCCCCAATACACATGTGCCGGTACCATTCCGGATTCCTCACTCCCACCCCAAGTTACGGTTAGTGAAAGTCTTAAATATCATGTGTTAGTTAAACCTTGACGGGTATTAACCAATCCTCTCCTTAACTCAATAAGTACTAAGCTTAGTTAGTAGCAAGTCTCAAGTTTCGTGGGTTAGTGTAAGGAGACACAAACACAACGAATCAAGTATATCCGGTTGCATGCTTTATCTTGACTTAGTCATAGCAAGTAAACAGATAGCACACAAGCCGAGGGACACCTCGTTAGCAAGCAGGTCACAAGAAAGACTGTACCGTTCACCGTCGATTGTCCCCTTGTCTAATCCTCCTCCGGGTTCCAAACTTTCAAATCCTAGAATTCATCAAACTTAGGTTATTAATTATCTACACACTACTTAACTTATTAACTTACTTAACCCATAATGATCCCCATCTAACACTTCTTAAGTTTTATACTTAACCTTACAAACTTAGCTTTAAACATTAAAGTCTTTTCCTTACTTAATCCCCTAGGTCTTTAGGTTTCTAATCATCATTACCCCCTTAATGGTGTACCATTAATACCATTAAGCATCTCTTTTTTTTTAGTGTTAAGGGTTGATCGACCCACCGACGGACCCAACCCCTGGGTCGGTCCGTCCCAGAAATTTTCTGGTTCGAACAATTCTCTTAGACCGACCCACGACCGACCCAACCTTATGGGTCGGTCCCTCTCAGAAATTTTTCCGTCTTTTGAAAACCATCCGTCCGACCCAAAACTAAACCGACCGACCCAAACCCTCTGGGTCGGTCCATTCCAGAGACAAATTTCTATGTTGAATTCCTGCCCGACCGACCCAAAGCTAAGCCGACCGACCCAAAACCCTCTGGGTCGTCCGGTCCAGAGACATTCTGGCTGGCTTAACATGGTCCGACCGACCCAGAACTGGGTCGGACCCTGGGTCGGTCCACTACAGATTTTTCTCTTAAATTGTTCTTTCAATTCCAAACTCTTCCACAAGTGTCCTAATAGGTCTAACACCATCTTGGCACATTAAACCCACCTCATAACATCCATCAAATCATTAAAACACTTCCAAGGATCTTCTCAATCATTTACTCAATTCTTACCAAAAACTCCCAACACTTAGCACTTATTTTTCTCCTACTTTTCTAACACATAATCCACCTAGAACTTTCACTAAACAATGATCCCTCCTTAAGAACTTGACCACACCATGTACACCACTTTCCACCCTTATTGCATTTATCAAACTTCCTTAGATTCTAAACTCTAGTTCTCACCTAAACCATTTCAAAGTTTTACACCTTATCCCCATCAAACTTGCACAAGTTTTCTAACTTCTTTTATCATGGTCTTGGTGCCTAAAATTCACCATTGTAACCCCTAGTTCCTCCTAGACATACCTAAGTCACCCTAGTTCACTAGAACATCTTGAACTCATTCTTTTTCATCAAAACAACTCCTAAAGTTTCTTAACACTTCCTTAGTCATAAAATCTCCCTAACACATCTTAAACACTTAGATTCTTCACTAAATTTTGCCATGGATTCTCTAGTATATTGTCACACTTAAACACTTAGTTTTTCACCATCTAGCAACCTTTATCACCCAAATCTTTTCCACACATTCATAACCTTCTATTTACACCAAAACTACACCACATCATCATATAGTGCAATAACTTAAAATGCTTGGCACTTAGGCCCTTAAATGACAATAACCTTAACCACTGAATTTCCACATATATTTGCCTTTGACCTGCAAACACACAACAAGGCTCCCATTGAAATAAAATGCTTCTTGTAATTCATTTCAACATTGTTTAACTATCTCTTTTCTCATTAGCTCTTTAGTCACAAGTTCTCAATATAGTAGTATTCTTTCTCCTAAGTTTTATATCCCTTCTTCATTGTAGACTCTAAACTAAACTTGTTACCTACCCATATCCCATCCCTTAATGCATTAAAACACCTTAAGGTAGGTAATTTACCTTGTTCTTTCACAAGCTCCAGAAACTTTTCTCCTTAGGTTTTTCCTTGAACAATCTCGATCACCAACCAAGTTCTCCTTGACAATGTTATAACCAATATTCAATGACTCCAATGAGTACTAAACAACACACTAACCTTAAGGAATAAAACCTAGGTTAAAAATGTGTTTTAAGGTATTAAAATGATTTTTTTACCTTGGTTTCTCAAGACAAGCTTGGATATGAGTAAAGAAGGACCTCCTCTATCCTTTGGAGAGTAGAAACAAGCTAGAACAAGGCATAAAAATGGAGCCTCATGAGTATTGATTTTCGGTTATGAAGAAAAATGGTGAAAACCTAGATTTTCTTACATATTCCTTACCTTAAGAGAATGGAGAAGCCAATGAACTCCTCAAGCTTATTTTTCCCCCTTCAATGGAGGTTTCACTTGGCACCGAAATGAAGCTCTTAGAGATTTGAAAGGATAGGAAGAAAGAGCTTGAGCTAACTAAGAGATATATGTGCTTGGTTTTGATTTTGGAGCTTAAATGAGCAAGTAGTGGTCAAAAGAAGATGGAGCTAGCATGGAGGTTGCTTCTTACGTGAAAGAGAAGAAGAGAGCAAGAGAAATCGGTGAGAAGATGAAGAATGAAGAAAGGAGGAAGAGGTGGTATAAATGAGATATTTTGATTCCTTAAAAGCAAATAGTAAAACCACTTACTTTTTCTCTTTTTCTTCTAACATTAATTGGCTACTCTTGGTGACTCACACCCTTAGAAAACCGGCCCCCTCATTAATTAGGCTAGTCATGGTCTTGTTTGACCAATTAATTAGACTTAATTGATTAAAGACTAAACTAGGCACTATTTGATTACTATTCACAAACTAGTGCACATAATTGTGAAATTTTTGATTTCCCATTGATTTAGACTTCCTAATGTGATACTAATTAGTACACACATTAATTAAGAAGTAATCATGAGTATTTAGCCACTTAAAACCCCTTTCTAAGACAATTTTTCAAAAATGTGCTTTAAGAGTCCTTAAAGCATAATTTGTGTTTTAACTTGTTTTTGAGCTTGGTTTTCTTTGGTAATTGACTTAAAATGACCATTAGGATATTAATAAGGTCTTAGAATGATATTTGGGTGTTCACCAAAGTCTCTCCAAGCTTAGAGCACGTTTTTGCTTAAACTGCTCTTTTGGTGTTTCCTTATGTTTTCTTTGATTAAAAATGTTCCTTAATGTTTCTAAGGCATTATTTAGCCTCTTTATATCTTAGCTTATCACTTAAACACCATATCTAGATTTGGGGTATTTCAATCTACCCCCCTTAAAAGAACTTTGTCCCCAAAGTTCACATATATGCTTAATCATTCACGGTACTCAATTCCCTTAATCTTAACACCACATCTTATATTCGCATTCACACATCTCAAGACTCAAAGGTCTACCACAAATACAATACACAAGTATTATACATATCTCAAACTTACCACCAAAGTGTAATAATTTACACAACCATATCTTACACACACCAAGCAAACGACAAACATGTTCGTTTCCTAACTCAAAAGCGAGGAAACTCTACCCCCCTTAAAAAGGGGTACGCCCCGTACCCTATACAGACGATCTAGTCAGTAAACAACGAAGGGTACTTCGATCTCATCTTATCCTCTAAGTCCCACGTGGCCTCTTCGACATCCTGGTTAGACCAGAGAACCTTCACCAGTCGCACTGACTTATGGCGAGTGTCCCTAGTCTTACTATCCAAGATTCTCTGAGGAGTCTCCACGGATCTCATATTCGGTTCTAACGTCAACCTCTCAGGTTCTAACACATGGGAGGGGTGGTGCATGTATTTCTTTAGCTGTGAAACATGAAAAACATCATGCACTTTACCCAGTTCAGCAGGTAAATTCAACCTGTAAGCAACTGAGCCCACCCGCTCCGGAATCTCATAAGGACCAACAAATTTAGGGCTCAGCTTGCCCTTCTGCCCGAATCTAAACACACCCTTCATCGGTGATACCCGCAGAAATACCCGGTCGCCCACTACGAACTCCAGGTCTCGTCGTCGAACATCAGCATACGACTTCTGCCTATCTTGAGCAGCTTTCATATTTTCCCTTATTTGCTGAACTTCAGCCTTAACTTGTTCTATGTATTCTGGTCCTATAATGACCGTCTCACTCGACTCATCCCAGCAGAGCGGTGTACGACATGGTCTACCGTACAACGCTTGAAAAGGTGCCATCCTGATCGAAGCATGATAGCTGTTGTTGTATGAAAACTCGATCAGATGTAATTTGTCAATCCAACTGCCCTGGAAGTCTAAGGCACATGCCCTCAGCATGTCCTCGAGTGTCTGAATCGTACGCTCAGTCTGACCATCTGTTTGAGGATGGAACGCGGTACTCAGTTTCAATTCTGTACCCAACGCTTCTCTAGTAGCTCTCCAGTACCTCGAAAGGAATCTGGTATCTCTATCCGACACTATAGTCTTTGGTATCCAGTGATGTCTCATGATTTCTTTCTCAAACAACTCAGCTAATTTGGTCACCTTCCAAGTATCCTTCATTGGTATGAATCGGGCTACTTTGGTAAGGCGATCCACCACCACCCATATCATGTTGAGACCTCCCCTAGCAGGTGGAGTCCAACTACAAAGTCCATGGAGATATCATGGAACTTCCACTCCGGAACTGGCATCGACTGTACCATTCCGCCCGGTCATCGGTGCTCGAATTTTACCTTCTGGCATGTGAGACACCTCAAGACGAACTCAGTAACATCTGTCTTCATTCCCGACCACCAGAAGTATCTCTTCATGTCTTTATACATCTTAGAGGCTCCCGGATGGATGGAGACTGAAGAACAGTGTGATTCTCTAAGTATACGGTCTTTCAGATCCGTGTTGCCCCGTGGTATGCATAACCGGCCCTTAAGTTTGATCAGATCATCATCGTGAAGTCTGAAGTCATATATTTGACTCTCAAAGGTACCATCTGTCAGCTTCTGTCTGACCTCTCTCATATACTCATCTGCCCTTTGAGCCTCTCGCACCTCATCAACCAAGCTGGAGAAGGAGACTAGCGAATGGAGTGAGTGTGCTCGACGGCTCAGGGCGTCTGCTACAACATTGGCCTTCCCTTCTTTGTATTGGAGGTCAATGTCATAGTCCATCAGAAATTCTAACCATCTCCTTTGTCTGAGATTCAACTCCTTCTGAGTGAATATATATTTCAAACTCTTGTGATCGGTGTAGATCGTCACACTAACCCCGTATAAGTAATGGCGCCATATCTTCAAAGCGAAGACTACAACTCCCAGCTCTAAATCATGTGTGGGGTAGTTCTCCTCATGTTTCTTCAACTGACGTGAGGCATATGCCACCACCTTGCCATGTTGCATGAGCACGCAACCCAGCCCTCTGTCGGATGCATCACAGTAAACCTCAAAGCCCTCCGTACCGTCTGGAATGGTCAGAACCGGTGCCGTGGTCAGTGAGTCTTTCAAACTCTGAATGATCTCTCACAGTCAGCCGTCCACAAGAACGGTGCATCTTTCTTCATCAGACTGGTCATCGGTTTCACGACCTTGCTGAAATCTCTAACAAACCGCCGGTAGTAACCTGCCAAGCCGAGGAAGCTCCGAATGTCGGTAACCGTCTTCGGTCTTGGCCAGGTACGCACGACATCAATCTTTGCTGGATCCACCGAGATCCCAACATCTGAGATGACATGACCCAGGAAAGAGACCTGGTCAAGCCAAAACTCACACTTGGAGAACTTAGCATATAGCTGGTTCTCCCTCAATATCTCCAATACTCTCCTCAGATGTTCCTCATGTTCACCTTTGATTTCGAATATATCAATATGTCATCGATGAACACCACCACCGACTTATCCAGTTGCTCCCGGAACAAGCGGTTCATCAGATCCATAAATTTTGGCGGTGCGTTCGACAAACCGAACGGCATCACTGTGAACTCATAGTGGCCATATCGTGTCCGGAATGTCGTCTTCTCAATATCTCCCTCCTTAATGGCTATCTGATGATACCCCGATCTGAGATCAATCTTGGAAAACACGGATGCCCCCTTCAACTGATTGAACAGATCGTCAATGCGGGGTAGTGGGTACTTATTCTTCACAGTCACTGCATTCAACTCTCTATAGTCGATGCAGAGGCGGAGACTACCATCCTTCTTCTTCACGAAGAGGACTAGCGCTCCCCATGGTGATACACTTGGTCTAATAAATCCCTTATCTAACAAATCTTTCAACTGATCCTTTAACTCATTCATTTCTGCCGGATCCATACGGTATGGTGCCTTGGCTATCGGTCCGGTACCAGGTAGCAGCTCAATGGTGAACTCTACCTCCCGAGTGGGTGGCATGCCGGGCAGTTCCCGTGGAAATAGGTCGGGGAACTCCGACACTACCGGTAAGTCGGGGTTGAACTCGGGGTCCCTCTCTATGTCCTGGACATAGCAGAGATATACTTCTTCCTTCCTTCTCAATTCTTTGTACATTGCCATGGCGGTGATGATCTTAGTCGAAGGCTCTCTGGGCCTCTAGCGGTATGATATTGTTACCCCAGATGGACTCCTGAGCAGCAGTCGATGCTCGGCGCAGAGGATACGTCCCTTGTGCCGCTCCAACCAATTCATCCCGAATATAACATCAAATCCCAACTCTTTGAACTCAATAAAACTAACTGGAAAATCTTCCCCCTTAATTCTGACAATGGCTCCTCGGTAGTAGCGAGTACAACGAACCTTCTCCTTAGACGGGAGCGTAACCGTGAATTCGGGTAGCTCATCGGCGTCTAGCCCCAACCTTCTCGCAAAAGATGCCGAGACAAAGGTATGCGAGGCCCCTGAGTCGAAGAGAACAGATGCCTCAATCCCATTAATCGGAAAGGTGCCGGTGAGGATAGTACCGCTGGCGTCGGCCTGTGCCTCTGTGAGTATGCTTAGCGCACCTTCCGTACCGAGTCCATAACCTAATTGTGTTCACAAGCCTTCATGAGTAATGATGGTATAACAAGAGTCGTAACAAATTATATGAACAACACTGTTATTTTATTAATAACCATCCTGTTTACAACGTGTGCTTCTTTCTTACATCTTGTTCCTTATCTCATACCAAAATGTTACATGGCTAATATTGTCTAAAGGTTAGGTTTAACCGTCCTGGTTTCATATGCGTCGCATTAATCACTGCTGACGGTGCTGTGTTCAGCTTAATTCTCTTAACCCCATGGTGTAACATCCTTGATTTTCCTCCCATAATTAGTACATCCCCTGACTTAAGTATTAACTTATTAGCACGGTCCGCATGCTTCTGCTCGATCGCCGTACAAAAATTCAGCGTCATCTCCAATGGACCAAGACACTACGGGTATCCCTCGTTCGAGAGACTCCGTTGTCTCGTCCTTATCCTGATGTAGTCCTAGTCGCCCATCTTTCTCATAGAAGTTTACAATACAGATGTACGCTTGTATGTCTGGAATCAGGTCAGCTTCCAACTGCTGAGCAATCTCCACGACTTGTGTAATGACCAGATGGAACTCTTCGGGTATTCCCGGTGGTGAGACTCCATCTTGTATCCTCATGGTTTGGTAGGTTTTGGCATACGGATTCCAATCCTTGCCTAAGCTCATCATCTTTAACTTCATTCTTGCTCCTCCTGGGTACTCCGGTGTATAGAAACCTCCCGGTCCCACTCCTAGTTGACTGCATCTCCTGATGATGGCTATTTGAGCCTCCAGTGTCAGGTATCTCCTTAATAAAATCATACCTGGGCGGATAACCTGACATTTTTCGGTTGAAAAGTCTCGGGTTTCGATGTTGGTGTCCTCCAGGTTAGGTGTTGAAGGTATTGGATAGTAAATGTTGAAGTCTCCTAAGGTGGTAATAGGTCATATCTTCCTTAAATTCTAATCTTATCTTATTCTCACTTAACTCATTTATTCACTAAGCATGCATGTAATGCGGTAAGCAGGCAATTTTATTACTAAGTGGTTATAGCGGTACCTGGCCTCGATGAGGGTTCAGGCTCATCGTCCCGGTCCACCATGTGTAGTGTGGGTCCCGAATTCTGGGCTACCTGTGGATTCTTGTTCGCCGCTTGCTGCACCCCCTTATGACCGTCAGGTCCAGCTCCCTGATCGGTTCTAGTCTTGACCTTGAAACCGGGTCTGTAATTCTTACTCTCCGGGTTCCCGTAGCACTCATATGCCCGGTGCCCGAGCACACCGCAGAAATTACACTCCACCTTATTCCCCCTACAGTCAACTCCGGGGTGGTCCTTGTTGCACCTCTGGCAATAGTAGTGTCGTTGGTAGCCACCACTGGCTTCCTTTCCAGTCTCAGTACCCTTTGGCGCCCTGGAGCGCAGGGGCTTAGCAGCATACGCATAAGTCAGCTTCAGTGGCTCATCAGTAGCCTTCTCTGTTCCCTCCTTTCCTTTTTGGTTCTGGCTCTTCTGGGCTTGAGGCTGGTACTTCTGTTTCTTGTACCCACCTTGCCCTTGGTGTTCTGTACTCTTCCCAACATTCTTTCTCTTGGCATTGTCCTCGTCCCTCAGCTGGACAGTTATCTCAACCTTAGCAGCGGCATGATAGCACTCCTGCTTTCCAAAGCATTAGTTCCTCTTATACTTCAAATCTCAATCTTATTCACCTTCTCATATTTTAATTATTCTTATTACCTGCAAGGTAGTATAACTCGTCGGCCCCATGCCGTAGCGGAGTCGATGGCTAAGCCCGCCATAGAAGCGGTCCACCAGTATCTGGTCTGAGTATCCAAGACCTGGCAGAAGACGAAGCAAGGCGGTAAACTCTGAGTAATACTCGTCTACCGTCATCTTGTCCGTCTGCTTAAGCGCATCCAACTGTAAGCGCTTCTTCGTCTGGACATGGGCGGGATAGTACTTTGCTTGTAGCAATGCTGTGTACTGGTCCCAGCCGAACTCTGGATTGGCCACATGCTCGGCCCTCACCAGCTTCCACCAATCGCCTGCTGCCCCCTTCAGGTAGAATGCAGCTAGACGCACCTTGATCCCAGCAGGGACGTCAAGGGTCTCGAAGGCGGTCTCCAGCTCGGAGATGTACGCCTCAAGCTTGGCGGGGTCAGTCTCCCCCTGAAATGACACGGGTCGAAGGTCCGATAAGCTCTTCACCCAATTTGGTTCCCGGGGCTGTGGCGGTGGAGGTGGGGGTGCACCAGGCTGATAGCCCATGTGCCCCAAAGCGGCAGCTACGATCTCTGCGATCGTCTGCCCTCCTGGTATCTCAGCCTCATCGCCTCGACCACGGCCTCGGCCTTGTCTCCTTCCTGACATCTGAATAAGCACAACTCACATTAGGTTCGTATCCACCACTGTTTCGGTTAACGAATTTATAACGTCCGTAGACGGTAAAGACGATCCACACTTAATTGTGGTCATCTGACTCTACTCACACTAACTTCTCACACCCTTAACCCATTTCTTATATCTTAACTCATAACCTAACTCGGTGGTTACTCATGTCCGGTATTCCTTGATTAGAGTGTATCTACGCTCTGATACCACTTTTTGTAACACCCCGTCGTAAGCCAATCGTGGTTATCGCAACTTAACAAATAATTCATAAACGTCGCAGCGGAAATAAACTAACACCAGGACCTTGCCACGGTCTAATCAACAAGAAATACCATTTCTTAAATATTTACAACCGTATATCCAAAATATATACACCAACCGAGTTTTAAGTATCTCCAAAACCACATAATATTTCTCAAGTTCAACTATCAACAGACGGGTGCACAGGCGCTACCCGTACTCAAAATAAAGTCCCACCTAGGGCTACCCGCTCCTACTCTCGTGGTGTGACTTCATGGGCCGCTTACCTGCAAGTGTAAAAACAGCCCCCAAAGGGGGTCAGCACGAATGCTGGTACGACCCTCTCGTGGCCCCCAAGCTAACGGGGCTACGACGACTAATTGTCGATAGCATGGAAGTTGATTAGCATCACAATCATAATATGAAATGCAATAAAACAACAAACCACAATGAACATAAGTAGCTCACATACAAATGAACGACTCAGGCGTTCCCTTAACAAGTGAGTTAGTTCTTAACTCCTTAGATCCACATTCTCCTTAATCTTATAATTGCCAACCGTTCTACTATTAGACTGGTTAGCCCTTAATTGGTTGCTTATTTTTGTAGAGCTTGGTTAACCCTAGCCGGTAGCAGTGCACTCACCAGCAACAAGCAACCTCTCTTAATTTGTTGGGGATGTAGGCTTGATCCCCCACGCCATCCTTAAAGTGCCTCCCACCTCAAACAGTAGTCCGGGTGGTCGGGTCGGTTTGTTGACCCTAGGCGACGAGTCCGAGGACAAGTCTTATTTGGAAGTCGGATCTGATTCAGATACCGACCTCCCCCAATACACATGTGCCGGTACCATTCTGGATTCCTCACTCCCACCCCAAGTTACGGTTAGTGAAAGTCTTAAATATCATGTGTTAGTTAAACCTTGACGGGTATTAACCAACAATCACCAATGTACAAATCCTCTCCTTAACTCAATAAGTACTAAGCTTAGTTAGTAGCAAGTCTCAAGTTTCGTGGGTTAGTGTAAGGAGACACAAACACAACGAATCAAGTATATCCGGTTGCATGCTTTATCTTGACTTAGTCATAGCAAGTAAACAGATAGCACACAAGCCGAGGGACACCTCGTTAGCAAGCAGGTCACAAGAAAGACTATACCGTTCACCGTCGATTGTCCCCTTGTCTAATCCTCCTCCGGATTCCAAACTTTCAAGTCCTAGAATTCATCAAACTTAGGTTATTAATTATCTACACACTACTTAACTTATTAACTTACTTAACCCATAATGATCCCCATCTAACACTTCTTAAGTTTTATACTTAACCTTACAAACTTAGCTTTAAACATTAAAGTCTTTTCCTTACTTAATCCCCTAGGTCTTTAGGTTTCTAATCATCATTACCCCCTTAATGGTGTACCATTAATACCATTAAGCATCTCTTTTTTTTTTAGTGTTAAGGGTCGACCGACCCACCGACCGACCCAACCCCTGGGTCGGTCCGTCCCAGAAATTTTCTGGTTCGAACAATTCTCTTAGACCGACCCACGACCGACCCAACCTTATGGGTCGGTCCCTCTCAGAAATTTTTCCGTCTTTTGAAAACCATCCGTCTGACCCAAAACTAAACCGACCGACCCAAACCCTCTGGGTTAGTCCATTCCAGAGACAAATTTCTACGTTGAATTCCTGCCCGACCGACCCAAAGCTAAGCCGACCGACCCAAAACCCTCTGGGTCGGTCCGGTCCAGAGACATTCTGGCTGGCTTAACATGGTCCGACCGACCCAGAACTGGGTCGGACCCTGGGTCGGTCCACTACAGATTTTTCTCTTAAATTGTTCTTTCAATTCCAAACTCTTCCACAAGTGTCCTAATAGGTCTAACACCATCTTGGCACATTAAACCCACCTCATAACATCCATCAAATCATTAAAACACTTCCAAGGATCTTCTCAATCATTTACTCAATTCTTACCAAAAACTCCCAACACTTAGCACTTATTTTTCTCCTACTTTTCTAACACATAATCCACCTAGAACTTTCACTAAACAATGCTCCCTCCTTAAGAACTTGACCACACCATGTACACCACTTTCCACCCTTATTGCATTTATCAAACTTCCTTAGATTCTAAACTCTAGTTCTCACCTAAACCATTTCAAAGTTTTACACCTTATCCCCATCAAACTTGCACAAGTTTTCTAACTTCTTTTATCATGGTCTTGGAGCCTAAAATTCACCATTGTAACCCCTAGTTCCTCCTAGACATACCTAAGTCACCCTAGTTCACTAGAACATCTTGAACTCATTCTTTTTCATCAAAACAACTCCTAAAGTTTCTTAACACTTCCTTAGTCATAAAATCTCCCTAACACATCTTAAACACTTAGATTCTTCACTAAATTTTGCCATGGATTCTCTAGTATATTGTCACACTTAAACACTTAGTTTTTCACCATCTAGCAACCTTTATCACCCAAATCTTTTCCACACATTCATAACCTTCTATTTACACCAAAACTACACCACATCATCATATAGTGCAATAACTTAAAATGCTTGGCACTTAGGCCCTTAAATGACAATAACCTTAACCACTGAATTTCCACATATATTTGCCTTTGACCTGCAAATACACACAACAAGGCTCCCATTGAAATAAAATGCTTCTTGTAATTCATTTCAACATTGTTTAACTATCTCTTTTCTCATTAGCTCTTTAGTCACAAGTTCTCAATATAGTAGTATTCTTTCTCCTAAGTTTTATATTCCTTCTTCATTGTAGACTCTAAACTAAACTTGTTACCTACCCATATCCCATCCCTTAATGCATTAAAACACCTTAAGGTAGGTAATTTACCTTGTTCTTTCACAAGCTTCACAAACTTTTCTCCTTAGGTTTTTCCTTGAACAATCTCTATCACCAACCAAGTTCTCCTTGACAATGTTCTAACCAATATTCAATGACTCCAATGAGTACTAAACAACACACTAACCTTAAGGAATAAAACCTAGGTTAAAAATGTGTTTTAAGGTATTAAAATGATTGTTTTACCTTGGTTTCTCAAGACAAGCTTGGATATGAGTAAAGAAGGACCTCCTCTATCCTTTGGAGAGTAGAAACAAGCTAGAACAAGGCATAAAAATGGAGCCTCATGAGTATTGATTTTCGGTTATGAAGAAAAATGGTGAAAACCTAGATTTTCTTACATATTCCTTACCTTAAGAGAATGGAGAAGCCAATGAACTCCTCAAGCTTATTTTTCCCCCTTCAATGGAGGTTTCACTTGGCACCGAAATGAAGCTCTTAGAGATTTGAAAGGATAGGAAGAAAGAGCTTGAGCTAACTAAGAGATATATGTGCTTGGTTTTGATTTTGGAGCTTAAATGAGCAAGTAGTGGTCAAAAGAAGATGGAGCTAGCATGGAGGTTGCTTCTTACGTGAAAGAGAAGAAAGAGAGCAAGAGAAATCGGTGGAGAAGATGAAGAATGAAGAAAGGAGGAGAGAGGTGGTATAAATGAGATATTTTGATTCCTTAAAAGCAAATAGTAAAACCACTTACTTTTTTCTTTTTCTTCTAACATTAATTGGCTACTCTTGGTGACTCACACCCTTAGAAAACCGGCCCCCTCATTAATTAGGCTAGTCATGGTCTTGTTTGACCAATTAATTAGACTTAATTGATTAAAGACTAAACTAGGCACTATTTGATTACTATTCACAAACTAGTGCACATAATTGTGAAATTTTGATTTCCCATTGATTTAGACTTCCTAATGTGATACTAATTAGTACACAAGTTAATTAAGAAGTAATCATGAGTATTTAGCCACTTAAAACCCCTTTCTAAGACAATTTTTCAAAAATGTGCTTTAAGAGTCCTTAAAGCACAATTTGTGTTTTAACTTGTTTTTGAGCTTGGTTTTCTTTGGTAATTGACTTAAAATGACCATTAGGATATTAATAAGGTCTTAGAATGATATTTGGGTGTTCACCAAAGTCTCTCCAAGCTTAGAGCACGTTTTTGCTTAAACTGCTCTTTTGGTGTTTCCTTATGTTTTCTTTGATTAAAAATGTTCCTTAATGTTTCTAAGGCATTATTTAGCCTCTTTATATCTTAGCTTATCACTTAAACACCATATCTAGATTTGGGGTATTTCACAATGTTCTAAAGCTACAGCCCATTGATATACAACCATTTTAATTCAAACTAACCCTTAAATCATCTTAAAGCTTTAAGGTATATTTTTAGGGTTTAGGAAATGCATTACCTTGCAAGTATATAGGAGGAGTGTTGGATAGCAACAAGAGCAAGATTTCCACTCCACAAGAGAAGCCAAAATTGGCTGGAGAAGCAAGGAATAAGAAGTTCAAGACTTGGAAATTTCTATTTTACAAATAAGAGCTAAAAATGCTAGTTTTTCGAATTTCTTTTTACCTTATACCAACAAGGTGAAGGAGGAGCTTCTAATGGTGGTCTCGATCTTCAAAAACAGCCATACCCATGGAGATGAAAATGGGTATTTTCGGATTTGGTAAAGAGGGGAATGATCTCCTTGATGAGAGGAATCCAGTGGTACTAATTTTGTAATTTTTGGAGAAGCTTTGAGTGCTTAACAAGAGGAGAGAAGATGGTGGCTGTATGGGGTGTTCAAAATCGCCATTAGAGGCAGCTTGAGGAGGAAGAAAATCAGAGAGTGAGGAGTGGTTACGGTGGGAATGAGAGGGAGTAGGAGAGAGAGGGTAAAAAGTGAGGTTTTTACTTTTTGCTTTACTTTTGTCTTTTGTAAATAAGGGATAATTAAGAGAGTGAGAGGGGAGGGGGGAGTACAAACCGGCCCCATACCCACACACATACAGATTTTGAGTTTTTATTTTCAATAGTGGACACACTAGTTTAGTTTATTTACACTCACACCCCACAACTTCACGTTTTTACAGTTTTTACTACCGGAACCCGTTTTTCGGAATTTTCTCGATTAATTGATTTTATTGGTTCTAAACCTTCATTAATGTTTATTAATAACTATTTGGTTGACCAAAATTATTACGAGTCTATTTGACCCGCTTAAAGTCACGTTTTCCCGGTTTCCTCGATAAACGCGCTTTAAGGTTTGTTTGTGTTTTTCATCCGTTTTAACGGTCCGTTTTCTTCGGGATTTGTTCCTTCATGATTATTTAGGTGTAATTAAGCTTCTAAAATCTTAATTAGCCTAATTAATCACTGTTTTAAATTTCGGGGTATTTCATTTGGTCAATGACTAAGGTATATACTATCTTATCTTTCAGTTTGGCAAGTAGATTTAACTATTTCTTCATGCGTGTGTAAAATTTGTGTTAATTGTCTAGGACCGGGGTGTTTTGGGATTTAAACCCCCAAACCCTATAATCATGAACTGGCCGTTTAGCGGGGTTGCTTGCAAAAGGGCAAGAAATATGATTAAGTACTCTGCGTTGGATCATCTGCTAGATGCCACATGGGGTTTTAACAACATGTCTTTGATCTCGGCCTTTGTGGAGAGGTGGCAGCCGGACACCAATTCTTTCCACATGCCTTTTGGAGAGATGACGATCACACTTCATGATGTGTGGCAGATACTGAGGATCCCAATCATTGGTCATCCGATTGTGGGGAATCCATCAAACAGTGAGCTTAAGGAGACGATGGCTAAGTTGTTAGATTTTGAGGACGGAGTTGACCAGATGATGAAATTCATGTGGCATACTGGTGCTGTTAAGATATGTCTACTTATAGAGTGGTGTTCGACCGGCCAGAGGGTACCTATGAAGCAGGCGTGCGGTTGGCTCTACTATGCTCTCGCTACTACCATCTTTGCTAACAAGGGGCATTCACGCATAAGTCCTCTACGGTTCTAGTTAGTTACTCCCATGGGTAAACATACGAAGCTAAAGAGGTTCGCATAGGGAGCAGGTACTCTTGCGTGGTTGTATCGCCAGGTGGGGATAGCATCACGTGCTGACTGTAATAGCATTGCTGGCTCTTTAACCCTTCTCGAGGTAAGTGTTTTAATGTACAACAATATGTAATAAATTTTCATGAATTCACATTAATAATTGGCATAATTTCTTTTTTAAATTTATGTAGTGCTGGATATATGCGTACTTCCCCACTCTTAGACCAGCAGTTAGTGCTGACTGGCGTGATGGGGATGATAGACCGTGGGCTATGAGATGGGTCAGGTCCACCTCCCAGCAGAAAAATAAAGATTCACTTGAGAACTACCGCAAGCATATAGATGCTCTGACAGCAAGAAATGTAAGTGGTACAACAATTTCAATTATTATTATTTACATTATTGTTTATTATTGATGCTTACGTTTCCCTATGATCCAATGTAGATTGATTGGTTGCCCTACGGTCGCGAGAAGGTGAATGAGAACAGGGGTCGCTCTTGGTACAGGGGTACCTTGCAGTACATGACCATGAATGTGCCATATATGCCAGAGCGTTGTCTTCGCTAATTCGGGTACGTTCAGTGTATCCCACCTCCCCCTATTAGACCAAACAATAGATCCGAAAAAGTAGGAGAAAAGGAAAGCCCTATAGATGTGTGTACCCCCCCCCATGTATAGTGTGTGGGACACCACACGTGAGTGTGGACCTGCTCCGGGGTTCACTAAGATACGGGCGGCCGTACATGCATGTGACAGAGATTATCTGGATTGGTACGTCAAACACATCCATCCGAAGATCATGAATCCTGACATATACTAAAACACCTTCGTTCATCGGCCGGATCCCGCCTTAGTAAGTTGATCTCTTCCTTTGTATAATTTCAGTTGATTATAGCATTTTATGAATGCTAGACTAACTTTATAATATTATGTTACAGCTCATGCATGAGGCAACTGAGGCTGGTAGGCCTTTATTACCTGGGAATCATAGCTGGGACTGGCGTTACTACCGTGAGCAGATGCGACATGAGGAATAGAGGCAAACTGAACAGGGGTTAGATGAGGTTCTCAGTACCTTGACTATATGGGATTCATACTATCACCAGTATGGCATAGTTTAGGATTTTATGTTTTTGTTGTTTTAAGATACAATATGGATGTAGTTATTTTCTAGTGGACTTGGTGATTGTTACCGTATTGCTAAAATTGCTGGTGATCACCTTCTGGTTCATTTTGTGGAGGTTCTTAGAACCGGGGAAGAGAAGAAAAACATGGGAGACTATGCCAAAAATTTTCTAGAAATGCACCGTTTCTTTTGCTCTTCATTGCTCCTAAATGTTAATTCTCTGTCCAATGCCTCGCACTTGAAGATACTGAGCTACAACCACCTGTAAAGCATTGACTTCATCTTCATGAGCTTGGAAGTTAGGCTCACCTGATCGTGAACTCTTTATTTCCTCGATCTTCTTTAGTACCTTCTTCAGCATTGCTGAAGACACATCCTGCAGATAAGTTAGAAAACAAGAATGAAAACATTGGGAAAAAAGGTAACAAAGGGCATGGCAGAAAGAGTAGCACCATAACTCACCAAGGACATGGCACTTATTCCATCAGATACATCTGGAATGGATAAGCAGTTTGGTGGATCAGGCAAGTATTTGATGATGTATCCATCTTGGGGGAAGTACCCTTTCTTTTCAAACTTCTTTCTTGTTTCCTTTGGAAACTTTTTGAACATTTTTGATACCTAGTTTGTTAGGATAAGGATAAAAGTATCAGCAACTAGATTAAAATCACCATCCTTTTTAATCAACTGATCAACCAAGAGCAAACCCACCATACTGCTTCAGGAAACTCCACTCACTACCTTGTTTTTTCATCCTTCCAGACATTCTAAGCTCCAGCGAGACTGCTCCATCATTGTTCTTGTTCTATTTAACTATCACATTACAAGAACTGAACATAAAAGATTGAAACAACTATGAGAGAAATGCAGATGCATCTAACCCTATTTCATATCAACCATACCAGCAGTCTTCGTAGGTGCCTGACCATAAATTCAAAATCAAGTTAGATACATAATTCAGGAAATAACTACGTTAGAAGTCAAATAGCACTTGATTGACCACTAACTAGATTTTTCAGACCTATACAACCACTGGATAGATGAAAACTGATGCAAAAGCTTCATATGGAGATATACAAGTGCATCGTAAAGAAACAGATATAGTTATTTACCTTACTGGGCTTCAACTTCAAGCAATTCAGACACATCATACTCAGCATGCGCCTGAGTTCAGTCACATGTGAAGGATGAAATATAGGAATCGGCAACTCTACGAAGCGGTTAGAACGTAATGTTATGTCACAATAAATGAAATATATCAAATGTAAAAACTCCACGTGCAAACATCTACCAACGATTATAAATCCAGAAAAGTATAATAACACGTTTATTCCACGTCCAAACATCTACCAAAGATTATAAATCCAAGAAAAGTATAACGACACGTTTATTCCACGTCCAAACATCTACCAAAGATTATAAATCCAGAAAAGTATAACAACACGTTTATTCCATGTCCAAACATCTACCAAAGATTATAAATTCCGATAAGTATAACGACACGTTTATTCCACGTCCAAACATCTACCAAAGAATGCTATATGAAACCAAAGAACACTATATGTAGAACCATTCTACCAAACGAAATAAACCCAATGTTTACGTCATGAGAACTGAATATCCACATGTATTGGAAATAAAAAAAATGCAAAAACTCTTCTCAAATTAAGACACTAGTGTCTTAATTTGACACAAGTGAGCTCAATTAGTGTCTTAATTTGACACGAGTGAGCTCAATTAGTGTCTTAAAAGGGATGACATGCATGTACATTATTACACAGCTAATGCATTCTAGTATGCCAACCCATAATATTCCTTATAGGACTACAGCAGATATGCAATGACATTTCAATTTTATGGGGAATACAAGTATGTACCTTCTTACATGGCTATTTAGCTTCAGCATTACATGTAAAGACACAGTCAATATTAGACATGATCACACACAACCACCATGTAAGACTATACAAGGTACGAAATGACATTTCAATTTTATGGGGAATACAAGTATGTGCCTTCTTACATGGCTATTTAGCTTCAGCATTACATGTAAAGGACACAGTCACTATTAGACATGATCACACACAACCACCATGTAAGACTATACAAGGTACAAAATGACATTTCACAAATTTATGGGGAATACATGTAAGGACACACTCACTATTAGCTTCAGCATCAACTTTAAGGACAAAGTCACTATCGGACACAAGCACAATGTTTTAAGGAAAAATCTAGAGCTTGTGCTTTCTCTATAAAAGGAGTAGAGTTGCTACTGATTCTTTACATCTCATATTTCCACACCACCAACTCCTTCAAATTCACAACCCATTCACATTATCATGAGTCACTCATCAAATTCTGAAAACACTTCTAATATCATATGGGAGCATGAATTCCTTTCCGATACAGAAGAGAGTGATGTTTCAATGGTGGATAATGAATCAATCCACAACCAGGAACTCCACAACAAAGAAGAATCTATTGGAAGTAATGACTGGGTGGGGGTGTATGACAGTTTAATCTTGTGGGAATCAGAATCACTCCTAGATTCATATGAAGACAACAGTGATTTTTCAATGGAGTCAGTTGCAAGCAATGAAGTGCATGATAGTTCCATTTTGTTAGAACTCGAATCACTCTCCAATTCATATGAAGGTGAGAGTGATGAGTCAGTTGGTAGTAATGATGATTGATAATATCAATTATGTTGTAACTCGTTGTAACTTAGTTTTTCTGTAACTTTATTGTTGTAACTTAGTTTTTCTTTAACTTTGTTGTTGTAACTTACTTTTTCTTTAACTTTGTTGTTGTAACTTAGTTTTTCTTTAACCTAGTTGTTGTAACTTTTTCTTTAACTTAGTTGTTTAACTTAGTTGTTCCAACTTTGTTGTTTTACTCATTGTGACCGAAATTTGGTCATTCAATTCTCATTTGTTTCAGAAAAAATGTCTCCCCACAACATTCCAACTTATTGAACTAAGTTTGGTGAAAAAAAACTTGTACTACAAATAGTAAAGTTTTTGCTAATCGCAGTACAAATTAATTTTAAATTATTAATAGTGTAAACACATAAAAATGTAATCCAACACTTTTTTTTAAAAAAAAAGATTCCAGTATTGATTACAACAAAAAAGTAACTAGCAAAATTCGGTACTAATCAACTACAAACTTCTTGGGTTAAATTACTTTCAGATATCATTTTTTGAAAAAAAAACACATGGACACATCATTACATGTACAACATTAATATGATTTAAAAAAATTTTGTACTACGGTGATTATTAATTTTGTACTGCGAATAGCAACCCCCTTAAAAAAAGTATTATTTTAAGGTGTTGTTGCGGATTCCCTAAGCTAATGTGAAAAAAATGATTGTTTACGGTAATAACGACAATTATGTGATATGATTATTTAAGGCGGGCTACAAGGCACTGTACTGGAAGACTTATGTTAGCAATATTGTATTGCTTGTCTTACTCCTTCAGTCGGGTTTATGGACTCAGGGTAAACTTGCTATTGTAAGGGAGGGAGGGCAAGGCTTTGATAAACTGAAGTAGCAGAAATAGTGAATCGGGGTTATCAGACAATGAATTCGGTGGTTTTTAAGCCGTGTTCATTTTGCGTGCTTTTTTTAGAGTCAACTTGCAGTAAAAGGAGAACCAAATATTACAGCTGGGAGGCTCGTGCATTTAGAGGAGATAGCCTCCAATGACCACAGGAACATGGAAACTTCTATAGAAATGTACAAAAGCCAACCTCCTTAACTTCAAATAAGAAAAGGGTTGTTTTTTGCTCTGTGTTGCACACCAAATTCATTTTGTGTGGTTCTTTTAGAATAAACTTGCAGTAAAGAGAGAACCAAAGATTACACACTATATATTATACTTGAACAATTTCAACAATCAGGGTTACATCTAATTGTCATAATCAAGGTACAATACCAGGGGGAGGTCGGAGCATTTAGAGGAAAGACAAGAGTATGAAAACTTAAATACAAATGTACTAAATCCAATGTCCTTCTGAGTCATAATGTGGTCCAGTATGGGTGACAATCATCTCCTCTAAAGTTCTATAAACCCTAATAATAACAAACTTAATAACATTAATGTTTTGCTAATCACCAATGATGGATATTTCCTCCTCGTTCATTGGCCTGCCTAACCTAACATGACAACCATGTAAATCCTAATGTCCTAAACCATTTTGGGGACAAAAAAGAGACTAGAAGTCTATTGAAGAAAACGCCACTTCTTGTCCAATATATGCATCTTTGTAATCACAGTTGAAACAGACATATAGTACTTTAAAAGAAAGACAAAGATTGTGAAAGATCTAGGTCAATTCTTCTACTGTGAGCTCGTCCACACCTTTAACAACCCAATGTCTAAGTGCATCCCGAAGGAGGAACCCCTGATGAAATCCCTACTCCTTCTCATCTTACTCAGAAACGAAAGGGAATAACCTTATCCTTGATCCTGGTTAAACCCTTTCTGTTTTGATCTCTTGTAGATATGACCACCATCCTCCACTCATTATATGTTTGGAAGAACATAAGCAACTAGTATTTGATCACTCTCACCACATCAATGCCCCTACAAAGGAATCAAACATGATTTAGTCAACAAAAAGGTTGAGGACTAACCCCTTGTTGTGGCAAGGGAGCCAGTTCTAATAAAGATAGGAGGAGTGCCAAGGGAAGCATCTCTTTGCTAGCATACATATGATAAGAGGTTAAGGGATGATATCCTAGCATCATATTCTTCATATAGAGCAAAGGGTAGAGATGAGGACGAATGGTCTGCAATCCTACTCAGAGTAATTCAAACTGTAACACCCCTACTCATAATCCATTCGCAAACCAATCAATATCGTACTCAACTCGTCCAAAGCAGCTAAAATAATTACAACAAACTTCACCATGGGTGTTACCGCCGTTACTCACCCATATGAGTCACAAGGCCTCCAAATACACATACATATAAAACGTTGTGAAGACCGAAAGATAGTTATCCCAAAATTTCAAAACCTTTAACAATATACATGTGAGCAATCTAAATTAAACCAAAATCGTACAATGGGAGTAAAATCCCAAATAATGAACGCAAAGGGTAGTATACATCTAACTACCCAAATTCTACACTCCAACGTATTCCGCTATGTACCTGAAAATGGTTAGGCCACAACTGGATCATCACAACTTGCTGAGTATGGAAACGTGTAACCGAAGTGGTACCGGGCTACACCCATCTAATTGTCTAGTGAACGTGCGATTCATTTATTAAACAATACAATGTAGTGCGGTAAAACGCATCATGGTAGCATGTAATAACAATCACACAATAAACCAATACAACAAGCAAGAGTACGACTTCAAATATGATAAGTTAGTCTCTATTCATACCAAGGCCATGAGATTATATTTAGAATCTTGTTAAGCGACCTCAAACTACAAGTCCTTTTTAAATCCTCACAATGGGATTATGTCAATTCAGGTCAATCACAACTCATACGGGTATGTATGAACCCTATTAGATGAGTATCAAATTATCAAATGAACAATCGTCACTGTGACGTATGTTCAAACCATGTCCGGTAACAGTGAGCTGATGGATGATCGGAGCCAATCACCGACTCAAGGAAACAAATAACCACGCCCAGTAGCACTATACTGGTGGGCGATCGAAGTCAATCACTAACTCAAGGGGGCCCTGTCCGAAGACAACGGCCTAACAGGGAATAGATCAATGCAGATACCGTCCTCCAAACAATACGCGTATAGCGGGAACCATCCCAGACTCCTCTCTTTTCAACAACCAAGTTCGTTATAATTATATGAGAACGTTAATCCTACTTCTAGTATGATAGTTCGACCATTCCGTTTACGGATGTTGACTAAGTATTGAAGGGAAATTAGTGAGAAAACTCTTATACTATTCCACTGTTAGATAGTTCATATATTCGAACCTCTAAAGTTCTCTATCCATTTCCGTATGTACCGTACGCGTGTTTATGTCTATTCTAAGTGCAGTTAGTAGCACACCACGCAAAGGTCAAGGTCAAAGGGTTACAATAACACAACCAATACAATAGCCCGTTTCCATGCAATTATCTTAAGGTCATTTCAAATAAACATTTAGCACACAAGCCGAGAATAACTTGGTAACACACAGGGTGCATGAAACCATACCGTACACCGGAGAACACTAACATGAAGTCCCACATCCGTTCTCTAAATCCCCAATTCTGGAATGTAATACACTATGCATTAATTCCTTATAAATCCGAGAACTAATCCCTATTCCCGTATAACTACTAACCCTTCATAGTTAACCCCATTGATTAATTACAAGTTGTTAACCGGGCCATCCTTGCAATTATCTATATGGAAATAATTATGTTAATTCTCTTAACGTAATTCATTAACTATATTACATAGTTTCACAATTCATTTCTAATGCCTTAAGGATCTCTTAATTTCTCACCACATTAGGCATGCCATTAAGCCCTTTTTGCTTAATGTAGTATAATGTAACTCTCTCTCTCTCTAAGTGTTACATTGTATAGTCTCAAATGTTCTTATATTTGTTATTGTTATTAATAACATTATTGTATTCCTCCAAATAATCCAAACCTTACAATTCATCCATTGTTGTATAGTTCCAACCCCTCAAACCGATTATTCCAATCCTCTAATTATATATACATCTATATATATACATATATAAACTTATGAGTTTGTTATCATAAGTTTCAAGGTCACACTCATATTATATTAATCCTCTTGATTTATAATATAATCCATTTATATATATACATACAATTGTAATTGTTTATATTGTATATTTCATTTATCCAAATGTCACATAACCATCTTACTAGTCCTTATGATAATTCCTTGATATGTCACGCATAACTTAAGTCCATATAATCCACATTTTGTTTATTATACTATAGCCCCAGATATCATCCAACTTTTACAATTAAATACCTTAACACTTATATAACCTATAGTTTTCATCTCCCACTTAATTATTTCTAAGTTTCACTTTCTATTTCTTCCAAATACCAAACAATACCTAATCTGTTCAATTTTCGAACACCCCAAAACTTTTATTATTTACGGGTAAGCCCACATATTTCCCATTCTTTACAAATTACCACCAATTCCATTTATCTTAATTATAATTCCTCAAATAATTAATTCTCAAACATTCCCTTACATTCTCGAAAATTCCAAACCTACCCCAAGTCTTATTTTCAGTTTCCACACTAACTTTATCATATTTATGGTTTTACCCCACTAGTTTTTATAATATTACAAATACATCATAATTCTTATTAAATTCCAATTCCAATATTTATTCCTCAATTTTGGGTCAACACACTAACTCCATATAGGTTTGACCATGTTTATCATTCTCTTCTATATTTTCCCAAAATTGTGATTTGACCCCTAGACTTTCCTAGGGTTTTCATTTTACTCCTTAACTTTACCAAACTTATAATTTTCATTCCTAATCAATTTCAAGACCAAACTCTCGGCCTATTTAATCTCTAATACCCATAGTTTTCCAAAATCTCCAAACAACCCACAAAGTTTTCCAACTTACAAATGACTCCTAAATTTCATTTAAACTTGTAATTTCCATTATTTACCAAATCATCCATAAACTCCCCCCAATAATACCCAACACTCCTAAATTAATTTCCTTGGCATTTCATAGCCTAGTTGGCCCTTATAATTTCTATGTCATCAAATAACTATATAATACATTTTAAGGTCCCATTCTACCTTAAAATTAATCAAATAATCTCCTAAACATCCACCAACTTTTCCTTAGTGCTATTTTCACCCAAACAGCTCCCATACTCATATTTTTACATATGACATTAATATGTTATAACCTATACTTTCAAAGCATATACTATATCAAAAGCTTATAAAATCAAGCCTAAACATTTGGCTATTATACAAATCATAGTATTAACTTATGATACACCAATGTCCATAAATCAACGTCCATTCTCGGACATATACACACCAAAAGTCCCCAAGTTTCAATAATGACCAAATAAGTCACTTAATCATTATAAAAGTGACATTAAGCTCTTAGTTCATCCCCTAACTTAACCATGTGTTATATTCATCCTTGAGTTCAAATTAACCATTTTTATCAACTAAAATTTGGCCATACTAATTTCTTAGCATTAAACAACCTTAAAACACAAAAACAAACATTAAGGTAAAGGTATTCACCTTAAGCTCCTAAGGATGATTTTTCTCTCAATATTTTGACCCTATATCAAAATAAGGTTGAACATTCAATATTTGCACAAATTCAAGGTTATTAAGGTAAGTTTTTCTCCCCTTAATTCCTTGAACTTTCAGCATGATCTTAGATTTTCTTGGAGTAACCTTTGGCCATGTTTACAAGAAGGAAAATGAAGCCAAAGTTAGAGTCTTATGATACCTTAACACAATGGTAGAAAGATATGAGGCTTTAAAGCATAAAATGTGCATTAATAAAGAAGATTCACCTTAAGGCTCACAAAATGAGATCTAGATCCTCCAAACCTTCTGACATCTAGATAAACATATGTAGGACATGAGCTTTGAGCAGGTCTAAGAGTATAACACGATTTAAACACCTAAAGCCCTAATTTTGAAGGATTTACCTTAGGTAGAACCCATGCTTGATTTCGGCCCTCATGGGTGTTGAAGATGAACAAAATTTGTGTATGAAACGAGTGGAGAAAATAGGTTAGAAGAAGTCATGGGTTTTTGCCATAATGAATTGAAAGGAGGTCTTAGAGCTTAAAGCGCATTTTTACCTTGTCTTAGTAAAGTTCAGCTAGTACTCTATTTCCTTGCTCGATTATTGAATTTTATCCTCAAAATGGTGCTGGAATTTAAACTTTTGTTCAAAAGGAAAGTAGATCTATGCTCCCCTTGGCTTGTAGATGAAAGAGGAAGTTTTAAGTGAAAAGGGTGAAGGAATCTCAATCCACCATGGTTGCCATGGATGAGTTCTTGAAGAGCACAAAAGGAGAAGATGAATATCAAGGGAGGAAGAAGAGACAAGGCTTGCGGCAATGAGGAGAGAATATGGAGGAAAGGAGTTTGACTTGCTTTTGTCTTAGTGAATTAAGTGACGAGTCATAACATGTCATAAGATATTTCCCTTCTTTAAAGCAAAATTTGGTGACTCATGGTGACTATTCATGCCCTTTCCGCCCATTTAAGATATTTTAGGGGGTTTGATGAGTCATCTTTGTCTTATAATATTAAGGACTTGAATGTTGTACACATGGACTTATTTCATGTGTTAGGTTGTAACATGTGTTGTTACGTTGTCCTTAGGTGTATTCCTTGTGTATTCTTTGTGTTTTTGAGTATTTGGTATACTTTACCTATTCATTGTAACAATATAATGTGATAGGATCGGGGTGCTGACCGAGTAGGTATGAGGTGTTAGTCTCAGACCAACCATACTTGGAGAAAGTATTTGTAAAAGATGATAACGTGGAAGCTTTTGTATAAACTTAACAAGACAGGATTTTGCTTATATTGAAATTCAATGTGAATTAAAACCAATCTTCCTATCTTGGGATTCGATAGAGGTATTCTGTCTCATCCAACACTCGCTCTACTCTAGACGTAGATCAATGCAGAAAAAGGAATAAAGGGTGTTTTGTGTGCTCTATAGGTAATAAATACCTAAGCTGAAGTGACAAAGTCTCACTAAGATCTCTCGAAAATGCTTTCTCTCTCAATATGATGCTCTCTCTCTCTCTCTCGAAATATGGAAGTAAAAAGCTCCAAGTATTACAAATGACTTCTACATGCTTAAATACTGATAAAACCCGAAGTATCTGCTCCCATAACGTGTAAAATGATGTTTCCACGACGTCCACGATCTCCCACTACGCATTGGGCGAGAAATATCTCAGCAGCTCTGCAGTGGGACTCATTCTGGTGCTCTTTAACCTTGAACGCCTTGATTTTTGGGCCTGATTATATATGAATGTGTGAGATAGTTATTTCCTTGAATTTCTCCATATTTTAACAGTAGAGGTCCGCCTCATAGCTTCTAAAACTTTCCAAGAGAATATTATGTCAGAGAACGACTCCTTCCACAGTCAGACTCCTTCGTTGCCCAGATTTACTCTGATGCTATTATCAGTGATACTTCTTCTATCACCACACTTGCTCTATTGCCATTATCAGCAAAACCTTAGGTTCCAACATAATGTATGTTACATAATTATCTCACATGATTTTGATGTTAAATCATGTATTAATGTATTATATGTTACATTGACTTTAAGAGTTGTTTTTCTCCTTATAATTGTTCTCTCTCTCTCTCTATTCAATTATTTCATGTGGGGTTTTGTGCCCATTTTAGACTATATATATTTATTTATATATTTATGTTTAGAGGTTATATAATTCCTTAATGAATTTGGCTCATGAGTGTTTATCATTTAATGACTAGCCTTTGATTAACCTCTCTTATTTAATTAATTCCTTATTAATCAAGGTAATTAATGTCCGATGTATTTCACAAACTCCCGCCAAAGATTATGCTAGGCACCAAATGAAATTTAAAAGCGCGCCTCTTGAAAGGAATCCAACCTGTAACCAGCATTGATTAGAACTCTGTTGATAGTCTTGAGCTGACATCTGGAATGTAGAGATTGGTTTGAACACGTCAAAGAAAATTCTGCCAGCCGGAGCACAAATGAGTCTGGTTGCTCATTAGAGAAGTAACCTTCCTTCCACATGGAGGCTCCTTATTGGGCAATTCTGGTTGGCATGGATCAACTTGGAGTGAAAGAAACCAACCGATGCTTAAACGAGCTCGGTTGGAAGCCGGTTGTGACACAGATCTTCAAATCTAAAAGTCTGACTCTATATTCACCCCATTTCAAATCATTCGTCACACTTCCAAATTCGAACAATATCTAAGAGCTCTCTCCTCTTTTCTGATTATAAGTATATCTTCTTTCTAATGTTCTTACTTCACTTATTGCACTTATACTTATGAGCACTTAATTTCTATCTCTTGGGGTGGAAACACATCAAACTTGTATACTTTAAAGTTTGATGCATTAATATAGTGGATCTATATTCTAAGCTTAATGCTTTTTGAGAATTGATCACCCATGAATGATCTTAGGAATTGGGAGCTACATACCATTGTTGATGCTCCCGGAACCAGACCAAATAAGGTAAGAATAATCACAATCAGAAATGCTTTACTCTTGTTGCATGTTTAACAGATTGTCATTATTGCTTTTCAATCCGCATTAATTTAATATATTTATATTGTCACAATGGTTGAAATTAATCTGGGGTCAATGCCAATGTATGCCTTGGTGATCTTACCGCTGCATGCACCACAAAAATCTTGCACAATGTAATAGCTCAGTATCCCACTGTTGTGATATTGTCCGCTTTGGCATGTAGGCCGCACGGTTTTGTTCCTAGGGTTTCCTAGCCCCAAAAGGCCTAACAACACGAAGAGGTATCCCCACCCATATAAGGAGTGGTTTGTTCTCCCCTCCTATTGATGTGGGAGGTAAACCTCAAGGGTATTACACTCCACTCCCCTTGGGAGCCCAGCGCCCTCGTGGGCTTCACCGGCACACCGACCTGGGTTTAGCTTTGATACCTTTGGCACGCAGGCCGCACGGTTTTGTTCCTGGGGTTTCCTAGCCCTAAAAGGCCTCACAACAAGGAGAGGTATCCCCACCCATATAGGGAGTGGTTTGTTATCCCCTCCAATCGATGTGGGAGGTAAACCTCAAGGGTATTACACTTCACCCCCCCTTGGGAGCCCAATGCCCTCACGGGCCACACTGGCACACTGACTTGGGTTTAGCTCTGATACCAATGTAACAACCTAGTATTTCACTGTTATGATATTGTCCGCTTTGGCATGCAGGCCGCAAGGTTTTGTTCCTGGGGTTTCCTAGCCCCAAAAGGCCTCACAACAAGGAGAGGTATCCCCACTCATATAAGGAGTGGTTTGTTCTCCCCTCCAATCGATATGGGAGATAAACCTCAAGGGTATTACACACAAACACATAAAAGCTACAATCCGACTAGTCACTACCTCAAGACTTTATAAAACCCAAACAGAAAAACCTAAATAGAGTTCCTTTGATTTGATACCCTCTTTTGGGAACGACAATCGATTTAATATTGTAAGACTACATATCGGTAATTGTCCAATAACCTAGCTCTCAGCCATTTGGACTTGAAAACTAGCTGTTTAAGTCATTTGTCCTCACTTGAGCCTAAAAGATGAAGGCCTTGTTGTTGTAGTCAACCCATATGTATCCTTATAAACCACTTACATCACTACTCATATCCCGATGTGGGATGGGGGTATCACATACTTCCACACTTAAAGAATGTGACATCCTCATCGTAAGTCTTACATCCAAGTCCCTGAACCTTCTTGGTAGGTGCCGCATAGTCCATCCAAACATGGTCCCAAGTCCGCTCTAATACCATTTGTAACTCTCCATATGGGTAACTGTCCAACAAGCTAGATCTTAAGCCATTCGGACCTCAAAACTAGCCACTTTAAGTCCTTTGTCATCACTTGAGCCTAAATGTGGAAGGTCTTGTTATTGTAGTTAACTCATATGTTATCTTATAAACCAATTATATCACTACTCATATCTAGGGATGACAATGGGTGCCGGGAACCCGTTTCACCCGATCACCTGAACCACAAAAATGGGTGAAAACCGAGTGATGGGTGAAACGGGTGCGGGTGACGGGTCGGGTGAACATTTTTCACCAGGTCACCGGATCTGTTCACCTGACCCGTCACCTGTATATATTTATATTAAATATAAAACATATACTTATCTCATATTTGTTAAGATAATTTGAAAATATTTTGGTCAATACTCCATGTTTTGAGTATGTTATTGACATTAGTTGATGTGGTATATATTGTTGAATAAATATGAGTGTATTTTTTTTAAAATTAAGCTTATATAAGGTGTTAAAAATAAAAAATTCTTGTTGAAAATAAAATAAAAACGGGTGACGGGTGATGAAGTTGCGGGTGACTGGTTGGGTCGGGTGATATTGGTCAAAAATGCTCACCCAACCCAAACCCAACCCGTTGCCATCCCTACTCATATACCGATGTGGGTGTAATGGTGATTCCATGGTTTAGGATTTGACTCTGCTACCTAATAATAAATTGGAATTGTTAATTATTTGGTTAATAAAAGGTTAGAAAATCTGGATGTTACAAATACCTTAGCAAAGACTAAGGTTAATTGGAAGATGCCCCGCGGACATGACTTGAGTTACCATGCAATAGACCATAATTAGAGGTTGATACAAACACAACTGATAAGTGTGAAATATATAACTTTTATGGGTTATTTGATTTAATATTTGTAATGAATTGGCTTATATTTCACACTTATTTTATGTTTTTTTCAATATTTATATTTAGATGAGAGCTGAAATATTTTATTTGTTAAATGCAGGAAAAAGTCTCAAGTCTACATTCTTCATCTTACAACATAATAAACTGTGTTTTCGTACCCTTAAACACTGAGTTAGGAAGGCCCACCTTAGACCTAGATCAAAACACATCACTTCATTGAGTTCTTCCACAACAATAACAGTTTGAAACCAAGAATCGATTTCCACTCGATCAACTCATCGCCACCCCTAAACACGACTGACTCTTAGATAACACTCACTCACCTCTCAACCACGTGACAAAATCTGAGCTATTTCACTATTACTCCCTGTATGATGCTAGCTTATTGGCTATTAATCAACGAGGAAATGAAAGGTTAATGCTTTCCCTCGACTTTGTGTGGATAAGGGAAAGAGGACGATAGTCTCTTCAGGAGGATTAACTTTCCATTAAGATCCATCCTTTCTATTTTTATTTTGAGTTTGTCGTTGACAAAGCTTTTCCATGTCTTAAAAAAGTAGTATCCTTGTTCAAACCTCCAAATGAAGAGATCAAGGATGTCTGATAAGCTATAGTCAAACAGAGGAATAGTAAGAGTACAACCCCTCCCCCTAGTTACTAGCAAAAGGTCGTGTTTTCGTAGGATTACCAAAGATTTGGGCCTTATATCACTTGGTGTTGTATAGTTAAAAAAATTATTTTATGCATCTAGTACAATTTCAGTAATATCATAATTAATGTATGCCTTTGTATATACATCCCTACAAATTTTATATACTAACAATACAATTTATAAAATAAAAGTACATGCATGTAGCCATCTATAACTACATTAGGATGTATCCAAGAAATTACCATTGGGTGACGGTTGTTTCAAGGCTAGAAGGAATTCACCTCATCACTCTCCAATGAATATTTGTAATTATTTGAAGTTGGGTAACATGTTTCAAATGGAAGATTGTAGTCAACCCTGAGGAAGAATGGGATCATACACATGTATTGATTTCTTTTTTTGCTTTCGTGGTAGATTGATGTAGGGGCGGGACCAAAAACTGAAATTGAGGAGGATAGATAAAATTACATATAATTGGGGGGGGGGGTGTATTGTCATAATTTACTGCAAAAAAAACATTAGACTGGAATTTTTTGTAATTTAGCAAACTTGTAGGGTATTTTACTCTTCCATCCCCCACTAGCGCTGCCGCTAGATGGATGTGTAACCACTTTTTTTACTGACCTATCAATAAAAAATTTCCCAATTATCTAGATTTGATAGTACTAATTTCTTTTGTTTTACAAAGTATAGCTCTTCATCTAGTTTTATATGCATTTCCTAATGTTGTCGGGTCTTGATCTTTTTTCTTTCATCTTTCCCTTAACCTTAATGTGTAATTGTTATATCTTCGGGTTAACTATCTAAAGATTTCTTCAAAGTAAAAAAATAGGTGCGGCTTTGTCTAGTTGGCAGTCCAGTCAGACTAACTGTTTTTATTATATTAACTTCAATTAATTTTATTTTTAAAATATAAAAAAATATATCCATTGTTCATCTAAATTCAAGCTCTTCAAAACAAGACCAGCCATGGATATGTTATGAGAAATTTAAAAAATTATATTAATTACATGTATAAATTAATGAATCATATCTTCATTTTAGTGCATCATCGCAAACATATAAGAATAAATTTTTTTACACAATAATACAACACAAGCTAAGGGGGCTTGGCATTCACCATATAAGGTTTAAAATACACCTTACAATAATAATATACATTACAAAGCAATAATGATTTTTATCAGTTCTGAAGTTTGCTATCTAATTCATCACTTATTAGTTAATGAATCATAATATCAATTTTAATAAATCCTAATGTCAAAATTAATGAATCATATTTTCATTTTAGTGTATCATCGCAAACATATAAAAATAAATTTTTTACACAATAACACAACATGAAACAATATTTGGTATGTGTGAAAAATACACGATTCATCATATAAGGTTTAATGTACACCATACAACAATAATAATACACTACAAAACAATAATGATTTTTACTAGTTCCGAAGTTTGTTATCTAATTCACCACTTATTAGTTAATGAATCATAATATCAATTTTAATGAATCATAATTTGGAAACTAATTAATCATATTATGATTTTAGTGTATCATTATATAAATGTAAAAATAATTATTTTTTTCAAAGTAGTCAAAACATATCTATGAGTAGTCTTTTTTTGAAGAGTTTGAATTCAGGTGAACTGTGATATAAATTTCTTTCATTTTGGATATATTAAAATTTACAACCATTTAAAGTTAATATAGTAAAAAGAAGACAAGTCAGCAAAACAGTCCAGTGAGCAGCTGACTTACCTATAGTGGTAAAAAAGAAAAAATAAAATGATGAGGTGAAAGAGAGAAGATGTGAGAGGGATTCTTAATCAAGGAACCCTCTTTTAGAGAATCTGGGTAAACAATAAAGAGATTGTGAGAGAATGTAATAAAATAAAATTGTTAGTGAACCCACTTTTCTTATTTGAATGCCCTGATTTGCCTATCCTTGCTCTGCGTGCCTCTCCTGGTGAGACAACTCGTACCCTACCGTGACAAACAGTCTAAGCATGCTTTTTTGAAACTAAACATGTAACAATAATTATGTTGATGATGATAGTCCAATGGTTATTTGGAAAATTTTAAGGGAAAATACTAGTTTGAATATCCAAACACATGTACATGGGTTCGACTTACAAAAACACTTCAAGTTAAGATAGTGTTCCAGTAGCTTTTTCCATTTAGGTAAGAGATTATGTCCCATATTTTAGTACATATTTGATTGTTTTTCTGTTTTTTTTTCTTTTAAATTTATGAAGTATAGGAGACAAATCAAGCGTAAAAGTAGTTTCAATTTTTTTTTCTAAACATTATATACGAAGTATCAAAGAGCGCATATTCGACGATGCGGGTAGCCCACTTAGAGTTGGGGATGACATACTAACACATCAGCATTGTTTCGCACTTTTTTTTGATGTAAACTTGTGCATTCATATATATAAAGCAAGGTTAAGGGTTTAGCATATTACACAAACTACTACCACTAGTGCGATGGGGTTCTAAAGACACATCCCCACATCCTAATACAATAGCTAATGGAATGTCTTCATTCCTCCAGATCTTCCAAGACAGATCACCATTAAACATATTAGTAACCAAAAACGCTGGAAATTGTTTAAACATATCATTACAATCCAAAAACTGAACATGAGACATAGTACTAATGTCATGGGCTAAGTCGGGGTAGTGATTGATCATCGGCTGGGATCCATTCTTCACCTCATTACAAATCTTGTTTGTGTCCCTCTGGTTAACTTGGATGTGAATTCTGCTGAAACCTTCTTCCTTAGCTAACTTGATTCCTTGAGAAATCACATCAATCATTTCCATTTCATGCTCTTCCTTTTTTGGAGAAGTTTTGCTGTTGAAGGCCATTCTTGGGCGATTGTGAGAATCAATGAGAAGCCCTGCTATGATTGCCAGATGCCTTCTTTCCTGCGACAATAGGTTACAAGTAAATCTCTCATCTTGTTGCAAATAGAAATTACAAGCTATTGGTCTATTCCTTTCTTTACACTTGATATTACTTTCGTAATAAGTAGTAAAAGCTAAGTTATTATCAATACAACTCATTACAATAAACTGGGGGTTATGCTTAGTTTGGTTCTTCCCATCATAAATGGCCCAGATGTGGTTGGCCACTGTAGAAATCTTCCTGGTTGTCCATATCTTTGCTTTCTGAATGAGCCAGTCTTGTATGGCTCCTCTTCTATACTGAGGGAGATCTCTCACATCTAATATATTCTCCCAGTGAGATCTGCTAGTCCAGCACGTAAAAATAGCATGGATATCTGTATCTAAATCACCACAGAAACCACATTTTGCTGAACCTCCTACTCTTTTGCAATGTTGGTCATACATGGGAGTTGATCATTTAAGAGTTTCCAGCATAAAAGTTTAACTCTCGGGGGAGAGAGTTTGGCAGAGATTCTTGAGATGAAATCCCAAGTTCCTCGGTTGGTATTAGAACTATAAGTCCTATCCTTGTTGTCTTGAAGCAGTAAGTATCCTTGTTTTACTAAATACTTCTTATCTTTAGAAAAGTGCCAAATCCATTCATCATCTCTATCATACTCCACTTTAATATTACAGATGTCCTGTCTGTCAATCTGAGCAAAGGAGGAGTTAACTAAGTCATTGTCCCAAGCCTTTCCTTCCTGATCCATAAGTTCCCTAACATAAGTAAAGCTATGGGGAATCCTACTATGATCAATAATCTTAAAGTTACCATCCCTTGGAATCCAAGGAGAATCTCTGATAACTGTGTTCTTACCATTACCAATCTCTTTCCTGACCCCTGCTTTCACCAGACTGAGACTAGAGAGCAGAGATTTCCAGATGGGACTATCCTTGTTAGACGGTTTGGCATTCAAGATGTTGCTGTAGGGGTAATAAATAGCTTTTAGAGTTCGGGCCACCAGATAATCAGGGAATTTTAGGAGATTCTAAATTTGTTTAGCTAGAAGAGCCAGATTGAAATCCTTAGAGTATCTGATGCCCAGACCCCCATTTTCCTTCATGCTATAGATTCTTTCCCATTTGGTCCAGTACATAGCTTTCTTTGTGACATTACCTGCCCACCAGAATTTGGCAATTATGGAGTCTATCTTCTTAATAATGTTACTGGGGATCTTCAGAATCGACATGGATAAAGTTGGAATTGACATAAGCACACTGGAGGTAAGAACAGATCTGGCTGCATGAGACATAGGTCTATTCCAACCTTGAATTCTTTTTCTGACAGCATCCAAGATATAGCTAAAGGTCTCATTTTTGTTCCTTTCAATCTTGGTGGGAAGGCCCAGATATTTCTTAAAATGGGTGACAGTCTGGACTTTAAGCAAGTTAGCCATCTGAGCTTGTCTTTAGGATTAATCTTTTTGCTAAAGATGATATCAGATTTCTAATAGTTAATCTCATGACCAGAAACTTTGAGGAAGTTCTCTAGGAGGTTACCTAAAAATTCAACATTGCGGAGATTGGCGATGCCATATAAAATCATATCATCGGCAAAGGCGAGGTGGGAAATGGGAGGAGCATCCTTAGCAATACTGATGCCTTGAAAATCCTTATTCAGCATGGCTTTATTGATGGCAGAGGAGAGAGCTTCTTGGGTGAGAATAAACAGGAAAGGAGAAAGGGGATCTCCTTGCCTGATGCCTCTTTCTTGGGTGAATCTTGTACCAGGAGCTCCATTTAAAATCACAGCACCCTTAACTGAGGTGATGCAGTTCATGACTGGGATCCTCCAATGACCAGGAAATCCCATAGTTCTCAGAATTTTATCAATGAACGACCATTCAAGTCTATCATAGGCTTTACTAAGGTCAATCTTACACGCAAACAAGGGTTTTTTCTTGGCTTGGGATTTGGCTATTTTATTGTGGAGTTCCCCGGCTATGGTGACATTATCAGTAATAAGCCTTTTATGAACAAAACCAGATTGGTTCTGATATGATATCTGGTAGAATGTGTTGAATTCTGTTGGCTAGCACTTTAGTGATGATCTTGTAAGTGAAATTACAAAGGGCTATGGGGCGAAAATTATTCAGATGAGTGGCCCCTGGACTCTTTGGGATAAGAGTGATGTAATAGTCATTTAAAGAGGGGGGAAGAGGTTGGCCATTGAGGATATCTAACACCATTTGAGCAACTTGGTTCCCTATGATACCCCAAAAATGTTTAAAAAACCTTCCATTAAAGCCATCTGGACCCGGGGCCTTATCTGACCCTAGGTTTTTAACAGCCTTAAGGATCTCAGCATGAGTATAATCTTGGGACAGAAGAGCAATATGATCTGGATTGAGGCACTTTCCAACTTCTAGATGGAAGGGGAAGGGGTTAACAGGGGATGTCGTTTTGAAGAGGTTTTGAAAGTGTGTTTTCGAGATGAGGTCCATCTCCTCCCAATTGAACTTCATGTTACCATCCTCATGTTCAAGCCCAAAGATAGTGTTTCTTCTCCTATTAGCAGTAGCCTTGGAGTGGAAGTATGCTGTGTTTTTATCACCTTCCTTAATCCATTTGTCTCTAGCTCTTTGCTTCCACCAAATTTCTTCTTTTATCTTAACAGTTCAATCTCCGCTAGGAGTCTCTTCCTGTTAGAAATACTCCCCACTGTTTGAAGAGAAATGGAAATCTTATGCAACTCTCTAGATTTACTTTTAATTTTTCTTTGAACTTTTTGGATGTTCCAACCATCCCAAGACTGTAATCTTTCTTGCACCTCTCAAAGTTTTCCAACAGATTATGATTATTGTGGCTCCAACAGTCCTCCACAATCCTTCTGCATTTTTCATCCATGAGCCACCCATCCTCAAATCTAAAAATGGTACCAGATTTCTTGTGAGATCCTAGGAACTTAATCAGAATGGGACAATGATCAGAATCCTCCCAAGGAAGATGGAGAACAGACAGGGATGGGAAAAGAAGTTGAGTTTCAGAGGAGATGAAAACTCTTCTAACCTACTTATAGAGAGAAAAGGTTCAGGTTGACCATTGGTAAACGTAAAAGGAAAACCTAAAAAACCAGCATCAATCAGATCTGCTTTAAACACAGCCTTCCTAAAAGGGGCCATCTGAGAATCATGTCTAACCCTCCCACCTTTTTTCTCATACTCATACATAATTTGATTAAAATCCCCAGCTATGATCCAAGGGATAGTCATTTGATTTCTAAGAGCTAGAAGCAGTTTCCAAGATAAAAACTTAAGATTCCAGTTTGCCCAACCATAAAACCCAGAAAAATGAAAAGTTATCATACCTGGCAGAGACACCTCTGCAGCAATGTGATGAGGGGAAGAATTAATCAGGTTGATATTGATACCTTTAATCCAAAGCAAAGCCAAACCACCACTTCTCCCAATACTTGGCACACAGAAGCTATCATACAATTTCAAGCACTTAAAAATGCGATTCATCTGGTCAAAAGATCTGTGGGTCTCCATCAAAAAAACTAGCTCAGGTTTATGCTTTTTCAACAGCCCCGAAACCCAAGCAACTGCCTGGGGTCGACCCAAACCCCGGCAGTTGAGACTAATGCAACTCATTTTGGCAGGCAGCCTTGCTGGTCTGCAAGGTCTGCCTTATCAAGAAAGGTCCCATAGAACTCAGTCTCCTCTATATCATCCTCCACAAGGGGGGAAGACCTAATCATCAGAGGCTGGGCTTTGGTTACTTTCCTTTTTTTGAAGAGAGGTTTGTTTGGTCCTAGGGATAAAAAGGAGAGTGCTTTTTGTTTTCCAGGACGTTGACAGGGGGAGGAGAAGGATCTTTTTGGCCTGTGATTTGAGTGGGGTTTGAAGATTGGGTAATTCTCTGCTCAGCTTCTTTGAGGACATCAGAGACTGTTTGAGGGGTATCTTGATTAATAGACTCAGTACTGTTAGCTCTTTTGAGGGCCTCAGATCCAAAATGAGAAATGGCTGCATTCCAATCAAATTCTCTTACATGGCATTTGATTTTAGTATCTTGAGTATTCTATTACCTTCCTTCCAAATAGAACCTACCTTCAATCATTTTCTTTTTTTGTTCTATCTCCTTCTCTAATAGGCACTCCCGTAAGACAAACCCACTATCTATTCATCTCTCTCATTCTCTTTCAATTGACAAACAGATAACTGAGTGGGTTGAAATTCACACTCTACACATCACCTTTCTCCTATCTTTGCCTCACCTCCCGCACCGCACTCATAAAGCCCACAAATTATGTTTATCTCTCTCTCTCTCTCACTCACTCTCTCTCTCTCTCATTTTTCTTTTTTTTGAAGAACATTGTGACCATATATTAAAAACACATAGCATGCACAAGGGAGAACCCCTCATGTCATGCTAGTTCCATATCTAGCTTACAAGCCAAACTAATATTAGGGGAAACATGCTCCCCCAACCACACCCGGTTGCTCTCAATAAGGGGATTCCCCAAATTACAAATAATCTTAGTCAGATAATTGTCATACGAAAGAGTATCACACCTAATAATACTAGCAAAATTAGAAAGTAATCCTCTCACCATCAAGATATCCTCCCAACTGTCATTGGGTCTTCTGATATCTCCCAAATTGAGGACTTCCTCGAAATATTTATCAACTGATTCAAAACAAATGCTATGGCTACCCACTGAGATAGCAAGCTTCATGGCAATTCTTTTTGCTTTAACATCAGCATACTGCACACTACTGGTGCTGGAAATTCTTCGATTGAAAACAACAATAGGTAAACCGTGATCGTCTCAAATGAGACCAGCTATGGTCCGATCCCCATAACGATTGGCAAGCATACCCGTACAAATGCTATGATAACCCAACGGCGGAGGATGCCAGGTCCTAGGAGAAAAGAGATGAGAGGGAACCTTCATCACCGAAAGATAAGCTTCAATAAAGGAATTATTTACCTCGACTTCTTTCCACCAAGCGAGCTCTGGGTTATGCTTGACTTTGTTCCTTGCCGCATATATGACCCAAAGCTTATTAGCTCTATGAGAAAGCTTCTTCACACTCCACATCTCAGACATCCGAAAGAACCAGTCCAACATACCATCCACTTCATTAGGCTTTTCATTCACATCAATCAAGCCCCTCCATATATCTCTGATAGCACAACAATAGAAGAAACAATGAGCCAAATTATCCTTAGCCCCATAGAAGAAGCACTTGGAGTCACCCCCAATCCGTCTAGCCAGATTATCCTGACAAGGGATAATATTTCCCAGAAACTTCCAGAGATTAAGCTTAACTCTAGGGCATCAAATGGAACTAGTAAGCTTCTTCCCAATCCTACCTATGAAGTGGGGAGGATAGGAGGAGCTCTCCACACCTTTATCTTTCACCAGATAGATATAAGCTGATTTGACGGAAATCTTGTTATCTTTGGAAAGGACCCAGATCCAAATTGACTATCCCCATCATTTAAGTTAGGAAACCAAGGCGCATCCCCCACTGACGGTAGAGACCGAGCTCCTTCTCTGAGGAAATCCAAAACCGACAAAATAGACTTCCAGATGGGGCTACCTTTATTTCAAGGGTAGCACTCACTAATATTGTTGTCGGGGTAATAGAGCTGTTTCAAAACTTGAGCAACTAAAGACCCTGGAGAAGAGAGTAATCTCCACAGCTGTTTAACCAAAAGAGCCTTGTTGAAATTTTCCACTTCTCTGAAACCAAGGCCTCCTTGGTCCGAAGTGTCACAAATCTTAGACCATTTGGTCCAGTGGAGAGCTTTTTTATCTACTCTTCCACTCCACCAGAAGGTGGAGAAGGCAGAATTAAGTTTTACGATAATACCCTTGGGAAGAGCAAATAGGGACATGGTGTAATTGGGAATAGACTGGAGAACACTAGACACCAAGATGGATCTAGCTGCTTGAGCCATAGGTTTTGTCCAACTGGAAACCCTTTTGTGGACTGATTCAATAAGATAGGTAAAGAGATCATGCTTTCTCCTACCTATCTTTAGGGGAAGGCCCAGGTATTTGGAAAAGTAAGACACCTCTTGGACATTCAGAAGGCTGGAGAGATTGTCTTTTATGTGAGGAGATAATCTTTTGCTAAACACCAATTCAGATTTGAGATGGTTGATTTTGTGGCCGGATGCTAGCAGGAATTTTGTGAGAATATGGTTCAGACGGGAGATATTAGTGGGATTGGCTTTACCAAAAAGGAGACGGTCATCAGCGAAAGCTAGGTGTGAAATGGACGGGCAGAGGGGGGAGAGCTTGACCCCATGGAAATCTCCATTAATATCGGACTTATTAAGGAATCTAGACAAAGCTTCCTGAGCCAATATGAAAAGAAAGGGGGAGAGGGTCACCTTGTCTAAGGCCCCTAGATTGGTTGAAAGAGTTACCTGGCTTGCCATTGATGAGGATAGCACATCTGACTGAGCGGACACAGTTCATAACTGGAGTGATCCAATGAGAAGGAAAGCCCATGGAGTGGAGGACATCTTGGAGAAAACTCCACTCTAATCTATCATAGGCCTTGCTAATGTCCAACTTGAGAGCAAAGAAACCATTTTTAACAGCTTGGTTCTTCTCTAAAAAATGTTGAAGCTCGCCTGCTAGAATGATATTGTTAGTAATAAGTCTTCCTTTCACAAATCCTGATTGATTGTGAGAGATGAGATGAGGAAGAATATGTTGAATCCTATTAGCCAAGGTCTTGGAAGCAATCTGATACACAAAATTACAGAGAGCAATCGGTCTGAATTTATCAATATCCGTTGCCCCAGCCATCTTTGGGATAAGAGTGATGAAGTAATCATTCAAGGAATCAAGGAGGGGCTGGCCTCCAAGAATAGGCAAGACTGCATCAATAATTTGATTCCCAATGATATGCCAAAAGGTGATATAAAATTTACCATTGAAGCCATCCGGCCCAGGAGCTTTGTTGACTCCTAATTGTTTCACAACAGTTATAATTTCCTCTCTGGTATAAGGCCTGCTCAGCTCAGAAATAAAGTTATCCTTTAGCCGACCCTCCACAGCACCCAAAAGATCCCTATCCACTTGGGGTTGGGAAGAAGAAAAGAGATTTTGGAAGTACTCTCTAGCAATGGATTCAATTCTCTGCCAAGAATATTGCATAGAGTTCCCGGCATCCAGAAGACCGAATATCTCTTTAGATCTTTTAATAGAGGAAGCCCTGGCATGGAAATAACTCGTATTCTTATCTCCTTCTTTTATCCACTTATCTCTGGATCTTTGCTTCCACCATATTTCCTCCCGGAAAGAAAGTAACTCAATTTCCAGAAGGAGCCTCTTTCTATTGTTAATAGCTCCCAACGAATTATCACAAATAGAAATGTTACCTAGCTCCTTCTTCTTATTAATGATCTTCCACTTAATCTTGGAAATGGACCACCCCTTCCACTCACTTAGCTTCCGAGCGCACAACTCCAGAGATGTAGTAATATTGGGGAAATTATTACTCCAGACATCAGTAATTATCTCCGCACACTTGGGATCCAAACACCAACCGTTTTCAAACCTAAAGACTTTTGCAGGAACTAGGTGGTTACCAAAGAACCTGATAAACAGAGGATAATGATCTGAGGCTTCCCGGGGTAAATGTTCCACAGAAATATTGGGGAAGAGCTGTAGCCCCCCGAGGAGCAAAATACTCTATCCAATCTACTATGGGAATGAGAATCCTCATCCTGACAGTTTGTGAATGTAGAGCTCTCCCCAAAGAAGCCAATATCATGGAGATCACAATAAAAAATGGCCTCTCTAAATGGAGCCATATGAACTTCTTGCCTGGTTCTGCCCCCGATCTTCTCTGAAGCATGGAGAATCTGGTTGAAGTCCCCAGCTATCACCCAAGGCAGGCAAACTTGCTTACTAAGAATGCGAAGGAGTTTCCAGGACAGATGCTTAAGCGACCAATTAGACCACCCGTAGAACCCCGTGGAAAACAAATTGGTAACCGCCCGGCATTGACATACTAGCTTGACATGTGCTGCCTAGAAAGAGAAATCATCGTACATCCTAGGCAACTTTTCCTCATAAGGCAAACACCCTCCACTCCTTCCTCTGCTGAAACCGCTTGCCTTATACAAAGACGGAAACATCCCAAAGATAACTCCATATCACTATCAGACTTGTGAGTCTCACTGAGGAAGATGATATCGGGATTGAGTTAAGAATCAAACTCTTAACCCAATACACGGCCTTGGATTTATCTAAACCCCTACAATTGAGAGCTAGACAGCTCATCTGAAAAAAATATCGCCTAGGGGCCTCAAAAACTGAAGCACACCAGACCACTCTGCCGACAAAATCAAACTGAGATACAGCCTGCCACTACTGCCAAAAAACTCAAGCAATTCCCCGCACCTCCCTGAACACACGAAACCATCAAGCTGGGACACCCCCGGCAATCGGAACCTAGGCCAAAACACAGAAGCGAATACCAGAAAACAGAGAACCCGATCTCTGCCCAACTCACACTGAGTCCCTAGCCCGACGAGAAGCAACACCCCAAGAGAGAACCCAATCGAACCAGGAGGAATATAGCCGCCACAACAAACGAGATTAGCACTGAATCCCGATGGATCAGAAACCCCTGCGACACACCAATTGACAAAGAAACACCGCACGCTCCGTGAAAACCTTCGAACCAGGAGGAGTATAGCCGCCCACCCAAACGAAATTAGCCACTGAATCCCGATGGATCAGAAACCCCAACGACACACCAAAAGACAGAGAACACGACAAGCTCAGCGAAAACCCGATCACCTCCCACCAGACCTAACCTAAAATCGACAGAGAATCCAAGCCCTCCTCCCTAGAGTAGCCCCTCAAAACCCGACGTCTGAACATAAGCGACCTACTCACACTAAAAGAACGCGGAATAGGAACTCGCCTCGACCACCACCGAATACGGAAGCCCAAGAGGAGAATGATAACCAACCCGGGAAGACCCGAATAAACAAGAACCACCGACGATAACCACCTGGGGATGAGGAGGGCCAATCTCGTCTGATGAACCAGACGAGAACAGTTGAGGACGATGAAGGTCCTCACTATCGCTTCCAGAGGAGAGCGAAACAATTCCTCAATTGGGAACCGATTCCCTTTCCTCTCTCATTTTTCAATCAACAAAACGATGATTGAGCAGGTTGGCTCTCGCACTCTCTCCCATCTCTGCTCGCCTTACCGCAACCACAATACAAATTTTTCCTTCCACCACCGTCTTGCCTTTCTGCAACACTTTCCTTCCACCAACTCGCACTACACTCTACTGCTATCCTCACATCTAGTTCGATCGCTTAAATGGTGATTCATTAAGAGCAAACTGGTAGCACGTTAGGTTATTCAATTCTTGATGTTAATTTTTACTTTTTTATTGTTCTTAATGTTGTTTACTTTTCAGTTGTATTATATCAGGGCTCTAAGTTATTTTTTTTTCACTGGAATTTTTTTACTTACATAACATAGTGATTGTTCAATAAATATCAATTTTTCAATTTGTTTAGTTTTTTGTTTGTGATTCACTTATTTGGTTGAATTATTCATTACTTAAGCTTAATCATTCAAAATTTTTGTTTTTGTTTTTAATCCATTTTTCGTGATATAGACCACATGTTGTAGGCACAATTAATGTTGTATCAAAGAGGAACAAAGTTGTAACAATGAATAGATGTTCCAAGAAAACCAAGTGTGGTGACACAATGAAAACATTTCAATAAGACTCACATCGAGTATGCCATCAATTTTTAGACAAAAAGAATAGGAGTATATCAATTCCCCATTGGTTTAGTGGTGATTGGGATTGAACTTGGTAGGGAGAACCACGGTTCGATCCCCCACAACGGCTATTGAGAGGGGACTAGGACCTATCCACCCATAGCTGATCCCTGATCCGGATGTAGTCCAATAGCGGGGACAGGGTGAAGTTCGTCCAGGTGTGTTCCCCGAAAGCTAGGAATGTTGTCCCCCGGGGAGTCATTGTTGGAAGCTTGAGTGATAGTAACTGTTTTCCTACAATAACGTTGTGTCTTTAATTCCTTGTGGGAGTTGATAGGCTTTATTTTCAGTAACTAGTTAGCTAAATAAATACTTCTATGATCTTCTAGCTACCCTAATTACTCTTGGACGCCGTGAGTTATTATTTCTTATCGAGAAAACTTAAATACTCCCATTCTCACCGAATCATTGGTCCTTTTCTCAAACTTGTCTTGGCGTGCCAATTCTTGTGTGAAGACAGACCCAATTTAGACTGCTTCCAAGTTATTCAGCTGTTCTACCAAGGTGAGTAGTTGAATTTAAAAGATTTCCGCTTGTCTTTGTTCGGTATGTCAGAGCTATTATGTCCCAATTTGAAGTGCGTGGGTTTCCAATCCAATGATGAGTCCATTCCATCAAATCCTCAAATTATTCCTTATCTTTACCTTGATTTATATTAGTACACCAAAACACCACAAAGCCGATAAGTTCTGCTGCAACTGTACTCTACTTTAATTTACTGAGTTGTAAGTTCTATCATGCTCCACAAACTCTTATTTTTCATTGTTGCCTCTTCGAGTGAAGCAAAGTTCTTATTTTGATATGGAATAAATTTTCTTTTACCAAGTTTACAATTATTCTTTAGTTTTGGAGTCGTTTGATAATCAGGCATCAATAGCGTAGTTTAGTTGTTTGACCAGGCGTTGGATGCCTGACCTGGAGGTAGGGTAGTGGTGTAACACCCCTACCGTTAATTCTATTCTTACCGTCTAATCGTCCTGTTAATCCTATCAGTTCGCAGCGGAATTATTACAATTACTACGGCGGGTGATACAACGCCGCTAACCGCCCATACGGCTAGCTAGGCTTACCTTACTTACAGTAACGGTCTGATGATCAAAGTATACCGAGCTACTAAACTTCACTTACTGAATACAAAAGATAACCTTCTTACATTACCGGATCACCGAGTATTTTAAGTATTTAATTACATCCCTTTACCATCCCTTTCAAAAGAATGAGTTTCTACCAACTACTCATCTATACCCAACCTCCAATGCTTTCACTGTCCAAAAAGGTGTACCCCATGTACACCGGCTATCAAAAAGCTACAGCCGTGTACTACTCAGTACACCGTTCATAAATCATTAATCACAGACAAAAAGGAGACCAAGAAATTAAACTACGTCTCTTTCACCACCGTCTTCATCCTTCTCTTGTACCTACGTGTAGTAAAAACATCGCCCCAAGGGGCTCAGCAAAAGCTGCGCATAAACTCCGCATATACCGCGTGCTAGCTAGGGCACGCCGACTATTTGACATCCACTAAACATGCGATTCATTAATTTCATACATACATGCTTTACATACAACATTCATACATATACAATACAGTATACAATTCAAGGCAACCATACAAATAGTGCACACAATGCTTACCTTCGCAGTGTTAGCCAAGTTACGCATCCGGGTTAATCGGAATGCTGTTTACTCTTTACTCATTACACATTCTTACACTTACTTACTTACTTACTTCCATTTACTTACATACTCATTCTTATTTACTTACTCATACTTAAGTTAAGCGGTATGACCTCCGGCCCGGGGACTAAACCGTCCCACCACCGGGATTTACTTGACTCACCAATCTGGGATGCTACCCACTTAAGGGATTTGGGCCGCGGACCAGTTTAAGAGTCATGAATTGGAGCCAACCTCTCGTGACTCCGCATCCTCACGCGTGGCCGAAACTATATCGGACTTCTACTCATTCCAATTTAATTACCAATTTAAGTTAGATTGGTTAGCTTGTTAGGAATAAGTTAGAAGTCCAAGCACAATCACAATCGGTCACATTACAATACAACATATATACACACATTCATATTCATACATACATTTCATGAATTATACAAACTAAGATTTAAGAAAAATATTCACAACATACAACACTACATGTTCACAAGTATGCATAGTAACTCCGATTCGTGCATTTATCTTATTTGGTGATCAATTAGCACACAACACACAAATCAGAGTAACCAAGATAGCATACGGGGCATGAGGAATTCATACCGTTCACCATCGTACTTGTATCCCAACTTTCCTCCGATGCTCACAAATCAAATCCTATGATATACATACAATCGAATGATTAATCTTTCTATGATTAACTTAACTCGATTACTCTTACGTTTCCTAACTCATACTTACTATACCTTTACCATTCTTATACTTACATATGGTTTACTTATTCTTCCTTAGTCTTAAAACTTGTCTACACTCTTAATTACCTTTAAACATCCTTAATTAAGCCCTAATTATCTTATACCATCATTACCATTCACTTCCTTATCTTATTACCCATTTCATAAACTTATTTTTACAGGTTTTGGTTGGTCCGGGACCTTGTCCAGGTCTTAAGTCCCGGACCAACTCATGGTCCAACTCTCGGCTACATTTGATGGTATGGTCCGGGACCTTGTACAAGGGTCAAGTCCCGGACCCAAATGGTTGGAAACTCTCGGCCTAAATTCACCCTATGGTCCGGGTCCTCTTACAAGAAGTAAGTCCCGGACCTTAACATTGCAAAACTCTCGGGGTATTTTACAGGGGTGGTCTGGGTCCTTGTATGGGACTTAAGTCCCGGACCACCACCTTCCTGCAACTCTCGGCCATTTTATTCGACTGGTCCGGGACTTAGTCCAAGACTTAAGTCCCGGACCCTGCTATTAGTTTATAGATTTTACAGTTTTTCTTTATCTGTTACAAACCAAACCTTGCCCAATTCATTCCCCATTGTTCCTACACTTAATCCCACATGTTTTAGCACCTAATTAAGCTCCTAAACCTGTTTTAATCCATTGCTAACTTATTACTCCTTCTATGCTAATTCACTCACCTATTTTCTTAAGTTTTCATTTCAACACTCACATTGTTTCTTCCCTTACTACATCTTGTTACAGATTTTAACACATACACTCCTCTTCTATGACTCCCTCTCTTAATGTCATTTCCTACACTTCTAATGCCTTACAATGCATTAACTATCTCTCTCAATTTACCCTCTATCTATCTTTATCAAAATCTGTTACAAACACATATTAGTCACCTAGTTTCTAGTTCATTAAGTGTCCTAATCCTAGGTAAATTTTGACATAACCTCCCCTATATTTCTACATTCTCACCACATTGTTTTCACACACTTTATCATTTATCTCACCTGCTTATACACAACATCAATATACCAAGTTCTTCCGCATAGATACTACCCATTTAACATTGCAAAATTCTTGCACTTAACACCTCATCAATCCCAATCTAGTTTGTGACAGTTTTTACACTCTTTTAAAGCTTCAATACAATTCAGCTCTTCTTACACATTACATTATTGTTCAATACCACTTTACAATGCAAACTTACTCTTTTAAAATCTGTTACGCATATATATACAAGGCTACACAAAGATGAGTGTAATTACCTTGTTTCCCTTCTAGGTTTCCTTTTCTTCTTCTTGCTTCTTCTTTCTTCCTTCTCTCTTTCCTTCCTCTTCTCACCGATTTGCAATTCAAATTCTAACTCTACAGCCCACATATGTATACACCATTTTAATGCACTAACCCTTAACCATTCTTCAAGCTTTTAATGTAAGTTTTAGGGTTTAGAAAACATATTACCTTCCAAGGGTGTAAGTAGTGTTTGGAGTGGCTCAAGAACAAGATTCTAACTCCTTCAAGAATGCCAAAATCGGCTATAGCACAAGAGAACCAACAAGGGGTTTAGTCTAAATTCGTTTTGCCCATAAAGGCTAGAAAACAAAGAGGTTTCAAGAATATTCTTACCTTAAAACGACAAGGGGAAGAAGGTGGTTCTAGTGGTACTCTTGAAATTCCAAATGCTCCATACCCATAAAAACGAAAATGCTCCTTTTCGGATTTTGAAAAGAGGGAAACGTTCCTCTTGATGAGAGGAAGACAATGGTGGTATTTTTATAATTTTTGGAGCAAGTTTGGGCACTCAACAAGAGGAGAGAAGAGGGTATTTTTGTGGGTTGTTCAAAAACTCCATTGCTGTCGCAGGAAGAAGGAGAAGGAAATTAGAGAGGAGGTGAGTGTGTACGTGAGTGAAGAGAATAGAGATAGGAGAGAGAGTGGTGAGTGAGGGAGTAAAGTAGATTGCTTTTTACTTTTTTAATTCCCTTGTCTTTTGTAAATAAAAAGGGAGTTAAGAGTGTGTGTGTGGGGGATAGAAATCGGCTAGCACACTCATCCCACATGGGTTTTAAAATCTTATTTACAATATTGGACACACTAGTTTGAGTTATTTATATTTCTACCCCACAACTTCCCGTTTTTTGACAGTTTTTACTAATTTCTCGTTTTATTGATTTTATTGGTTCTAAAGCTTCACTAATATTTATTAATGATTATTTAGTTGACCAAAATTGTTACGAGTCTATTTGACCCGCTTAAAGACACGTTTTCCCCGTTATCTCGAAAAATGTGCTTTAAGGTTCGTTAGCGTTTTTAATCCGTTTTAAGGATCCATTTTCTTCGGGATTTGTTCCCTAATATTTATTTAGACTTAATTAAGCTTCTAAAATTATTTATTAGCCTAATTGATCACTATTTCTAATTACGGGGTATTTCAATCTACCCCCCTTAAGAAACTTTGCCCTCAAAGTTGCTCAAGGTTAATGAATTAAGTAATTCTACTCATTAGGCAAACCAATTGCCATAATGTGTCTTACTACACCTATGAGGTGTTTACTTCCTTCCACATTGCAAGCATACACACTTCAAGCATCATACACAATTCACCATTTTCCCTTCATACCATTCCACAATACAACATTGCAATTCGCAGTACACATTACACAAACATCACACATCGTACATACACATCCATACACACACATTACACATACATACACATACGCTCTGCACTACATGTGCTATCAAAACCTACTACAATACCTACACACTAAGCAATGCTAACCCGAAGCAATGCAAAAGCAAAAAGGCTCTACCCCCCTTAAAAGGGGTACGACCCGTACCCGTATTACTAAATACTAGACTCTCTAGTCTATGAACAACTGTGGGTACTTAGCCTTCATGGCATCTTCCAACTCCCATGTCGCTTCTTCGACCTCATGGTTTGACCATAGGACCTTTACCATTCGTATAGACTTATGGCGAGTGTCTCTGGTCTTCCTATCAAGGATTCTTACCGGGGTTTCAACATATCGCATAGTCGGCTCGATGGAGAGTCTCTCGGGCTCTAAGACATGAGAAGGATCGACGATGTACTTCTTGAGTTATGACACATGAAATACATCATGGACACGCCCCAAGTCCTCAGTTAATGCTAACCTGTAGGCTACGGATCCAACTCTTTCGGTGATAGTGTACGGCCCTACAAACTTTGGGCTTAGCTTGCCCTTCTGACCAAAACGGAAGACACCCTTCATAGGTGAAACGCGCAAGAACACTTGGTCGCCCACGGCGAACTCGAGGTCGCGTCGTCTCACATCCGCATAGGATTTCTGTCTATCTTGGGCTGCCTTCATATTGGCTCGAATTTGCTGGACTTCAGCTTGCACTTGTTCAAGGTACTCCGGTCCTATGATGACCGCTTCACTTGACTCATCCCAACACAAGGGTGTACGGCAAGGTCTACTGTATAGAGCTTGGAAAGGCGACTCTTTTATCGAGGCATGATAACTATTATGTATGAAAATTCGATAAGATGAAGCTTGTCTAACCAACTCCCCTGAAAGTCTAAGGCGCATGCCCGAAGCATGTCCTCCAGTGTCTAGATGGTTCTTTCTGTCTGACCGTCGGTCTGAGGATGGAAGGCGGTACTCAACTTCAATTCTGTACCCAACGCTTCCCGTGTAGCTCTCCAGTATCTTGAAAGAAATCTGGTGTCGCGGTCAGATACTATTGTTTTAGGGACTCCGTGATGTCTGATAATCTCCTTGTCGAATAGCTCTGCGAGCTTCACTACCTTCCAGGTGTCCTTCATCGGTATGAATCTGGCAACCTTGGTAAGGCGATCGACTACAACCCAGATCATGTTGAGTCCTCCCCTAGCAGGTGGGAGTCCTACAACAAAATCCATGGAGATATCATGAAACTTCCACTCCGGAACTGGCATAGATTGTACCATTCCGCCAGGTCTACGATGTTCGAATTTTACTTTTTCGCATGTTAAGCATCTCAATACAAATTCTGTCACATCCGATTTCATTCCAGACCACCAGAAGTACCTCTTCATGTCTTTGTACATCTTGGAGGCTCCCGGATGGACTGACAATGTGGAACTGTGTGACTCTCGCAGGATGCAATCCCTTAGCTCAGCATTGCTTCGGGGGACGCATAGCCTGCCATTCAACCGAATCAAACCATCTTCATGTAGCTTGAAGTCATACTTTTTCTTCTCAAATGTACCATTTTCAACCTTTTGTCTGATTTCAGTTAGGTAAGGGTCGCTCAACTGAGCGTCTCGCACCTCGTCATCCAAGCTAGAAGAAGCAAGTAGCGAATGGAGCGAGTGTGCTCGAAGGCTCAGGGCGTCGGCTACGATGTTTGCCTTCCCTTCCTTATACTGTAGGTCGATGTCGTAGTCTGAGAGAAACTCCATCCACCTTCTCTGTCTCAAATTCAGTTCTTTCTGTGTGAATACATACTGTAAGCTCTTGTGGTCGGAGTAGATGGTGATGCTCACCCCATAGAGATAGTGTCGCCATATCTTCAAGGCAAAGACAATGACTCCTAACTCTAAGTCATGTGTCGGGTAATTCTCCTTATGCTTTTTCAGCTGGCGGGAGGCATAAGCTACAACCTTGCCATGCTGCATGAGTACACATCCCATTCCTTTGCCTGATGCATCACAATATACCTCAAATCCCTCTATGCCCTCTGGAAGAGTAAGGATGGGCACTGAGGTCAATGAGTCTTTAAGGCTCTGAAATGATGCTTGGCACTCGTCTGTCCATACAAACGGTGCATCTTTCTTCATCAGTGTAGTCATGGGCTTAGCGACTTTCGAGAAGTCCTTTACAAATCTCCGGTAGTAACCGGCTAGACCAAGAAAGCTCTGAATGTCGGTAACAGTCTTAGGTCTAGGCCATGATCGTACAGCTTCTGTCTTAGAAGGGTCAACTGAGATACCTGCGCTCGAGATGACATGACCAAGGAATGATACCTGATCTAGCCAGAACTCGCATTTGGAGAACTTCGCATACAGCTGATTCTTGTGCAGTGTCTCAAGCACTTTCCTCAAATGAATTTCATGTTCCTCTGCTGATTTTGTGTATACTAGGATGTCGTCGATGAAGACAACAACCGAAGTGTCCAACTGTTCACTGAATAGTCGATTCATGAGATCCATGAATTTAGCTGGTGCGTTTGACAAACCGATTGGCATGGCAGTGAATTCATAGTGGCCATATCTGGTACGGAATGTCGTTTTCTCAATGTCTTGCTCTCTGATAGCAATCTGATGATACCCAGAACAGAGGTCGATCTTGGAGAAGACTGAGGCTCCTTTCAGCTGGCCGAATAGGTCATCGATGCGTGGTAATGGGTATTTATTTTTTACTGTAACTGCATTCAGCTCACGGTAGTCAATACAAAGTCGGAGACTACCGTCCTTCTTCCTCACAAAGAGGACCGATGCTCCCCAGGGTGATACGCTCGGGCGTATAAACCCTTTGTCAAGTAAGTCACGTAACTGCTCCTTCACTTCTGTCATTTCTGCAGGTGCCATGCGGTACGGTGCCCTAGCAATGGGACTGGTACCTGGCAAGAGGTCAATCTCAAACTCTACTGCTCTCTGAGGTGGCATGCCGGGTAACTCCTTAGGGAACACATCAGGGAATTCGGATACAATCGGCACATCATCACTGAACTCTGGATCTCTCTCCAGGTCTTGTACATAACACATGTACACTTCATGGCCCTTTCTGAGCTCCCGGTACATAGCCATAGGAGATATGAGTGTGGTCGAAGGCTCTCTCGGTCTCTGGCGGTAAGATACTGTAACCCCAGAAGGACTCTTGAGCAGCAATCGATGCTCGGCACAGAGGATTCTACCCTTGTGCCGCTCCAACCAATTCATTCTGATGATCAAGTCGAATCCCAACCCATTGAACTCGATGAAGGAGATGGGAAACGCTTCGCCTTTAATCTAGATCGTCGCTGATTTGTAATATTTGGTGCACTGTACTCGCATCTTCGATGGGAGAGTAACCAGGAAATTAGGTAGCTCATCTGCATCTAGCTTCAACCTCTTCACAAAAGATGGTGATACAAAGGTGTGAGAGGCGCCGGAGTCGAATAACACATTGGCTTCAATGTCGTTCACTGGGAATGTTCCCGTTAAGATGGTGCCGCTTCTGCCGGCTTGTGCTTCGGTGAGGATACTCAGGTTACCTTCGGTACCGAGTCCACAACCTATTGGATTCACAAGTGGATAAGTATTGATGGTGGACACAAGTGGAATTTAAATCAACACTGCTCTTTATTGATAAACCAACCATCATACATGCCGTGTCTCTAATACACGTTACTAATAGATTACATGATACTATGAATTTAATACTTCCTAAAGGTAAGGTTCAGGCATCCTGGTTTCATGTGTGTGGCATTGATTATTGCCGGTGGTGCCGTATTCAGCTTGATCTTGTTGATCCCGTGATACAGCATCCTAGAGTTTCCACCCATGATTAGGACATCTCCTGATCTCAATACCAATTTATGTGCGAGGTCCACACGCTTCTGCTCGCTATACATAAATACGGCGTCATCACCAATGGACCAAGACACTACGGGCACTCCTTGTTCAAGAGATTCCGCTGTCTCGTCCTTGTCTTGGTGTAACCCAAGTGGTCCTTCTTTCTCATAGAAGTTGACAATACAAAGGTCCGCTTCAAGTGCGGGGATCGGATCATGTTCACATTGTTGTGCAAGTCCTACTGCTTGTGTGATGAGTGTCTGAAACTCTGGAGGTATTGTCGGTGGCGTCGCTCCATCTTGTGTTCGTGTCTCTTGGTATGTCTTGGTATAAGGATTCCAGTCCTTTCCCAAGCACATCATTTTCAGCTTCATCTTCGCTCCACCGGGGAATTCGGGTGTATAAAATCCACCTTGACCCGCTCCTAGTTCGTTGCATCATCGGATGATTGAAATTTGGGCTTCGGGTGTCAGGTATTCCTTTAATAGAATCATACTGCAGACTGTATATTGTGAGTGGTTGGAACTGGTGTATTTTAAACAATTAAGAAAGAAATTAATACTCAAAATATCCTTCGGGCTGCAAACAAAACCCGGTCGCAGTAGTATAGAAAACAGAAGCGGCCGGGGTCAAACCGTGGGACTTATAGCGAAATAAAATAGAACCTAAGCTTGTCACAAAAGGGGGGATAATTGACTCGTTTTTGTAAAGTAAAACAATAGATTAAATTAACTGAGTGGAAGAATATATTAAACGGGACACCGGGTTCTGGTTAATATAATCTGATTAATTATGCTATCTCTACCGGTTTATTATAATTGTTTGGCAAAATTCCTCTTATTATCTTAAGGTCCGATGAAAACTCATAAGAACTCGTTTACCTGAAAATGCAAGGTCCGATGAAAACTCAAGCAAAATACGTGTAAACGGACGGTTTAGAAATGAGAAATTATTTATGCATCTGAGTACTAACTTATCCGATGAAAACAAGTTTCCTCCAAATTTACGGCTTAATTAACCTATCTGTTTGTCACCGATCAGATTAAAACAGATTTAGTAGAGCTTTTTAATAAATCGATGAAATTTATTAAAAAGGTGAGAGATAAACTTTAATCGTAACAAACTGTATTTATTTTAACCGGTAGAAATATAGATTACATAATTAAACAGACTATAAATTAACCTTCGCCCGGAGTAAATCCTATTAGCCCAACATCATCTGGGAAAGATAATTAATTCAGCTCCACGATCTTGACTGCTAAAATTTGGGCAGAGGTTGGACAGAACAACGGTATGGAAATGGAATGTTTTTATGGAATGAGGTGTTGTGTGGAATTTATGTGGATAATATGTGGATGAGATGTATGATTTTTGGAGAGTTTTATGGTATTTTTATGGAAGGAAAATGGCATAAGTTTGGGGTGGAATGAGATATAATTTAATGGAGGTTTGGAGGTGTATTTATAGAGAAATATAGGGTAAATGGGGTGGTAAGGCGGTGGTATTTGCGTGTGAAGAGATAAGGATTTTATCTCTTCACACGGCTCCTTTCTTGCTGTCAAAATAGCAGTGTCCGGACCACTGTCCGGACCAGGTGGTCCGGACGAGGTCGATTCCTGTCTTCCGGTGCGCTGGCATGTTGGTCCGGTCCAGGTGATTCGGACACTGGTCCGGACCAAAATTCATTTGCCTCTAGAATATTCGTTTTAGCTCTAATTTGATCCCCGTTTGTTGCGTTGGAATCCTCATGAGTAAATCTACTTAATTACATGGATTTTTCCTACATTGAACATCTAATATGCATTAGTTCATATCAAAACATAAATCTTAGGAAAAACGCATAATAAGTGGGAAACATGTGCTTCAGATATTGCAATTCATAAGGTATTTAAACCCTAAAAGTCTATATGTTTTGCACTTATCAAACTTCCTCACACTTAGCTTTTGCTTGTCCTCAAGCAAAATATAGAATTAAGCTCCTGAGGAATTCCATAGAATTAAATCTTTGGGTAAAAACAAACGTAGAAGGGAATTAAACATAATAACAATCCTAAGATTTAACCTTTGCTCATAACTGTATGTTCCTTCTTTTTAGTAGAAACAAGCTCTTCAAACCAAAAAATTGGAGAAGTTAAATCATCAAGAATGAACACAGATTAACTCGGGATCTTTCCACCATTTCTTTCCTTAAGTACCCAGAAATGACAAGGGGTGTGAAGTATTGCCTTATTCCGCAGTACCTTTCAACACCACATACTCATGATCTAAATAACCTTAAGCTTTTTTTTTAACGAACTTTTAATAGCACTGTTTGCAAATTTATTTTAAACCCTACAGACTTTTCTCTCCATTCATGTAGCAGTTTTGGGTCTTTTATCCCAGATCAAATGATCTTAGGTAAATGGGTGATGAAGCACCCCAAGGACTTAATAACCGAATGGAAGAGGCCCGTTTCAGTTTAAACACAAATATTAGATCAGAGGAGTACCTTGCCTTTTTCTTCCATTCCAAACTTTCCTTTCATTTCCAAAGGTACCGAGTTAAACCAGTTCAGACTTAATAATTAGCTTGCACACAAAATAATTTTTATAATGAAACCATGAAAGCTAACAATTATGAGCAAAACTAATCTTAAAGTTGCTTACCATGTTTGATTTCTCTACAAAATATTTTCACCCGTAAATCTAATGTCTATATGTATTAGATCAGCTGACACATTTTCAGGGAAAGGTCTCTACTTCCTCACACTTAAGAGGAACAATGTCCTCAATTGTTCAGTTTAAAATTTTCTAAGAAAGAAGACGTTTCAAAATGTGTCATACTCATGGACGAAAGCAGTTATATATATATCAATAGATATAAATCAAATAAGAGAAGTAAAACGAACTTAACATTATTTAAATTTTCCAAAAATTAAAACAAACAACTCCCCTTATATCCTTGGATTTGAGGAAGTAGCCCTTCCTCACACTTAAGCTTTTGTCGGGGGAAACCTTCCTCACACTTGCGTTATGCAAGTGCTCAACTTTGGAGAAGGAAAGTCTTATTGCAACATTAAAATGCAAAGCTGATATTAAATAAAAAAGATAGTGCGAACACTGAAACAAACCAAATAAAAAGTAAACTGTCAAACGTTAGAAATACAGTAAACAAATAGTAAGCAGGAATGGAAAAACACAATAGAGAAAATAACTGTCATAGAATCACTCCGGTGGTGGGTAGTAAGCCTGCCACTGCTGGAAGTCATGGAGCATAGTCTCATAATTTTCCTGAGATCGTCGTGCCTGCTCCTGAAGCTGGGTGATCTCAGCCTGGTATCTCTGCTCCATCTGCTGTTGTCTGCGCTCGATCTCAGCCTGGAAGGACTGCTCCATCTGCTGCTGTCTCTGCTCGAACTCATCCCAGGTCACATACCCGCACCTGGGCACTGGGAATGCAGCATACTCCTGCTCCTCTACTGTAGTGGAACCAGGGACTGGCTCTGATGGTCCCCTCCCACATCTCTTTGTCACTTCTGAGTACGCGGACCCGCTTGCTTAACCCACTCATTTTCAATATATTCAAATCGCATTCTCTTCATGGTGCTCATGTCAATGGGTGTCCTAGAAGTGGAACGACCCTTCTCAGCGAAGTTGACTCCCTACTGCCTGAGAAAGTGGCAGATCATAACAGGGAATCCAAGCCGGTGACGGTCCTTATGCTCTATGATGTAGCCCAGATGCTGATGTAAAAGGTTGGGTAGATATGTTAGTGCAGCAGCTCCAGCAAAAGAGGGGTTCACGACTGCTTGGAGAAAATAGCAGTCGGTCTGGTTGAGGTCAGAAGAGCGGCGTGGCGTGACATTGGCCACCAGAAGCGCGAACAGGACTCTCTCGCGAGGGTCCTGTAGAAGATCAGCAGGGATGACCTGCTTAGTCTGGTCATCTCCTCTTCGTCTGCGCGGTGCCTGATTGTATAGGTCATTGTAATGATGATCTGCAGCACTCAGAAAATCATTAAATAGCTGCACTTGATCATCATCCCCATTCATAGGACCAGGGTAAGGAATCCCTAAATATGTGGCAATGTCCTCCTCCCGAATGATGATGTCCCTCTCCTGGACCCTGGAGTGGATGTTTCCCTCTTGGATACGGGAATTCGCATAGAAAACCCGTACCTCTCGTGGGTAGAAGGTACCACCCATGTCTAGTAGTTTTGCCCATCCATGCGCCCCCAGAAGCTGGGGTAACCCAAGCTGGCGCTGCAGGTCTGGTGCCACTGATCGTTCATGATCAATATCGCACTCCAGGTTGAACCATTCTGCTGCCTGTGTAGATATGAACTCTGGTGGTGGTGCCTGGCTGGAACTAGTAGCAGTGGTCTTACTCTTCTTTGAACGTCCAGTTATTTTCTTAAACATCCTGCTTAATACATATTAGCAACAAAGAAAGCAAGTAGGAAAAATAATATGAAATATAAACAAAAGAAAAATAAGTAGAATAATAATATGAAATATAAAATATAAGTAAATCAAGTAGAATATGCAATTCAAACATAAATAAAACAAGTAGAATAATATTATGAAATATAAATAAAAATAAAACAAGTAGAATAATATTATGAAATATAAACAAAAGAAAAAACAATCTCAAAAATTCTACCGAAATTTCGACAGAATCTCCCCTTAAAATCTTCAATTCTCCACAATTTAATTCAATCAAAAATCAAGGTATAACCATACCGTTAGCAAATAAATCCACTCAAAACATCATACAATCATTAAACCATTCAGTTATAAACACAAGTCATTATAGAAACGAAAAATGCCACATTATCAATACCATTTTCGTAACTATGTGACCTCAATTTTGAATTTAATCAAAAACATCAAAATTGAGTATAACAAGTGTAGAATTTACCTTGTGGGAGTATAATATGATTATAGAAGAAGAAATCGATGTCAAAAACGCAAGAACGAGCTCAAAAAATTTCGAAAACGTCAACCCTAGATTTGAAACTTCAGATGCAGATTTCTCCTTGTGTGGTTGATGGTTTGTGGATTTCTTGCTATAGAAATGTAGAGAATTGAAAAACGAAGATTTCGGTACCAACCTTGCTTAATTTGGTGGAGAAATGAAGATTGTAGAGCCAAAACAAGTTGGGGGCGAATTGGTGTTCGTCGCGCGTTCGAATTGGGAGATTTGGGAATTATGTTCGCAGTGATTCGGACGGCGCGTTTAAGATCCGGAAATTGTCCTGTCCGGACCAGCGTCCGGACCGGCTGGTTCGGACAGGCTAAATGTATTTTTTTTATTTATTTTCTCTTAATCCAACTAAAGAGAATATGGTAGCATAAATTCATAAGAATTAAAAACATAATAAAATAAAAAAAACTTATATTAAAAATAATATTAAAAATACCTGATAAATACTAGGTTGCCTCCGAGTTAGCTGCTCTTTTAACGTCTTTAGCTAGACGCATTTGACTGAGCTTAGGTTGGAGAAGAATTTGAGGGCGAGGTATTATGTTCATTTGGGCTGGAGGCTTCCTCGTATTCCTGCAAAAAAGAAATTGTTAACAGAGCGCTATTATTTTCAAGAATACCAGCATACCGTTTTAGACGAGATCCATTGACTTTGAAGCTTTCTCCGTTCTTATTCTGGAGTTCGTAAACACCGAAAGGAGTAGTTCCAACTACTTGGAATGGGCCAGTCCAGTGAGATTTGAGTTTTCCAGGAAATATTTTCAATCTGGAATTATAAAGCAGCACCCAGTCGCCAATCTGAAAGTCGCGTTTGTGGATCATTTGGTCATGGTGTTTCTTGGTGCGCTCCTTGTATATTCTCGCACTGTGGTATGCCTGATCTCTTAACTCCTCGAGTTCAGAAAGTTGCAGCTTACGCTTCTCTCCTGCGGCTTCTACATCGAAGTTTAGGGCCTTGAGTGCCCAATATGCCTTATGTTCCAGCTCTACAGGCAGGTGGCATGATTTCCCATAGACAAGCTTAAAAGGAGACATCCCGATGGGAGTCTTGAATGCGGTGCGGTAAGCCCAAAGCGCATCATCTAACTTTAATGCCCAATCCTTTCGTGATGAGTTAACCGTTTTCTGGAGAATCCATTTTAACTCACGGTTCGAAACTTCTGCTTGGCCGTTTGTCTGGGGGTGATAAGGTAGAGCTACCTTGTGACGTACCCCGTACTTACCCATAAGAGCTTCAAATGAACGGTTGCAGAAGTGGGATCCTCCGTCGCTGATAATAATTCTAGGCATGCCAAAACGGGTAAAGATGTGCTTTTTAAGGAATTTGGTTACGGTCTTTGAATCAGCATGATGACAGGGTATGGCTTCTACCCATTTTGACACGTAATCCACTGCCACTAGAACATATTGGTGGCCCTGTGAGGAAGGGAATGGTCCCATAAAATCAATGCCCCAACAATCAAAGAGTTCCACTTCTAGTATTCCCTGTTGTGGCATTTCATGTCTCCTAGATGTGTTACCCATTCTCTGACAATTATCACATTGGGTGCAGAATTGGTAAACATCCTTGTGAAGAGTCGGCCAATAAAATCCTGAGGCCAGGATCTTGGCAGCGGTCCTTGTGGGTCCATGGTGACCACCGGCTTCCCGTGAGTGACAAAAATGTATGACGCTGTGAACCTCATCTTCAGGGAGACACCGGCGAATCAACCCATCTGCACAGACTCGGAACAAATATGGATCTTCCCAGAAATAATGTTTTGAATCAGAAAGAAATTTCTTCTTCTGGGAGTAAGATAGATCATATGGTATTGTTCCAGAGACTAGATAATTGGCCAGGTCCGCATACCATGGCTCTTGTACCTTGTTGATAGAGAAGACAGTCTCATCGGGGAAGAATTCGTTAATAGGCACACTATCCGTAGGAGTTACTAATCGCGAGAGATGGTCAGCGACGACATTTAATTTTCCGCTCTTATCTTTGACTTCTATGTCAAACTCCTGCAGTAGAAGAATCCAGCGCAACAAGCGAGGCTTGGCTTCTTGTTTTGCAAATAGGTATTTGAGAGCAGAGTGGTCTGTGTGCACTATGACTTTGCTTCCCCATAAGTACGACCTGAACTTATCGAGGGAGAATACTATAGCCAGAAGCTCTTTTTCAGTGGTCGTATAGTTTTTCTGGGCATCGTTTAGTGTCCTGCTGGCATAAGCAATCACTCTTAGAATCTTCTCTTTTTTCTGGCATAGAGCTGCCCCCACGGCGTAGTCACTTGCATCACACATGATCTCAAACGGAAGAGACCAGTCGGGTGGTATGACAACAGGTGCTGAACCAATTTTGTGTTATTGTTGAAAGCAGCTGAACACTTATCATCAAAATGAAACGGGGCATCTTTCTGTAGCAGGTCGGTCAATGGTTTAGTGATTTTTGAGAAGTCTTGTATAAACCGCCGATAGAATCCTGCATGCCCGAGAAACGCTCGAATATCTTTAACAGAGGTTGGTGCCGGTAATTTCTCGATAACCTCTACCTTGGCCTTATCCACCTCTATTCCTTGCCGATATTTTATGTCCAAGGACAATCCCGTCCTTGACCATAAAATGACATTTTTCCCAGTTCAAAACGAGATTTGTATCCTCACACCGTCCTAGGATCAAATCAAGTTGTGCCAAGCATTTATCAAAACTAGAGCCATAGACCGAGAAGTCATCCATAAAGACTCTATGCTCTGTTCGATGAAATCAGCGAATATGCTTGCATCTCTGGAAGGTAGCAGGGCATTACATAGACCGAAGGGCATTCGTCTGTATGCAAAGGTACCGTATGGACAAGTGAAAGTGGTCTTGTTGGTCCTCTGGTGCGATTGGTATTTGGAAATACCCTGAGAACCCATCTAAAAAGCAGTAGTACTCTTGCCCTGCTAGTCGTTCTAACATCTGATCAATGAAGGGGAGGGAAATGATCCTTCCTGGTTGCCAAGTTTAAGCGCCTGTAGTCGATACACATGCGCCATCCGTAATTTTTCTTTGAGGGATAGCCTCTCCCTTATCATTTATAACAGCTTCGATGCCCCCTTCTTCGGGACAACTTGTACAGGGCTTACCCATGGACTGTCAGAGATAGGATAAATGATGTTCGCATCTAGGAGTTTCAGAACCTCCTTTTTAACTACCTCCTTGAGGTTAGGGTTTAGCCGACGTTGGGGTTGCCTGATAGACTTGTAGTTTTCCTCCATATAGATGTGGTGCGTGCAATAGGAGGGGTCAATTCCTTTTATATCAGCAATAGTCCACCCGATCGCGTTTTGTGTTTCTTCAATACCTCGAGTAGCCTTGTTTCCTCCCCGGAATTCAGAGAAGAGGAAATAATGACAGGCAAATGGTCATCTTCAGCTAAGAAGGCATACTTGAGTTTAGAAGGTAGCTCTTAAGCTCGAGCTCTGGTGGTTGTTCTATTGATGGAATTGATTTTTGAGGTTTTCTGTCGAGTTCTTCGATTGGTGGCCTAGGCTTGATAACTAGTTTTCCTTTTTCTACGTACGCCAGCATGGCGTTAACTTCCGGATCCTCCACCTTTTCTTCTAGAGAAGTAAATAATACTTGCTCTAGCGGTTCAGTTCAGCTTTCGGGATGGAAGATAGGGAATACATGTCCTCATCTGTAGAAAAATCGCCTTCCTCCTCCTCATCATCTGTTAATCCCACTGTCTTGCATGAGGAGAAAAGTTAGAGCTTTTCTTCATCATTTTCTGCATATCGAATTCGATCGTTTCGTCCTCGTACCGCAGAGTGATTTTCCCAGTGGACGTCAATGATGGCTTTGGCAGTACTAGAAACGGTCGACCCAGAATCAGGGGAACCTCAACATCGTCATCCATTTCTAGAATGACGAAGTCAGCTGGAAAGATAAAGCGAGAGACTCCAACTACCAGATCTCGGACTATTCCCATGGGCTTGATCTCTGATCTGTCTGCGAGTTGGAGTTTGAAAGGAACCGGTTGCATTTCTCCTCCTTTTACTTTCAAGAAGGTGGCGTAGGGCATGATATTAATGCTGGCTCCCAGGTCGCATAAACCGCTTCCACAGTCCACACCCTATAAAACACGGGATACGGGATTTCCCGGATCTGTTTGTTTGGGAGGGAGTGCTCGAAGAAGGGCAGAGCATTCCTCCGTGAGGTGCACTGTTTCTTTTCCAGGTTTCTTCTTCTTCTTTGTTAAGAGATCCTTTAGAATTTGGCGTAGTTAGGCATCTCTTGCAAAGCATCAATTAGAGGTATGTCGAGGGTCAGTTTCTTGAAATGCTCAAGAATTTGGAGAACTGCTCATCTAGGTGTTTCTTTTTCATTCTGTTGGGAAATGGGAGTTCACTGTTTTTAGGAGATGAGGATGGAATGTCGATGGTAACTCGAGATGGAGGTGGAGTAGCAGGAGTAGGAACTTGGATTTCTGAGGGAGGTGAGGTTGGATTGGTTGTGTCTTCATCATTGATGTAGGCCTCTTCATGATTTTCTTTTTCTTTTCCTTTTCTGGTGGTGAGTTCCCTTCCACTCCTTAAGGAGACGGCACACAAGTTTGTTGATTGGAATGTGCCATCGTCTATAAGGATTGAATTTGCTTGCTCTTTTGGATTGGGGTTTGTCTGTGAAGGGAATTGACCAGGTGGTCTTTGTTGGGTGAGTAACTGTTGAATCTGAGATTGCAAGGCTTTTTGGTCTTTGCGCAGAGCTGCGACCTCTTCTTGCGTATCCCGGGACTTACCCATCATAGCTTTAAACATCTCTTGCATTTGAGACATTTCAGACTCAGGATTCGAAGGAGGTTGAGTTGGTCGACTTGAAGAAGCTTCATTGCCATAAGGTTGTTGTTGATATTGCCTTTGGCCTCCTTGGAAATTTGATTGAGGTCTGTAATTTTGAGATGGTTGAAGTGTATGTGGGTTTTGGATATTTTCGGTGTTTGAGTAGCGAAGGTTATTGCATGTTACGTTGCCAAGGTTGTCTGTATCCTGAATTGTTGGTGATATAGTTTGCCTCCTCTGCTGCTTTTAATTCTTGTAGTTGGGGGCATTGTTCATAGTCATGAAGCCCACCACATTGCGTACAAGAAATAGCAGGAGATGATTGGGACAGAGGTGCATAGCCTGGAGGGATTGTAGATGATCGGGAAATCATCGACTTAGCTTGCTGAGGGTAGGAATTCATAGCCATCTGCTCAACCACTTTCTGTAGAGTACTTACTTTTGTTGCCTGCTGAGCATTGCTCTCCATGAGTTGCTCATGGCTTTTCATCAGCATGTCAAACTTGTTATCACTTTCCCCAACATGGTATAAACCTGGAGTACCGCTCCTTGATCCACCGGAGGCCCAGTCTCTGATTTCTTCACAGAGAGACTCCATGCTATTCAGAAATTGTGCTCCTGGCTTTTTCAGAATATCGGCCCCTAAGGAGGATAATACCATTGTTCTGCATGGACCGATCAAGCCTTTGTAGAACAATTGTGATACTTGTTCTTTCGTCAGACCATGGTGAGGACAAGTAAGTAGTAGTCCTTTGAAACGGTCCCAAGTTTCACAAATATTCTCCGACCCTGGTTGCTTGAAATTATAGATTTCAGCAATCTTTTCCAACGTTCGGCTCAGGGGCAGGAATTTGTCGTAGAACTTGGTGGCCATGTCATCCCAAGTACCAATGGTACTTGGTGTCAGGCTATGATACCACTTGCTCGCACTTCCCGTTAGGCTATGAGGGAATAATGACAGTCTTGCGTACTAGAGTACTGCGTCGGTCGCAGTAAGACTGTTGGCATGTTGCAAGAACTTAGTAACATGTAACAGGGCTTCGTCTGGACTGGAACCATCAAACATGCCCAACTCCTTTACACACCGGATTTGATGATATGGCTTCAGCTTCTGCCACTCATCGTATTCGGATGGGCTAAGGTGAGGAAGGATGATAGCAGGCAGTTGTCCTTGGTTAGACGGCCTGTTGATATTTCGAACTGTCGCTGGTGTAGATGCCATGTCAGCTTCCGGGTCAGATTCTATCACTGTGGTGGTATTGTATTGTTGAGTTCGTCTCTGCCTTAGAGTGCACAGAAAGGTTCTCTCGATCTCTGGAATGTAACCAACCGTGTGATTGTTAATAACTTCTGGGTAGCTGTGTGACCTGGTAAAAGGCATTCACCACTCAAAACAGAGAAAAGAAACTCGTGATGTGTTAAAATAAATAAAAATGTTAGGAGTTAGTTGACAGAAATTATAAGTTAGTAGTTAGTATACTGGAAATTGAAGGACAATGGAAATTAAATGTTAAGGACAATGGAAATTAAATGACAATAATATAAAGAGTTAGTAATTAGATGTCAGAAGTCAGATGTCCGTAGTCAGATGTCCAAAGTCAGGTGTCCAATTAATATTAACAGATTATTATAATATAACAGGTGAATTATCCGGGGCTTAGGGACTAGAATAAGTCAAGTCCCCGGCAACGGCGCCATTTTGTAGACTGTATATTGTGAGTGGTTGGAACTGGTGTATTTTAAACAATTAAGAAAGAAATTAATACTCAAAATATCCTTCGGGCTGCAAACAAAACCCGGTCGCAGTAGTATAGAAAACAGAAGCGGCCGGGGTCAAACCGTGGGACTTATAGCGAAATAAAATAGAACCTAAGCTTGTCACAAAAGGGGGGATAATTGACTCGGTTTTGTAAAGTAAAACAATAGATTAAATTAACTGAGTGGAAGAATATATTAAACGGGACACCGGGTTCTGGTTAATATAATCTGATTAATTATGCTATCTCTACCGGTTTATTATAATTGTTTGGCAAAATTCCTCTTATTATCTTAAGGTCCGATGAAAACTCATAAGAACTCGTTTACCTGAAAATGCAAGGTCCGATGAAAACTAGAGCAAAATATGTGTAAACGGACGGTTTAGAAATGAGAAATTATTTATGCATCTGAGTACTAACTTATCCGATGAAAACAAGTTTCCTCCAAATTTACGGCTTAATTAACCTATATGTTTGTCACCGATCAGATTAAAACAGATTTAGTAGAGCTTTTTAATAAATCGATGAAATTTATTAAAAAGGTGAGAGATAAACTTTAATCGTAACAAACTGTATTTATTTTAACCGGTAGAAATATAGATTACATAATTAAACAGACTATAAATTAACCTTCGCCCGGAGTAAATCCTCTTAGTCCAACATCATTAAAAAGACAGAATAAGAAGTAAAAGAAATCATCTGGGAAAGATAATTAATTCAGCTCCACGATCTTGACTGCTAAAATTTGGGCAGAGGTTGGACAGAACAACGGTATGGAAATGGAATGTTTTTATGGAATGAGGTGTTGTGTGGAATTTATGTGGATAATATGTGGATGAGATGTATGATTTTTGGAGAGTTTTATGGTATTGTTTGGAAGGAAAATGGCATAAGTTTGGGGTGAATGAGATATTTTAATGGAGGTTTGGAGGTGTATTTTAGAGAAATATAGGGTAAATGGGGTGGTAAGGCGGTGGTATTTGCGTGTGAAGAGATAAGGATTTTATCTCTTCACACGGCTCCTTTCTTGCTGTCAAAATAGCAGTGTCCGGACCACTGTCCGGACCAGGTGGTCCGGACGAGGTCGATTCCTGTCTTCCGGTGCGCTGGCATGTTGGTCCGGACCAGGTGATTCGGACACTGGTCCGGACCAAAATTCATTTGCCTCTAGAATATTCGTTTTAGCTCCGATTTGATCCCCGTTTGTTGCGTTGGAATCCTCATGAGTAAATCTACTTAATTACATGGATTTTTCCTACATTGAACATATAAAATGCATTAGTTTATCAAAACATAAATCTTAGGAAAAACGCATAATAAGTGGGAAACATGTGCTTCAGATATTGCAATTCATAAGGTATTTAAACCCTAAAAGTCTATATGTTTTGCACTTATCACATACCTGGTCGGATGACCTGACACTGTTCGTTGGTGTAGCAGTGGTTGGTGATGTCGGTCTCTTCTTGATTCAGGTTTACCGGTATCGGATAACAGATACTAAAGCTTCCTATGGTTATAAATTTCATCTACGGTGAGTACTAGTTTCGACTACTTCATTTCATGCTTAATACACACTTCAATTCATTTACTCATGCATTCACTCATACGGTTATTCTAATACTTAGTCATGCTTTTTCAAGGATTAAAGGTTCGGATAATTACCTGGGCTGGACTTAGAACCGGACCCATCACGGTCGATAACATGAAGGACAGGCTGCCTCTGGGGTGCACCCCTCTGAGGTCCCCGGGATCCCTGTCCCTGTGGTGCCTGCTGGGTCGGTGCATCGCCAGATGCAACCTCTTTGCCTTCCCTCTGCTTGTAGCTTTGGAAGTTCCCTTTTTGTTGGCATTCTCTGGGCATCTGTTGGCTGTGTGTCCTGGTTTCTGGCAGTTGTTGCACTTGATTTCTCTCCCATAACAGTCCTTGCCGGGATGGTCTTGATTGCACTTCCTGCACACATAGGTGCGGCCATCGGAGAAGGTTTTGGTGAAACCTGAGCCAGAACCTGAGGTTTAGAGGGTTAGCACATGTGTGTGTGGGTATACTAGATATGGTACTTGTACGAATACGATTTAGGAATAGAAGTTTACCCTTAGGTGGGTGTGATCTCAGTGGCTTTGCGGCCACCGGTGCAGATGAACCAAGCTGAAGAAGCTCAACTGGTTTGCCCTGCTCAGCATGGGCACTGCTCTCACTTGGGAAGTTCTTTTGAGTTTGATGAAAGAACTTCCCTTTATTCTTTTTCCAGCTTTTACCCTGGTTCTGCTCCTCGGCACTTGTGTTCTTATTGTTTTCCTTGCGCTTCAGCGCGGTTTCTTCATCCCGGTTGGCAATGATCTTAACGCGAGAAGCCGCGTGATAACACTCCTGAAGTTTCAGGTATTAGTCGGGATTCTTATTTAAAGAGGTAGAGAAAAAAGGATACAATATTCAAGGAATTCAAGGAATTTAAGGAATTGAAATGATACTAAGGGTTAACCGATATTTACCTGAAGAGAGGTAAATCGTGTGTAGCCCATACCGTACCGTAGGCGATGGCTCAGACCGCCATAGAAGCGATTGACCAACACCTGGCCTGTATCCTAGATCGGTTAGAAGACGGGGGATGGAGGTGAAGGTTCTGTAGTACTCATCGACAGACATCTTCTCTGTCATCTTCAAGGCGTCCTCTAGCCTTTTCTTAGTTTTCACATGCTCCGGGTATATTTTGATCGGAGAAGGGATGCAAAGGACTCCCAGTCGAATGTGGGGTCGTTGACGTGCTCGTGCTTGACTAGCTTCCACCAATCATGGCTGCATCTTTCAGATAGTAGGCAGCAACTCTAACTGAACTCCAGCAGGAGCTTCGAGGGTTTCGAACGCCGTCTCCATCTCAGAGATATAGGCTTCTAGCCTAGCCGGATCACTCTCGCCCCTAAAGCAAGGAGGGTGGAGTTCCGCTACATCTTTTACCCAGTTAGCTTCTCTGGGTGGAGGGGGAGGGATTGGTCCCACTTGGTTCTGTTGGTTTTGTTGGTTTTGTTGCATCGCGGTGATTACTTGTGGTAGCATCTGCGCTACCGTGGCGGCGACGATCTCTGCTATCGTTTGCGCGCCGGGTCCGTCAGATGTCTCTCCCCTAGGTCGGCCTCGACCTCGTCCTGACATCTGAACATTTAGCATTTACATTAGGCTTCGCAAGATATGACCTAAGGGTCTTGGAATTTAAACAAAGTATCATTCCTAAGAACGTCAAGGGTATCCGTTATTAATAACGGTAGTTCCTAGTTAGGTTTCTAAGTATCCGTCTTAAGACGGTTGAAATCCTAACTCGGTAATCCCCTATGCTCGGTAACTAAGGACATTAGAGCGTTACTACGCTTTGATACCACTTTTTGTAACACCCCTACCGTTAATCCTATTCTTACCATCTAATCGTCCTGTTAATCCTATCAGTTCACAGCGGAATTATTACAATTACTACGGCGGGTGATACAACGCCGCTAACCGCCCATACGGCTAGCTAGGCTTACCTTACTTACAGTAACGGTCTGATGATCAAAGTATACCGAGCTACTAAACTTCGCTTACTGAATACAAAAGATAACCTTCTTACATTACCGGATCACCGAGTATTTTAAGTATTTAATTACATCCCTTTATCATCCCTTTCAAAAGAATGAGTTTCTACCAACTACTCATCTATACCCAAGCTCCAATGCTTTCACTGTCCAAAAAGGTGTACCCCATGGTACACCGGCTATCAAAAAGCTACAGCCGTGTACTACTCAGTACACCGTTCATAAATCATTAATCACAGACAAAAAGGAGACCAAGAAATTAAACTACGTCTCTTCAACGTCTTCATCCTTCTCTTGTACCTGCGTGTAGTAAAAACATCGCCCCAAGGGGCTCAGCAAAAGCTGCGCATAAACTCTGCATATACCGCATGCTAGCTAGGGCACGCCGACTATTTGACGTCCACTAAACATGCGATTCATTAATTTCATACATACATGCTTTACATACAACATTCATACATATACAATACAGTATACAATTCAAGAACACCCCAACCGCTAATCCTTTCATAATCCTTTAATCGTTCCCATACTTACCTTACTCGCAGCGGAATACTTGCTTGCTACTTATTCCCGGCGGGTGATACAGCGCCGTTAGCCATCCAAGGCCAACAAGGCTACTACTACATACTGTATCGGTCTGACGATTAGAATGAACCAAATACATACTACATACTTTACAATGCCAAATACTTACTTACAATTGATTACCGAGTATCCAAGTTAGGCAAATTACATTCCATGACTACTTCCCAAAAATGAAGAGTTTATACAACCTCTCCTTACTACCCAATTAAGAGTTCAATGTCCAAAAAGGTGTACCACATGGTACACCGGCTACTCAAAAGGCTCTAGCCGTGTACAACTCGGTACACTATTCCAATTCCTACGAACTACTCCAAAAGAATTACATGCTGCCCTTACTCTACCTTCACGCCTCGCGGGTACCTGTGGAGTAAAAACATTCCCCCTAGGGGGTCAGCTTACGCTGCATATGATAACCGCATACCCCGCGTACTAGCGAGGGTACGCCAACTAATTGGTCGAGTACATGCGGTTCGTTTCATTCATACATACATGCTTTATACAATACAATACATTACATTCCATACACAAGCATAAAACATTCATTACATACAAGCGTGGAAGACGATACAAGTCAACCGTTTATACTTACCGAATACTCACCGCATTACGGAGATACAATTCTCCAATACATACAAGGTCCAGTTAGCCCCGTTACACACCCGGGTTAATCGGGTGTTCAGTACTCTTTTACTCCCGGTCAATGACTTACAATAGCCAAGACCAATACACATACAATACTTACCTCTTACATACTTTACTTCCAGTTAAGTCGGTATGACCTCCGGGCAGGGAATACTACTTCCCACCACCGGGCTTTAGGGTGGCCCACTAATCCAGGATGCTACCCATACAAAGGGAATTGGTCCAAGGAAAAGATTATAGCCAGGATTCGGTTCCAACCTCTTGTGGTTCCTTATCCTCACGCGTGGCCGAAACTATATCGGGCTTCTACTCATTCCATTTTACTCGATACTCATGTTAGGAGTTAGGTTGTTAGGAATTAGTAGAAGTCCATACTTACTTCCATACATACATACATTCACAAGTACTCATACTTACACATACACTTCATTTCCATTCATACATTTCATGAATTATGCAAACTAAATGTTCAAGAGCATAAACAAGAACAATATAGTTCAAACACATATAAGTGCAATATAAATCCGATTCATGCATTTATCTTGTTGGTGATCACATAAACACACAAATCGGGGTAACCAAGTTAGGATACAGGGCATGAAGAAATCATACCGTTCACCGTCGAATACGTTCTACCGGTTCCTTTGGGGATCAACTATTTGATTCCTATACATACATGAAGTAGTATGATCAATGATCTATTATTGATCTAACTCACTCCCTCATTAATACTTTCAATGTATACTTACTACTTCTTTACATTCATACTTGGTTATAAAACCATTCTTTTCTTTACTACCTCACAAACTTGTTTTCTTACAAAATTACTTACTCCCTTACCATTATTACTCCATCAATGGTGTATTACTACATATATATGCATACGGGTATATAGGCATATATATATGTATATATGATTGCTATAGTCATATAATTAAAACATTTTTTTTTTTGACCCGACCGACCCACCCTGGGTCGGTCCCCTGGGTCGGTCGGGTGCAGAGACTCGATTACAGAAAATTTCAGACCGACCGACCCAGCCAGGGTCGGTCCACTGGGTCGGTCGGTTACAGAAAGAATCCGACTCATAATTTCTTCTCGACCGACCCAGGCAGGGTCGGTCCCCTGGGTCGGTCGGCTGCAGAGACATTTCCACCCAAAGATTCCCACTCGACCGACCCAGACAGAGTCGGTCTCTGGGTCGGTCGGATGCAGAAGCTTTCGGGATTACTGATTTTCGGGTCGACCGACCCTGCTAGGATCGGTCCTAGGGTCGGTCCCGCCCAGTACTCATTTTAATTACTTATTTTGAATCCCAAACTCTACTCAATTCACCCCCAATCTTTTCCTACTCATTTCCACATGTTTCCTACATGTTTAAACACCATTTAAATCCTCTAGTTCACCTTCGTTCATCCATCAAACTCATTGCTAAATCCATCAATCCACTTACACCATTTTCCTCCCTTCATTCCAGCACTTATACCCATTTTCTTTCCTCATTGCTACAGATTTTCATTCAAACTTCTAACCTTCATTACTCTCTCAACTAATGCTACTCTTGGCATCTCAAATTCATTGCTCACTTCCTAGTTCCATTCCCTTAACATACTTCTTTCAAAATCTGTTACAAACTACAAAACTCTCCATTTAAACTCTCCACTATTTCCTTTTCTTAAACCCTTAAGTCCTCATCTTTCTACACAAATTTGGGCATAGTCTCCCCTACATTTTTAACATTCTCCACACACTATTTCAGCTCACAATTTCACATTCTCCCAACCTATTACACAACACTTCATATACACAATTCGACACTACTACAACAATATAAATTCCTGCACACACAAACATTCACTACCCAATGTTTTCCCAAGTTTAAACATCATTTAAACTTCCAAAAACTGTTACATTCTCCTCTCCAATACACTACTACATTACTACTACCCATTACTCAATTACATTACTCATTTTACTTACTCAAAACTGTTACAATGCAATACACACTAACCCAAGGTAAGAGCATTACCTTGACTTGCTAGTTTCTTTCTTTCCTTTCCTCTTCTTCTCTCCTTCTTTCTTTCTCCTCGTTCTCGGTTTCAATGAGGTTCACACACCAAGTGCTACAACCCATACCAATACACAATACCAATTTAGCATCCATTTTATACTAACCCTAGAATTTAAGTTTTAGGGTTTAGAAGAGAGTGTTACCTTCCAATGAGTAGATGAAGTTCTTGACTAGCAAGAGAACAATATTCCTAGCCCAAGAGGAAGCCAAAATCGGCTGAAGCAAACAAGGAACCAAGAGTTCAAAACTGAGAATTCTTAAAATGCAAACAAGGGCTAGAAACCGTGGATTTTCGAACTTATTTTTACCTCAAGATGTTAAGGAGGTGAAGGTGCTTCTAATGGTGGCTTCAAATCTCCAAATGGTGAACACCCATAAAAATGAAAGTGGAGGTTTCGGATTTTTGAAAGGAGGGAAGTGTTCTCCTTTGCAAGGGGATTACAATGGTACTAATTTTGTAATTTTTGGAGCAAGATTAGTGGGTTAACAAGATGAGAGAAGGAGGGAGTTGTGTGAGTTTCTTCCTTTCTCCATTGGTGTCGCAAGGTAGAAGAAGAAGAGAGAAAAGAGAGAATAGAGAAGGGTGCAAAACGTGAGTGAAGAGGGGAGTGAGGAGAGAGAGTCTAATTTTTTGCTTTTTACTTATTAGTTTTGTCCTTTAGCAAATAAGGGGAATAAAGAGAGTGAGAGTGGGGGAGGGGAAATCGGCCCACACCCACACACACAACAGATTTTTAACTTTTATTTACACAAGTGGACACACTAAGTTTCTTTATTTGCGTTCTCACCCCACAACTTACCGGTTGTTACAGTTTTCACTAACCGGTACCCGTTTTCCGGAATTTTCTCATTCAATTAATTTTATTGGTTCTAAAGCTTCACTAATATTTATTAGTGACTATTTAGTTGACCAAAATTATTACGAGTCTATTTGACCCGCTTAAAGTCACGTTTTCCCGGTTTCCTCGGGAAACGCGCTTTAAGGTTCTTTTATGCTTTTAACCCATTTTAAAGGTCCGTTTTCTTCGGGATTTGTTCCCTCGTATTTATTTAAGTGTAATTAAGCCTTTAAAAATATAATTAGCCTAATTAATCACTGTTTTTAATTACGGGGTATTTCAAGGCAACCATACAAATAGTGCACACAATGCTTACCTTCGCAGTGTTAGCCAAGTTACGCATCCGGGTTAATCGGAATGCTGTTTACTCTTTACTCATTACACATTCTTACACTTACTTACTTACTTACTTCCATTTACTTACTTATTCATTCTTATTTACTTACTCATACTTAAGTTAAGTCGGTATGACCTCCGGCCCGGGGCCTACACCGTCCCACCACCGGGATTTACTTGACTCACCAATCCGGGATGCTACCCACTTAAGGGATTTGGGCTGCGGACCAGTTTAAGAGTCAGGAATTGGAGCCAACCTCTCGTGACTCCGCATCCTCACGCGTGGCCGAAACTATATCGGACTTCTACTCATTCCAATTTAATTACCAATTTAAGTTAGATTGGTTAGCTTGTTAGGAATAAGTTAGAAGTCCAAGCACAATCACAATCGGTCACAGTACAATACAACATATATACACGCATTCATATTCATACATACATTTCATGAATTATACAAACTAAGATTTAAGAAAAATATTCACAACATACAACACTACATGTTCACAAGTATGCATAGTAACTCTGATTCGTGCATTTATCTTATTTGGTGATCAATTAGCACACAACACACAAATCAGAGTAACCAAGATAGCATACGGGGCATGAGGAATTCATACCGTTCACCGTCGTACTTGTATCCCAACTTTCCTCCGGTGCTCACAAATCAAATCCTATGATATACATTCAATCGAATGATTAATCTATCTATGATTAACTTAACTCGATTACTCTTACGTTTCCTAACTCATACTTACTATACTTTACCATTCTAATACTTACATATGGTTTACTTATTCTTCCTTAGTCTTAAAACTTGTCTACACTCTTAATTACCTTTAAACATCCTTAATTAAGCCCTAATTATATCCATCATTACCATTCACTTCCTTATCTTATTACCCATTTCATAAACTTATTTTTACAGATTTTGGTTGGTCCGGGACCTTGTCCAGGTCTTAAGTCCCGGACCAACTCATGGTCCAACTCTCGGCTACATTTGATGGTATGGTCCGGGACCTTGTACAAGGGTCAAGTCCCGGACCCAAATGGTTGGAAACTCTCGGCCTAAATTCACCCTATGGTCCGGGTCCTCTTACAAGAAGTAAGTCCCGGACCTTAACATTGCAAAACTCTCGGGGTATTTTACAGGGGTGGTCCGGGTCCTTGTATGGGACTTAAGTCCCGGACCACCACCTTCCTACAACTCTCGGCCATTTTATTTGACTAGTCCGGGACTTAGTCCAAGACTTAAGTCCCGGACCCTACTATTAGTTTACAGATTTTACAGTTTTTCTTTATCTGTTACAAACCAAACCTTGCCCAATTCATTCCCCATTGTTCCTACACTTAATCCCACATGTTTTAGCACCTAATTAAGCTCCTAAACCTGTTTTAATCCATTGCTAACTTATTACTCCTTCTATGCTAATTCACTCACCTATTTTCTTAAGTTTTCATTTCAACACTCACATTGTTTCTTCCCTTACTACATCTTGTTACAGATTTTGACACATACACTCCTCTTCTATGACTCCCTCTCTTAATGTCATTTCCTACACTTCTAATGCCTTACAATGCATTAACTATCTCTCTCAATTTACCCTCTATCTATCTTTATCAAAATCTGTTACAAACACATATTAGTCACCTAGTTTCTAGTTCATTAAGTGTCCTAATCCTAGGTAAATTTTGACATAACCTCCCCTATATTTCTACATTCTCACCACATTGTTTTCACACACTTTATCATTTATCTCACCTGCTTATACACAACATCAATATACCAAGTTCTTCCACACAGATACTACCCATTTAACATTGCAAAATTCCTGCACTTAACACCCCAATCCCAATCCAGTTTGTGACAGTTTTTACACTCTTTTAAAGCTTCAATACAATTCAGCTCTTCTTACACATTACATTATTGTTCAATACCACTTTACAATGCAAACTTACTCTTTTAAAATCTGTTACGCATATATATACAAGGCTACACAAAGATGAGTGTAATTACCTTGTTTCCCTTCTAAGTTTCCTTTTCTTCTTCTTACTTCTTCTTTCTTCCTTCTCTCTTTCCTTCCTCTTCTCACCGATTTGCAATTCAAATTCTAACTCTACAACCCACATATGTATACACCATTTTAATGCACTAACCTTAACCATTCTTCAAGCTTTTAATGTAAGTTTTAGGGTTTAGAAAACATATTACCTTCCAAGGGTGTAAGTAGTGTTTGGAGTGGCTCAAGAACAAGATTCTAACTCCTTCAAGAATGCCAAAATCGGCTATAGCACAAGAGAACCAACAAGGGGTTTAGTCTAAATTCGTTTTGCCCATAAAGGCTAGAAACAAAGAGATTTCAAGAATATTCTTACCTCAAAACGACAAGGGGAAGAAGGTGGTTCTAGTGGTAGTCTTGAAACTCCAAATGCTCCATACCCATGAAAACGAAAATGCTCCTTTTCGGATTTTGAAAAGAGGGAAATGTTCCTCTTGATGAGAGGAAGACAATGGTGGTATTTTTATAATTTTTGGAGCAAGTTTGGGCACTCAACAAGAGGAGAGAAGAGGGTATTTTTGTGGGTTGTTCAAAAACTCCATTGCTGTCGCAGGAAGAAGGAGAAGGAAATTAGAGAGGATGTGAGTGTGTACGTGAGTGAAGAGAATAGAGATAGGAGAGAGAGTGGTGAGTGAGGGAGTAAAGTAGATTGCTTTTTACTTTTTTAATTCCCTTGTCTTTTGTAAATAAAAAGGGAGTTAAGATTGTGTGTGTGTGGGGATAGAAATCGGCTAGCACACTCAGCCCACATGGGTTTTAAAATCTTATTTACAATATTGGACACACTAGTTTGAGTTATTTATATTTCTACCCCACAACTTCCCGTTTTTTGACAGTTTTTACTAATTTCTCGTTTTATTGATTTTATTGGTTCGCTTCACTAATATTTATTAATGATTATTTAGTTGACCAAAATTGTATGAGTCTATTTGACCCGCTTAAAGACACGTTTTCCCCGTTATCTCAAAAAACGTGCTTTAAGGTTGTTAGCGTTTTTAATCCGTTTTAAGGATCCGTTTTCTTCGGGATTTGTTCCCTAATATTTATTTAGACTTAATTAAGCTTCTAAATTTATTTATTAGCCTAATTGATCACTGTTTCTAATTACGGGGTATTTCAAGTGGAGTCTACAAGGGGTTTTGGTATAAATGGCTAATTTGAGTTGTAAACATTATGGTTAGGTTTTGGGTGTGTTGGAGGTGGTTTCTGAAGTTTACTAGAACGAAGCTCAGCTAAGTTGTTGTGTGCAACCATTGAACTACCTTCTTGATATATGTGCTTGATCCGGACTGGAATAGATGTTTGGATTTCTATGGTGTAAAGATTGGTAAATACTCACTGGCATGTAGGTTTGGGAATAATGCTACTAGTTTGGTGTTGAGCATTTTGGTATGAGGTGTTGTGTGATTTTGGATTGATTTTTTGGTGAATATTATGCACCACTACCAATGTATTGCGGCTTAAGCTACTATGGTCAAATTCTACTGGTCAAAAGTACCTTTAGAGGGTGTGCACACTTAAGGACATAGGGTGAGGTGGAATGGTACCCAAGGGGCTGTGGACTATAGTGTTCTTTGTCTTATAACCGGTGTGCCTTCAGGGTTTTTGGATATTATGATTGCCCAAAGGACTGAAGGCCTTGGTTCCTTTTATATTATGATCGGTGTGTCCACGGGTATGTAATTTGTGGAATTTCCCTTTGATGTATTTGGTTAAGGCTTTTTCCCTTATCGGTATTGTGTCTCTAGATGTTTGAACTTATCAACTCTTGATATGTTTGGATGACTGAATCTATCAATGTTGGATAGCTGAAGGTTTGGTTGTTGATAATGATCTTTGGATAACATGCCATTTATGTGAGCTGTCATGTTTGTGTGTTATATCATGATAAAAAATGATTCCAAACAAAATGAATTTTACAAGGTGTGGCAATAACTCAGTTTTACTGATTTACACTACCCCTTTCTTTATTTCTTTTTTATTTCTGGTTGCATGTAGACGGATTGTTGAGATTGGCTGTGCTAGGTCAAAGAAAATCGAAGACACTTAGTTAGGATAACCGGTAGTTGGTAGGATTACCCCGGGGGCTTGTCCGCATGTGACTTGTTTTTCAGGGCGCTTCGGTCCGGACGGACAAATCTTTACACTTTTTGAGTTATAATAACCTGGTTAATGTAAATAGTATTTTTTTATTAGTGGAATTGGTTTTGAGTTGGTGGAGAGGATTAGCCTTAGCACTCACATGAGTGTGGGTGTGGTGGTAATGCCCTGATTAGTTTTACTATTATTTCAAGTGCGAACATGTTATTATTGTTTAGGTTAGGTTTTGGTAGAAAATCGGTGTGTTACAATTGTTTTTTGGTCGGTTATATACTTTGAACCATTAGTGTTTTTGCTATGAACTTAACAACAAAGTACCTTAAGATGTTGTGTATTACTTTTTTTAGTGTGACTTATATGCTGAATCCTAGCTTTAAATATTACTAAATGATTCATCTAGTCAGCTAATTGATTCATTATTATGTCAACACAAATCAATTTATTATATGATCCATCAACCGTGTCTAATGATTCATTTGTATATTGTATTAATACATCATAAAACTAAAGACATCTCTCTACTGTATGTATTAAAAATATGAACATATCTATACTTGATATACGCTTTGCTATGTACTTGTTTTTTCTAAGTATGAGACTATGGTAATAAGTCTATCACCACCAACAACTTGATGTGCATAAGACACTCATTGTGATTGTGTTTTTTCATAAATACTTCGAAAAGATTGTACAATAGCATTCTTTTGTAAGTGTCATGTGAAATTGTTTAATCCGTTGCAGCTCACTTGTGTATCTTTCTGTGATAGATTTTCATCTATAAGATATCAAATTAACAAATTTTAATGATCAATGGTATGGCTATTAGTGAAATAAAAAATTAACCATATCGTGAAGGCTATTGTACAATATTTCTTTTCATTCTTTACCCTTTTGTTCTTGCCCCTTGTTTGTGAATTTCATAGTGACAAACACAAGCCTCTTTGAATTCAGCTTTAAAGAGTTGATAAATCTTGATTGTCGATCAGGTGGTGCGGCTTCAGTGAATACAACTGTATATGTTCATCCTAAATGATCACTTTAGTATGTTTTGATGCAGTTGTCCTCGCAGCAAAAAAAAAAAAGATTCATTATGATAGTTATATGATTCATAAAATTCCACATTATAGTACATACTATATTCTTAAAAATACGTAAGGTAACACACACAAGTATATCAAACCTCATTTTGATATAGTTTTTTATTTTAATTAATTTAAGTAAATGAATCATAGATTTGAACGTGGTGATACATCAAATTTTAATAATGATACGAAATCGAACAACAAGTCTTACAAATAATGCTTTTTAACATATATTGATTATCATATGATTCACCCAATTAAGTAAATTATTGATTAATATACTGTGTGTGATACACCACATACTTATAAAAATTTGCAATGTATCATTTTACTATTAAAAAATAATTTCAATTCTTTTAGGTAAATGAAGCGACAATAACCTGCATCATCAACTGATTAAGTTGAACAATCTATCTCTAAAGAATGAATTTTGGCTAATATTACTGATTTTTTACTGAATTTTATCTGTTGTGCTGCTTTTGCGTTCTTCAGTCTTCAATCTACTGATTTTGATTGAGCAATTTTTTTTATCAAAATCGATTTGTTCCATTACTTTAGGGACAAATGTAGTGGTCACTTGTTTATCATCTTCTGAATTCTTCAATCTAGGGGAACATAATTCTGACGGTGATTTTCTTAATTTCAAAAATGAAAATCATTATGTTGATGCTCGCCACTAACACTTATGATTATGTTTATGTTTCATGAATCCTTCTTCATTTGGTGTATTAATATGCTGATATGTTATTTTTTTTCCAAGGTGACATGTGACTGTTCCCTACAACAAGCGGTAAGGCTGCTTAGTCGGTAGACTGAACGCAAATAGTATTTTTACTTCTAGAAGCTAAGCTACTTAATTATTTTTGATCAGAAGTGTGCACATTTTCAAGAATGAACGCAAATAGTATTTCACACACTTACTAGGGATGAAAATTCTTGACAGGTACCCATTTCACCCGACCTGCCAAAACGGGTGAAAAACAGGTGCGGGTCGGGTGACGGGTGAACATTGTTCACCCGCCACTCGACCCATTCACCCGACCCACTCACCCGAATGTATTATAAAAATAAAAATACTAATAACATATACATGCTCCTTGCCACATTCATTATCTTCACTCACAATAATTTTGCTACCCTAACTCACGAACAAGGAACATACATGCTCTGGGACATTCTTCATTCTCTGCACTGACGATGGCTAACAAGGAACATACATGCTCCGCACCATTATTTATTCCCTTCAATCACGGTAATTTTGCAACCCTAACTAGTGAACAAGGAACATTCCTATTCTACGCTATTGAAATACCTCTAACTTAAAAATGGTGATTAATTATCCTAATATGATATTTAGAGGCCTAAAATGAACATTGGTGAAGAAAGTAAAACAAAAGGAAAATGCTTAAAAGGCACAAAACGTAAAAGCGTGCGTAAGCAACTATAGGGGGCATATGAACTTAACCAGGGTACTAGAAGGACTCCTAAGACTTATTTACTCACTAAGAACATGTGGGAACAATTTCCGAAGAAAACGAATCATATAGTGGGTTAAAAACGCAAATGAAGCCTTAAAGCACATTTTTCAGGAAAACCCGGGAAAATGTGACTTTAAGTGGTTTAAATGACTTGTGTGTATTATATTCAATCATGTAACTATAATTAAACACTAACGAAGGTCTAAGAACCATTAAAATTATACAAAAGAATAAAATCCAGAAAAAGGCTCAGATTGATGAATAGTATCAAACGGGGACTTATGGGTGTTATTTGCTAAAAGACCAAAATGCCCTCCTTCCCCATTCTCTAAAAGCTGGCACCTCCTCCATTATTCTAGTGTGACCCACATTTTTTCTTAACAAATTGGTCTCTTATTAGTTAGAAGAGACAAAAGTAATAAAGCAAAATAATACATATAGCTTTTTGACATTATCTCTCCCCCATTCTTTCTTCTTCTTCTGTTTTTCTTACTTCTCCAGAAAACCACTTCTCTCTCTTCTTCCTCCCTGGTGATTTGTGAAACTCTCCACCAGCTTGAGCTTCTTCTCCATGTTCAAGGCTTAAACAAAGCCAAAACAACACAAAATTTAGATATTCTTGCTTGTCTTGCTTTGGAGCTTCTTTTCCACCTCTTAAAATCTCCAAACATTGAAGTTGAACTCCATGGCTGGAGCTCTACTTGATGGAAGAAGCAGCACCTCTTGAGCTAGGACATTCCTTGGTTGGTTTAAGGTAAGGAAAAGCTTAAAACATCTCTTTTCTAGCTCCCTTTTATGACTGAAAATTTCCAGGTTTTGAACCCCCTTTTCTCCTCCTTGTGCTAGCTCTGTTTCACATTCAAGAGAATAACTGGAGCCTTGCGTGTTTAGTTACGAAAATACTTCATTGGAAGTTAGAAGGTAATCCTCCTTTTTGTGCTTTAAACACTTCCCTTGTATTCTAGGGTTATTTCTAGAGCTTAAATAATTACTTAGTGATTATTGTTTCCTTGGGCATTGGTCTATAGCTTAGCAAGTAAACTCCCCATTGGCCGGTTTTTAATCAAGAGCAAGAGAAGAAAGAAAAGAACAAGAAGCGAGGAGGAAAGAAAAGTGAAGAGAGGAACTTGAGAACTTAAGGTAAATAAACTACCTTAATGTCTATCCTTAATGCTTTTGAGATTATGGGATGAGAAATTAAAAGATGAACCAAAATAGGTGCTGGAAATGTGCTTAATTGCTATAAGAGAGAATTGTGGTATATGCTTAATGCAATGGTGAATTACTGTTTGATTTAAGTGGCTAAGTTTAAGATTATTGCATTGCAATGTGATTGATAAGAATTGAGTGAATTTGTGTGCTGGTAGAATCTACTAAGGATTTGGTTAGTTGGAATTGATTAGGAAGAGAAAATTGTGCATTTGGGAATGCTAGAATAGTAGATGAACTATGGCAAAAATTCTGTAGGAATCTAGTGGTTTAGGTGATGGTATAAGTTTAAAGAGCCTAAAGTTAACTAGAAGTTAGTAGGGATTAATTTGGTTAATTAATTACCCTAAAATGTTGGTTGAAGGAGTGGAGGGTTGTTGAAGCAAAAATCTGTAGCAAATATGATGTAGAAGTGTCTTGGATTGCTAGAGATGAACTAATGTATAAGACATTGAAAGTAATGAATGGACTTGGGTAATGGAGTAGAAAGTGTAAAGGAAAGGAAATTGTGCATGGGGCATAAGCAATTGTTGTGAAACAATTGAGTTAGTAAAATGGTGAGCAAATGTGTATCTTAGAACTTAGAAACTAAGTTGCAAGTGCAGAAAGTGAGAATGAAAATTGGTATAACTCATCAAGGATTAAGTGATAGTTTGAGCAATGGATTAAGGAGGTTTAATGAGTGATTATGATATTAGAACATGCTAGGAAATATGTGGAACTATGGGGAAAGAAATGGGCAACGAAACAAGTTAGGATAGCATTAGAAACTGTTAAAATGCTACAGTGTAGCAGGGTTCGGGACCTACTCCTTGTATGTAGTCCCGGACCACATGTGAAAAATTGTCGAGAATAGCAAGTTAGGGATGGTCCGGGACCTAGGTCTTACATTAAGACCCGGACCACCCCTCTAAAATCAACCGAGAAGAATTCCTGTATTTGGTCTGGGACTAAAGACTAGGACAAGGTCCCGGACCATGATTAATTTTCACCCGAGGATTTCTGTATTGGACTGGTCCGGGAGTAAGGGTATGGACCAAGTCCCGGACCCCCTTAAAAATTCCACTGTGAGTGTCTAAAGGTAACTAAATGATGGGGATTGGTTGGTAATGGTATTAGATGATGATTAAGACTTGTTTGGGGACATGAAAAGGTCATTAGGATGATTAAACAAGTGTAAGATTGAATGTGAAAGTTGAGAACTTATGATCACATGAGTAAAGTTGAGGTAAAAAGGGATAACGGGGTTAAATACGGGTGTACTAGTCGTTTAATTTCCGTATTGCCTTGACATTAATAGTGAAATACCCCTAAATTAATTTAAATTAATTTAGGGGATTTCTTTTATTAAACCTTTAATAATATAAGTATTAAATTATTATATGGAATTATGAAAATTAAATTATTATAAGGAATTATGAATATTTATTTATTGTATGGAATTATGAGTATTAATATTATGAGGAATTATGGAGATTAATTTAGGGGATTCCTTTTATTAAACCTCAGATAATGCTATTTGATAAAACTATAGTATGGAATTATGTATATTAATATTATGTGGAATTATGAAAATTTATTTAGGGGATTCCTCCTATTTAACCCTAAAGAATACAATTAAATATTTAATTATTTATATTATTATATAGTATTATGAATTTAATAATAAGATTTATAAGTCAATAAATCTTGGGAAAATTTCTAAACACTCCAGGTATATTATAAAGATTTTAGAATTTATTTGTACATTAATTTGAATCATAAAAGTCAAAATAAAATTATAGAAACCGTTAAGCTTATTAAGCCTTGCTAGGGTTGACTTTTGAGAATGGTCAAACCAGCCCATGAAACCTATACCAATAAATAGGTTATGGAAAACCATGAAGATCGATAAAAAGAACGTCAAAAACGGATCATCCTAGCCAAAGTTATGATAGAATGAAGTTTAGAGCCAAAATTTTAAAATCAGCCACGTGTCAAGCTCACACGCGCCCACACTTAGATTTTATCTCCACGATTTTCGGAACCGATTTTGCCCTATCCTGTGACCTCCATAACTTTCTCATCTTTTGGAATATTTGAGTGCCGTCTTTTGCATTCTTTTCTCCTTAATCTCCTCTTTGCAACCATAACTCACACTAACCCTAACTCATCCAAAATCAACCGGAAATTCGATCCAAAGTAGCCACCCTGCAAAACAGTAACTGCAGTTTCCAGTTTTTCCCTTCGAATCAGGTAACTTCGTCTAGCTATAACTTCTTCGTTTCTCATCCAAATTTCGTGTTCTTTAGCTCGTTTTAAAGAGCTCTAATCCCTCTACAACTTTCATGTTGATGACCAAATCTAATTCTCAATCATATGGAAGATATAGGCGTCTAAAGTTCCGACCCCGATCTGGTCGCGTTTTGCCCAGAATTTTTCCAGAAACGAGAAGGTAAACTCGTAACTTTCGGGTTCGATTTCTTCTTGTGTGTTGTGAGTTAGAGTGAGTTCTTGTTATCCATGCGTAGAGCTACGTTTCCTATTTTGATTAAGCCTTTATACGTATTCTAATTCGATCTAGAACTTAACTTATAGATCCTCAAAGTGAGCTCCTCGAAACAGTCAAGTTTGAACCTTTTCCAGAAAACTGAATCGAATTCCTTCGATTTGTGCAACTCCGGTGAGTTTCCGGTCAAATTGCTCCGTTATTGCTGTTAGTAATCATGTATCCGACCTAACCCAACAACCAATTGAGGTTATTATGCTCTGTATGTGTAGAATTTTGCAAGATTGTAATCGAATCGAACTTTTAACCCTAACTTCGATTTGAATTCGAATCCCATTGTATACTGTATAATAATTGGGTAAATTGACATCATTAGAACCGAAATTTGATTACGAATCCATAGAAACAAGAATCACTCGATTTCGTTCTGTAGATTAGGAGTTATAAGCGATTTAGTACGCGACTAGTTCTCTGGAATCGGAGAAGAACTCGTCGTTCAGTGTCCGTCGGATCTTAGTTAAGAGATTTGGACGGCTGAGATTAAAACGTTTCAGATTAAGTTTTTATAAATTCCAGTAAATAGTCCTAACTTGTTGGGTTAATTTAAATATCTTCCCGAATTTATTTTGACTTGAAATTTTAACCATAGATTCCTTATTTTATCTAGTTTATTTTGATGTAAATTATTATGGTTTTAGAGTTTTTAAACATAAGTTATGATTTTTACAAGTTACGGGTTTTCTGGAATTATTTGGCTAAATTAAAAAGATATTTGTATGAAATAAAATTTTATAATATGTCTAAAATGTTATAGTTACTGTATATTAAGTTTGGGAATTTTTGGGCAACGGGAAAAGGTTTTAAAAATTGTGTTTGTGAGTTTTTCATAAGAATAACTTATAATATATAGTTTTTAATGTGATCAAAAATTAAAGTATAGTTGATTAATGAACTTTATAGGTTGGGGAAAATATAATAAGACTAATTAACATTTAATACAGTATGTTATAAAATTTTGGGTATTAACTTTAAGTGAAGTAAAAATTGTTAAATATATTTATATATATATTTATATGAGAGAAATAAATAGAAACTTATATTAAATCAAGGAATTTAACTAAACTACATTTTATTTATTATATATAATATGGAAGCTAATATGTTTAACTAAAGCTAAGGGAAATACTTTATTTTATAAACCATAAATCAGTTTTGGATATGTCTAAAAGATATTGGATATAGTTAAATACAATAGAATTTCTTAAAGAATGTTCTGGATAAATCTTGATATATGTGGATATATATATATATATATATGTATATAAATACAATAAAAATAGATAAAGGAAATAACATTCCTTGTGAGAAATATAATAGGAAGGTTATATATATATGATAAATAAATAAATAAAAGGAATAAAATACCTTATAGAAAATATAATATGAAGGAATTAATGAGTTAAACTAAACCTCTACATGATACTAATAAAAGAATATTATATGAGGTGGTATTAATTTATGGTTATAGGTTGAGTTTTTAGTTATCTTTGAGTTTCTAAGATTTATATAAACCGTTTTTAAACATACGTATATATTTAGTCAATGACCACAATGTAAATCTATAATTTGGTTAAGAAATTAATAAGTTGAAATTTAGGAATATTTGTAATTAGTCTACATAAAGTGTTACACAAATAGATCTTATTATATAATAAAATGAATGAAATACTTTCACATTTAAATGTTCTTATTATATAAACAATAGCAAAATAAATGAGTTACTTTTACATCTACATGTGAAGAGGATAAATAAGTCTAGATTTAATTATTTCTTAATATTTATAGTGTTGAGTAATAACTTAATATTTTAAGATAAAATCCTTAAAAGGGTTATGATATAAGACTATATTAAACTATGATTAGGAGATTAATCTAAATAATAATCCTTAAGTTTCTTGGAATTAGCTAAGCCATATAAAGTACATTCATTACCAATATTCGGGATGTGAGTTTATAAATAAGTGATGTACATAATAGTTAAAGATTTACAAAAAGGTTTGCAAATAGAAATTTGATACTTTAGATCATTGAACCTTTAATTAGATGAAACTAGGTTACATAAGAGATTATATTGATTTACCTTTTAACACTGGAAATATTAATGTGTCATTTGAATATAAGGCATGGGGATTTTTCAGAATATATTATCTTATTAAATAGTTAACAGTTTCACTTACGATCCATAATTTAATTCTTTGATAAATTCTACCTTATGTAGATATATTGTCCATCCTAAATACAATAAAGGAAATTAATTTATTAAGTTATACCTTTGAAACCTTTAGGTTTTGTAAACAATTCAAAATGTATTTAAGACTTAAGTTTAGTGAAATTTAGTATAAAAGGTTTATACATAGCCTAGGGTGGGAATGTGTGTAAAAAATAGAACATTTAGGAAATTAAATGTAAGTAAGGATACACGAAAGGTTATCTTAAAACACCTTATTATATAGTTATGATAAAGTAAATAATATACCTTGTGGATACTGGATGTAAGAGTTCGATGAGTCTAAGTTAAGTATAATATGGTTATTTCAAGATGAAAAGTAATTTAACATCTTATGACAAGATTTTTAGATGGTTGTAATTAAAGTTATTCTGAACTAAAGATAAGATAAATGAGTTTAGTAACTCGATTAAGTTATAATAAAATGCGTCTACAACACTATGATTCCAATATACAAGATGTAGGTCTTAATTAAGTTAAGGGAAAGACTTAATCATAATGGGTTGTCTAGTAGAAATTGTTTAAATACATAATCTTTACATTGTGAGATAATAGTAATGTATTCTGAGATGAGTCCATCATAGGTCGTAATACAATGTTTATTTTAAATTAAGAATAGAGGTATAGAGCTTAAGATTATTGTCGAAATTCTCAGATTTAATTATATAACATAAACACATTTATGATATAGAGGTCTCAAAAGTCTTGAATGTGAGGATTGTGGTTAAGTATGAATAAAGTGGATAGGAGTGGACAATTAGCAAATGTTGATCGAATACATTCCTTGATCTTACCACCTTGGGCTATACAACGTTCTCAGATAACACAAAGATTATACATAACATTTAAGTGAGGGCTTAAAAGATAATTGAGACTTTGAAATAAGAGTAAGGAGTTTATTTAAGCGTAACATAGGCTACAAGTGATTGATGGTAGCTTACCTTTAATATTCTTCAGAGTACTGTTGATTGTTTGCGCAAGTTGATTAGAACTGCTACAACGTTACCCAGGTACGATTTCTCGTACTCAGCTTGTTGTGTTTTGGACCTTATGGAATGTTTTGTACGATTTCTCGTACTCAGCTTGACGTGTTTTGGACTTTATGGAATGTTTTGTACGATTTCTCGTACTCAGCTTGATGTGTTTTGGAACTTATGGAATGTTTTGTACGATTTCTCGTACTACGTTATTTTTGCTGATTGACTTGTGGAATGTTTTGGAAAACGATAACTGACTTTAAGAGGAACTTCTAAAAAGGAAATGGTTGTGTGACTGACTCAGCTTGTGTGACTAACTGAGCCTTGGATGTGGAACTCACTTGGGTATTGGTTTCTTCTACTTGGTGTCCCGTTAGACATTGACTGCTTAGGGTTTACGCTTCTGCACTCTGTAGGACTGAGTGTTTTGGTATTGCTCTGGGTAGTTGGTGATCTAGTGGGAATTTGGAAAAAGGTCAATCTTGGAAATCTTTCTTTCGACGTGCGCGCGTCTTCAATGGTAACAGCAGGGGGCTGTATATCCCTCGCCCATAGGGGCATTGATATTTAACAGTAGGGGGTTGTATATCCCTCGTCCATCAGGACATTTTTAATTTAACAGCAGGGGGTTGTATATCCCTCGCCCATAGGGGCATTGATATTTAACAGCAGGGGGCTGTATATCCCTCGTCCACCAGGACATTTAAATCTGACAACAGGGGGCTGTATATCCCTCGTCCATATGGACATTGATATCTGGCGGTGGGGACCATCTCTCCCAATTGAATTATTCCACTCTTGAGTTATTGGTTCTTGGATCTATCTTATTATTCCTAGTCCTTTGTGACTATCTGAGTCTTTATACTCCGAACGGGAATTGGTTCTAACATCAACAATGGATGATTACTAACTATGTGGTGTGACTACTTAAGTGGATGACTTGTTTTGGAAGTTCTCTATCTCTATCTTTGTCTTATTTTCTTTTCTCTTTAACTTGATTGTTTTGAAGTGCTTTATCTCTGTTTTACTTTTAAGAGTTTGTTTTCATGTTACTGTTTATTTTGAAGAGTTATGTTTTATAAGTTTGTTTTTGGAGAATTGTACCAGTTCCATTCCAGGGAACTGACCCGCCCCTTTCGGGGTGGGCTGCTTGGTTTCATCTTGTAGGTACGAATTGATTTACAGGTGGCCACGAAGAGAATGAGCGTTTGGGATGGGACTAGGTTTTATGGAGAGTGAATGTGTTTTAGTATTGTTATGTTTATGTTAAGTTTTCTCGAAGTTCAGACCGTAACTTAGTTAATTGTAATGGTTGTAATTGGTGAGGTTGGTACCGGGTGTTTGGAGCCCGATGGTCTGTAGCACCTTTAGTTTATTTTCCGCTGTTGTTTTATTATTATAGGGGTGTTACAAATAGAAACGCTTGGAATGTTACCAGTTGTTTGAGAATTATTTGTGCAGCGTGAGACAACACACTAGAGTAATTCCTTGGTGAACAGTATGGTTTTCTTGCAATCTGTGTCCTACTGAGTTACACTTGGCTTGTGTGCTACTTGTTTATGTGCACCGACCTAATAAGATAAAGGCACGAAAACATTTATTGCATTTGTATATCTTACTACATTGTGTGTGAACTAACCATCCTTATTTGAGGTTGTGATCTAACCGAATATTGTAGATCAACTCACGATAGAATAACGTTTGGTTAGTCACTCGCTGTAACACCCCAACTATAAACTCCACACTTAGCCAGTAAATGCAGCGGAAAATACATCATAAACACTAATCAAAAGGGGCGATGTTACACGCCGTTAGCCACCCACGTGGCTAACAAGGCTAATACTTACACAATGTACCGGTCTGATAGACTAGAGTACCAAGCGCTACACTTAACATTACATTACAATTCCATTTCTAAACTGAAAACATATACATTACAATCCAACTCTACCGAGTCTATTACATTCCATTACCAATACAAGTTCGGTCTCACTTTACTAACAAATACGCCTAACACAACATACACTACCCCTGCTCCGCCATTCCCGTCCTACTCTCGAACGAAAGGCGACTTCTTTGTACCTGAAAAGTAATGGGTGGCCCTAAAGGGCCTCAAAACCTTTGCTGGTATGGTAAACGTGCAACCCGCATACTACCGGGCCACGCACAACTAATTGTTGTGTGAGCATGCGGCTGATTATATTTAAATCATGCATGAAAACTATAAACACACATTACAAACAACAGGTAATCAACACATAAACACGGTTATCAAGTATAACACATTAACGTTCACTAAATCACTTTACTTGGTCTTTAGACCATGAGGGTTTTTACTTCACGGGCTCCGTTCTTATTGGTTAACACTTACCCGTCAATTCGGGTTACACAAACTTACTTCTTATACTAACGTGGGGTTTGGTATCGGTAATCAATGTACTCAACACAACAACATACAAAACACTTTAACATACACACAACAAGGCTCAGGAAGAGTCTCGTGAGGACTCAGACCGAAATATGGGTTAGCCAACTTATTAGAGCCTAGAGAAAAATTTTGTTCTCGTGTTGAACTCATAACATAATAACTTATTGTTCTTCTTGGAGAACGTATACTTTACTTAATATGTGTCGGATATAATATAGCTCCGAACACACCGTACACATTTACTTTACTTAGATGTGTCGGCAATAATATAGGCCCGATCACGCCATACACATATCCCCCTACCGCCCCAAATAATAGTCAAGGTAGGAGAGCCAGCTATAGGCTCGTGGGAAATTGAATTCCGAGAAGGAAAACAACCGAACAAGGGAGAGAGTTGAACTAAATATAGATATCAACTCCCATACATACGCGCGCGACCAGACACCCGGATTCCTCACCCCCCCCAATTATACATTAGTTAGAAGTTCCTTTATGGAACTTATCACATCATGACACCATATGGTGTTGCAACTTAGTTAAACACACAAGGGAGGTAAGATACCTCTAGAAATACATGTTCATAGCAAAAATTGTTACTCAACTACATACTCGAAGAGGAAAACACACATCACACACAGCCACATTAAACAAATAATGCACGGATAGTCGTAGTTAGAACACTCCCGTAGGTTGGGGCATTTAACTCCGAATACCGATCTCTTATGTGATCCTAAGGTCGGTTAACTACAGTTTAACACATATTCGAGGTTAAACGGTATTGGAACAAAGTACGCCACATAATTGAATTACTGTAAACTCATTTCATGCTTTATCTTGCAAGGTGGCAAACATTCAGAAAATAAAATAGGCATACAAGCCGGTGTAACCCGGTAGGACATAGGTTGCAAGAAAATCATACCTTACACCATGGGTTACTCTACCGTGTTCCCGAGGATTTACTCCAACGCGTCACCTCATGCTTCCCGGGTAGTTTCCTAACAACTGGTATTATTTCAAATGTTTCTATTAACATCAAAATCTTACGGTATGTAAACTTCTATTACTCCCATACTTAACCCCGTTGTCCCGTTATCCTTAACTTACTTATGTGATCTTAAGTTCACAACTTACACATTCACTCTCACACTTGTTTATACTTCTAATGGCCTTTAAAAGTCACCAAACTAGGCCTAATCATCATCTAAAACCATTATCATTCACTTCCCCATCATCACAACACTTAAAAACACATTCTGGAGCATTTTTAGACTGGTCCGGGTTTGTGTCCGGGGTTACAAACCCGGACCAATCCCAGAAATGTGAATTTGCCTTAAAAATGCATTGGTAATCAAAGGAGCAAGCACCAACACCTTCTTGAATATAAAACAAGGCTAGAACAAGGAGGGAAATGAGATTTAAAATCTGGAAAAATCGGCCATGAAAGGAAACTAGGATAAAGAAGGTGTATTGGAGATTTTCTTACCTTAGAACAACCAAGGGGTTGTCTAGCTCAAGAAATGGTTTTCTTTCCTTCAATTGGAGCTACAGCCATGGAGTTCAACTTCAATATTTTTGGATTTTGAAAGGAGGGAAAGCAGCTCCAAGATGAGGTGAGCAAGAATATGTAATTTTTTTATTGTTTTAACATTGTTTAGGGCTTGAACAAGGAAGATGAAGGTGGAGCTGGTGAGAGCTTTGTGAAATCGCCATGGGAGAAGAAAACAGAGAGTGAGGTCTGGAGGAAGAAGAAAAAAATGTGAGGGGAGTAGAGAATGGAGGAGAGAGAATGTCAAAAAGGGGATATGTACTTTATTTTACTTTATTACTTTACCTTTTGTAAAGTGGGCATTAGAGATAAGAGAGGGGAGGCAGTCAGATTTTTATTTTTACAATGAAGGGGTATTTTTCCCTTATTACAATTTACACCCCATAAGTCCCCGTTTTTACACTATTCGCTAATTCGGGCCCGTTTTCCAGATTTTTCTCATTTCTTTAATTTTAATGGTTCTTCAGCTCCCATTAATGTTTAATTATAGTTATATGATCAACTATAATTTTTACGGGGTCGTTTAACTGTTTAAAGTCATGTTTTTGGTTTTCTCGAAAAACGCGCTTTAAGACTCTGTTAGCGTTTTAACGCATTATTTGGATCCATTTTCTTCGAGAATTTTTTCCCACATGTTCTTAGTGTGCAAGTAGGGTATAAAAATATATTTATAACCCTATTTAAGGTTATATACCTCCTAATATAATTAAATACGTGTTTTCACGTTTTACGCGTTTTGCGCGTTTTCTTATCTCTTTTGGTTTCTTTTTCTTCACCAATGTTCTTAAGGACTTAATTAGCCTTAGAAAATCATAATTACATAATTAATTAGAACATTAAGGTTTGGGGTTATTCAATCTAGCCCCCTTAAAAGAACTTTGTCCTCAAAGTTCAACAATTCCCATGCATCATTTAATTAGAATACAGGGATTACTTTTACAACATAACTCTCACATCAACATACACCGGATGTAAACTTTAGGACTCATGGTCCGGACAACATAACAACCTTCAAACTCATAGGTCTGGATAACGTTTATTACACATACCACACAACATGTCTTAGCATGTATAATAAACAGAAATTCCTTTTACATCTCTTCACGCGCTCGGTCTAAAGACTACAGGACATCACAGTCCTCGAGTCCCCTGTCGAGTACATATACACTGTGATCCCGCAGGTACCGGTCGCGATGGACACTTCCTGGTCCCCGATCCTTTGGAAGATCAAAACAATCACATATATTTTAACATATACTTCTCATGTCACCGGTCCTATGACCAAGGCTCATACGTCCTCGGCTAGTGAGCAAGTAATACAAAAATACTCTTACAAGGTTAAATAGAGCGAAATCCTTTATCAGAAAAGTACCAATTGAAAATCCTTTTTACAAGGTCAAGTAAAAGAAAATCCTTCATTTGAAAGTACCATTTGAGAATCTTGGAAATATTAATTGAAGTCTTAAAAATACCAATTGAAAATTTGAAAACATCAATTTAAAATCCTCTTTGAAAACGCAATACAACTCCAAGTCCAATTTATGCTAACTGCATCTTATTCTTAACGTGATTATTTGTGACCACTTATAGGGAGTTTCAAGAGTAATCCAACCCTGATGTGATCAGCATCAGTGTTGAACTATCTTTCCACCCCAATTTATGTTCAGTTTCCCTTGATCACATGCAAATCAAGTTCCACCTCCCACCTCAATTTCAAACAAGCAACCACTTCAAACATTTACCATTTTCTATCTTTTTAATTTTTAGTCATAATCATATAGCATTACATCTCCAAAGGATGGAACTCTGTCCATCAATTACCCTCAGTTTGCCTCTAGTCAACTTACCTAGGGAATCCTACTCTCACTAAGTTCTTCATCGGTTTCCTACCGATGCATACATCACAATACTATATATATGTATATATATTTTTTTTATCAAAATCACAATACACATCATTATATTTGTCTCAAATAAACAAATACTATCAAGGCTTTAGTTCCCCGGGAGTTTCTCTACTCCCATACACTCATATTCACACACCACTTATAACAATGGTATTCGCATCTTCTGTGCGCAATTACCACGATTAAACCATGAATGAATACGTATGTTCATGTACCACACGCACCAATCATCATAACAAAGTATTTGTGTTATACACAACATCATAACAAATTATTTTGTGCTATGCACAACATCATTCACGTACACTTGTACGTAAACATTCACTAAGTGTTTTTGCGCTCTACCCCCCTTAAAGGGATTACGCCCGTGTAATCGACCATATGTTATTACTTAACATTGGTCCAAGATGTTTCGTTGTCGTAAAGTATTTTAACTTCCACACGGTTTATTTTACAATGAGTTCCGGTCAGAGAACCTTCACCATATTGACGGTTTAGTCCCGGAATCTAGAATTCTCATTGGAGCTTGTTTAACTCGTAACTGGTTTCGGTTCTAGCCTGTGAGGCTTGCAGACATAGGTTATTATCCCTTTAAACCTTTTGAATCATGGGCCCAATAGCTTGTGCTGCGTGACCCTGATTACTCTAGAGCTTAGTTCGCTCGTTTTGTTATTCACAATGTACTGTACATCTCCCTTTTTATCCTTATTATCTTGGGAATGAAGGTTTCTCAATCGACGCGTGGTATCTCTTACCGTGTGCGAATTTGATGAGTTATAAATTTTCTATCCAGTTCTCGAATAATTTATTGTATATATACATCTGTGTATCTTCATGATTATTCACTTGGTTCCTCTGACTTACTGTCGGTTGAGGTCGAGCTACTATCTAACGTGTAGTGCTCCCTCTGCTGTTCTCACACACAAGGTATATTCTATACCTGTATTCGGTATTCAGCGCTTCTTTAGTCACTGACTCATGACTATTTCTCCTGCATCATGATTAACTACTTTACTCTGTACAACTACTCTTTCATTTGTATGACCTCGCATCTTCTATGCATCGGTCCTTATAATATTTATAAGTCTCATCCGCCTTTATTACGGTGGAATTTGTTTTTGTTTCGATTGTTGGTACGTCCAACGTTCTTCGTTCCTCAAGGCCACACGGTTGGTTTCTAGCTTTTCACTCAACTGGCTTGCGCCATATTTACTGGTGTGTTTACCAGTCTTCCACATCTAGTACGGGTTGGTTATTTAGTAATGGGGTACTATCTTCCCAAGGCTTATTACTTCGGTTATCATACTGATCCTCTAGGGATATACTTCCAGTTCTGCATGAAATTTCAATAGGAATGAACATTGCCTTTTTCGTGAGATCCTTTGTTCCATGGTACAGGCTACTGGCTTTACTACCCAGTCTACTTACCTTCACTTACCTTTCATCTTCACTGAGTCTAACTCAGAATTCTGTTTGTTCTCTATACCATTTGTACATAATGGTCTCTTGAGGTGTACCAAGTTCTTATTAATTATACAACATTGGTTTACCTGACATCCGCTGTTACTAGCTTCCGCTCAGGTACTTACGTCCATGATATGTTATGCTTTAAGTCCTTATGCTCCTTGAGCATTGTTCCGTCTACATTTCATGTTGAACACACGTGGTGTTTGCTACTAAACTGACCAGTCTTCCGGTCTTCCACAGTTGCTATTAAAGCTTCTTCCGCACACTAGCCTAGGAAATCACTCCATATACTCAATCTTTAATTTATTACGTGAACAAACTGAGATTTTATCTTATTCACTACATATTTAAGGTGATACCTTTGGATAATTTCCTGGTATCTGGGTTTCGTTCTACTTACGACTACTGTATTTCAACAGGTGCAGGCCTTTTCCGGAGGGTTCACATTTACACCTCTCCTGAGCCTCACAATACTGAGAGGTTTCCCCACCCTTCTAAGGTGTGGTTCGTTCTCCGCTCTTATCACTTACATAACATAATCCCCTTTTTTCTTACTTGTGCCACTTCCGGCAATCGTTGTATCTATTTGGATTTGCACATTGTATTGGTCCACGGCTTATAAACCGCGTTGCCTCGAGCACTGCTCGTTGTCGGCTCTTCACATAGATTCCTACCTGTACTAGGCTCCATGACAAGGTTGTTGCATCATGCTTCCTTTATTGGAGGCCTGTTAGTTAATATCAGTTCGCTCCCTTGGCAATTTAGGGTATCCCCTGTTAGGTGGATTTCCCTTGGTGATTGTCTGGGAATTCTATCCCATTCGTTGGACATTAACGTATCCATGTTGGGCATTTGCCTTACTATGTATAGGCTGGGTATTCATTCCAGCTATCATGTTTATCCCTCGTGATTCTCGAGACATATGTTGTATCTTTACTTACTAGTCAGTGCACTTTGCATTTCCTGACTCTTAAACATTTTCTTGAAACGAATTCACTAATTTCTTTAGTCTCATTAACTCAACTGAGTCCTTTCACTTCAATCGTTCACGGTAATCAGTTCTCTGGTCTGAATTTGCATTGTTGACCGTGGTATGGAGTCGACTACTCCCCGTGTTCCGTACTCCACTCGTATACATATGTGGGGCACCCTACTGATACATTACTACTTACCTGACTAACTTATAATTAAGTCTGTCAGGCCCGCAAGCTCCTTTGGAGTGCGGTCGTCCCACATTTCGTTTTGTACACTCGTAGTGTACGTCATACGCCTATGTGGAGTATTCTATTGTCGACTCCTCTTATGTCGTCCTATGACAACGCACATTTGGTGCTTCCTGAACTTAAGCAAGGGAAATGTATCCACTGTCTGCATTTAGAGTGAACTGGATTCCTTCCCTCGGGTTGTAGGATTGTTCTAAGGTTGTTCGAAAGTGAACTAGGTATAACTTACCTACTGTGTGGCACTGAGGCCGGTGTAGGTTTACTGGTTTTGGTTTTAAAGAAAATCTGAGGTTTAAGAGAAATTTGTGTTTAAAAGAAGGCTTGAAATAAACATGAGTTTGGAAGAAATTTGGTTTTGAAAATGGGTTTGAAACAATCTGAGTTTAGGAGAAAAGTTAGGTTTAAAAGAAAATTCTTGGTATTTAGAATGTCTTCTCGCCTTGACCGAGTCTAGCTCCTCGCTGACTGGTGTATTCTTAACTACAATGGTTAGGCCGTTAAGCCCTTCCAAGGTTCGTGCTTCACATTCTTAGGACTGGTGGTCCTATAATTGTTTCTCCCGTGTTCGTGGTACTTTACTAAGCACCTCGTAGTCATTAAACTCTTCCCGAATAGCCCCGTTATAACAGCACTTGCCATGGCAAGTGCGCCATGCAGGCTAGCTATCGGTTCAACACATACTGGTTGCGGTACTACTTCCATCATTACTGTATTCGGTGGCCTTGTTGGCTCTTCCTTGATCTTACAGTCTTGATAACAAATCTTCCGAGCGACTCTCATTGGTTTTGACATAGTAGTCGTTAACTAGGGTGACTCTCCATTCACTTAACTCTGTGTTCTTCCTTAATGTTCGTCCCCACGCATTTGCCGTGGTTACCGAGACTTGATTCTTGTTTAGGTACTACTTTGTAGCCCTATTGAAGTATGTTTCACTAATACTTTCTCAGTTGTCCAAACTATGATAATCGGGTATCACGGCCTCTTTGGCGTTGTAGGTTTGGAATCATCCACCCTTGACCAGTTCCTTAGTCAGTTACTATACCATTGTCGGTACTGTTTAACAATTGTGGTCCTACAGACATGTGTCTCGGGTTCTATTACTTCTCCATTTTCCGCTTCTTCGTACAGTTAGTACTTCCCTTCTTATTGGTCGGACTTGGCTCCCTCGACTACTAGGCATGTCGACCCAGGTTGCCGAAAATTCTGGTTCTCTACAGGTATGGTTCTCAGTCCTCCGCTATTAAGTGCGGGTAAAATTGATAAAACGGGAACCGTCTCCGGGATTCATAGTTTTTGGAATCTACTGTATGACATGTTTTGGTTCTTGTAGTAATACTTTACAGCAGCCAGATCGGGTTTCCCGAGTATGAGAGGACTTTCCGTCTCTCTCGCGTTCTTTCCCGAGTTATAAAACGGGGGTTGTGGAGGGCGGGTATGGATGTTGTAGGTATCCCGTACACACGGGGAATGCCTAACTAGCGTATCTCTCACGCTATCACTCAACCCTTAACCCAAAGTCTTAAACTCCTAACTCGGTACTTCCTAAGCTCGGTATTTCCAGTCATCAGAGCGGTGTTCACTCTGATACCACTTTTTGTAACACCCCAACTATAAACTCCACACTTAGCTAGTAAATGCAGTGGAAAATACATCATAAACACTAATCAAAAGGGGCATGTTACACGCCGTTAGCCAACCACGTGGCTAACAAGGCTAATACTTACACAATGTACCGGTCTGATAGACTAGAGTACCGAGCGCTACACTTAACATTACATTACAATTCCATTTCTAAACAGAAAACATATACATTACAATCCAACTGTACCGAGTCTATTACATTCCATTACCGATACAAGTTCGGTCTCACTTTACTAACAAATACGCCTAACACAACATACACTACCCCTGCTCCGCCATTCCCGTCCTAGTCTTGAATGAAGGGCGACTTCTTTGTACCTGAAAAGTAATGGGTGGCCCCAAAGGGGCTCAGCACCTTTGCTGGTATGGTAAGCGTGCAGCCCGCATACTACCGGGCCACGCACAACTAATTGTCGTGTGAGCATGCAGTTGATTATATTTAAATCATGCATGAAAACTATAAACACACATTAAAAACAACAGGTAATCAACACAGATACACGGTTATCAAGTATAACACATTAACGTTCACTAAATCACTTTACTGGGTCTTTAGACCATGAGGGTTTTTACTTCAAGGGCTCCGTTCTTATTGGTTAACACTTACCCGTCAATTCGGGTTACACAAAATTACTTCTTATACTAATGTGGGGTTTGGTATCGGTAATCAACGTACTCAACACAACAACATACAAAACACTTTAACATACACACAACATGGCTCAAGAAGAGTCTCGTGAGGACTCGGACCGAAATATGGGTTAGCCAACTTATTAGAGCCTAGAGAAAAATTTTGTTCTCATGTTGAGCTAATAACATAATAACTTATTGTTCTTCTTAGAGCGTATACTTTACTTAATATGTGTCAGAGATAATATAGCTCCGAACACACCGTACACATTTACTTTACTTAGATTTGTCGGCAATAATATAGGCCCGATCACACCATACACATATCCCCCTAGCCCCGAATAATAGTCAAGGTAGGAGAGCCAGCTATAGGCTCGTGGGAGATTGAATTCCGAGAAGGAAAACAACCGAACAAGGGAGAGAGTAGAACCAAATATAGATATCAACTCCCATACATACGCGCGTGACCGGACACCCGGATTCCTCACCCCCCCAATTATACATTAGTTAGAAGTTCCTTTATGGAAATTATCACATCATGACACCATATGGCGTTGCAACTTAGTTAAACACACAAGGGAGGTAAGGTACCTCTAGAAATACATGTTCATAGCAAAAATCGTTACTTAACTACATATTCAAAGAGGCAAACACACATCACACACAACCACATTAAACAAATAATGCACGGATAGTCGTAGTTAGAACGCTCCCGTAGGTTGGGGCATTTAAATCCAAATACCGATCTCTTATGTGATCCTAAGGTCGGGTAACTACAGTTTAACACATATTCGAGGTTAAACGGTATTGAACAAAGTACGCCACATAATTGAATTACTGTACACTCATTTCATGCTTTATCTTGCAAGGTGGCAAACATTCAAAAAATCAAATAGGCATACAAGCCGGTGTAACCCGGTAGGACATAGGTTGCAAGAAAATCATACCTTACACCATGGGTTACTCTACCGTGTTCCCGAGGATTTACTCCAACGCGTCACCTCATGCTTCCCGGGTAGTTTCCAAACAACTGGTATTATTTCAAATGTTTCTATTAACATCAAAATCTTACGGTATGTAAACTTCTATTACTCCCGTACTTAACCCCGTTGTCCCGTTATCCTTAACTTACTTATGTGATCTTAAAAGTCGCCAAACAAGGCCTAGTCATCATCTAAAACCATTACCATTCACTTCCCCATCATCAAAACACTTAAAAACACATTCTAGAGCATTTTTAGACTGGTCCGGGTTTGTGTCCGGGGTTACAAACCCGGACCAATCCCGGAAATGTGAATCTGCCTTAATCATGCATTGGTAATCAAAGGATCAAGCACCAATACCTTCTTGAATATAAAACAAGGCTAGAACAAGGAGGGAAATGAGATTTAAAATCTGGAAAAATTGGCCATGAAAGGAAACTAGGAAAAAGAAGGTGTTTTGGAGATTTTCTTACCTTAGAACAACCAAGGGGTTGTCTAGCTCAAGAAATGGTGTTCTTTCCTTCAAATGGAGCTACAGCCATGGAGTTCAACTTCATTATTTTTGGATTTTGAAAGGAGGGAAAGAAGCTCCAAGATGAGGTGAGCAAGAATATGTAATTTTTTTGTTGTTTTGACATTGTTTAGGGCTTGAACAAGGAAGATGAAGTTGGAGCTGGTGAGAGCTTTGTGAAATCTCCATGGGAGAAGAAAACAGAGAGTAAGGTCTGGAGGAAGAAGAAAAAAAACGTGAGGGGAGTAGAGAATGGAGGAGAGAATATGAAAAAGGGGATATGTACTTTATTTTACTTTATTACTTTACCTTTTGTAAAGTGGGCATTAGATATAAGAGAGGGGAGGCAGTAAAAACGTGACTCACAATGGAAAAGAGTCAGATTTTTATTTTTACAATGAAGGGGTATTTTTCCCTTATTACAATTTACACCCCATAAGTCCTCGTTTTTACACTATTCACTAATCCGGGCCCGTTTTCCTGATTTTTCTCGTTTCTTTAATTTTAATGGTTCTTAAGCTCCCATTAATGTTTAATTATAGTTATATGATCAACTATAATTTTTACGGGGTCGTTTAACTGTTTAAAGTCACGTTTTTGGGTTTTCTCGAAAAACGCGTTTTAAGACTCTGTTAGCGTTTTAACGCATTATTTGGATCCGTTTTCTTCGGGAATTTTTTCCCACATGTTCTTAGTGTGTAATTAGGGTATAAAAATATATTTATAACCCTATTTAAGGTTATATACTGTAACACCCCTACCGTTAATACTGTCATTACCGTCTAATGTCCTCGTACTTCCAGATTCACGCAGCGGTACATAGTTACACACGATGGGTGATACAATGCCGTTAGTCACCCACGTGACTAACAAAGCTACTACTATTACATACAACATCGGTCTGATGGACCGGAATCCCGAGTACTACACATCTACGATACATACTCCATTTACCAATCGAATACTACTATGCTCCATTCAACACATTGCTCCATTACAATACCATACAATACAATATACTTAACCGAGTTTACTAAATTCCAAATACAAATACAATACTCCTTTCAAGTTCGTATATACTCATCAGGAGTCTACAACTACCCATTCCTCACAACTACCTACAAGGCTCCAAGCCCTTTTACGATTCTCTACTACTACAGTTCATCCTAGCTATCCAGTTGTAGTCGCCGGTCTCTTACCGTGATCATGTCTGCTTCCGGTACCTGCGCACTAAAAACGTTCCCCCTAGGGGGTCAGCTTACGCTGAATATGATAACCGCATACTCCGTGTACTAGCGAGGGTACGCTGACCATTTGGTCGAATACATGCAATTCATTTTACAATACATACATACATACATGCTTTCATTCAAGATACTACAATACTACACAAGGCATACATACATACGCACAGTACAATACATGCTTGGAAGACAATACAAGTCAACCAACACTTACTTACCATCTTTCAGAATACACATACACAATACATACTCATTACATACTCAATACGCAATACAGAGATACACTTCTCCAATTCACACGTAAGGCTTGTTAGCTTCCTTACACACCCGGGTTAATCGGGTGTTCAATACTCATTTACTCAAGGTCAATGACTTACAATAGTCAAGACCGATACTCATACAATACTTACTTCTTACTTACTTTACTCATGTTAAGTCGGTATGACCTCCGGGCAGGGATTACTACATCCCACCACCGGGCTTTAAGGTGGCCCACTAATCCAGGATGCTACCCATTCAAGGGATTTGGTCCATGGAAAAGATTACAGCCAGGATTCGGATCCAACCTCTTGTGTTTCCTTATCCTCACGCGTGGCCGAAACTATATCGGACTTATACTCATTCCATTTACTCATTACTCATGTTAGGAGTTAGATTGTTAGGAATTAGTAGAAGTCATACTTCATTTCCATACATCCATACAATACACAAATACACATTACTTACACATACTCTTCATTTCCATTCATACATTTCATGAATTATACAAACTAAATGTTCAAGAAGATACACAAGAACAAAATAGTTCAAACACAGTTAAGTGCAATATAAGTCCGATTCGTGCATTTATCTTATTGGTGATCACATAAGCATACAAATCGGGTAACCAGGTTAGGATACAGAGCATGAAGAAATCATACCTTTCACCATTGATTTACTTTAGCGGGCGTTCCCTTGTTCCTTTGGTTCACATTTGTTTCTCGAATCTTACTCTCGAATCAATGACTACATGCCAAATGATCCCATTAATACTGAGCTTTACAATACATGCTTAATTACTACGCCCGTACTTACCCCGTTATCCCGTTGTTTCGGTTTAACTTAATGTTCTTATACTTACAATTTCCTTAATTTGTTTTCTTACTCATTTACTTATTTCCTTACCATTACCACCTCGTTAATGGCGTATCACTACATTCTTATGCATATATGTGTATAGGCATATATATATACATACATATGACTACCATAGTCATATAATAAAACATATAGTTTTTTTTTGTTTTGACTCGACCGACCTTACCCAGGGTCGGACCCAAGGTCGGTCGAAGTCAGTAAGTTTCGTTAAGGCAAAATTCCAGGCTCGACCGACCTTGCAAGTCCGGTCCCAAGGTCAGTCCATTCCAGTGAGTTACTTACGTGAAAATTTCAGGCCCGACCGACCTTGCAAGTCCAGTCCCAAGGTCGGTCTGTTCCATTATGTTCTAGGTTCGAGTTTTCTGGACTCGACCAACCTTGCCCAAATTCGGTCCCAAGGTCGGTCCATTCCAGTAGACCTCTGGCCTTCACAATTTACGACTCGACCGACCTTGCAAGTTCGGTCCCCAAGGTTGGTCGAAGTCAGAAGACTTCCCGTCTTTGTATTTTAAGGCTCGACCGACCTTGCGGGTTCGGTCCCAAGGTCTGTCCGGCCCAGTACTTCAGTTTTAAAATCTGTTTCTTAGTGTTTTACTTTCCCATTGATTCCCCAATCTTTACCAATTCTTCCCTACATGTTTACCACCCATTTAGATGCTCTAAATTACCTTACTTCATCCACCAAGTCCATTACTAAATTCATTTCCCATTCTCATAGGGATTTACACAATTTCCTCTCTTTCCATTCCTGCACACATAGCAGTTTTTGTTCCTCTTATGCTACAGCTTTTGAACCGACTTCTACCATTCAATACTCCTACCACCCATACCATTACTTGTATCCTCATCACATTATTTTCCATTCAATCCTCCCCTTTTATCTAACTCCTCTCCAATCTGTTACAAAGTGGTTTGCTACACACTTTAAGCTCTCCAAAACACCTAGTTCCTCCTAGTTTCTCCAATGCATTTTTAGTACTTCATGCTGTAGATTTTTACATCCTTTATCCTCATATCACAACTACCATTCCATGGTTACTATGTATCTCTACTATCACCAATACACACCTTGGTTCTCCCATTCACCAAGTCATCCATAATTGTACATATTCCTACCAAAATTTTGCCATAGCTCATCTACTTTTCTTACTTAGCCACATATACACATTCTCACTAAATTCATGCCTATTCTAGCCACACCCATACAAGGGTCCTACCAGCAATCAATACAATACCAATTCATCAATACTTCCTCAATCCACAATATTAATACACATATACAATACTCTTGGCTCTAAGGCCTATAATTCACATACTGGTTCACAAATACCCAAAATTCCAATACTACAATACCAATAGAATATTTTGGGTTCCTTAGATTGGTTTACCCATTCCCATCACTCTAATGCATTAAATTTACCATTCAAGAAAGAGCTCTTACCTTAGGCTCTTAATTCCTTCTTTCTTTTCCATTTCTCTTTCTTCTCTCTTTCTTGCCCAAATCGGCTACATGGGGAATGGAGTTGCCAAACTCCATTCCCATCACCCAATGTACACAAAATAAGTTCAATTAAAATGCTAACCCTTAAATTAACACTAATTCATTGGAGTGTTTAGAATACAAATTCTAGGGTTTACCTTTGGAGTGTTTTAGGAGGGGTTTTAGCCCTTGGTTCAAGAAGGTGAATCCACCACCATTGCAAGGTTGATATTATGCTCAAAAGAGAGGGAGAAAATGGAGTGTTACAAGAGGGGCAAAGTCGGTCACAAAGGAAAGTGGAGAAACATGAGTTTTTCATGAAGATTTTTACCTTAATGGAGAGAGAAGACTCCAAGCTACACATTGATGCCATTTTCTCTTTGAATGGGGAAAACCCATGGAGATGAACTTCCTCATTTTGGATTTTGAAAAGAGGGAAGTGTAGAGATGATGAGGGGAGTTCAAATATGTAATTTGTTTTTGATTTGGAGCTTTTATAAAGCTTGGGCAAGCTTGAGAAGGTGAAGTAGCCATGGTTGTCTCCTTGGAGCTTCCAAAATCGCCAACAGAGGAGGGAGAAGAGAGGAGGTCGGCTGGGTGAGAAAAACGGAAGAGAGAGAGTAAAGAATGAGAGAGTGGGGTGAGAGGGAAGGTAAAACCCTTTTACCTTTTTCCCCCTTTTACTTTTTGATTTACTTATTTGTTAGTTGTGTGTGTGTGAGAGAGAGAGAGGTTAACTAACCCATTAAAACTGGCCCCCACATGTATTACTAGCTGGAGCGTTTTTTGTCTTTTACAGAAAACGCTCGTTGTTTTACCCGGTTTTGGTACTATTCACTAACCAGGCCCGTTTCCGGAATTTTTCTCGTTTAATTATTTTTATTGACTATTAAGCTTCCATAAATGCTTAATAATTGTTATTTAATGATTTATAATTTTTACGGGTTCGTTTGACCACTTAAAATCACGTTTTCGGGTTTTCTCGAAAAACATGCACTAAAGCTCTATTAGCTTTTTAATACATTATTTGGATCTGTTTTCTTTGGGAGTTGTTCCCATATATTATTTAGGTCTTATTAAACCTTTAGAATCCATATAATGCGCTAACCGAGGTCTCATACCTCCTATGGTTATTTAACGCTTATTTAGCGTTTTTCGCTTTTAAGCGTTTATTTATTCCTTTTGGATTTATTTTTCCTTACCAATATTACTCAAGCATTATTAGGCTCTTAAATACGGATATAATTATCTTAATCAATATTTAAGTTTGGGGTATTTCATATACCTCCTAATATAATTAAATACGTGTTTTCACGTTTTACACGTTTTGCGTGGTTTCTTATCTCTTTTGGTTTCTTTTTCTTCACCAATGTTCTTAAGGACTTAATTAGCCTTAGAAAATCATAATTACATAATTAATTAGCACATTAAGGTTTGGGGTATTTTACTCACAGAAAGAGTCGAACCACGAAATAATTTAATCGTGGAGAAACACATAAGAACTCTCAACTAGAGAACAATGATAGTTCAACCATATGAACTTACTCGAAATGTGAAAAGATATATACGGGGCTATTAAACTCCCTCTTAATGGTTAGTCGACCTCCTATATGAGGATTTGACCCAACGTGAGAAAATGACCAAAACTTCTAAGTATTGGAAGTGTAGGGGCGACCCTTAAATCGGAGAATACAACGACTTAGGAGAACTCCCTAAGATTGTGAGATGGCATCAAGAGAGATGCCTCTAATTAGTATACATTATGGCTGACCCTGAGAGTGGGTTAGGGGATTGTTACTCACGCGTGCAAGAAAGAGGGAACAAGAGAGAATGCTCCCAATTTCATGGTCGAACTCTCTTGTTAGGGGTCGTGAACCATATAGTGGTGCCTGATAGGGCCGTGAGCCATATAGTGGTGCCCGTTGGAGTAAGACTGGCAGAGCTTATCCGTCTAAAGAGATAAGATGGGTTTCATGGGTTATGAAAGACAAAGGATTCAAGAGAATGGTTCCGGTTACTAGTTGAACCTTCCCACCATGCTAGACCCGGTAGGGTCGACATCGGGGAAGTAAGAGTAGAGCCCTAAAGACCAGGGTGAGATCTATATGTCTGTCTCTGCCAGAGGCTTAACTTAAGAATTATTCAAGAGTAGAATAATCAAGAAACGAGATCGAGACTAGAGGGTATCTATGGATCTAAGAGAGTGATTAAAACTATCCGGCTAAGATGGATAAGTTATTAATTAATGAGAATGAGGCATTATTGAGGTAGAATCCCTCAAGGCCTAAAGAACAAGGTAATGTAAACTAACAAACTTAATGTGTTAGCCTTGTTGATTGTATTCCATTGTTTGAATACTTGTTGAATGCGAGCATGTTGTGTGTTTACAACATTTCATGTATGATTTAAATAAAATCAATCACATGTTCAGACGAGATTTAGTTGAGTGTGGCCCGGTAGTATACAGGTTGCACGATTACCATGCCAGCAAAGGTGCTGAGCCCCTTTGGGGCCACCCATTACTTTTCAGGTATAATGGAGATGATTACCATTAGGGAGTAGGAAGGGGATTGCTGCTATGCATGGGTAGTTTTACTTAATTACACTTGTAATTGTTAGTAGAGTAAGTCTGAAATGGTTATTGCCAGTAGAATGTAATAGACTCGGTATAGTGTTATCTTGAGGAATGTATATGACTCAGTTTAGAAATGGAATGATTGTATTGTATAAGTACTCAGGAATTCTGATCCATCAGACCGTTACTGTTTTAGTTTAGGCCTTGTTAGTCACGTGGGTGGCTAACGGCATTTTATCACCCGTCGTTATAATGGAAATTTCCGCTGCGAATAGAATGATGAGCGAGACGATTTGATGTTAATAATGTGATTAGCGGTGGGGTGTTACAACTATTTTTCATTCTCTTCACTCGCGATAAATTTGCAACCCTAACTGATGAACAAGGAACATACATGTTATGCGCCAATCTTCATTCTCTCCACTCACAGTTTTATTTTGCAACCTTAACTGACAAACTAGGAACATTCATGCTCTAGGTCATTCTTCATTCTCTTCACTCATGGTAACATTGGAACATTAACTAGCGAAAAAGGAACATTCATGCCCTGCACTATTCTTCATCCTTTTCACTCATGGTAATTTTACAACCCTAACTGGCGAACAAGGAACATACATGCTCCACGTCTCTATTCACTTTCTTCACTCAATGTAATTTTACAACCCTAACCACGAACAAGGAACATACATCTCTACGTCTTTTTTTATTGTCTTCACTCATGATAATTTTGTAACCGTAACTGGTAAACATGGAACATACACTTGTTCATTCTCTTCTGGAACAAAAAAACATGTAGGTGAAAACGAGTGACGCGGGAGATTATTTTGGGCGACAAGTCAAGTCGGGTGGTGCAGGTGAAAACAGGTGATGGATATGATTGAAGCATCACCGGACCTGAACCCGACAGGTTTCCATCCCTAACACTTACCCTATCTGAGCCTTGATTTTATGAACCACTATCCTAGGTTGATTCGGGTTAATTAGGATTTAGTCGGGCTCTTAGTCCACTTATAACCTAATTTTAATAACTATGTCATAAAACTCTAATTATTAAATCCTAGGTTAGATAACTAGAACCTATTAAGAGTCACCACATAATTTTAACCTATGGTAAATAAGGAAATGTTAGAGTTCGGGTTCAAGGGCTTGGTATTCGACTTTTCTGGGTTCAATTTACTTTCACTACCCTTTTAAGTAGTTTTTCCTATACTTATGTCACTTACGGCTTATTATGGAGCCGGTTTAATTTAAAAGTGCCAGTTTCTGATATTTTTACAGTTTTTACTGAAAGTTAAAGTGAAAATTGAAATTAACTAAATTAGGGTTTTGAAGGTTGAATTAGGTCAAAATTTAGCTTTGTCCGTGGTCACATACCTAATGTCTGAACCTACGGACCCTAATTAAGCTAGTTGTACAGAAAAGTAGAATTTGTAATAAAATGAAATTTTTAAAAGTCTGAGCCCTCAGACAGGAAATCCGTGGGCCCAGACAGGTATTGAAAAACCCTAAAAAAATTCAAAATTTTGAAGTCCTGCCACCGTCCGGGGGCGTCCGGGCTTACGGACAAGGCGTCCGTGGGTGCGGACCACCCTCGGGCGACGGCGTTTATGTGGTTAACCATGGTGTTTTCGGCTCAAATTTTATGGGTGTGTAGCCTGAAAGATTCTAAACACGTTAGTAAGTAATTGATACACCTCACTTTGACTTCAAATTAATGCCAAAACTTAAAGAACAAGTTATTGAATAGAAAAGCAAGCAAACGACAACTTGTGAGCCAGGAAAGGTTAGTTCGATCCCAAACTTTAGTAGAGAGTAGATTGGGTTAAAAGGACCTGTTTTACCCTCGGAATCAAGGTGATCCTTCACGTCGGGAATCTTTAGAAGCCTCGTTAATGTCAGTTCCGGATTGAGTTCCCCTCGAGCTTCTGACCCTTGGTAATTGGTGGTGTTCTTCACGTTTTGGTGGTTGTTTGATGAAGGTTTGATGATTATGGTGGCAATGGGAGTTAGAAAACTTGTTTTGGTGGTGATTTCAGTGAAATTTTGGTTTTAATCAGGGATCAAGAATTCATAACGTGGGAGAATGAAAATGGCTGAGAGTTCTAATTGCCTAGGGTTCGTGGTGATTTGATTAAGTCAAAAGAAAATATCTCTTATAGGACAACACTAAAGATAGAGTAGACTCGGTAAAAGACCGAAGTTTACCAGGATTTGGTCGGGTAACTTCCCGGAGGAATATAACTATGAAATTTTACCAGAATGTAAAGGAAGATATTTATGATTTTTCAAAAGAAAAATTGGAATTTTTGGATAAAGGAATATTTTTTAAAATAAAATTTTCTTCAGATTCGTTCAAAAATTACTAAGAAATTATTGGAAATTCAAAAATTCAAAATTCAAAAGCCATTATGCTCTAAGTTTCATCCTTTATCATGTGTTAAAATTGAAAAGAATTTTAAGATGATTTGAATTATTTTGGAGAGAGAGAGAAAATTTATGAGATGACTTGAGAGCCTTGAAAATTATAAAAATGCCCCTCGTGGTGATTAAGCTGTCACCATAGATCATACTAGGATAAGGAAAGTCCTGAAAATGTTCCAACCAACTTGGGATTCTATGACCTTTGACCATTTTGTCCTTTAAAGTACTTGTGTCCTAAGGACCCTTTCCTGAGGGGTCAAAATTTTGGGTATAACACTATCTATTTGTCGATAGCAAGGAAGGGAATAGTCGAGATGAAACAAAAAAATGAATATTTTTCTATAGTGGACTCAGCCGAACCATAATGGGTGCGTCTGGGTTTTACATCCCGGTTAGCTTTGTAGCGTGGGACCAGTCCACTTGAATATTTTTCTATAATGGACTCAAACCGGACCATAATGGGTGTGTCTGGATTGTAGCATCCCGGCCAACTTTGTAGCAGGGGACCCGTCCGGGACCCACCTATGACCATTTTTATCCTCTATTTTTTAACAGCATTTTTAGGTAAAAAAAAACATAAAATCAAGCGAATTAAATGGAGTCCAACATATTCCGCATACACAGATCAGTCACCTGATGTTGGAAACTATCCTAAAGGATGATTTCAGCTTGGGGAGGGACGAAGTGAGCCAAGAAGTCTACAGCCCTGTTAGCACTCCACCCAATAAAGCAGAAAACAAAATCATCTATAGATTTCGAGAGATCACAAATGCAGGAAATATCTGAGGACCACTGCTGGTCCCCTGGAAGATTCTGGGATAAGGAAAGCATAGCCTCACACGAATCTGACTCAACCTCAATCAAGGAGGTACCCATCCGGATAGCATGCGCCAGCCCGAACACGATGGCTTTAAGCTTGGCAAGGGTCACTAGGAGACACTGATCAATACCTTTCGACCCATATCCCAAAATAGCTCCTTGAACATCTCTGATGACAACCCCACAGTACTATGATCAGGATCCAACACCCACACATCTGAATTGACTTTAATCCAGCCAGCTCTTGGTCTCTGCCAGGAAGCGGAACCCAGTTCTCAAGGTGTTAGTCTGTGAGATGGGTTGACTCAATCGTGCTAAGTATGCGGAACCACTGATGATGTGGAAACACTCAATCGAACTAATCACGCGGAAGCAGTTACCTAAACTTGAAATGTGAAAAGACTCAAGCAAACTAATTAAAAGTATACTGGAAAGATGGAAAGAATTAATCAAACTCAGCTGGATACACAATATAAGTTATTTTTTTTCCTGGTCAAAACAAAACAACTTACAATGCCCACTCAATAAATGAGATCTACTTCGTGGTTTTCACTCACTCAACCAATACATTCTCTTATCATCTCAATGATAACTGTAGTGAAGCTAGGATCTACCTAGAATGACTCTGTCGATATGCACTAATAAGTCTAGTACTTCTCTCTCCCTCTCTCTCTCTCTCTCTTCTCTCTCTTCTCTTTCTCTTTTTATCTCTTTCTCTCCCTCTCACACACTCTCTCTAAAATAGGCAAAGCTTTCTCTAAGCAAATGTATGAATAATTCTCTCTGGAAAGCTACAATAAGAAACAAAATGACAAGTCTCTTATATAGTTTTTAGGATCTGAACGTTGGAGAGAGTTAGTTCCTAAATTTCAGGAACCAATAACTCTTTCCTTAAATTTTAGAAGCTAGAGCCAAGTCTTCTGATTATTGCCACGTTTGAGAGAATTTTGGTCCAAGTCTGAACGTTAATGACTGTTGTAAGGTCAATGTAGTTGTTGTAGTTACTCCTTAATTTTTGCAACTGACTAACGGTGAAATACCCCGTAATTAAAAATAGTGATTAATTAGGCTAATAAGTAATTTGAAGCTTAATTATGTCTAAATAATCATGAGGGAACAAATCCTAAGGAAACAGACCCTTAAAATGAATTAAAAACACAAACGAACCTTAAAGTACGTTTTCGAGGAAACCGGGAAAACATGACTTTAAGCGGGTCAAATAGACTCGTAATAATTTTGGTCAACCAAATAGTCATTAAGAAACAATAGTGAAGGTCTAGAGCCAATAAAATCAATAAAACGAGAAAATAGTAAAAACTGTCAAAAACGGGAAGTTGTGGGGTGGAAGTGTAAATAAAATAAATTAGTGTGTCCACTATTGTAAATAAAACTTTAAAACCCCATGTGAGAAGTGTATGTAGCCGGCTGATTCTAGTAGCCCATACCCCCTCTTCTTTATTCCTTCCTTATGTTCTAACAAACAAACAAATAAAGTAACAACAAAGGCAAAAAGTAAAACTCTCTCTCCTCTCACACTACTCTCTCACGTTCTCTCTGCCCAGCACTCTTCTTCTTCCTCTCTTGTTCCAGTCATGGCGATTTGAGAATCCACACACAGCAGCCCACTTCCTCCTTATTTTTGAAACCCCAAATCACCTCCAAATGCTACAAAAATTATACCGTTGAATCCGTGTCGCTTTGGAGATCGTTCTACACCCTTCAAAAATCAAAAACTTCCAACTTTATTTTTGAGGGTAAAATCGTTTTGGAGTTTAAGGAGCACCATTTGAAGCTCCATCTTCTTCTTCATGTTCTAAGGTAAGAAAAGGACCAAAGCTCTTCTCTTTTCCATTTTTCCTTGCAAAAACCAAAACTCACGTGAACACCATTGTCCCCCATCCAGCCATTTTTGGTGTTCCATCTTGAGAGCTGAAGCCTTGTCATTTTCTACTCAAAAACTCCATTAGAAGCTCAAGGTAAGACTTACCAAGTGTTTTGAATGGTTTCTCACAAGTTAGGGTTTAAAACCTACGTTAGAAATTTACTAGTTTGTGTGTGTGTGTGTGTGTGTGTGTGTGTGTGTGTGTGTGTGTGTGTGTGTGTGTGTGTGTGTGTGTGTGTGTGTGTGTGTGTGTGTGTGTGGGTGTGTGTGTGTGTGTGTGTGTGTGTGTGTGTGTGTGTGTGTGTGTGTGTGTGTGTGTGTGTGTGTGTGTGTGTGTGTGTGTGTGTGTGTGTGTGTGTGTGTGTGTGTGTGTGTGTGTGTGTGTGTGTGTGTGTGTGTGTGTGTGTGTGTGTGTGTGTGTGTGTGTGTGTGTGTGTGTGTGTGTGTGTGTGTGTGTGTGTGTGTGTGTGTGTGTGTGTGTGTGTGTGCCTTGTGACATGGTGTAGCTTGGCTTAAATAAATCAAGAAAACAAAGAAACAAGAACAAGGAGGGAAAGGAGCAATAAAGGAGAAAGAGAGAAAGGAAACCTAAGGTAATGAAGAGCCCCTGTACAGTTTTAAATGTTTGTGTATGTATAAGTATATTGCTTTAGCAATGGTCTAAACCACTGTAGCTGTAGGAAAGGGATGGAGTAAGTTAATGCTAATTGTATTTGTAGTTTGAAGCTTTTGAAAACAAATAAACAAAATGCTAAGTGTAAATATTAAGTGTACAGTAGGTGTTAGAACTTTGTGTGGGAATGGTGTATATATTGAGCAGGTTGTGAACTATATTGAGTGTGTAAAATTATGTGGTGAGAACACTTAGAAATGTAGGGAACCTATGTCAAAATTTGGTTAGAAATTTAGAGACTTGGTTGTTGTTAGAAAAGAAAGAGCAGAGAGGTAGTACAGAGAGGAAAAATGAGATTGTTCACTTTGGTTTGTAACAGGAAGAAAAGGTGTAGTTGAGTGAAACTAGAAATGGTGTAATGGGAAGTGATTAACTAAGTTAGGCTAGGTTGAGAGTCATTTAATGAGTGGGAAGAAGAATAGGGAAATCGGTAGCATTAGTAGAAGAACCAAAAACTGTAACAGGAGAAGTTTAGTAGTAAAAACTGTAGGTTGACAGATAGAGATATAGGTTGGATTAGGGTAGTTTAAAGTTCTTAATCAATGTCAAAATATGCTAGATTATATGTAGGAATATTAGGGAAGAGATTAGTAGAAGTTTGGAGTTGAAACAAGTTCAAAAACACATATATTTTTCAAAACTGTAACTGGTCCGGGTCTGTAAACCGGTACAGAAACCCGGACCAGCATAAAAACACGACAGATTGTTGTATCAATGGAGTGGTCCGGGTTTACAAACCAGGATAGTAACCCGGACCACCCCTAAATCATACCCGAGAGTTTATCAAAGCTTGTGGTCCGGGTTTGTAAAGTAGTACACAAACCCGGACCATACATAAAACATACCCGAGAGATTTCCAAAGTGGAGGTCCGGGTTTGTAAACCCGGACAGTAACCCGGACCACCTCAATTTTTACACATAATCTATTTTAAATCTAATCTAAGGTAGGGTAATGAAGGGTAATGATAGTATAAGACAATTAAGACATGATTAATGATGTTTAAAGGTCATTAAGGACATAAACAAGTTTAGAAAATAATTTTAAGTAAATAACCAAAGTACATGTATTGGAATAACAATGAATTAGTAAGTATAAACCATGTAATGTTAGGAAAGTAAATATTAAGGTTAAATATGGATAATTAACCACCCAATTGTATGCATGTGATAGGAATTGAATTGTGAACACCGAAGGAATGTCGGTTACAAGTACAACGGTGAACGGTATGAACTTCTCATGCCCCGTATGCTACCTTGGCTACTCTGATTTGTGTGCTTGTGTGCTAATTGATCACCTAACAAGATAAATGTAGGAATCGGAACTAGTATTCCTACTTGTGAATATATGATGTTGTCCCTTGTTGTGTATTCACTTAAATCATAGTTTGTATAATTCATGAAATGTATGAATGATAATGAATGTGTGTATGCTTGATGTATTGTGTTGTGACCGGATACATTGTGATGGACTTCTAACTGATTCCTAACAAGCTAACCAATCTAACTTAATAAATTGGTAAATTGGAATGAGTAGAAGTCCGATATAGTTTCGGCCACGCGTGAGGAGGCGGAGTCACAAGAGGTTGGCTCCAATTCCTGGCTCTTAACTGGTCCACGGCCCAAACCCCTTAAATGGGTAGCATCCTGGATTGGTGAGCCGAGTAAAACCCGGTGGTGGGACGGTGTAGTCCCTGCCCGGAGGTCATACCGACTTAACATGAGTAAAAGTAAGTAAGTAAGAATGAGTAAACAAGTATGGTAAAGTAAGTAAGTAAAGTAAGAGAAAGTTTTGTAAGTATTGTGTAATGAGTAAAAGAGTAATAAGCATCCGATTAACCCGGATGTGTAATTTGGCTAACCCTTGTGAAGGTAAGTATTGTGGGTGCTAATGTACAGCTGTTTCGGATTGTGTATTGTATTGTGTATGATTGTATGTTGTATGTAAAGCATGTACGTATGATAATAATGAACCGCATGTACAGTCGACCTTAAATAGTCGGCGTACCCTAGTTAGCACGCGGTATATGCAAAGTTTATATGCAACTTTGTGCTGAGCCTCTTGGGGCGATGTTTTTAATATAATGCAGGTCCTCGTGAAGGGTGAAGACTTTTGAGCTCAAGATGATTTCTTTTGCTTGTAATTAATGAATTGTGAAAGGTGTACTATGTTGTACACGGTTGTAGCCTTTTGTTAGCTGGTGTACCATATGGGGTACACCCCTTTTGGATAATGAAAGAACTAGGAGATGGTATAGATGAGTAGTCGGTAGAAACTCATTATTTTTGGAAGATTGGAAAAAGGATGTAATTAACGATACTTGATACTCGGTAATCCAGCAATGTAAGTACATGATCTTTTGTATTCGGTATGGAATGTAATAGCTCGGTATATTTAGACATCAGACCGTAATTGTAGGTAGTGTAAGCCTAGCTAGCCGTATGGGCGGTTATCGGCGTTGTACCACCCCGCCGTAGTAGTAGTAATTCCGCTGTGATGTAGTAGAATAATTAGGATTATTAGACGGTAAGTATAGGATTATCGGTAGGGGTGTTACAAACGGACTCTCATGGATTATTAGAAAGTCAAGGCTTCAAATTTTGCTCACATTTTGCATGAATTTCGGTCCAAGGCTGATGGTTGATGATCATTGTGGTTTAGTGAACGTTACTCCTTAAATTTTGTAACTGATGGATGAACTCACATGGACGGACTCACACGGTCTTTTAGTAAGGACAGAGACTCGTTCGATCTAAGGACTCACTTGATCTTTCAGTAAGGACAAAGACTCGTTCGACCGAAGGACTCACTCGATCTTTCAGCAAGGACGGAAACTCGTTTGACCAAAGGACTCACTCGATCTTTCAGCAAGGATGGACTCTTCTCTTGTTGATTGACTCTTTCGATCTGGTTGACTATCTCAGCAGCATCTTTATACTCCAACAAACTCTTCTGCATAGGAAAGACTTGCTGCAACGCCGGCATCAGAATGTGATGGACCTTCCTCCCTAGCTCTGCCCATGTCCCGCCAAATGGCTCAAAGCCTCAACACAGTGGATCTAAGAGTAGGCTCGTTATGTACCTCTCCAAGGCGATCAAGCGAAGACCTTGGGTCCAAGCCCTAATCACAGGAGGGCAGGGAAACCTTACTACGGGACCACCATCGGGCAACATGGGGGAAGCAGAAAAAGGCATGTGAAAAAGTTGCCTGCATCCCATAAATGAAGCAGAGGGGGTCACCAAGGTTCCTTCGTCTAAGAGATTCCCCGCATGGAAGAGCTCTGGACCAAAATCTCCAGCCAAAT